>JBBPDA010000001.1:40212289-40231106 GCA_037974385.1 Arnoldichthys spilopterus
CTCAGTAGTGCCCAGGCCGGGACTCGAACCTGAGACCTTCAGGTCTCAAAGGCAGTGTCCTAACCACTAGGCCACCAACTAGATTAGAGGTGGGAGGAAGAAGCATCAGATTATTGCAGTTTGGTTCAGCATGTTATAATTTATTTCATCTTATCATTGTTATAACACAGTTTTTTTTAATGTTTTTGGCAAATGTGTCTACTCTAACATTTGCTCCTGAAGTGCACAAGGTGACGCAAGACTTTGTTCCTGCATCACAGCAGAAATTCGAACACAAATGGGACGATTCCGTTGAAATGAGTCATGTTTTGTTTTTCTCTTAATGCAATTTAATGCGTGGGGAAAACAATAATGCAACGTATTCCAGATTCAAACCGCAGTCATTTTCTATTGTGACCCAGAAGTTGTGATAGTGTTGTTGCTTCTGTGGTGATTTCCATGCCTACTGTGGATGATCAGCAGTGAAGAAACTGTTCCTTTAGGTCATTTTAGGAAACTTGTGAGAAAGTAAGAGTGAGCTTGTCTTCCAGACTAGAGGAACCTCAAAACGGTGATGAATGTTCTTTCTCAGGCTGGTCAGTATTATTACAAAACAACCAGATCGTCACATGTCTTTTTATATATATATATATATATATATATATATATATAATTTATTTATTATTACAATTATTAATTTATTTATGACAAGTAGAATGTAGAATTCACTGCTTTCATTTATTTATTTCCCCTTTTTTCTTCTTCTTTGCAATCATTACTGGTGCGCACACAAAAAATTTAAGCAAAATTCCAACTAATAGTCAATAGGGTTTTTTGCGATCTGGATTAAGCCAAATCCATTTTTCCAAATTTGCAGCACACGATCTTAACAGGTTTTAAATAGTGCCAGAATTTCACTTAATGAGTGGTGTTGCATGCATCAAAAGCAAACTCCAAACCACAGCGTATGACCTGCACACATGTGCGACTGTAAAAGGCTGCAATTTGGTGGCTGTGCCATTGTGTAATAGAGTAACAGGAAAACGTGTGCGTAAACTGTGGTTTACGTGTGCTTCAGTAGACCATTCATTGACGTGTGTCTCTCTCTGTCCTCTTTCTCGCTCAGGTGAAGTTGTATTTCACTAAAACAGTAGAGGAGGCTTCAAACTCGGAGGCCAGCAACTCCACCTCGGTCACTCCGGACGTGAGCGACAACGAGCCGGATCACTACCGTTATTCCGACACCACCGATTCCGACCCGGAAAACGAACCGTTTGACGAGGAACAGCACACACAGATCACGAAAGTCTGAACGCTTTTTACATGCACACACACACACACACACACACACACACACTCATAAACCTATACACCTGGACATGAAAAAACAAGCAAAACCAACCAACACCAGAGAAAAAAAGGAGAAAACTTGAAAATGTACTGAAGAGAAAAGGACCTTCCCGCCCGACCCCCACCACCCAGCACCCCAACTGAACTCTCCCAGGACAATTCGTGTCATGATTGTGTCAAACACCATCGAGTAGAGAAGAAGAAAATATCCTGACCAATATATTGTTTTATTATTATTATTATTATGACTATTATTCGTGTGGATATTGACACCATTGCCTGAGGTGGGTGGGAGGGTCCTGTAGCTACTCTGTATATATATAAAATCCCTTTTTTTTGTGTCAAAAGTTGACGAAAACTAGGCAATCAGGCGAGGAGAGGAGAAGAGGGACAGAGAAATGACCACACGCATCTCTCCCTCTCCCTGTCTTCACCCAGGCCAGTGCTGCAATCACTCTCTCCCTCTCCTCCTCTCCCTCGCTTCCTCCTTTCTCCCTACCTTCCTTTACTGTGAATGCTTCTCGTGCTGTCCGCAGGCGCCTATGACCTTTTTGACCCCCCCCCCCCTTTCCCTACGCTATGTATGCTGGGATACGTAGTTCCTCCAAGCTGTTGTACAGCGGCTACGGCGTGTCAGCGTTCTTAGTCCGGCCTCGCCCACTTCCCCTTTTCCCGTCTTTCCCTGCCCCCTACCCCCCACCCCTCCACTGTGTATAACGTTAAATTATGCAGAAAAAATGGCATCCCATGTAATTGTCAATGTTTTTTTTATCCTAAGATAATAAAAAAATATATATAATACACAAAACCGCAGGGAACCAGTGTTTGCAATAATGTTAACACTCAAACATTTAAAGGACAAAACTGGTGTGCATGTTATTGGAGTTAGTGTCCATGTTTAATAAATGCTATACGATGTGTTTTTATTAAAAGCAAAAGTGTCCGAAGTCTCTTAAACTTGTGCTTCCGTAATGCAACTGAGCTCATCACACATACAGTGTGTAGATCTAAAGGGACAATTGAAATTGCCTCATTTACTTGGGGGGTGGGACTTGGATGTAGTATGTGAACATTTGTATCCGCTCTGAACTCTAAATGGAGTTGAAAATATAAATATTCACTGCCCGGTGCATGATACCCAGTTGAAGCTGCGAATTCTGTTTATAACATACTACTATCATTTTTACACACACGTTCATATGAACATACTGCCGTTTAGCCCCTCCCATTCATGCCAAAGTCTCTCAATTATAGCCCAAAATGTTTTTTTAAATGAATCACAATACAGCCAGTCCAAAGTAGATCATCTGGCAGGGAAGAATATTCATTCATGTCATCCCACCATCACAACTGATCACGGAGTGAAAATGCTCAGCTAGCTTGGAAAACCTCCCTGAAAGTGGAATAACTTTGCAAATGGTCTTTTCAGACAAGAAATTCTGCATCTTTTTTTTAACAGGTTATGATTTGTGGACCAGTCTTCATTCCTTAAAAAAAATTAAACCCATTATCATAAATGTGGTCGTTCAGCATTGATGCTTTGTTTACATGATTTCAAGGCTGTTTTTATCTATCGATGTCTCCACCCTGATATCTAGCGTGCTAAATATCTGGCCAGGTGCCGGCGAGCCACAGCCAATAAGCGCACATGACCGGAGTCTACGGAAAGGACATTCACCTCAGCTCATTAGTCAAAAACATTAAGGGGAAAACATGGCTGTGGCGTACTTACCTACCTCAAATCCATACTGCCCACGTTTGCCGATCCATTCCTTCACCCATGTCCGATTCATTCTTAAACTGCCGTAACAGTCGTTTAAATATTCTTGTGGCTTTCCATGACAGACCGGTCATGCTAAAAATTGTGTAGTTGGTGACGCTCTGTTCTTACTACACTTGTAATCAGGAGTCTCGTGGTTATGTAGTATGAACAGTACAGCGATCCAGCCACTTTGAGTCATGTAGTGTTAACAAGGACGACATTTTTTGGCATCAGAAGTTTGCTTTTTTAGCTGTGCACTGGAGTGATGAGGCTAATGTTGCTAAAACAGGAAGTTTTGAGCCCACCCTTTAGCCTTGTGCAATCACACATGCTGTAGACTGCACAACTGCTGAATAATCAAAGTGCTATTGCATGGATGAAGTACAGACACAAAGGATGTCAGTTCTGTGATGGATGTTCATTTTTCAATTTTTTTTATAGATTAGTGCTTTCCAATCCTGCTTCTGGAGGCCCTGCAGGGTTTACCCTGCACTCACCAGCAGCAGCTTTGTGGCTGTATGTTGCCAAGCCGCTTTCACTTGCAGCCAGCTTGTGGGCGTTGCTAAGAAAATGTTTTGAGGAAATGAGCTACACATGTATTGATGCATTAATGTTCTAAATATATGTACATGAACTCACAGTCAGGGCATTCCCTCTGACATGTTTTTTTGTTTTAGTTTTTTTTTTTTTTTTTTGTAGAAATAGTGGATACCACCTAATCATCACCCATCACACTGCATTCAGTGAGGTAATGTGTGAAATATAGATGTGTGTGGTTTGGGACACATCTAAAATGACCACATGGAAACGAAACTGCTAATATATTAACTTAAACCGTGAAAGAAGAGGAACACATGCACTCTGGCTGTCGCTCAACTCTATCCCTGCTCATTTCCATAAAAGTAAACGTTCTCAGCTTTTTTTTTTGTCGCCGTGTTGCACAGCGAGACCTGGAAAGCAAATGACTTCAGGCTGCTTCTTCGCTGTCATTGCCAGTGTTAGCATAGGGTTAGCGTTTAACCTGCCTTTCTCCCTCCAACCCATTAAGTGGTTGTAAATAAGGTGTTGGATAAGGTGTCAGGAGCTCAAGTCAGAAATGTGCTTCGGGACCTTTATTTATACAGGAGTCATCTGGCATCATAAACCACACAAGCAAGTCTTATTGGCATGAGGGAGAGTAATCCATTACTTGATTGATCGCGTAGCTCCAGTGCTACACTTAAGAAGCAAACGTGCGACACCAAGCATGTCTTGTCTAATCAAATGTTTCTCTCTTTTTGTATTTTTTATTTTCTGATTTTCGGATTGGGGTTTTATTGGAGGTTGGGAATTGTCATTGTATCTTGTCCATGGAAAGCAGGAGCACTCTAGTGACACTTGGCTTTCAGTGACCGATGGCTGGTTAGTGCCGGTTACAGGTCTACAGCTCACCTCTGTAGAAACCTTGGCTTTGTTGGATGTTGGAGTGTAAACCAAGGAGGCACCCTACTCCTAGTGGAGCCCGGTGGCTCTTGTACAATAGCTCTTTGAAAAAGTTGCATCAGATATAAAAAGCCATATGTAGCCATAGCAGTACATTACACACAGCTGCTTCTGCCATAACTTCCCCCACACAGAAGCACTGTTCTGGAGCTCTTCTATGTAATGCAGGAGGGCTCCAAACTCAGTAAATATTTTCCAATGGTCATTCCAGAAAAGTCATAGGTTGCATCTGCAATCTTTTCTTACTTCTTCCCAACCCCTGTCTCATTGGAGGGGTATGCTCTTGTAGCCTGGAATAACAGCCTTTCCTTTTGCTTTTGCTCTTGATACAGTTGTTGTGCATGGCTGTTGCTGGCAATGTGGTCGACTTAAATCAGTCTGCAGAAAGTGCACAAGGTCTAAGATGAATCTGTATATAGGCTAAACACACTAAGATAAAACTATATAGGCTATTACAGAAATATATATATATATATATATATATATAATGTCAAGGAAACTGGCCTGTGGTGTTTGAGGAGCTCGCTGGGCCAAAATATTTGTATTTTTAGTTATGTTCTATTTTAGTTTCACTTGGATGAAACTATGGACTTTCCAAATCCTATTTGCCCACTGTAAATCATTCACCCTGTTGATTATTGTTTACAGGGTCAGTAAAACTGGTCTAAAAATTCTTAATAACTCATGCAGTTTGTCACAGGTGGCTGGCAACTCCTGTGATGTTCTCCAGAAAGTCCTAGCGCTGCTATTGTTAATAGGCTTAAATGTACTGAGACCAGGTGCTGAAATAAAGTACATTTAAAAGAAGAATTTTTAAGTGTTTGTCTCTTCATAGATTTTTTTTTTACATGACAGTTTGTTAATTTTTTTGTGTGTAATTTCTACCCCCAGTAGCTAGTTTCTCTAGGCAGCTTGCTTATGGACATGCCTCCAATTGCACCCATGAGCTAGGCCTCCCCCTATCACATGATTCCCCAATACTGGTACTAGTTATATGAAACCAGACACTGCATCTTTTTGAACTGATGCAAATGCAGTATTACTGAACAGCATGACACGCTTGGAGCAGAGCACTTACTGCACGTCTGCTAACATCTACACACTGATGGTGGGTCAAAGGGTTCATCCTATCCATCCATCAGTTGTACTCTCTTAAATGCACCTCACAATCTCCCAATAATAGGGTGAATACTTAAACAGTTGCGTCACTTGGAAACCCAAAGAAACTCTAAATTTTGTTTTCCCTCTTGGAGTTTTCTGTAGACCCCTCAAGGACTGTGCATTTGAGAATGGCTCCCACAGATTAAAGGAGCACATCTTAGCCATAAAATTCTGCCTTTTCTTCACCAGAATAACAGCTTAGCATGAAAGAGAATATTGTATTTTTCTTGTGATTCCTGGACCAGCTTCATTTTGCCTTTAAAGGAATAAGAAATTAAATTATGATTTACACATTTTTTTTCTCCAGGCCCTAAATGTAGTTGATCAGCCAAGACATGTTTGGTGCCTGAAGATTGCTTCATTGGTTTTGTGCTGGAGCTATGAGGCTGTGCCCTGTGAAGTGGTAGGTCTTAAGTCACCATTTAAAGACAGTGAGACTCTAGAAACTGGCCCATGGTGTTTGAGAATCTGGCTGGGCCAAAGTATTTGTATTTTTAGCCATGTTCTATATTAGCTTCATTTGGATGAAACTATGGACTTCCCAAGCCCTGATTATCTGCTGTGAACCATTCATCATCTGTTCATTTCCTGAGTGCATAATTATTTTCAGGAGGTCAGAACAGCTCCTCTCTTAAGCATAGTCTTGGCCTAAAGCACACAGTCATGGGGATTCTCAGCTGGATATTCTTTTTAATGTAGGACCAATGATTCTCCAGCCCTTGGGGTTTAGTCTTGAGAGTGTCCTTTCCAGTTCAAAGGGCTAATCATGATGATGTTGTTAGCTAGAATTAGTATCTGCATTTTTAAATATATTTGAGAGCCCGATTGAGAGGGCAGTTGGAATGGGTGAAGGTGATATCTGGTGGAGCGAATGCCATGCCCTCTGATTACACTTCAGAGGGCCACTTGATTTGAACATTTTCATCCGCCTCCATTTTGTGCTAGCGGCGAGCTCCTGTGGGATGTTGCTGCGACACGAATGGCCTTGACCAAAATAGGAACGTGACACATGATGTAGCTTTGGTTCCAGTTGCGTTTGGTGTGCAGTTGAGTAATTACGTCTCTAATCGTGACTGTGTGCGCGTAGCCCTCTTTAGTAATGGGATTAGAGAGATCAGACGCCAAGGAGGCGAATATTAAAGACATAAAACAGAGAAGAGGACAGAACTACATAATCCTTCCATCCTCATCCTTCTGTCACGTGCTTCCTTTTTGCTACTTTTTTCCTCTCTCTCTATCTCTGTCCTTTCGTTCTTCTCCATCTTTCACCTTCACTCTCTCATTTTACCCCCCCTCGCTCTCTCTCTTGACAGAGACATCAAAGCACAGATCCTGCACTAATGATGGAGACAAGAACCATTCTGCTGCTCTGTAATTGGCCGCCCATTGGGGAGTCATGGAAACAAACCCTGAATAACCAATGAGCTGGATCTTTTTTTTTTAAATATGGTTTTCATTTCCTTCAGGAAGAGGCTCCAACCTTAGAAGTAGATTGGCCAGAAGCCCAGACCTCCATAACCTTTCCTAGATAAAAGGTAAACACTTTGTACTATAACTATGCAGTACACTATGCACATTGCTTTGTACGTTTATACCATCAGGTATTCCTGAGTATACCCGAGGATGTCTTAGCAGGTTTCTAGAGTTAATACTGTCCAATCTGGCAACCTTTGGGTAAAAGCGATGTTAAAGGTATGCTCATCATTGTGAAATCACCTAATCACACAATGAAATGTGACCTCTGCATTTAACCCATCCACACGTGGAGCAGCAGGCAGCTATCAGCAATTACCTGGGCCAGAATCTGCGACCCTCTAATCACAAGGCCAAAATCCTAACCACTAGGCTACGACTATTCATAGTATGCATGTTAAGATTCCTACAGATTAAGTCAAATGGTTTATGGCTTAACTGGTTAGAATTGGGCTATTCCAAGGGTTTTGTAATGAAATATATCACATTTAAATGCACTGAAACCCTGATTAAAGAAGTTTTCTACTAAAAACGTGCTAATATTGCAATGAACAAGGCCTAGCAGAGATTAAATTAAATGCTTTATTACTAATTCACTATCACTGGCTGACACTTTGGCATCTTTGAATTTCGCATTCCTGCGTTTTCCTTATTTGGGAGAATGAGGGTCAATCCAGCAATCCTCCCCCTCCACTTTATTGGAGAGCATATGGCCAATCTGGCAACCAGCGGCTGCTGTTGGAACACAGCTGTACTTTGTTTGGATTAGGACCAGAATCAAACAGGAAGTGGGGATTAACTGGCCTGGGTGGCAGATTCTCTGTTACATTAGCAGAGCTAAACAGCAGTGTGTGTTTGAGTGTGTGGAAAGCAGTGATTTGCATGCCATTAGATTTTTTGACTAAGGGGTTAATGTGAGGATGGAGCAAAAGGTTTAAATTAGCTTTAGAGCTGGCTTATGTTTTCTTTTGTTGATTAGCCCACTGATGTGTGGCCTGTCACACAGGCAGTTCCTCTCTGCATCACTCCTCCATTCTGCATCACTTGTTAACCCCTTTTACCCTATTCATCATACAAGTAGAGTCCAATTCATAGTGGAGTTAGACACAACGACTGTATAAAAATATGGAAGATGGGACTCCATGCCCTTCTGTACCAAATAAAATGGCCAGTGAGTGCAAGTAGTAACTTGCTTAGTAAGTAACTTGATTACAAGCCACTTACAAAATTTTTTTAATTTTTGAGGATTATTGAAAGAGAGGAAACCCACACAAGAAAGAACTCATGAATGCACACATATAACAAGAAAACCTAAATGTTATAAATCACATGTACAATCTGTATTAACTGATTAATAGTCAAAATAATAAAATAATTGCTCTATAACTAATATTCAATAGTGACAGCCCTTATCATAATTTAGAGGATATTATTTGTTCTACTTTTATTTATACAATGACATATGTGTCATAAAGGCCACATTTAGCTTGCATCCTGCTAATTTCCAGTTTGCATCATTAGCTTAGGTAGCATGAAGACAGCGTGGCTTTAAAAAGTTTTGGTGACTTCTGTTGTTTGAGGCCCACTTCAGCCTCAAACCATCAAAGGGTTAGTCATAAAATGATGGCGATGATTCCAAATGTGATGTGTTATTCTGTTATTCAGTTAGCATAGCTTTCCAAAACTGCTAGCGGTAACAAATCTATAGTGCCCTCATAAGTGATGTCAGCATGTGCTCAGGGGAGGACAGTGGAGACAGCTAATGTATGGAGATTGCTTTTCTGCGTGTGCCTTTCATTTTAAAGAGCTGTTGATTAGACTGAATCCCGCATGGAAAGGGATTAGGATTATGGTGTGTTTCCCCCTCGAGACGATCGGCTACGCTAGGCTAGCAGCCGTCACATCCAAATTAATACAAGGCTCTGATAACATACACACAAGCGCTTCCCATATCAATACTGAAAAACGGTGTCCTCTCAGTGAACCCAGCTTACTGTCATGCTGTCACACACGCGCTCATGCACACAGGCGTACAAGCTCACACATACACACACACACAAACACACACAAAAAGAGGCTAAAAAGGAGCTAGACATGGCTTAAAGCAGACCTCAGATTATCAGAGCTTCTAAAAACCTGTATGTGTGTGTGTTTGACCCACCTTAACACTTTATGATACATACAATTAATACCCTACCACACACACACACACACACACACACACACACACACATACAGGCTCAAATATCAGTGAATTGCAAGCTCTCAGGACCAGATCCAAGCAAAGCTACGATAATTCCAGGCTAATAACTGGATAACTCTTCATACACATGAAATAATGAGGGCTTGTCCATCCAGTGGTGGATAATTTCTATTGAAGAAGCAGAGCAAGAGAAAATTTGGGTTTCTCTGACACTTTGTGATATCTTATGTGATATGTTATCTATAAAAAATTATCCAAATGCTAGTGGTGCTTGAATGTTTTTAATGCCTTTAGATTTGTCTATTTTTCTGCATAGATATCACCTAAAGCAACATCAAGTATCCAATTTTCACACAAGTCCTAAAAGTTTATATTATACTTGATCATTTAGGTATTGAGGAAAATTATCCAAAATTACAAATCTGTCAGTGGCAAAACCTTTCCTTCAGTATTGTGCAGGAACAACTGCAACTAAATGTTTCCACTAACAGTTGATCAGTCCAGCAGATAAACTTAGGGGACATTTAACCTATTCCTCTCATTACATTTATTCATTTGGCTGACGCTTTTATCCAAAGAGACTTCCAAGACAGAGGAAACAATGAAGCATTTGCATTGCATAGAGTAACACTGAGGGTGGTGCCACAAGAAAACCAATGCATTTCTCGTAGTTGTAAAATAAATAACAAATGCAACTGCTATAATACATACATATGCCAAGTGCTTACACTAACTACAGAGAACTGCTACAACAAAAGATACATGTGCCAGGTGCTTACAAAAACTACTCCAATATAACAGTTGACAAGTGCTACAGTAAAAACAGATCATATGTGTTGAGGTGAGTGTGGAACATTTGAGTCTTGAGTCGCTTCTTGAACATCAAGAGAGACTCAGCTGATTTTGTGTCACTGGGCAGCTCATTCCACCATTGAGGAACAATGAAGGAGAAGAGTCTTGAGTGGTGCTTGATTCCTCGAGGGGATGGAATCTCCAGCTGCTGTTCCCTTGCTAATCTGAGTGACCTGGTGGGTGTGTATGTCTGGATGAGTGATCTCATGTAGCCGGGGGATGATCCATCGATAATCTTCTAGGTGAGCATCAAGGACTTAACTTGATTCGGGCTGAGATGGGGAGCCAGTGCAGGGAGCGAAGTAGTGGTGTCACATGAGCGCATTTAGGCCGAGTTGCTGCATTCTGGATCCTCTGGAGTGGCTTGATTGAGGTTGCAGGTAGACCAGCCAGCAGCAAGTTGCAGTAGTCCATTACCCTTTGTACAAAACAGATCAAACTCTGGGATGTTTTTGGGTTTTCCTCACAAGAACTGCTCACTTTAGGTTCTTCCACAACATTTCTATTAGGTTAAGATCAGGGACTTGGTCATTACAAAACATTGATCTCATTCTTTTTTAACCATTTGTTGGTAGAACAACTCTCCATCCTTAGAGCTTTTTCTTACATGTCCACATAAGATTCAATTCACAGACAGATGTCCTGACGTTTAACTTTAGATTTCTATTTTATAATTCGGAATTCATTGTTCCATCAATGATGGTAGCCTGTCTTTGCCCTAAGCAGTGGTGGCCTAGTGGTTAGGACGCTGCCTTTGCGACCTGAAGGGTGCAGGTTTGAATCCTGGCCCGGGCACTAATGAGGTACCCTTGAGCAAGGTACCGTCCCACTGTACTGCTCCCCGGGTGCTGTTGGTAGCTGCCTGCTTGTGCACGTGTGATGGGTTAAATGCAGAGGTCACATTTCGTTATGGTGCTTGAGTGTGTTCACAATGACAAATAGTCACTTTTACATAAGGCAAAAGAGGCCCAACTCTTGGTACTATCACCACCATGTTTTACAGATGGGATAAGGTCCTTATGCTTTTCTTTCTCTAAAAAATTGTACTTCTCATTTAAACCAAAAAATTATATTTTGTTTGCATTCATCCATAAAACATTCATCTGGCTTGCCCATGTGTTGTTTAACTGGACAGAAATTACCTGTACGGCACAGAATGCTTTTTTCAGCCATGCATACCATTGCTTTCCACTCATTAACATTAACTAATTTGAAAGAGGCCTTTAGTTGCATTAAAGTTTCTGTTAAATGCCTTTCTTTTTTTGGAGTGATATTTTTTGGTTGACAACTCCTGGAAAGATTATCAATGGTGTTAAAGTGCTACTATTTGTACACAGTCTATTTGACTCTGGATTCCAGGAGTCCAAACTTTTTAGAGATGGTTTTGTAGTCAAAAGCATCAACAATTCTTCCGGTTCTTAAAAATTTCACTGGCATATTCCACTACTCAAACAGAGAACGTGTGACCATGACACGTCTAATAGTGACACGTATAACATTTCTAAAACTGACGGGAATAAGCTGGATGAATATCATCAAATATTCTCTAATACTTGTCAAAAACGCTGTGATTAATTACTATGGCAGACATAAGTTCTGCTTTTATGAATTCATTTCAGGAGTCCATATATCCCCTGAATATATACAATTTTATTCACAGAGCTTTTCTGTACAGCTTGTCATTACCCAATTTAAAAAGGAAACCTGATTTCAACACTTGCACTCATTTGGACAAGCATGGAAAATAAAAATTATATAATCTGTAAATAATACTTTTAAGTTAAAAGGGTTGAAACATTAAAATATGCTATGAAACAATATGTCAAAAATTATGTAAGTTACTATACATGCAGTGTTGAAATTGGGTTTCTGGTTAAAATCAGGTAACAACACACCTCAACTACAGCAACTAGCAAAAACTCTGCTGTGAGATATAAAAACCACAAAGGGACAATATTAGCAAAAAGGAGTTTTTGCAGTTGCCTCCAGGGAACTGTTGTCCAAAGTGAATGTGTTCACAATGACAAATAGTCATTTTCACTTCACTTTAAAGCATTGAACTTCTCAGCTGTAATATAATGGTACTAACTAATGGTAACAGAACACATATAATTTAAAAAAATGTGACAAAAATTAATAATGAATTTGTTCTTAATTTTGCAAGAATTAACAACTAGGGGTTCTCTTCATTCTTTTAAAATTCTCTGTATAAAAAATATACATTAAATATAAAATAAAAAAGATAAAGTGGGCAATGGTGCCCTAGGGGTTACGACGCTGCCCTTGGGACTTGAAGGTCGCAGATTCGAGTCCCGGCCCAGGCACTACTGAGGTACTTTTGAGCAAGGTACTATCCCACTGCACTGCTCTCCAGGCGCTGTTGATAGGTGCCCGCTGCTCCAGTGCACATGTGATGGGTTAAATGCAAAGGTCAGATTTTGTTGTGGTGCTTGAGTGTATTCACAATGACAAATTAGTCACTTTCACGTTTTACAGTTTAAAAAAATGGCAACCTTTGACTACATTTCCAGTGGAAATCAGAATTTTTGGCCTTTAAAGACACAAGAACGTTGTTCCAGAAATTAGAAACTGCTTACATCATTAGGAAAAGGATGAATTTCAAGTCTGAAAAATTGGGGTGCTCTTTTGATCTGTGACTGGGAGAGTGTCCAAAATGTAGCTCACACGCTTCTCACTAAGAGTGTTTACACCCTGTTCAGATTTCACTTGCCCCCATTAAAAGCGAACTGTAAACACCCCCAGGACGGTTTATGATCGGATTACGATCCAACCATTCAAACCACTTCTGGAGGTGGTCAGTGTGAACAGTATGTGTTTTCCAAATCCGCGTACAGTTATGCAAGCGGAGAAAGGCCTGATAATTGCAAAGTAACAGGCAAGAGAATGAACAAGGAAACGTGAGAGGCTGGAATTATCCCCAAATGGCATGCCTTCTTTCAATCTGGGCCGAGGAAAATGTCCAAGCCATGCGTATTAACTCATGTTGTAATGGATAATAAAAAGAAAAATTTAAGTTTATGCATTGACACATGTAAATAGGGGGAGAGAAAATTGGGTCTCATCTGATCGCATTGGTGTAGAGCTTAAAATATTTGTCTAAACACAACCGAATTCAGCCATTCACTTTGGATATAATTTTCTAAATATCTGTTAGGGTCCAACTGAGTTTAAAATTCACGGGATCTCACAGCCCTCTTTAATCAGATTTTACCAGGCATTTCCCTTTGCTCTTGGTTTCATCCTTACTTTATTTATTCCTTCCTACTTTTATTCCCGTAACCAGTTTTTAATCTGGCATGCTTGAGTCACAATCAGTCACTGAGGTCCACTACATTCATGGGAAAAACAGGAAATGAAGAGCCACAACGTACGGATTAGTGCAGCCGAAATGATTTTAAATATAAAGTTGGTTCAGGCAATAATAAATGAATTGAGTTGTGAAATTAAACAGAGGAAGGCTAACATCAGGAGCATCAGGATTCTCTTAAAGTGAAAGGTGCTCAAATGAACCAAAGTTGTTTGGTAAGGTGATCAGTTTTTTTTTTTCCGGGGGGACGGGAAGTGGGCTGGTGCATTGATCACAAAATGTCAAGTGGGGCGGTCTGTGATTGAACAGACCTATTTTGGCTTTTCCACAGTAATCTCATTTCAAATGGAGATAGAAGGATCAACAGCTAAGAGGTCATTCCATATGCCTGGGTGGTCCGAGGCTTTTATGTGGAGGTTGTAGACATGTCTAAGCCGAAGACCATGAATCAGAAAACTGTTCCTGTGCAAATGCAGTCACTGTGATCGTCTTTCCCATCTCTTGCAAATGTCTGATAAATAACGATGTACTATCTATATAAAAAGCATGTAGCTTTCCTGCAGTTTTACTCTCTAACAAACTGTTCAGTATTTCATACCAGAGTAAAATCCAAAGCCCCAGTTCTACTGACCTTGAAAGTCCTTTTCCATTTCTCTCTCTCGCGCTCTCTCAGACAGCTTAAGCTGACAGTCCTCTAGCTGAAGTGAAACAGCTGAGGATGACAGACACACACACAGACAGAGGTAAAGGGGGCGGGTATTTCCATTGGCACACAGGATTGTGCATTAGCTGGGTTGAGACCACTCTTTGACGACACATATGATACTTTGATCATCTTGTCTCCTGTCTGCCATACACACCCTTAGCTTGGGTCTTTATTAACCTTTTAGACCAGCAACATAGATCTAGCTGATTATCCACTTCCCCAAAAGCATTTTGTTATAGCAATATTTATAACGCAATGTTCTATGTTTTTTAATATCCAGTTTTCTCCCAAATGTTTACATGTCCAATTTTATCCTCTAGCATAGACTCCCCCAGTCACACGAGGGACATGAAGTACCATCAGTATTGGTAAGCTTGACACAGCAAAAAGGCTACTGTGTCCATTTTCATTTCTCCTGGGGCAGTGGATCAGTGTTTTACTGCCCCTAAAAGATTTTTACTGGCCCTAAACAAAGAGAAAACATTAATTTGTATAGTTTCTGTAAAAATTATTCAAACAACAATTAAAATGATGCATTTTCCTAATAATTTTCAAATTACTTTTTGTCTTTATCCATCCATCCATCCATATTCTAAACCGCTTCCTCCGTTTCCAGGTCGCAGGGAAGCTGGAGCCAATCCCAGCTGACTGCGGGCCTAAGGCGGGGTACACCCAGGACAGGAGGCTAACCCATCGCAGGGCAACACATGGACAGACAACCATTTACACACACTCACACCTATGGCCACTATAGAACATCTAATCAACCTACTGCAAGCCTTTGGACTGTGGGAGGAAACTGGAGCACCCGGAGGAATCCCACGCGAACACTGGGAGAGCTTGCAAATTCTGCATAGAAAGGCACTTTTTGTCTTTATTCATATTGAAAACATTTAGTGATGTTGGGCCCTTGCACCAGAAGCAGTTTAAGTGATTTGGAGGCCCCAGGCAAAGACCCTTCTCCATTTTGTTTAAATCACATAAATGCCTCTGATAAAGCATTTGACGGTCCTCGTCCCACATGTCCCTTGTCTGTTTATGTTTAGATTCCCACATGTTCCTGGCCTCGTGTTTGTTCTGTCTAGCCATGCCCTAGCCCCACCTCACAGCTGTGTCTCGTCTTGTGTTCAGGTTTTTCACGTTTCATGTCATTATTATGTGTTTGGTTCAGTGGTTGTCGATTCTCTGTTGTATCTAGCTGTTGTTTTCTCTTGTGTATAGCCGTCGTTACCCATGTTCTATACTTCAAGTTCTGTATTTCGGTGTTTCCGTGTGTATGTTATTCATTTCATTAAAACTCTAAACTAAAATAACTCAACTGGCATCTGCTTCCAAACTACCCACAATCATTACCCCACAACTCGATAAGACATATTACAAGTATTAATACAATATAATGAGTTACATGATTTTAGTACAGTATTAGCAGTACTTTCCATTATAATGTGAACACTTCACTTTAAGTGCGCTGAGGACTACTGAGGTAACGTTTAGCACTCACCCTTCTGAATTGTTCAAGTATAGGAAGCACAAAGAATTTGTCTAAGTGCAGATCCCTGGACACTAAACGGCAACTCTAAACTGAATTAAGCTGCACTTGTGTTCAGGAAGTTCTCAAACACTTTTTAAAATGTATTCTATCCATTTGAACTCAGCTTTACATTATCTTTTTAGCTCCAATAGCTGGTTAAAGGCATGGTTTTGGTGTAAACTTTTGCGAGGGCGTTGGTGGCATAGTGGTTAGGGCCTTAAAGTTAAAGTGACTTTTTGTCATTGTGAACACACTCAAGCACAAAATGTGACTTCTGCATTTAACCCATCACACATGGAGCAGCAGGCAGCTATCAACAGCACCTGAAGAGCAGTGTATCAGGACAGTACCTTGCTCAAGGCTATTTCATTGGTGCCCATGCCAGGATTTGCGACCTTCAGTTCACAAGGGCAAGGTCCTAACCACACGGCCGTCACTGGGCATCACTTGCTCTATGAACAGAAAGTTGCAGGTTCAAGTGCCTACCCAGGTACCCCTGATGAACCCTTCCACAAGTTACTGTCCTGGTAGAGTGCTCTCCAGGTGCTTCGCTGCTCCACATGTGATGGATTAATTGCAAAGGTTATGTTTCGTTGTTGTGCATTGACAAAATGTGATTGAGTGTGTTCACAATGGCAAATAAAACACTTTCACTTTTCTTGCGTGAGCATGAAATTAGGAGTGAAAGCTTGAGTCTCACACCAGACACTGCATCCCTGCATCTGTTAAGTTGGTGAATGCAATTCTTGCTTTACCTCCAGTTTTCCAGTTTGTAAGTTAAATTACTGCATACTTCACTTGTGCTGCAGATGGAGGAGAAATCATTGCGAAATCATCTGCATTTAACCCATCACACGTGCATACATGAAGCAGCAGGCAGCTATCAACAACACCCGGGGAGCAGTGTAGAAGGACGGTACTTTGCTCTAGGGTACCTCAATAGTGCCCGGGCCAGGACTCGAACCTGTGACCTTCAGGTCTCCAAGCTAAAGTATTTGCAGTAAATGTATGAGGTAATGCTAGTGTATTTTGCATATGAACCTTATACTCTGGCCATTTCAAATGTATTAGTGAAACATCTTTTTCCTACCCAATCCCATCATTTTGCATGGAATCCTGTGTTCTGATTCACTGATGCCTGCAGCACAACCCAACCAAGAGGCTGAGATTGTTACAGATTATGCAGCATGACTGGTTCCAGTTAAGCCAAGGATCAGGTTAGCCAGGTAGGACAGCAAATTAATGCTAAGAGGAGAAAGAGTAAACCTATTATATCTACACTTTAACAAATGAGAAGACGTGATGCACATTTGGTAGAATGGTTGGTTGCTTAATGTCCTTAATGTTTCTTTGGTTATGCTGTTGTAGCTGGTCTTGTCGGAGTTCCTGCTTGCACACAATGTACGTTGTTCTTAATCACTTGTAACAGGAAACCCTGCACATTCTGAACCGGAGTTGGCCTACATAGTGTTCAGTATTTTTATTTTGGGACAGCTCATCAATCATTATTATTATCAGTGCTGGTCTAGTGGTTAGGACCTTGCCCTTGGGAACAGAAGGACACAGGTTCAAGTCCCGGCCCAGGCACCACTGAGGTTCCCTTGAGCAAGGGACCATCCTTCTACACTGCTCCCCGGGTGCTGTTGATTGCTGCTTGCTGCTCCACGTGTGCATGTGTGATGGGTTAAATCCAGAGGTCACATTTCATTGTGGTGCTTGATTGTGTCCACAATGACAAATAGTCACTTTCACGTCACATTATCCTTGACTTAATCACCATTTTGTCAAAGAACAATGAAATGTTTTACTAAGTTTTACTAAGCATGCCTAAAAAAATAGCACCTACTGTCTGTATTTTACAATTAAGAGAAATGCATTGGACTCCTTGTAGCACTCACTTCAGTGTTGCCCTGTGCAGCCCTAATGCTTGATTGTTGCTGTCTTGGAAGTCACTTTGGATAAAAGTGTCAGACAAATGAATAAAATATAAAATGTAAATGTTAATAATAAATAAAATGGCTATATTTGGGATTTAGACATAATGACCCCTTGGTTACATTCACTGCCACTGTAAAGAAATCAGTCAACACATTTCTCTATGATGAACCATTTTACATTAAACCTCTTTGAATTAGTCTGTTTATCTTAACCACTAAATAATTTAACTAACAGTTTGCAAAAATGCTAGAATTCCCATTTAAACCTCGGGGAGAGCGCATGTTTTACAGCTATAGTGTGTATACATGTATTTACATCTGCTTGTTACACCCCTTTTCAAACCAAAATTTCAGATTGCATTTCATTTAACACTTTGTTCTGTGTAGCATCAATATATTTTCTTTTGATTTGTACCACAGATAGACATATTTATACTTAAGAGTTTAACCCTTTAATGGCCACACCATGAAAGAAGCTATAATTTTTTTTGCAATAATAACAATAATATTTACATTTTAATTTTATTTGTATGTATTATTTTTAAATATAGACCTCAATCAAATAGTTAATATTTCTCTTTATAGTAAAACCCTGAATACAATAAAAAATTTGTAGAATTCTTGGATTCTCTTAAAACTACTTAGAGAAATCCACAAAACTTCAAATTAGCAGTCTTTGTCTAACGTTCAGTGAGGAAGTTCACTGAAAAGATCTGTTAATTAAAGATGCTAATGCATGTTTTAATAAGATAAAAGATCAAATTGCACTTGACCAAATAATTGAAAAGAACACTAAAGCACTAGGAGTGTGTGTTTGTGTATGAGGTGCTCCCATGACTCACAAACAGGCTGCATCAAAAGTACAATGACAAATATTATAAATAATATAAAACATAATTATAATAATATAATATATATTTTTTTTTTGCTTCAAAATAATACTCTTAAGGTTTGTGCAGGCACTGATTTGTAATTGTGTCTGGATGTGTGTGTGTGTGTGTGTGTGTGTGTGTGTGTGTGTGTGTGTGTGTGTGTGTGTGTGTGTGTGTGTGT
>JBBPDA010000001.1:40231206-40248338 GCA_037974385.1 Arnoldichthys spilopterus
GTTGCGCCCTGTAGCTGCAGGGGGAAGTCCACCCCCGCTGGCCTGGCGTGGTACTGCAGGTGTTGGACGCCCCCTGCTGGAGGGCCCCAACCTTACACATACAACACAAAGGAGGTGTCTGGTTACCCTTAGAAAAAGAGTTGTTGATGCCCAAAAAACTGGAAAAGGTCTTTTAGGAGTTTGGACTCCACCAATCTATAATCAGAAGATTGTGTACAAATGGAGGAAATTCAAGACCATTGTTACTCTACCCAAAAGTGTCTAACCATCAAAGATAACTCAAATTGCAAGGCATGTAATAGTCTAAGAGGTTACAAAGGAACCCAGGGTCACTGAAGGTCTGTCTCACACTGGAGAATATTGATTTTCATGAGTCCAATGTCAGGAGAACACTGAAAAACAATGGTGTGTTTGGCAGGGTTGCAAGGAGAAAGCCAATGGTTTCCCTAAAAATATTGCTTACTATCTGCAGTTTGCTAAAGATTATGTGGACAAACCAGAAGGATCCTAGAAGAAGGTTTTGTGGACAGTTGAAGCCAAAATAGAAAATGTTGGCTCAAATGAGGATTACAAAAAACAGCATTCCAACATAAGAACCTTATCTCATCTGTGAAACATGGTGGTGGGAGTGTTCTGGTTTGAGTCTGTTTTGCTGCATTCGGGCTTGTAAGGCTTACCATCATTGATGGAACAATTAATTCTGAACTAAACCAGATAATTCTAAAGACCATCTTAAGACATCTGTCCAGGAACTGAATCTCAGGAGACAATAGGTCATGCCACAAGACAACGATCCTAAACACACAAGCTGTTCTACCAAAGAATGGTTAAAAAAGAATAAAGTGAATGTTATGGAATGGCCAGAACATTAAGTCCTGACCTAAATTGAAGTGTTGTGGAAAGACCTAAAGCAAGTGGTTCATGTGAGGAAACCCAACAACATCCCAGGCTAAAAAGTTGATGTGCAGGACTGATCAGCAGTTACCCCCAACAGTTGCAATTATTGCTGCACACTACATACTGAGAGCATGATTTATTTTCTTACACACAGGTGTGTTATTGCATCATGTTTTTTCAATAAATATGTGACCAAATATTGTTTTTTGTGTCACTAAGTTTTTTTCATCTATTTTGAGGACTTGAGGACTAAAAATCAGTTGATGTTTTAGGTCACATTCATATAAAAATATAGAACATGTTAAAGGGTTCACAAATTTTTAATCACCACTGTAGATGGCCCTCTGATTGTTAAAAGACCAAGTGTAAATGCAAGGACGGCTCTTTGGAAAATGATTGCTGACAGCTCAGACCACAGAGGACATCTGAGATAACTGTCTCATTCTCAGGAGATAGTGAGTTTGTACCCTAATGTAACAACTGGTGCCGAGGTGGTGGGTTGGTGTTAAACTTGGAACGCTGTTGTAATGGTGCATTGACCAAGTGATTGAGTCACTGGGGAGCTGACAGAACAAAATAATTATTGAATAGAAACCAATGAAGAAACGAATAAATAAAATTAAAAATAAGAAAAGAAAAGAGATTAAATACATAAACAAAGAGCACGAAGCTGGATGACCAAACTAACGGAGAGAAATTTGAAAATAAAATAAATGTAAACCACAGAAAACTAAACTGACTAAAGAAAGAAAGGATAGAAGAATTGGAACTAGTGAGAGGGTTTACAAAATCTAAGCAAAATAAGAAAGTGGAAGTAATAAAGAGAAAGATTTAAATCTGGTGCGCAGTGGTGGCCTAGTGGTTAGGACCTTGCCCTTGTGAATAGAAGGTTGGCCCCGGCACCACTGAGGTACCCTTGAGCAAGGGTACACCGCTACACTGCTCCCAGAGCACTTTTTCGCTGCTCCACATGTGCACATGTTAAATGCAGAGGTCACATTTCATTGTGATGTACTTTGTGCATGATTGAGTGTGTTCACAATGACAAAAAAGTCACTTTCACTTCACTAAAGAAAACTAGAATGCGCCAAATTAACCTGATGTTAGTGAATGTCGACGTGTCTTCAAGGAGAGGTCAGGATTCACCAAAATTATTTTTAAAGGTTTTATTTAAAAGAGGGAGAGCGCAATCTCAAAGTAAAATTAAAAAACAAAGTCTGCTGGAATTAAAAAGCATTCTCTCAATCAAGGATCCTCAAAAGGTTAGGCAGAAAGATCAGGAGCGCAGGGAAGGTCTCTGAAGGTCTCTGAGCACACTGAATGATGGTCATTCAAAGACTACATACGAATTCACAATGCTGTGAGCGTCATGGGGGCAGTAGCGTCGAAAAGTTTTTTTACAGTGTGACCTTGATTGGAGATGAACACAGAAGCGAAAAGATTGTTTATTCTAAAATGATCTTTTTGGTTTTAGATTGTGAGGTGTCAAGGGTCCTGGTGTAAGGGGAGCTGAGGCTCCCCCTAGAGGGTGAATGTTCAGCTTCTCCCGAGTATTAGGTGCCACGCCCCTCCCAGGTGGAACTCATGGGGAGTAATCAGGCCAGGTCTTTAAAAGGGAAACAGACCTTCAGGAGAAAGCGAAGTCTCGTCAGTTTTCTGCGATTCTGAGCATTATAGTTATCTTTTGGATTTTCTGGATTTTGACCTGTTTTGTACCTTGGATTCTGATTTCTGCCGTAACCTCTGATAATTCTGTTTGCCGTGTTTTTTGGAACCTTGCCTGGATTTTTGACTTAGATTTGCCTTATCCTTGATGTACCCGTTCGCCGTGTGTTTGACCTCTTGCCTGGATCCCGTTTTTGAGTCTGCTTTGCCTGTGACTGTTTGCCGTGATCTTTGACCTTTCCTTTGGTGACCTGGAATTATCATTAACAAACCATCAATTTTACCTGCATTTGTGTCCTAACTACCTTCAGTACCTGACACCTGGAGTTTAAGGGACCTTGGGCCTTGGGCCGAATTCACCACCTACAAAGAAAAAAAAGAAACATAGTAATTTAAGAAAAGAGAAATGAGGATAAACTAAACTTTCATGTGAGCTCATGGAGCTAAAAAATGCAAAGAATATAGAAGGAAGAAAGGAAATACTTTGCTTCACTACAATTTAATTGTACATTTCTATTATTTATACTTCATACAATATTTATGTCAGCTTTGTGACCAAACTGAAGAAGGCTCTTGATTCATTGTTATTCCCTTTCCTTTCCACAGTGCAGCTTCTTCTGTTTTACAGAGGGTAAGAAGGTGATCCGTACGAGACGCCAGTCATGTGAGATTTACACTCATAACAATTTGGAATGCTGTAAATGTCCCATAGGTAAGACATATTGTCCAATAATATGAAAGCTAAAAGTGATTTATTTAAAGTGTAATTGATGGAAATTGTGTGCGCACAGGTCTGCACATAGTGATGCACTGCACTACCCCGAGAACTGATGGAAAATGTGAAGTATGCTTGGGTGGCTTTAAAGACCATGCAAATGGTGATGAAAAATGTGAGAGCTGTACTATCTGTGAGGAGAGGGGTAGGTTGCGTTTCTTTTTTTCTTTTAATTTCCTATTCTTATTTCAGCCATTTACTACTAGTTTCTAACTAGTTAGTGCCAATTCATACTTGGGGTGGTCAATATTATGATATTCAACCACTTTTGTAAAAATTACATCATAATACTTTTGTATTATTGTGATGCTCTTTTCTGTATCATGCGTATCATCAGTACTTTTAACCAATGAACAACTGCATGCGTAATTACTAAGAACCTGTAAATAACAGCAACCACTGGTGTATGGTGCAAAAATTGCACAAATTATTTAGAAAAACTGTTCTTTGAGCAATGCCACTGTACTATTTTAATTCCCTAAAAGAACCATTTTTTAAATGAGACATGAGTGTGAAGAACCTCTTAAAGGTTTACACTCACACATCTCTTTTACAGAAATGGTTCATATAGGATTCATTTAATGAAAGGCTGTTTAGTGAACCAAAATGTGCTCATGTGAAAATGATGCTTGGCTTCTTTAAGAGCATAGGAATACGTATGTTAATGGTTCTCAGTGCTGGTTCTGCATTACGCTTGTCCTGTATGTTGTGACATTTTCTCTGCTCCAACTTATTCCAACTTATTCGACTCTAATGATCTAATTAACAATCTCTTCATGACTTGAAAGGAGTGCATATCAGTAGAGAAAAAAAACTAATTGTGCACAACAGAGGCACTCCATGACCAGAGCTTAGAACAACCAGAGTGGCTGAGTGGATTCCATTATTTTATTTTATTCATGGCTTTTGCCCATTTGTTTTCAATATTGTTCTCATTACATGGCAGTAATGTTTTGTTTCTTCCAAACTCGGAAATTGTTATTTATTTTGTATCAAGAAATGGTCTTGAGTAACCATAAATAGTGGTTTTAGACAGACCCAAAATCACCAAATGCTGCACGACACTGGTTATGTGGTTGTATTGATTCCTGATTGTATTTTTACTCACTTTGTTCCTTAAAATAACCATTACTGTCTGAAAATTCACTGATTTACCTCAGCCACTAGTCTGAGTACAGTTTATTTTCTTGCTTATGATTATTAATGGTGATAATTTGGCTATAGATTACTGCACAAATGTCCAGATTTTGGCTTAGTTCATGTTCTGCAAAAGATTTACAGTTATTATACATATACGACTATATTCTAGAGTTATCTACATATGTAATGTTTTTCCTTATGAAAAATGATTGTGATAATGGCTTGTAAATTATACCGACCCATCATAATTAATACATAATACTATTGTGTTGTGTCATAGCTAATATGATGGTTAAGAAGCCATGCACATCTTCCTCTAACACAGTCTGTGGCTGCAAGGAGGGCCACTACTGCGACAAGGGAGCTGATTGCGCGGCCTGCTACACCTGTGATAAGTATGCCCTAGAAGATGATAACAATATATTAGGGCTGTTAGACTATTCAAACCATTAGTTGCAATTAATGACATTTTTTTGTGATTAATCTGTTTTAATTGCTCAATTTTGACCCAAAACTGTGAACACAGTATTCAGTGAGAGCAATGACTACATGTGCTAACCACGAGTATACATATCAGATTAATGTTGCACCGATACTGTGTCAGTACCACTGATTCTCCCTGCAACAGAGAATGCTAATACCATGATGCAGTTTCTGATTGACACATGCATGCACCAAGAGACGGGCCATCACAGAAGCAAGTAGCGTCATCATTGTGGGATTATTTCCCAAGCAGTAGTAAAAACCCTCATTGCAAAATCTGTACCACCACTATTTTGAACGATATATCAGTTTACACCGATATGCTACAAAAAACAGCAAACACACAACATACAAACAGTGTTACACATAATAACTTAAGCCCCTTTAGGTGAATAGTTAAGTTAGATATCTCTTGCTGTCTAGCATAGACAGGTCAGCCGAAACATTGTAACCTGACTGGAAAAGTAAAAAACATTGATTTTCTTGTTATCTTGTTACAATGGCACTTATCAAGAGGTTGGGCACAAAAAGTGATTGCTGGCTCTGATAGAAAGGTGTCAGAACACACAGTGCACCACAATCAGAGCATTTTCCTCAGCATGAGGAGGACCTACTCAAAATGAGGCAGGTGCTTTTAATGTTATGGCTGATCAGTGTAGTCAGTTGCGGTGTGAGGTAATGTTAGTCCAGATTGTTACAGAGGGAGGTTAGATGGATGCAACATATGCCATTCTCAAGCAGTAATGATATTTCTTAGCCTAGGATTAGTATTTACCCTGGTAGCCACACTACCTTTCCTATCAGTTAGATGATGCAACGCCATGGTCTGGGACAAATGACTTGAGAAATGACTTGAAACTACATTTAAAACTGTTTTTGCAGAACACTTCACTGTAGTGTAAGGTTCATAAGGTTACATTACATCAACATAAGCTTTTCATGACAACTGACATTAACCCATATAGACATTTATAAAGGCTTATTCCAACTAGCATCCATTGTCATTACAGTTTGTAGTGAAACAGAAAAAAATTGTCTTAATGACGGATGAGGCTTGTTAAAATAAGCCTTTATAAATGTTAATATAGATCAATAGCAGTTGTCGTAAAATACTTACAATGTACATGTCATGTAGCCTTATGAACGCTACCCTACAGTAAACTGTTACCATATCATTTTCAGTTCAGTTTTTACTGTTTTGCACAGATTTCTTCTGTGCTAACCTTTTATGTGAATACAGTATACTATGTAGTGGATATATTTTCAAATCTAAATAGAATGCACTGTTAAATATTAATTTTTGCAATGCTATACCTGGCATTAGAGATGCAATCACTTATACTCTTTTCTCTTGTTTTCTCCCTGTCATTTCAATAGGTGTGAGGACACAGGGGTGAAATTCCCTTGCACTAGCAGCAACAACACAGTGTGCCATGAAAAGAGTAATGCCAGTAATTCTCAACGTATAGGTACAATTTTTGTTAGATAGTGTTGCTTGAAAGTTTGTAAACTATGTAAAATTTTCTATCATTTTATATCACTGTGAACTAGAACATCATCTGATATTCATCTGAAGTCCTAAAAGTAAACAAAGAAAACCTAGTGAAACAAATATCACATTTTTTTAATGTATTAACCAAAAAAATCATCCAATGATATATCTGTTTGTGGCAAAAGTAAGTAAATTATGCTCTCAGTATCTGGTGCGACCCCCTTTTGCAGAAATAACTGCAACTAAATATTTGTGGTAACTGTTGATCAATTCTGCATATTGACTATGAGGGATGTTAGCACATTTCTCCATGTAGAACAGCTTCAACTCTTGGATGTTGGTGGGGTTTTTTTTGCATGAACCTCTCGCTTTAGGTCTATCTGTTACATTTTAATTGGATTAAGGTCAGACCTTTGACTTACATTACCTTGTATATTCAGTGCAAATGATACATTTTGCATCAAACGTGGCTGAACATGTGCATTTGAATTTTTTTTTTTTAGAAAACTGTTGCTTTAAGGGCTTATAGACAGTATCAAACATGAGTAGACTAGACTTAAGAACATTTGAATGTTTTGCACATAAACTGCAGTTTTCTAACATTCCTGTAGACTATATGCCATTAATAACTAAAACTGTTTTGCTGATGGTGTAGTTTTACTAGTAAGGACTGAGATGGCACAATACCACTTTTTCTTTCTCCGTACCAATATTGAAACCTTGAGAATCAGCCAAAACAAATTTGATATGTCCTCTCTAAAAAACGACCAGACTTTAAAATGTTTTTAAATCTTAAGCTTTAAATTTCAAAATATCATCAATCATACTTAAAACTATTTAGAATCTGTTCTATCTCACAGCTAGACGTACATACCTAACATGTGTGGAATTTCAGCCTAGATGGACACATTCTTTTGTTAATATAGGCTTTGTGAGCTTCTAATTTGCACGTCAGAAAGCTATTACCTCCTTAATCTTGACAACAATGCCATACAATACTGTTACCCACGTCTAGCATTGTGCTTACAAAACACATTAGAGAAAAATGAATGAATGTGTTTCTCCTTGTGTTTGCAGGGTTCATTGCTGCAGGTGCACTTGCACTGCTATTCCTAGTGGTGGTTTTCTTCTTGTGGAAGTTTTGTATTAAAGCATCTCCAGTGAAAGGGAACAATGGAAATCAGGTAATAGTTTCTGGATGACTGATCTGTTTGGTGTGTTATATTAGTTCTTCATGTGTGTATTTCCTATTCATTAACTGCTCAGTGTTTACTTTTTGTTCTTTGTTTGCAGGAGTGCCCGCCCTTAATCGGTATGTTTTCCAAAATGAAGAAATATCTAATTGATTTTGGTACATTGGTTACTGCTTATAGATGCACTGGCTAGACTGTTAAGCATTTCCGTTAACATGCAGTACCGTTTAGAAGTTTGGGATCCCATTTATATTCAGTAATCTTTATTATTTTATATACAGTAGCAAGCAATGCAGCCTTATATATTCTCAACAAGACAACAGAAGATTAGTTTGTTTAAATGTAGTATTTTACATTTAAACGTATTTGGGCAAGAACAACAGGCATTTATTAATGATAAATAATACACAGGTATTTTTTATCAGTTTGTACTTTGAAATTTTAATACTGTCATTATCAGTTATATTAGCTATTATAGCTGTTATTTTAACAATTGATCAGGGAATAACATAAATGCAATTTATTACCGTTTATATTACATTTTACTTCACATGAACTGTAATTAAACATGCATAGTGAGAGAAAGTGACTGCTGGATGTTCTAGAGACAAGGAGAAAGAGCAGTGAGCAGTTCAGCTGAGAAAAATCTGAGAGAGCATGTAGGTTTGTATGTGTAAAGATAAGACAGAGAAGACATAGTGAGATTTTTCAGAGTGTTGCCTGTGGGCAGAAAATCTTTGAACTAAATGTGAATACAGGAAGCAGGTAAAGCTTTATGGGGGCCTGTGCAGACCAACTTCTGTTTTTTGTCCTTCTTTTATATATTTATGTGCTAAAATCCTGCTTTTATATTATTGAAAGCATAGATCCCAAACTATTTAGCAGTAGTTTATGTACTTTCTCTGTCCTGTTCTATGTTATAGATATAGACTTGGGGCCGTTCTTGCCTGAAATAGCCCAGACTCTGGGCTGGCGTGCAGTGAGAAATGTGGCCAGGTCAGAGCTGACTGAAGTTGATTTGGAAAATGCAGGACATGACAACCCAAACGACACAGCGGAAAAGACCTACAAGGTCCTGATGATGTGGTATGAGAAACATGGGCTAGCAGGAGCCTACAAAGATCTTATCAGCAACCTCAGTACAAAGGGCAATAGAGAAAAGGTGCAACAAATTGTCACAAGAGGACAGGAAAGACATGAAGAGATAGCATAAAAGATCAGACATTTCCCTTAATTCTGCCACTGTGGTACACTTCACTACGTTGTGCAAATTGGAGACAATAAAACATCTTGGTAGTGATTTGTGCTACATTTTTTGGGGGGTTGTTAATCACATTATCAGTGTAATGTGTAAGGCTGAAAAAGAAATTCTGTGCCAAAACATACATATACCAGATGACTTGGTCCTTGCTTCCCTAAATCTCCACTTTGCTTTCATTTTTTTCCTAAATATCTTTGCAGTAAACTTGAGTAGTAGTTTGACTTCTTGTCCTAGACATGATTTTTCAAGATTTTGTGCCCAGTTGTCTCCTATTCCACCCACTAGCAAGCATGACTGACTTTCCCCAATCACTCATTACTACCAGCACTGGGAAATTGAAGGCTAGCATGTGTAAGTCACATGAGGCCAGCTACTCCATCTTTCATAATGCCCCTAATGTAGCATTTTTAGGCAGTATAACACACTTGGAGTAGTACACTGACTGACAACTCTAGCTGACAACTGTGCTGAATAGCATTATATTGAGTGATCGGGGGAGTGGGAGTGCCTCCTACCTGCCCACAAGTGACTTGGATTCTAGGCCATGGTTGGTTGCGGCACTACCGGGGATTGAACTGAGAACCTTCCTGTGATAGGATATGATATACTTTTTTTGTTTACATTGCTTGTACTTGAAACCAGACATTCTTCCTCAATGAAACCAGGTGTTCTACTGCATATATGCTAGCAGCTAGCAGTGCAAAGTATAGCAAAGTGCTGACTTTTTCAGGTGAGGACAAAGTTCCCAAGCACTAGTACATGACCAATTAGTGAACCAGATCATCCCTGCTTTGGTAGAAATGTATTACAAAATAACTCTTTGCAGTAAAAGGGCTTTTTTTCTAGTTGACTAGCAGTCATTAGTTCAAGCTATTATTCTGACTAGTCTTTGCACATTTATGATATTTCATTATGTAAATGTATATTTGGAACCTTGAAAGTGACTATTTGTCATGGTGAATACACTCAAGCACCACAACAAAATGTGACGTCTGCATTTTACCAATCACACATGCAGCAGAAAGAAGCTACCACCAGCTCCTGGGGAGCAGTGTAGTAGGACACTGCCTTGCTCATGGGTCCCTAAGTGGTGCCCAGGCTAGGACTTGAACCTGCCACCTTCTGTTCACAAGGGCAAGGTCCTAACCTACTCGGCCACCTGTGCCTTACAAACATGAGAACATGGTTCGAGTTTAAGCCTATAAAATATACAATTTCCAACTTTGCCCTTTACACACTAAGATGTCTCTGAATTCTCTAAATCTTTTCACAATATTATGTACTAATAATATTGATGTTGAAAGAACTAAATTCTGTGCAATCTTGCATTAAGAAATGTTCCCAACCCATCCTTGCTAGCAAAGTCTTAACTTTTTATACCCAATTGCGATACCTCACCATTAGCCTGCTTGATGTGTAGTCTTTGGGCAGTGGTGGCCTAGTGGTTAGGACGCTGCCTTTGGGACCTGAAGGTCCCAGGCACTACTGAGGTACCCTTGAGCAAGGTACCGTCCCACTACACTGCTCCCCAGGTGCTGTTGGTAGCTGCCCGGTGCTCCACTTGTGCACGTGTGATGGAATTAAATGCAGAAGTCACATTTCGTTGTGGTGCTTGAATGTGTTCACAATGACAGTCACTTTCACTTCACTTCAAGACTGGTGTTACTTGAATATTCTGTGTCTTATTTCTACAAAGTGGAAAGACACAGCTATGAGTTTGAGGGCTTTTCTTTCTGTCAATAACTGATCAATGAAAACTTTGTCAACTAAGACTCTTTTCAAGATCACATGTTCATGTAAAATGAAATGAAAGCAGAAACCAGTTTGTTAAGATAGTCTGTTAAGATATTGCTAACCTGCAGCTTTCAGTTTTTTTCTTGTAGGTTCTCGCTTTTTATATATTTGCTCTTCCATGGTTTACTGTAGATTCTCTGTATGATTTCCTTCTTTTTATGGGTTTGGTGTAACCCACTGGGAAAAGGTTGGCCTAGTCATCTTGTATTCTCTTTGAATAAAAATAAAGATATTTTTAAGTATAAGTGTGTTTCTTTCAAAATTCAAATGCTTGGCTCTTTGTTATCTTATTTCTTGAATTGATAAATGCAGTCTAAGGCACCTTTTTGTAACTAATTAAAGTCAAGGTACAAAGCTGTAGTGGAGTATGACAGGGTAAATTATGGACAAATACAAATTTTTTTATTGATTCTTTAATTTTTAATATTTTAAAATTATTTTTACTAATGATTTTTTTGTGTCATTATTTGATGCATGTCATTGCACCTATGAGTTGGTGGCTCTCCTCATGCTGTATGTTAAGTATGTTTCGCAGCAGTTTCTTAGAAGCAGCTATTAGAAAAATTAGAACTTTGTCACTGCTGCTAATCAACACATCTAGTTCTTCTTCCTCTGTGTCTTTGTCTTGCATTTTCAGTGTTAAAAAAGCTCTAAAATGGCAATGTTTTCACAACATTAAAAAACAGACCTCAAGACAACTAAAAATTTTATTATAATTTTAGCACAAATAATTCTCGGATGTTTTTTCTGTGTAACAGGTCTCCATTGTGAATCACTCAATCTGGCAAATCAGCACTGCATGCAGATAAAACCAGAACTGTTTTTTTAAAATAGCTAATCACAACACTTATGCACACAAAATTTTACTTATGACTGTTATCTGTAGTTACCAATAAGCTGTCTTAGCCCCAAGAGGCCATTTAAGTGTTTTCAGTAATACCATACTAACTGAATAAAATCCAGAAAAACAAGGATTACAAAAATGTAATGACAGCTGCACATAATGTTAAATGTTTCTTTGAAGTGTAAAACGGTTCTTTTATTTTCCTTTTATTTAAATAATGTACATATTGTGTGTTTTGATGTTAAAAAAAATAATAAAAGTGAAAATTTTTATAAAAAACAAGTGGGAAAAATTCTGGGGGGAAATTTGAAAATGTAAACCATTGTCTGTGTTTTTGGAGATCAGTGAGCTTTATGTGAACTTAAAAGTCACAGTGAATAGAGGTTAAGGTTGCCAGACATGCCATGTTTCTCATGGAAGTCCAGTACATCTGCTTTGCTTTAGATGCCTTGACTTGTTTAGAAAAATCTGTGATATTTCCATTGCTGGGGTATTGCCTAGAAAACACACTGTTACAGTGTGGCGCATGTACGCACGTTTTACGTATGTGATCACCAACCAGAGCAATGTTAATCCATATGGGTCACTGGAGGTAGCTCGTAACTGGTATATCTTAGATGCCAGTGCATACACTAATCAGCCATAGCATTAAAATTACTTGCCTAATATTAGGGTCCCCATCATACCACAAAAACAGCTCTGGCATGTCAAAGCATGGATTCCCCAAAACCTCTGAAATAGTGCTGTGATATCAGGCACCAAGATGATCCCTGAAGTCATGTAAGATGTGATCCTTATGTGCATCAAAGAGCCTTGGGCACTCATGATCTTCACTGTTACACAGGTTATATTAACCACTGCATACCAGGAACACCTCACATGACCTACTGTTTTAGAGACACTTTGGCCCAGTCAGGTCTTTACGCTGACCCATTTTTCATGCTCCCAACACATCAACTTCGAGTGAAGTGAAAGTGACAATTTGTCTTTGTGAACACACTCAAGCATTACAACAAAATATGACCTCTGCATTTAACCCATCACACATACACATGTGGAGCAGCGGGCAGCTATCAACATCTCCCAGGGGGCAGTGTAGCAGGATAGTACCTTGCTCAAGAATACCTCAGCGGTGCCTGGCCTGGGACTTGAAGCTGCAGCCTTCAGTTCACAAGGGCAATGTCCTAACCTAGGCCACCACTACCCAATATTCAGTGCACTCACACCCAGGATTCGAACTAGCGGTTGCTGAGCGAATTCCCTAACTACTCTGCCATGGCCTGAGCAAGAACTGACTGTTCATTTGTTTTGGTTATAATGTTGTGGCTGATTGGTCTATGTGATCATGTATGTACAGCATGTATACATGACCTCCCCATGGAAAATAAATGTGTTATCCAACCTGGAAACTACTCAAATTAAATGTCTCAACAGGTGATGATTATGACCTTTAATTATAGCATAATTAAATATGGTATATTTAAGGAGCAGAGTGTGTTGATTGCAGCACATCTGTCAGCTAATACAATGCCATGGAAAAACTAATACTTCTGTTTTTTTCCTATTTTTCACATTTAATTGGTTTATATTTTCAAACAAAGTTTAATATAACACAAATTTAAGAAAACACAATCATTTGTTAAATGAAAAAAAAGGTATCCAGCACCATCTGGTCCTGTGTAATAAAGTAATTAAATTTAAAGTCATTAAATAGTTGGATTCAGTTAATTACACACACAAAGGCTTAAACAACCTTACCAGCAGTGTGAAGCACCATGCCACAATCAAAAGATGTACCAGACGATGCTAATGCTGTGAAAAGTCAATGCTGGCTGTAAACGAAAGGTTTCAAAACACACAGTGCACCACAGTCAGAGCTACTTTGGCAGCATAAGGAGGACCTGCACATTAGGCAGGTGGTTTTAATGTATTGACTGAAGATGGGGCTGATTCACCTCTAGGCCCAGCTGTACATTCAAGAAGCATAAGAGTGCACTGTAAAATGCCCCCTAGATTTTTCTCCATTAGGGTCTAATTTGTTTAGGCACACAACATTCAGCTTTAAACTGTCCTGCAGGCTGGATCCAGCCAACCACACCAATCAGTCTGTTTTAGAGAAGAGAGAACAAATTCAAAATCATGAGGAAGGGCCTTTGAAGTCTCAAGCAAATTTGACAAATGAAATGATATTGTATTAGACTATGTAGATAAGTTCTTAATGTGGAATTTCCTTTTGCAGTGTCTTTCTAACATTATCCATGGAAGATGAAGCCTAAAATATCCAGAAGAGGTGGTTAGCAGCAGTTAGTTCAGTCCCATATGTCCACCCCACATTGATTTGTATCTGATGTGCATCGTTTGATACCTTCTTTGGTTTCAATGTGAGTGATGTTCTGTGCTGTTAAAATGGCAAGAGTTTTGAGTAGCTTCATACTATGTAGGATTGAGAAGGCCTTCTTTTGCAGCTTTGAACCAGTATAACTGCAGCCAGAATCAATGCACTGCAGATTAAAGAGAATCCACTCAGGAAGAATGCAGCTGTGTAGGAGCCCGTCTGATCCACAAGCCAACCTAAGAGAAAGAGAGATGTTCACTTCCTGATGATAAATTAATGTGAATTGCATGTGTGTTGTTGCTGAATGCATGTAAGAACATTCCCACAAATGTCTAGCATTTCCAAATATGTGTGTGTATATACATTTATACATTATATTTATAAACATACACATATACTTACCTCCTATTGGTGGGCTGATGAGGTAGGGAATGGCATGTAGGAAGCAGACCATCCCCAGGGCTGAGGAAAGGTAGGTGGGACCTACAGTGTCAGAGGTTACCACAGGGAGGAGTGCCACATAGGCACCATCAAAGTAGCCATAGACAAGGGCGAATGGTACTAGCAGTGAAAAATTCCTCAACAAGGGCACAAAAAGGCACCCCAGCCCTTCAAGCCCAACTGCAAGCAAGTAACTCACTTTTCGATAAGCCCTCAGGCACCTGTATGGGGACACAAGGAAATAAAAGAAGACGTTCAACTTTTAAGAGAAAAGTTCATAAGAAACATCCAAGGTAAATAACTTACTTAAAATGTCTCTAATTAGGACGAATAATGCACCCTTGTAATAAAACACGGATGGTCACTATTCCTTAAGCAATACCGATATCAACAGTATTCTCAGAAAAGCATTGTGACAAAATGTAAGATAATTTATCCACAAAAATAAGGATAAACATAGTTATTTTGCCTTACACAAATCGAGAAATGAGATAGAAGCAGACTTTAAACCCTACACGTCTTGGCTGATCCACTGCATTTACGGAGTAATGGGGAATTTATGTAAATTAGCTATTTTTTTTTTTTATTTAAAAATGGCTGATCTATCAACAACCAAAATATCAACATATCAACAACCAAAAGACCTCAATCATGATGCATACTCACCTTCTGTCTGAGATCCAGCCGAAAGTGATATTACCCACAATTCCCATTACTCCAAGAATGGACATGAGGAGGACGGCCTGCTGATGGCATACACCAACGCTGTGAGAATATGGCACAAGATACACAAACGGCACACTGCAGCCAAAAGCCAGAAACAGGAAGGACACTGACAGCAGCAGGAAGTCAGGAATTAAAAGAAAGCTATACTCCTCAATTGATGGGAGGCAGAAACAATTTTCCTTTGCTCTGCTCTTTGTTACCTCGTTCTTAGAAGCGAACCCTGGACTTTTACAGAAGGTCATTTCACACAGCAGCTTTGACTCTATGTCAGTATGTGCTGAGTCAACTGGCATCGGCTTTGAGTCATTTAGCTCAGAGACAGCTAGCATCAACTCTGCTAGCATTGAGTCAGTTAGTTGTGAATCAGTGATTCTACATGTGGCAGTTTGGTTCACTAAAATTCCATCTGCGGTACCAGGAAGCATTGAATCCATGAGTTGGAGGTTGTCCTTCACATCAGTATCTGTTACAATGGGGTCATTTGCAGATTCCTTTTGGCATTTTTTCTCCTCAAGCATAGTGTCTCTTTGACTTGGGTCTATAAACTTTGCTTCTGTTTGGTCTGAATCTGTCATGATGGGTTTTTCATTTCTAAGCAAACTCTCTGTTTGCTCTTGATTGCCATCTGCTTTACATTCTTTTGTTGCCTCTCCACTGCTCACTCTAACAGTTACAGCACTACCACCATTCTCTGCCTTTTCCACATTCTCATTTTGTGCTTTAGTGTCTTCCAGGTTCAGTTCCATGTGAAGTTTAGCCTCTTCTAACTGGGAATTAAGCATGTCTATCTCATACTCCCCTTCTCTGTTCTTGCCACTGTGCTTCTGCCTGTGGGTACCCAAGGGCCTCATAAGGGCCCCACACACACACAAGTGTAAGACAAGACCCCCTAGAATGAGGAGCGCTCCCCTCCAAGAATAAAGTTCAATAAGGAGCTGCACGACAGGTGCAAGGATGAAGGTCCCAATACCGCTGCCAGACATGGCAATTCCGAATGCTAGAGCCTTTCTTTCACTGAAGTAGGTGCCCACCATGGCAATTGCAGGGGTGTAACTAAGAGCAAAGCCTACACCTGAGAAGGAAAGAAAGAGAAAGGAAAGAGAGAGAAGAGATTAGTCAGATGAGAGCTATGTAGAACTATAGCACTAACTGTACTGCAAACATTAGAAGCTTTTGTTCAGAGAAAAGGCTCAAATTGTTTACACGTATGGACAAGAAACTACTCTTCTTTTCATTCAGATGACCACAACTTAGTGTAGCTTGAGGCAAGTGAGTGATAGTGAGGCATGTTGTTTGGAGCTTCAATGCAAATATGTCTTGGCTGAGCAACTACATTTGTGATAAAGGGAAAAGCTGTGTAATTTTGCAAAACTACTACACTTATGTACATTTAGAGTTCAACCCCTCAGAAGTGCTACATCAATTCCATGCTGTATCATATCGTATTCAAACCAAATCTAGGTGTTTTTTGTGCAGTCCAGACACAAGTGTGATGGCATAGCTCACCTGTGAGAATACCTAGGGACAGGTAAAGGTACTCCAGACTGGTAGCAAAAGAGCTAATAATGAGCCCAGCAGAAGACAATAATCCTCCAGCCATCACTGCCACTCTGCACGACAAGTAGTTCCCTAAATAACTACCCAGAGGAGCTGAAGAGACAGCAGAAGTTGAAACATTCACTGTAAAAGATTGATATCATGGCAAGTAAAAACATCTTACATTACATCTGGCACACGCTCTTGTCCAAAACAAATAATTTTTATCATGTTACAGATACAGTGGGTTCGGAAAGTATTCAGACCCCCTTCAATGTTTCACTCTTTGTCATATTGCAGCCATTTGATACAATTATTTAAATTAATTTCCCCCCTCATTAATGTACACACAGCACCCCATATTGACAGACAAAAAAAGAAATTTTTGAGATTTTTGCATATTCAGACCCTTTGCTCAGTATTTAGTAGAAGCACCTTTTGAGCTAATACAGCCATGAGTCTTCTTGGGAAAAATGCAACAAGTTTTTCACACCTGGATTTGGGGATCCTCTGCCATTCCTCCTTGCAGTTCCTCTCCAGTTCTGTCAGG
>JBBPDA010000001.1:40249040-40293362 GCA_037974385.1 Arnoldichthys spilopterus
TCTTTGGGGGCTCAGACCCGGTTTCTGTAAAGCTGCTTTGTGACAACGTCAGTTGTAAAAAGCGCTATACAAATAAAGTTGACTTGACTTGACTTGACGTGACACTAACGTTACCATCATTACAACAGGATGTCTTGGTTTACCTCAGTATTTTTAGGTTTGTGTCTTTACATGCAGAGATAGCTAGTTATAATTAAAGTGAGATTTGTTTTATTCATTCATATCCTGACTTGCTTGTATGCCAACCCCTTTCCCATTTGTTTGTTTGTACCCTGTTTTCCTTGCTAGCTCCCTCCGCAGTTTCCTTCATAGCCCCTTTTCCTCTCTAGTTTGATCATACCCCTGTTCACTTGCTTGCTAGCTCAACCCCCCACCCCCTCTTCTAAAAAAAGATCTGTACACCATACCTGTGAAAAGGGGAAAAGGGGAATCAGGGGGATTTTCTGGGGATTTTTCCATTCCACCTAAATTGCTAAAGTATAGTTAGTAGTATAGTTTATTAGTTTTGTTGGGACATAGTTAGGGTCCTAAGTGCTCTGGGAAGAGGTGGGTCTTATGGGTCTCACCATTTGAAGGGTCTCTGCACTTCTGACTGTTAGGAGAAGTTCATTCCACCACTCAGGAGCCAAAACAGAAAAGAGCCTTGATGTCTGTTTTTTGAGAAGGGGGGTGTCCAGTTGGGCTGAGGATGATGCTCTAAGAGGGTGATCTATTAGCTCTATAAGTGCTGGCATAAGCTCTATACTACTCCCTTGCAACCCTAGTTAGGAAAAGCGGCTACAAAAATAAATCAATGTTTTTGTTAATGTGCTTTTAATACAGATGTATAATAATGATCTCTTTTCTAATTGGCTGCTTTGTAAGGCATCTCATTCAAAAGGCAGTTTAGGTTGAAACACTGCTTATAACTTCAGTGTGAATTGGTAAATTTCAGCTGCTGTAGGATGAACACACTGATATTTGTAAATCCATTGGTTTTTGTGATGTCACAAACACAATAATTCAGAACAGGCTGCTTTTACTAGTTTTCATATAAGAACTTAACGATTATGTATGTACACTGTTATTTGATTCATTTATGTTGGTACACTGATCGCTATTTTTACTGATCGCAAATTACTTTTTAAGATTGTTCATATGATGTTAATGTTTAACATGCTAATTTAACATGCTAAAAAATTTATCACAAAAAAATCCAGATTAATCACACTCTATGATGCCTCTTGAAGTGAAAGTGATTATTTGTCATTTGTCAAGCACCACAACGAAATGTGGCCTCTGCATTTAACCCATCACACATGGAGCAGTGGTCAGCTATTAATAGGGGGATGGTACTTTGCTCAAAGGTACCTCAGTGGTACCTAGGTCAGGACTTGAACCTGCGAACCACCATGACCCCATATGTCACTATTCATAGTGATACAATTTGAACAAAAATTCTACCCCGTTTCCTGAAAGGTTGGGAAAAGTTGTTAATTTGCAAGGAAAAAAAATAACGCAATTTGTAAATTTCCTTGACATTTTATTTAACTGACAAAATAAATGAAATTTAATGTTTTGGCTGACCAACTTGCATGTAAATATAAGCAAAGTTAAAATATGGATTCAGCAGCACACTCATAAAAAGTTTGAACAGAAGGAAAATAAGAGTAAAGAAATTATACAATATTCAATTTACACCAATTTGAAACATTCCACAATAAGCAGATGAATTAGGAACAGGTGAGGGTTTTGTCACCGGTTATGAAAGGAGCATTCAACAACAATGTGTTGCTGTTTACTACTTTGTGCCAAACTTTGTAAGAGAATGGTCACTCAGGTAAAATAAGTTTTCCTTTTGCAAGATTACAAATAATTTCGGCATTTTATCATCTATAGTGCATCCGTCCAAACCGCTTCTTCCGTTTCCGGGAGCTAATCCCAGCTGACTGCGGGCCTAAGGCAGGGTACACCCAGGCCAACCCATCGCAGGGCAACACATATACAGACAACCATTCATACACACATTCACACCTACGGGCAATTTTAGGCTATCAAATCAACCTACTGCAGCCTTTGGACAGTGGGAGGAAACCGGAGCACCCGGAGGAAACCCATGTGAACACGGGGAGAGCTTGCAAACTCCGCACAGAAAGGCACCTGTGGCTGACAGGGGGGATCGAACCCAGGACCTTTGCACCACCATGCCGCCCTCTATAGTACATATTGAAAAGATGGCCTGTTTCTGTTTTGCCTCTGAAAAAGTTCTGGCTGGCCAGATGACATGAGCTAGCTAACAATAGCATTGATCATGTGACTACTGTAAACACACAAATGATGAATGAGAGACTCTGACTCGAAGACACATAGTTACGACTTGTGAATGAGTTGGTCGGTTCTACACTGAGAATAGGCACCTGTCTTATGACAACGGAAGATATGCTGTCACACTTCAGATAAACCTCTCACTCAGACGACTTGTTACTCCCTAATCAAACAAAAGTTATATCTTATAATCTTTGCATGTATTTTTGCATTTATTTACTCTGTTAGGATACTGCATTCACTCTCCTCAGCACTGTTAATGCTCTGGGTTGGCACTGTATGTTGTCCTGTCCTGGAATATTGTGATTTTTAAATCTTGGACTCTTTTGCACTCTGTGTAGTCCTGTCCTGTATCTGTGTAATCTTGTGTTGTTTCTGTTCTTGCTCTTTGTGCTGCACCACAGTTCCGGAGGAACATTGCTTCCTTTCACCAACTTGACTTGATTGGGTAAAAATGAATGAATCATTCATGTACGACACATCACTACCTGCACATCACCATACCTCGTCAAACAATCACAATATACAATCACAATATACAGATGCTTCTCGTGGCAAATATTAATATATGTGATTAATTTAGATTCATTAATGACAAAGCCTGTTTTAATAAGATGTATTTAATTGTTTGACCACCCCTGTAAATAAAAACTAATATTAAAGGGGTTATTATTGGGTTCTAGGTAGGGATATTCTGTTTCTTCATGCCACATTTTGGCCTCTTTATTGACCCTTTAAGGACTCAGTCTGGATTTTTTCTGCAGCCTGAATTAGGGCTGAACAATGAATCTCTTTAAAAATGAATTCATTATTTGTAATTTGAATTTTTACATCACAAGGGCTGCAGTTTTAACTAAATCCTATATTATCCAATATTTTAATAGTGGTAATTGGGAGATGTAATAATAATAATGAAATCTATTGACTTGACTTGGTGTTCTAGCAAATTACACATACCACACAAGCCTCAAGTCTGAAGAAAATAACTTTTTCTGTTTAAAAAAAAAGAGATTTTTTTTTGGCGTGGGCCAGTGGTGGTGTAATCATTAGGGAGTTGCCTCTGTGACTTGAAGGCAAGTACCACTGAGGTACCCATGTGGAAGATCCACATCCCCATCCCCAAGCAGTGCTCCACGGGTGCTGCCCACGTCAGCTGCCCACTGCTCCCACACGGAGATCAAATTTTAAAAATTGCTTTTTTTAATTCGTTTGAAATTACTGTAAATCAGATCGCAATTAGGTGTTTTTCGTTCAGTCCTAACCTGCGATCATGTTAAACAGTGTAATAAACCGATGGACTCAATCATTTACAAAGATCTGGCGTAAAGAGGCAGACAAACATTAAATTAACATTAATACTGTGGTTATTTCAACCATTTACTGGTCTTTAGATGTATGTGTGCGCGTGTGTCTAAGGGTAATAAGTGACGTCACATTACTCATATAAGGTGCCCCGCTCATTTACCCCCACTCCTCCGGAGCCCCTCTCTTCGCCGTGCTCTCATCTCTCCATGTTGCGCACGCGGGACCCTCTTCCACCGCTTGCCTTTTCCCCCCGCGCTCGGTCTTAACCCCGTCTGCACTGTAACCTGCGCGTGAATGCGCTCGTTGGCTACGGAGACGCGAGCGCGCGCCTCTGCGTTTCGGCGGTGAAGGAGGGAGCGCGCGCTGCGGCGATGGTGCTCGGAGACGCGAACAGGACCGCGGGCTACGGGGAGAGCGCGCGCTCGCCCATTGCGGGTGCGCGCGCGCGGGAGCACGGCGCGGTCGCGGCGAGCGCGCGGATTTCGGAGGCGCTGCTGCTGCCGAGGCTCCTGGGGCTTGCGCACGACGGCGGCGGCGGCGGCGTCGTGGGCGGGGAGCGCATGCCCGCCGCTCACGTGCCCTCGCCCGCGCACTTGCCCGGTTCCGCGGCCTCGGACATGCTGGGGCCCTCGGCACTAGAGCCAAGTCTCGTGATGGCGGCGGCCAACCGCACGCGCTGCGCCGAACACATTTTGAGCTACGGCGGCGCGGAGAAGGTGCTGATCGGCGCCGTTCTCACGGCCCTTACGCTCAGCACCATTTGCGGGAACGTGCTCGTGCTCGTCTCCGTGTGCTTTGTCAAGAAGCTGCGGCAGCCCTCCAACTACCTGATTGTGTCGCTCGCGCTCGCCGACCTGTCCGTGGCGCTCGCCGTCATGCCCTTCGTGAGCATCACGGACCTGATCGGGGGACGCTGGATCTTCGGGCAGTTCTTCTGCAACGTCTTCATCGCCATGGATGTGATGTGCTGCACAGCGTCCATCATGACGCTCTGCGTGATCAGCATCGACAGGTGAGAGGGCGCTTCACCTGAAAAAATCAAGTAGTGTAGAGGCAGTGCTTTAAAGTACTTCACATGTAATTTTGACTTTTAAGTCTGGAGGCACTATTCGATACAAGTCAGTACTTTACTCTGGAGGCATTATTAGTCTCAAGTCAGTTCTTTACATGAACATTTGGCTTTTCCAAATCTGGAGGTACTATTAGATACAAGTCAGTACTTTACATGTAAATTTGACTCTTTTAAGTCTGGGGACACTATTAAATGCAAGTAAGTAAGTCACTTTAAATAAATATTTTAAAAATATTTATCTCTGTATTTTCATTTAGTTCTGTCTGGCAGTTCTGCAATGTGCTGTTTTCTTTGTCTGTAGTCTGTAAATACAGTTCAGTACTTTACATACATTTCTGAATGTAATCACTGTCTGAAATCTGCAAACACAAGTACTTTACACACGTCTCTAGTTTTCTTTGTCTGAAATTTGTAAGCAAAATTAAGTGCTTTACATCGTTTTTTTGATCGTTTGAAATCTGTAAACACAACTCAGTACTTTACAATCATCATTTTCTTTGTCGAACATCTGTAAACATTAGAACTTTACATACATATTTTTCTGACTGTCTAAAATCTGTAAATATAATTGAGTACATTTTTGTTTCTTGGCTGTGATCATTATGAGGCCCAATTTAGCATTTAACATTCCATTTTCTCACTTTATGATTAAAAACAAGTTATTACATGAGTTTTCTCTGAAAGTCTGTGAGCTAGACATTTTTTCCCCTGATTTTTGAAGTCAGTATAACTCTAGAGTCAAGTCAATAATTTACATAATCTGAGAATTTTTAAGGATATAAATTATTGTCATTACTTTTTTGCAACTTCAAAAATGGGTTTTCTCTCAATTTTTGAAGCTTCTACAGCATTAGATGTCAGGAACGTTTGCCGTATGTTGTGCCACTCCATTATGGTCACTCAACTATAAATAATATTAGCTCACCAAAGACTGATCTGAGCATCATACCATTAATGCTGAAAGGATTTTCCGGAAGTTAACATCTCATCATCTTTTATTTCAGGTACATGGGCATCACCAGACCCTTGACATATCCGGTGCGGCAAAATGGCTGGTGCATGGCCAAAATGGTTCTCTCTGTGTGGCTCCTCTCTGCATCCATCACCCTACCGCCACTCTTCGGTTGGGCACAGAACGTGAATGATGACAAAGTGTGCTTAATTAGCCAGGATTTCGGTTACACTATCTACTCCACTGCTGTGGCCTTCTACATCCCTATGACCGTCATGCTGATCATGTACTACCGCATCTACCGTGCGGCCAAGCTGAGCGCCGCAAAGCACACCATCACAGGCTTCCCACGTCCTGGCAAGAATGGCCGTGGTGAGGGGGCTGAGGATAAGGAAGATCCTGGAGATGGTGGGGAAGAGTCCACAGGTGTGGACTGTGTTACTGTGGCAATGAAGCTGCACAGGGAGGTGGAGGAGTGCACCCGGTTGCCCCGGCTGTTGCGTGGAATAGCCGGCGGTGCCTCTGACCGCAAGAGCATTTCCATCTTCAAGCGGGAGCAGAAGGCAGCTGCAACTCTTGGGGTTGTAGTGGGGGCCTTTAGCTTCTGCTGGCTGCCCTTCTTCCTGCTGTCCACAGCTCGGCCCTTTGTATGCGGGACGGAATGCAGTTGTGTGCCACTGTGGGTGGAGAGGACTCTGCTGTGGTTGGGCTATGCCAACTCGCTTATAAACCCCTTCATCTATGCCTTCTTCAACCGCGACCTGCGCACGACCTACCGCAGCCTTCTCAGTTGCCGCTACCGTAACATCAACCGCAGGCTATCAGCAGCTGGCATGCACGAAGCCCTACGTCTGGTGGAGAGGCCTGAGACCACTGTGTCGGGGTGATTGTCATATGAAATACACAAAAACATAAAAATCACTGAAACTCAAAAGGAAAATCTCAGAGTGACCCTGGGAACCTTGGTCTACATAGGGGCCCTGGAACTAGATTGTAGGGATTGTAGATGCCATTTTGAACTAATATCATGTCCCTTTGTATGCATTTATGAAGGAGCCAAAACCTTCTACCTTTGCCCAAGAGTTAAACATTTCAATGAAATCCTTTCAGGATGTTCTCATAAAATAGATTTTGAGAAAAATGGGTCCAGACCCTTGTTGAGCAATCCCAGGGTGACACTGGCACTGAGAAGAACCAAGATTCAAAAGAGGAACCCATACCTGGCTGGTCGACATCAGATAGCAGAATGTGTTTGATAGCTTGGAACTGGTCCCTGACCACTGAGGATTTTGGGTCATTTTTTGAAACAGTGTACCCTAAGAAGGATGCAGACCCAAATCTGTAACATGAATACTTATGAAAAGGATTAATATTTACACCAGGGCTTTCTGGTTATATAGATGTACAAGCCAACGGACCTGATTACCTAAACAGTACACATTGAAAGTGGTTTTGTAAGAAGAACTGCCACTGTAGACTGATGGCAAGCATCTTTAGACCGTACATCTTACAGTGATTAAATAGCCTTAAGGACAAAAACAAATAGTGGATATCTCCGGTTGTCTGGTAAATTACCAATGCAGTATTTTCTTAAAACTTTTTTTGAAAAGACGTTAAGATGCCACTCCGGCCAAAACAAAAAACGTAACCATCGCAATATCTGTTGTGAATACGCCTACTAGCCTTGTACAGCGGTGCCGCAAAAGTCAGAAAATTACATTATCTGGTTAAAAGATTATCAATATGAATGTCTTTATTGCCACCAGGTGGATTCACAGAGATTTTATGATGTATTTTTCCCAATACATACTGGGCATATTAGTGAGGGAACACTGAGGGGCGGTAACACAAAAAGGAAAGAAAAAATCATGAATTCTAATAAGAAATTGAAAGAAATAACAAAATCGAGCACACAATAAGAAAACATGACAATTTAAAATTACAAATTAAAAAGATAAAATGATAATATGAAAAGACATTAGGCCAGAATGCCCCTTTAATAGACACTAACAGTGATTTTTTTTTTTATTCAGATAATTTTTTATGTAGTTGTACCTATATAGACCGTTGATGTACTGTTAGACTGTTAGGGTGTTCTTGATTTTTTCAAATCTTAACAATAGAAAACTGTAGCAGACAGAACTGAATTCACCCAGCCATAAATGGCTCCAGTGTCAGTTAGTTCAATGAGAGTGATTTATCAGTGTCCATTTCCAAAAGAGATTCTGCGAGGACTTCAGAACCCTTTCTTCTAAAGACAAAATGGTCCTTCTGCACTTTCTGTAGTTCACAGCAGCTGAACTGCTTCTGCAACAAATTGCTTATTTTTTTTCCTTCTCTGCTGCGGTGGAAAGCACAAAGTGCAGAGCTAATATTGGTGAAGGCTTTTTAGCCTGCTGTGGTTAGAGGTTTGGAGGTATAAATGGAATGTGATACAATTTCAGCAATTAAATACCCCCCAATGGTGTCTGATAGTAAATTTAACTCCTCATATGAGCAATATTTAGTCTGACTTTTAATAGATTGTGTTTACTTTTATTAGACCTATATAAGACATTTTCATGCATTTGACACTGACACTAAGTGATTGGCAACTTATTTATTTTGTACAGTAAATATGTTTGTACTGTAAAATGCATCATGCATGATTCGCACACTCACATTTCTGTTCGTCGATATTGCCAGTCTTCACCACTGTCTACGTTAGGTAAACATATCAAAATGGCCAGTGGAAAAAGTTAAAAACATGTTTGTGTTTATTATTTACATACATGTAAACATCATTTTGTAAAAACGAAGCTCAGTGTGCAAAAGTGTTGTGTTGCATTCCTATCCACCATATAAAAAAATTACATGTAGATGCGTTTTTGCTGTTCGTTTTTCCCAACCACCTATTTGAATAAATACATGTTGATAAATGCTGTGTTTTTGCATATGTGACAGATGCATATTTGGAGCAGCAGCATACAGAGCAAATCCCCACACTGAAGCCCTGAGATGTGTTCTAGCTTTTGTTGGTACGTTGTAAACTAGAGCTTTAGCCAATTAACCAACACATCCTATGTTGATGACTTTCTGAAACTCACTTTTCAGGAGCTCATCACTGTAAGTTCCGCAAGGAACACCAAGTGCCTGCAGATTTAAAATAGAGAAGTTTTTGTACCACTTTGGCTAGAAAGAGTGTTTTACTGTAGGGTTAAAAAGGTAGGACATTACAATAAGATCACTCTTATAAAGGAATTTTAAACTGCTGCTTATTAATGACCATTAATATATATATATATATATATATATATATATATATAATAGCACAAACATAACAAAATTAACAGTAAATAAACTGTTGCATGCCAAATAGTGAGCCCACATTCATTCATGCTGTTAGTCCACATGTCCAGTTTTTTTCTCCTGCAATCTTAAAAAATCTTATCCACACAAGTACAATTTAAAATAAATATCGCCATCTACAAGAAAATGCAAAACTGCTCTCTGCCGTGCTGTTAAGAGCATGCCAAAACATCAGGCGTTGATATAAACTCATAAACAAAGGAGATAATGGTGCACACTAACTTCAATCTAAAGAAATAACAGTGCACACTTTAATGCCAAACAAGATAACAATGCACACTCTCATGTTAAACAAAGGAGACAATGGCACACATACTGCTGTTACAGAGTCAAAAAAGGAGTTTTTCAAAAGGTTCATTTTCAGTGACGTAAAATGCTGTTGACATGTGGACAAAGGCCAAAATGCACAGAAAAGGCAATGCTCTAAGAGGACAAGGCCTTACTTTGCCTTCTATACCTCTGAACATTATCTGATATTCATGTACATCAAATATGTGGTTAGGACACTGCCTTTGGGACCTGAAGGTCGCAGGTTCAAGTCCCGGCCCAGGCACCACTGAGGTACCCTTGAGCAAGGTACCATCCCGCTACTCTGCTCCCCGGGCGCTGTTGATAGCTGCCCACTGCTCCACGTGTGCACATGTGATGGGTTAATTGCAGAGATCACATTTCATTGTGGTGCTTGAGTGTGTTCACAATGACAAAAAGTCACTTTCATAATATAGCAGCTCACTGTTAGCCTTTTTGTTTGTGGTATAACTGACTATTAATATAATATTTTGAGGTGTTTATGACCTATATATTAACCATTTATAATTTAATTATAACCAGGGATGTGCATAACTGGTATGCAGGTACGCATGCGCAACAAAAATCGTTTTTGCAACTTCAAAGATGGGTTTTCTTTCAATTTTTGAAGCTTTTACAGCATTAGATGTCAGGAACGTTTGCCGTATGTTGTGCCACTCCATTATGGCCACTCAACTATAACATGTTGTGTAACATAATTTTTGCCACTTTTTGCGCCTTTGCGTACCAGACAGGCTGGTAATCAATGGTTAATATTGCGCCTATCTGTGTTTCTTTACAGTATGTCGAAAAAACAACATACATTAAACAGCTATTTTTGCGCTTCGCCACCTGCAAAGAAAAAGTAAACCAAGCCAGCACAGAAAAACGAATCTTTTTTCTGAAAAGTGGTGTGCCGTGGCTTGAAGCCAATGAAGAACTCACTGAAATGTGGTGCAAGATATGCCGCTCGCACCCACATGTCGCAGTCAAAACAAGTGCATTTTACACAGGCTCAAAGAATTTCAGTCGTCCTTTGTTTGACAAACATGAAAAGGGCAAGGAGCACTTGAACATGGCACAAGCTATTTCTAAACAAGCTAGTGAAGACGAAATACCCAAGATGGTGAAACAAGTGAAATGAAGAACAATGGCAAGCTCTGTGTAATATTTTCCTCCTTGCTTTTTATAAAGCTAAACGTGCACGTCCCATGTCTTCCTTTGCTGAGGATATTCCTTTACTGGAGCGGATAGGAGTAACTGTCAGAGCTTCATATCATTCGCGTGAATGGGGCCACGCGGGTCATACAGACCATCGCACGCACCCTCTGTGGGAAGTTAAGAGACAAGTTTGGAGTCTGTTGAATTTTAGGGCTGGATTTCTGATGGATCTGAGGACATCACTAAAACTGAGCAGAACATTGTTTACACCGTGTCTGTGTCCAGCAACAGAGAGTTCACCACAGATTCCCAGGGGCTGATTGAACTGAGTGCTGACCAAACCGCGCAGGCCATAACAGACAGACTTGTGAAGCTTTTCCAGGACGCAGGCTTAGATAACTGGACGACAAAGTTGGTCGCCGTGTGCACAGACGGGGCTGCTGCCAAAGTTGGCATGTACAAAGGCATTGTACCAACTAGAAGTGGTGGGAGACTCCCCTGTTCACCGCACACATGCTGGAGAACTGTGCAAAATCAGCTGATCACAACGTTCCGTACTGTGAGACCGTTAATCGCTCTGTGGTCAAGCTGCTGCATTTACATGAAGGTGAAACAAAAAACACGGCAGTGCTGAAGACGTGAAACTGGGTAGGTTTCATAATATCAGATGGTCTACATGGAGGCATGACACACTGTTACAAATATCAAGACTACTGCCAGCCATTGAAACATAATAAAAACCAGGTACAGATCTCATCTGTCGCATCCTTGCCTCACAGCCCTGATGCACATTCACCTCTCAAAGAAGACCTTTGTGACATTTGACCCAATACCAGCTGTTGACCTGTGGATAGAGACAGCTAAGCCAAGGCTTAACCAGAGATGGAGGTGCATCTGCAGCATCTTCATCATCTACCATGCAGGAAGCAGAGGTAGAGGACTGTGAGGTAGACAGCGAGGAAGACTACACTTACTAAGAACTCGCTATGTATGGGGTGAGTACCAAACACCATCTTCTGGTACTCACCTGAGTAACTCACTGAAAAGGTTATGTGCACCCCTGCTTATAACTATTCATATTATAAGGCTAGTCTTATGGTAAACCGGTTCCTTTTTGTTCAGTTTCACAGAAACATACAGTTATTTTTTTGTAGGTGTATTTGGGTGGCAGGTCACTGCTCTCATCGAACTCACATAAATAGAAACATTGCTGTACCAAGTACACTAGTACCAGCAGTACCATAATAATGGCACTCCTGTGCTGGGAATGGTCCAACACCCAAATAAAGCCTGGTCAACAGCTGTCCTGAAGTCTGAAAGTGTTCATTAAATGGCCAGGAAATGGAAGTACATGGTAGGTGGGCAATGAAGGTAAAGGTGAAGCTAAAGCGTCTAAACAAAATAACATGGTTAAAATAAAAAGACATAAATCACATTAGTACTTAATAATTCTGTTATCACAAATAAAGATGATTAGATTACATATTTTTGGACTTCCTGCAAATGTAACACTTGGCAGGGCCAATGATGATGCCCAGACAAGGAGGCCAGGCGGCAGTGACGGAGCGAGCAAGCGAGGGGGGAGTGAGGTGGAAGGAGCTATGAAGGAAGTGTTCTCATCCTGTTCTGAATCACTTGTCATGACTCAAGTACAATTAACTACCCATTCTTTCAGCCCTTGCAGAAGGGGGTGGCTAATTGCGTGTAAATGTGTATGTGTGGTGATCAGGGTGGCTGAGGTGCCCGCCTGTGAAAGTTACCTCCCGTACGTAAGGAAGAAGCCTGTAGTAGTACTCTGTTAATGATGATGGGAATGAGGCAGACTAGCATTGGGCCAAAGGACCATCTGAACCATGTCCTCCTGACACCTTCATGAGTCACAGTCTATTAGTAACTATTTTGGTCCATAATGCTCTGAAATAGACTCTTAATAGTCCATGCAGTAATAAAACAGGAGCTGGAGGAATTTGAGCTTGAATATAACACTGCTAGGTAATTCTCTTCACTCTGAGAATTTTCTGTTCACACCTATATACACCAATCAGCCATAACATTAACACCACTAACAGGTAAAAAAAAAACACTGACAATCTATTTATGTCATTACAATGTCACCTGTCATGGGGGTGGGATATATTAGGCAGCAAGTGGACAGGCTGTTCTTGTAGCAGATGTGCCAAAAGCAGGAAAATCTGAGCCACTTTGAGAGCCTTATTGTGATGGCTAGACGACTGAATCAGAGCATCTTCGGAACAGCAGGTGTTATGGAGTGTTCCAGGTATGCAGCAGTTAGTACCTACCACAAGTGATCCAAGGAAGGATGAACAACTTGTGAATTGGTGGCAGGATCATGGGCACCCAAGGCTCACTGATGAATGTGGGCAGTGAAGGCTAGTCTGTGTGGTCCAGTGCAACAGAGGAGCTCCTGTTGCACAAAATGTTAATGCTGACTTTGATAGAAAAAGGGTCGGAAAACACAGTGCACCACAGTCAGAGATGTTTCAGCAGCATGAGGGGGACTTACACATTAATAGGCAGGTGGTCTTAATGTTTGGGTTTTTATTCATATATGAAATGAGCACAAACTTTACTGACAACTATTAACATGCACTGTCATCATCTTAAATATTCCAGAACGGTTGCAGACATGGGCACCTTTAGGTCAGAGCACTGATGATGAACTGATGAGTGATCTCATGCTCTATCAAAAGCTCTGCAAATGATTTCTTCAGCCTCAGCAACCTCATCTGTTATGATGAAAGCATGGTGGACATGTCTGCTGAAACAGTGCGTTCTCTGACAAGCTGTATATCTTTAATATATGCAAAACTTGGAAATACACCTTCTGCCAGTGGCATAGCGCAGACCACCTGCTGGAAAGGAGCAAACTGAGAGTTGTTACGTACAGTGATGAAAGTTGGGTTCTTGGAGACTTTTTTTAATCAAATAATCAGCGCTGGATATGAATTTGCCTGGGCAGCTATTTGAAATCTATGCCATTTATTAAATAATTTTACTTACAGTGGAATGACTTATTTAAAAAAATTAAGATATTTTTAAAATTCTTTTGTTAAAATTAAGCATCCAACCTTTTTCCTGAAGGTCTTAGTTATTTAGCCCTTGACATGATGACACCACGTACTTCAATAGCAAAGAGAATAACAGAACCAGTCCTGGAGATCTACCAGCCTGCAGAGTTTAGCTCCAACCCTAATCTAACACACCTGATACAGGTAATGAAGGCCCTCTGGGGTGTCTTAATACAACAGCCATGTGGGCAGTGGTGGCCTAGTGGTTAGGACCTGTCCTTGTACCACTGGAGTACCCTTGAACTAGGTACCATCCCATTACACTGGTCCCCAGGCACTTCACATAGCTGTCCGCTGCTCCATGTGTGCATGTGGGATTTATTAATTGCATAGGTCACATTTCTTTGTGATACAATTTGTGTGTGATTGAGTGTGTTCACAGTGACAAATAAGTCACTTCACTTGGATCTGAACTCTCAATGGTAGATCAGGACTGGAGTTGGACACAACTGCCCTAGATGTCTGGTTTAAATTACATGGGTTGCACCAGCAAGAGGTTCTAATCAGTGGCCCCTAGTGTGGAACACCTGATTCTAATTCATGTGCTCACAGGTTTTTTTGTAACTGATCTGTTTTATGTATAAATTATGAAATTGACAAGAAAATGTCAATTTTGTGTCATTAGTTTGAGTTTAACCGTATTTATCTGTAGGTACTGTATCAAAGGGGGTGAAATGTTTGCTTGTCCAAATATGCTGAAAAATCAAGTTTCCATAAGATGTACTTTTTTCATATGACTGGATGTATAAACAAAATAAGCAACATCAGAATGTATTTGTCACTATCAACAATTTTTAATTTTAAAACAACGAAGTTTCCAATTTTCAGCAATGACGTTACGATAAAAGTGGCTGTTTGCTGCCTGTTCAATATTAAAACCTTGTTCAAATTTCTAATGAAAAAAGTTACATTTCCTTCCACTGAAAGGTTACATTTTTTGAGATCATAGTCTGCTGAAGATGCTAATGGTTTAATCACTTTAAAGGTCATCAGTTGCTGTAGAGAGCTACAGTACATACGTGGATTCTATCAGAGCAAGATACAGTTGGCTTGCAGCTGAGCTTCAGCCTGTACTATTGCAGATAGTAGAAAGGATCAAACTAAGAAAATGGGTTAACTGGGTGTATGAAACATAAAAGTATTTTAATCCCATGCTCTAAATTAAATTAAAGTAAATTCATAATATATTGCATTAATACATTTGATAATAATCACTCTTATCTGGGAGGTAAAGGTATTTTGGTGGTAAAACACTAATGTTACAATAAATATAAATAAATATTAACCAGTGTTTTCAACCTAGTCCTGAAGGCCCACTGCCCTGCACAATTAAGTGTTTACTCTGCTTTAACTCATCCACTTCAATTCAGAGAGGGGTTATTAATGAGCAGTGGGCCTCCAGGTGAAGTTTAGAAAACACTGCAGGAAGGAATAACCTTTTCAGCCTAATCTATCTGCTGTTTTTGTACTGCAGACTTGACCAGTATGGACAGTCATTTTCTTATCAACTCAGAATACACTTATAATAAAAGCCAGTGGGAACATGCTGAAGTGAGAGTGTGTTTTAAGTGCTTTTCTAAACAAAGGGAGAAATGTGTTGAATTGATTTCTCTGTATGCTAGAGGTGCAGCAGATAGAGGGAAGCCTGGAATATTCCTTTACAGTAAAAAATATATAATTTTTGCCTTGTAAAGTTATTGTTGGGTTGTGGGTTGGTAAGAATGCAATTTGGTTCCTCTTTGATGTTTCTAGGCCTTTACAGGGATTTGTGCAGTTCTACTACCAGCACGCTCAAGGAGGGACTGTCAAATCATGGGTTTAATGCTCACTGCCCAGATGAATCACTGTAACGAATGGACTGGTGAGAGCACGGTGGCCTAAGCACCTGTGTTGGTGTACAGATGGTGGCTCTGGCTTGTTTCATGGAAAATTCTCTTTAAATGATCACGAACCCTCTGTAAAATCCTGGGCAGCTTGAAGCATTTGTTTACAGCTTATAAAGGGTCATTTAGCCCAAATAGTCTTGATTTGTTTTTTATTCAATTACAATACAGGGTACAGCTATAGGACACATTTATCAGTGCCAGAGTCCTAGAACAGCACGTACTCACTAATGGTTTTACATTATAAAGCTACTGCCAATAGGTTTTTGGCCTTAAAATTGACAAAATGCTAACAATGAATGGAATATAGCTACTTTCAATCAGTAATGTACAAATGATGCCAAGTTACTAGTAGTATTAAATTCTAGAGGGGGTCTGAATTGTATAATCATCATTGAGAATGAATTTAAAATGCCTCTTTGTCCTGTTTAAAAGAAAATTAATCCCTATTAGATAATGGTGCACACTCTAATGTCAAACAAAGGCTATAACAGCACACTTTAATGTTGAACAAAGGAGAAAATAGCACCCTCTGATGTCAATCAAATCAGATAACAACACACTCTTGAAATCAAACAAAGGATATAACATCACACTTTGATGTCAAACAAAGGAGAAACCAGCACACATTGATGTCAAATGAAGGAAATAACAGATAACTCTGGCATCAAACAAAATAAATAGTAATGCACACTAATGTCAAACTAGGCAGATAAAAACACACTCTGACATTAAAATGACAGAATGGTACATGCACTGATAATGAGATAACTGACAAATGAGATAACAGCACACACTCTGATATTAAACAAAGAAGATAACGTCACTGATGTTAAACAGTAAATATCAGTGCACACTCTAAATTCAAATAAGGGAGATAATGAAGCACACTCTGATGTCAAATAAAGGAGATAATGATGAACGCACTAATACTAGAAAAGAAGGTAACAGCACATACTCTGATGTCAAACAAAGTAGATAACAGTGAACACACTGACATTACAAGACAAAAACACAGCTTTTCCTGTCTACATGTCAACACAAAACACACAATTTTTTACAACCCTTCACCCTGGAAGGAGGAGTGCTGTTTGGATGTGAATAAAAGGTCCAGACACAAAGAAAATCTATAAAAAATACCTGTGTAAGTTTAAACAAGTGCAGCCAGGAATAGAAATAAAGACTGATGGGTTTTTTTCCAGATTAGATGGTATGATGAAAGGGGTGGGACAATGCATTACTGATATATAATATTATTAATAGTAAATAATATTACTGGTTAATATAACTTTCCCCCTGTGACGTGTTCTCCGTGCCACGTCTGCGTTCCATGTCCACATGTCTTGTGTGGACATGGAATGTTTGTTTGTGTCTCGGCCATGCCTTGTCCCCGCCTCACCACCTAATCCTTAATTCATTCCCCTCCTATGTTCAGTTGTTCCTCGTTATGTGGTCGTATATTCTCTTGTGTTTGTCTCTGCCTTTGTCGGTTCTCTAGTGTTATCGCCTCTTGTAATTTCTGTTGTTTTCCTGCTGTTGTTAGCACTGTGGTTTTCCTTTTGTTATATTCAGTTTTGTTTCCGTAGTCTGTGTTTTGTCATATCCTAGTCCATGTTCGGTCTTAGTCTTAGCTTGTTTATTTAAAAAAAACCCTATTAAAACTGTAAAGCTTGCACATACTTCCTACAACCCTCAAATCTTTACACCCCTGCCCTTGTCCAAGACATTTAGAGGTGAGCAAAGTCACTACATGCTGATCAGTTTATTGCACTTAATATGAACAAAGACAAGAATTAAAAAGGTAAAATAGGTCCATACTGATTTTAGGTGGGTTTTAAGGGTAAGCAGGTATTCTCAGTGATTGTATGTTATATTTAGGGATTTGGGTTCTGGGTGACAAAATGAACAAAAACACAAGTACGAAATAAAATCATGAATTCTGTCAAACCACAGGAAAATATCACATAACTGAGAAGAGCATCTATGGTTGAGCTATTCCTTTCATCGTGGTCCAAATGTTTGAGCTTTTACTGCTCCGCACTTACATAACAGCACGTCTTGACTTAGGGAGGCTTTTTTAGGGGTGGATTTCTGGGCGTTTTAGAAGCACCTGAGGCGAACTCTGTGTTCTAGCAAGAGGCTCATGCTGGCATGGTGCCAGTTTCAAGAGATCCAAGCGCTCAGTGGGTTGGGCAGTATGCAAAAACAAACAAGCCAGTGAGCAAACAACAACAACAAGCACACAGCGAGCGTGCTGCCATCCCAGGACGTTTTGGGTAGGCGCCCCTGACCGCCCACTCCTGGCTGAGAGGATGATTAAAGAGGGCTGCTCTCTCTCTAGGTGCCACATAATTCCACAGCACGGACTCACACAGGGCATCGCTATAATCCCTCAGAGCAGGCCTACTGTACATGCATTAGCATACGTGCACACATCTGCTCATGCTAACATGTACATATGTGCACACACACACTTGCTTGTACTGACATATGGAGATGCATATGTATCCCCCCATTACAGGAATAGTCATTCATATGGTAGGTGAACACAGACTTGGACGCATGCATACAAGGTCATATTCTCATGTGACTGAATGTACACTGCTGCATGAAAGGATGGTGGAGTTGATAACAGAAGAAGAAAGACTGGGTGGATGTTTGAAATTGTGACAATAACCCTGTTTCCAAAAAGCAGGGATGCGGTGTAAAATGTTAATGAAAACATAATGTGTTGCAAACCATGTGAATTCGTATTTAATTGAAAATAGAACAAAATACAACACATCAAATGTTGAAACTGAAACTTTTTGGAAAATATATGCTTATTTGAAATTAAAAAATGTTGAGAAAGGGATTATGTTTAACCCTGTGTTGCATCAGCTCTTCTGTTAACAGTACTCTGTAATATTTAGGAACTGAGGAGACCAATTGCTGAAGTGTTAAACGTGAAGTGTTGCCCCATTCTTGCCTGATATAGGAGTTCAATTGCTCAGCAGTTCAGAATCACCTTTTTCTTATTTTTTTATTTTATGATCCACCAAATTTGGTGTCTGGATTGCAGCATATGTTGCTCTTTAACCTATATATATCATTCAGCATGAATGGTGCCTTTCCAGAAAAATGAATATTTGTAAAATATTGAATGAATGAATAAAAAAAAAAGAGTCTGACAATCAGTGAATTTTTAGCGAGCAACACTATTTGTTATAATTACATGGTTGGGTAAAATAGGCTTCATTAAAATGTATTTGCTACTTTCAAAAACTCAACATTAATATCTAGAACTTGATTTATTTTTATGTACCTTTACAGTATATGGTGTGTATGTGTATATATATATGTATACATATAATTTAATGTAAAAGGTATATATAATTAAATTTAAATAAACAGTTATATATAAATGGGCAAGCGTAAGCAACGTTAAGTGCCGTGTTCCTGCTATAGATTGTTTCATACCTAGCAAAAGTGGTGCAAGAAAGGATAGCCAGTGAACAAAGGCTACCCCATCTGGTCTAAGCAGAACAGCTTCTGAAGCACAAATTGCTGAGAAAAGTCAATGCTGGCTACTAGAGAAAGGTGTCAGAACACACTGCTCGATACCACAGATGCTAGCTCAACACCTTGGACTCTTTGTCATGTTGTTCAAACTGCTCCTGAATAATGCTTGCTGCTGTAGGAGGCCAATGCCATTAAATAATACTGTTGTCACAAAAAAGTTGGCGAAAGACGTGAAAGTTTTACTGTACACAACAGAAATAATAATATGATAAACAAATGTATGGATAGAAAGTTTTGAATTGACACTGTCTGCAGGTCACCTCTCGAATAGAATGTTAATGAGGGAGACATGCTCCATGGGATAAAAGTAAGGGTGAGAAAAATGAGCAGATCTCCACAGTAGCACATTTGTTCCAGAGACACTGGCAATGTATATTATGTCTTCTGAGGGTGGTCTTCATAAAAGATGGCCATGTCACAGAGCCCACAGATAAGCAGCGTGATACCAGAAACACTTACATTTAACTTCCATTAAACTGTCAGCACATCTAAAGCCATTTGGCTTCAATAAGCCTGGCCAAACTGCCAGCGGCGTCCCACTGCCAGTAACAGCCTCTCTTCAGATCCAAGCAGCAGTGTTATTGATAAGACAGAAGTACTCGTAATATGACCACTTGCAGCTTGGAGTAAGCTGTTTACACAGTAACTCTGGATGGCAATTCTGTTTTGTTTTGGTGTGATTACTGACCCCAGTCTTTAATTTGTTTCCCATGTAGATAATATTAAGAAGATTGCATTCTTTCATCTCAGAAATATTGCTAAAATTAGAAAGGTTGCAAATGTCACAGCAGGGAGCACAGCTTTCTCATATATAGCCCAAAAGTTATGGAATAATCTTCCAAATAGTATTCAGGATTCATACACAGTCTCAGTGTCCAGGCTTAAAACATATTAGTTTAGTCCAGCATTATGTTAGTTCTAGATAAGGGGTAGATTTGGTGGGTTCTCAAGTATAGAGTATTCTGATAAACTAGGATGTTTGGATGTTGTTGCCCCCCACTGTGACACGTTAACTCAGGTTCATTGACGGTTGAGTGGTTGGCTGCCTTATGCACCAGGATGCCCTCATGTCTGTGCTACCTTCTTGCTCTCCCCTTTAGTTATGCTGTCATAGTGAGTCTTGTCAGAGATGCTGCCTGCACTCAGACCACAATGTACATTGTTCTTAATTATTCATAACATTAAGCATCTTTAACAGTCTATTTTCTATATCTCTCTCTTGAGCTACATAAGCTACCCCTGAGATACCAGTGATCATGTCCCATTCTGGTGTTTGGACCAGCCTGACCAATTCTGACACCATACTTCAGGTTGAAGTTCTTACTGCTGGAACCGACTCACTCCTCCTAAGAAGAGCCTGTATGGACAGCTCTATGTTCTACCTAACTGATCAAAAGTCATTTTAGCCCACCTGTACATTTGGAACTGCTGTCTCTTGTCTCCTACAACCAGATTGCCCATTGATCATTGGGCCCTCCTTATCCCCAGATAACTAGTCTCAGACTAGTTCAGCTACATAATACATATGCTTCATGTGAATATACTACTTATTTTACTCCAAACTATAGGCTATTATCTGATGCTGCCTCTTTAAACTGAGATTATTTTCTTTAGTTTGTTATTGTTATCCAGTGTTGACCAGAAGAGGATGGGTTCTCCTTCTGAGTCTTGGTTGATTCCAAGGTTTCTTCCTACAGCTAAGGACGTTTTTCCTAAAAAGTTTTTCCTAAGTTAAAGGGAACTGTGATAAAGTCAAAGAGTAGAGAAGGTGAATGTTGGGATTTCATTGTGATTGTGTTGGCAACAGTTAAAGGGCTGATATCATGAAAACCCATGTTTTGTGATGTTTTTCTAAAAGTCCAGGTTTGATGAACAATGCCAACGTTGTTTAAAAACAGACCATTCACTCTCACTATGCTGCGAAAACATCATAGCTGTGATGTTACCAGCACAAGCACCTTTACATCCCATTTAGCCAGCAGCAGTTTAGCCCATAATACAATGAAGTGATGCAGAGTGTTACTCCTTGAAGAACCTGTGACAGTGTCATCTGAGAGGAAGACAGGAAAATGAAACAAACCGAATGGGCACTACAAAGGCTCCAAATATCAGTATCCAATCAAAACAGTTTTATTCGTGTATTGACTTTATTATATGCATGTTGAAGGGAATTATACTGATCAAAATTTCAGTATAATTAAGCCATTAAGATGTAAACAGTCATTTAAAGTGGTCAGGTGTGAAATGCTCTATTTAGAGGAACTTAGAATTGTCAGAATTGTTCACAGTGGTGGTGAATAGAACCAGACATCTGAAATGCACTGTAAATGGAATTAGCATACTTAAGTACAAAGTTGCAATATAGTTGTCTTATTTGAGAACTTATATTTAACTTTTTTTTATTTTTATTGTTAATTTTAAGTATGTTAATTTTAATTTTAAATAACTTTTTTAAGTAATCGCAACATTTTACAATATGTTAAGTATCTATAAAAGCTACCTCACAGGAAGTTATTACATTAAATGCTTATGAATATTTTGCCTTATGTCTTTGCTGTTATTACTTTTATAAGAGCTTTACAGTGGTTACATTTGCACTGTACATATTACAACCCCTGGTTCCAGTCATAACCATTGTAAAGATATCTGACTGGATATATTTCTCCACAATGAAACATTTCACATCAAAATAGTATTTTTTACATCTCAATGACAACAGTGATTGACCTATGCAGAAAATGAGGGGAATTAATGAAATTCACCCTTAAAAGTGTAATAAGATATAAACAAAACATTTTGGAACAACAACAACAAACAGAATATAACCAAACAGTCACATGTAGAGCTGATGAGAAATTCTCAAAAGCATACAAAAAAAGTGCACATAAAGACTTAAACATGGTGAAAAGAGGTAAAGACAGAGAGTCCAGGTGAGTAACTTTAAAATCCACCTTTCAAAGGAGAAAGGAAATGGATATAGGAGGGCATTAGAGGGGTGCGTTTATTAATAAACAATGCCAATATCAGGTGACAGAGTGGTTATTTTTACAGTTCAATGCAAGAAAGGATGAAGTATCATTTCAGGAAGGCTAGACCAAGATCAGGGTATGTGGAAATATGATGGATATCTGGATCAATTTCGTGACCTCAGGGTCATGGACAACGGTTATATATTGTCATGTCACCTCAGTTTCAGTTGTAGGGCAAATTTGGAGGGTGTAGGGGGAAACCCAGCCTGCAAAAAAAGCAATACACCAATTTTACCACTCTTGTAATATTCAGCATGAATCATAGCACCTAGCAAGCTTTTGTAACATTTTGCAAGCATGCTGGATGTGTGTAGGCTGTTGCTATTCTTTTCCGCTAACTACCAAGCGTAGATTGTCCACAGGTGGAAAACAGCCCATGGAGCCTCTCATCATGACGACAGTTCATTCAGCATGCTCAATTTGCAACAGAACAAACTAACACATTTAATCACTCACATTGTCTGGGAACCGGGCCTGAACGTCTATTTTCCTCTGTTTTTTTCTCTCTTCTTTTTTTGGTTACGCTGAGACATTCTGCACTGCCGACTGAGACCCACACAAAAGAACTAAGTTTTAAACACTGAAACGGGTGAACGGCCGTCATGAGGCAAATTGCAGGCTGTAATTAAGGCTATCTGCAGGGTATGAATAGCTACACTGGCAGCCACATGAAAGCCCTCACTAGCTTTCAGATCAGTGTGGGAGCGTCAGGCTAGGCCACATAAAATGGATTCCTGCCCGCAGTCTAATGGACAGGCACGCCTACGGATAATTACACGCACCTTCCTAGGATCACGTTTTCTTTCTCCACAGGTGTATTCCAAACTCACTTTAATGGTAAAATGCTGAAGTGTTTTCTAAAAAGTGTTCCAATGGCTTCTGAGGAATGCGACAGCACTTATGAGTGAAAGTGACTATTTGTCATTGTGAACACACTCAAGCACCACAATGAAATGTGATCTCTGCATTTAACTCACCACACTTGCACACGTGGAGCAGCAGGCAGCTATCAACAGCACCCGGGGAGAGGTTTAGCAGGATGGTACCTTGCTCAATTGTACCTCAGTAGTGCCCGGGCCGAGACTCAAACCTGCGACCTTCAGGTCTCAAAGGCAGCATCCTAACTATTAGGCCACCAGTGACTAATGATTTGGAAGGGTGTGTAACTTGTCTGTCTACGACAGATAGACTAATGTTAATAGAATCTAGATAGAGAAATTTGCTAGATTTACTGCATTGGTAACCCTACAGAAATAAACATTATCTTTCGTCATAATGCTGATCCTTGTCCATCAACATATTATCGGTATTTCTGTATCGTATCGAGAGATATGTAAATGAAAAATATTGTATATCCGGGGTAGCAGGGGGTTCAACTGTTCCCTCTGGTTGCCCCAAAACAAGACAAAGTGCCCTAATGGCTGGAGTTCAAACTAGGATGCCCCTTCATTGTTCTTCCAGAGCAATACAATTTGATAACATGCCAGCTGGTTTAGAAAGCATGTGTGATGTAATGAGTGTCCCACTATGTTATAGATGCCCTTTAAAGTGAAAAAATGGGAGATGCAGTGCCCTACAGTCTACCTTACAAGGTGCCCTCTAAGGCAGCCTTTGCCCAAAGTGGGTGCCCTGACGGAAGTGTAGGGGTACGGGCAAATGCTTTCATAGCTTTTTGCATGCTGGTGGGGTCCCATGCCATACCGTAACTGCCCTTTTAATGTTTTTATTCCTGAGTCTGCCGCTAGGTTGGGCCCTGCACAACAACCTGGACACTAAACAAACAATGAAGGCGTCACTGTTATCTTTATCTGCTGGCTTTGCTACGTCACCACCCACATTTCTCCATCACTGATCTGATTAGACTCTCCATTGCTTATCATTTAGCCTCACTTTCCCCTATGCATTACTAATCCCATTACAGAGGCTGCATCCTATTCACATAGAATTAATTGTGTTAGAGCAGCTGATCTGGAGCCACATGCACAGACTACACAGACCTGTAAGGCCACACTGCTGCAAATGTGCTTAAACTGGCACATGTTAAAAAGCCAAAGTTGGTGTTTTATTTGTTGTTTTTTTTTTTAATTATTATTATTAGTCTCACCCACATTTCTTGTATATAAAGACCACTAAACTGATTACATAAGCGTGAATCTATTTCGGTCAGGCACGAACATAAGCAAATTCTCAAATTCTCTCAGATGTGTGCAACCTCTGGCATGGAATGCTAGGCCTGTGAGGGAATGAACAGACAGGTACAAACAAAGACAGTGCAGCAGCGACCAGTGCACAGTTATGGTTCTACCAGGTGCAAAGTAGCAGGATGTGCAAAGATGCAATAATGTGATGACACAGCAAGTAGGAAGAATGTAGCAGCGTAAAGTTAAATATCAATAGTAAATATAAAGGTAAGTAAGTGTGTGTGTTGACAAGTGTTTAAGAGTCTTATTGCCTGAAGGATGAAACTATTGCACATTCTGGTAGTGAAAGCTCGAATGCTTCGGCGACAGCGGGAGGGAGAACAGTTTGTGTCAGGGGTGTGTTTGGTCATCCACAATACTGGTGGCTTTGTGGATGCAGCGTGTGGTGTAAATGTCTCTGATGGAGGGGAAAGAGACTCCAGTGATCTTTTCAGCTGACTTCACTATCTGCTGCAGGGCCTTAAGTTCCATGACCGTGCAATTCCCAAACCAGACAGTGATGTTCTCAATGGTCCCTCTGTAGAAGATGGTGAGGATTGGTGGTGGAAGATGGGCTTTTCTCAGTCTCCTTAGAAAGTAAAAATTATGTTGGGCTTTCTTGGCTGTAGAGCTGGTGTTCAGGGACCAGGTGAGGTTCCACACCAGGTGAACATTGAGGAATTAGGGGCTTTTTATGACCTCAATGCATGAGCTATTAATGTGTAATGGAGAGTGCACTCATCTAAAGCACTGATTGTAGCTAAAATGTGCTGTTTGTAGAATCAAGCAAGGCTTCAATTTGTTTTTTATCTTAGATGGGAACTGCCACATTAGCTAAGTTTGCTGTGCTGCTATTTACTTTTCTGTGCTCACACTATAGTTGTTATATGTTTTTTTTTTTATTATAAAAATAATCACATTTAAATTGATATTGAAATATGTGGATGACAAAATATTTCTGGTGGGGATAAGGGGGGTGAATGCAGGTAGAGTGGGTGGGATGGGTGTTAGGGGTGCTTGGCTTTTGCACATTACAATATTTTGATATACGTATGTACCACTATTCCTTTGCTTAAAAGTCCCATACTGTCCTGCCAAGTTAAGTTGTGTGCTTTAGGTTGTATCTGTATGAACCTGTGAACTATTCTCAAAGATTTTGAATTTTTAATACAAATTGCATTTGTAGAAAAGAGAGAAACTAGTAATTGTGAATTATTGTCTGTGAGGAATAATTAATTATTTGTTCCATATTTTTCTGCTGCTGTTGGTTAATGCCATTGTATTAAAGCCTACAATTTTGTTGGACTACAACTCTGCCATAAGTGACATAAGTGTACAGTGATTGGTCCAGGTGAAAGTATTCAGGGACTGCAGCTGCCATTTACATATGCGACAGGGGAAATGCTGTGTGATTTTATTGCGATTAGGCGTTCTGATCGTGCCATCCTCCATTTTCTTGTGGAGCTGTCAGCCAGCTTACACCATTTTATTGTTCCAACTGGCAGTGTAAAAGCAAACAGATAAAAACACCATGAAGGTGTGAAGTGCAGTGAGTAGTTCATGTCAATGAGTCCATAGAACTGTTTGGTCCTAAAGTGCCTATTATTTTACATCAGCAACTGCAGTTTTTATCAACTACAACATGAACAGAACATGATAAATCATTACTGAACAACAGCAAAATATCAAACCTAAATGTCTGTTACAAAAAGTTATGGGCTCCAAATGTCCATGCACAGCTATTATACTGTTTTATATGTTTATATAATACATTAGCACAAATATAAGGTTCTTATAAAGCATTTCAACACATTTCTGCATCAAACACTGCCATATAATGATACGTTTATACTTATACATTTATATTGTGTGTACATGAAGTGTTTAAAAATGGCTTTATGGTCAAAGACTGAAAAAACATGTTCAAATAAAAAAGATATCTAAGAGAGGCGATATAACTACATGTAGATACCATATCAGCCATAACATGACCACCTACTTAATATTGAGTAGGTCCCCCTCGTGCTCCTGAAACAGCTCTGACTGTGGTGCACTGTGTGTCCTGACCCACAGCAACATTCACTTTTTAAACCACAGTAGCTCTTTTGTGGAATCCTATGGGCTAGCCTTAACTGGCCATATGCATCAGTGGTCCTTGGGTGCCCATGACCCTGTTGTCGATTTACAAGTTGTTCTTCCTTGGATAACTTTTGGTAAGTACTAACTACTGCACACCTGGAACACTCCACAAGACCTGCTGTTTTGGAGATGCTCTGACTCGTCGTCTAGCCATTACAATAAGGCCCATGTCAAAGTAGCTCAGATCCTTACATCTGCTCATTTGTCCCCATCACACTCACTGACAGGTGCCATTGGTCATAATGCTAAGACTTATTGGTGTATATTGCACTAGATTTGTCACAGAAATACAGACAGGCTGTGAGCAACTACAGCTTGGGCTAGAGGTAAATCAGCCCCTTAGCCAAGCCTTATTTGTTGTAGTGCCTGTTAATTGGTGGTGTTACTGTTCATAAATCAACAGGAGTCCAAAGTAATCAGCTTTAAGTCATTCATTAGCAACAAGTCCAAAGATGTGGATGCCAAAGAGTCTTATTTTGATGCCTTTTTTTTCTCAAAAGAGGGGGAGGCAGGGTTTAGCCCAACTAGTCAATTTATACCAGCTCCCTCTGATCAAAATGCTTTTGCTTGATATTAATAAGGCACCCTGCATTGAGTCAGACTTGCATATGTATTTGATCACATGCTAAACTAATGATTAATCGGTGTGGCTGACAAATTCTTACTTTGTTGCGAAGTTCATTAGCGATGAGCTCAGAAGTGTGAGGGTCAGAGATCAGTGATTCTTGAGTGTCTAGTGTTATGAAGAAGTTTAATGCGAGGTAGATTGGAGCGAGCAATTAAAGTGATTTATGGATTTACACGTGAGTCGCACACACACATACACAAGCAGTGAGGATCGTTTCTGTAGCTAAGTAGATTAACTTAATTAGTTTTGCCAGCGATGTCATGATTGCACTATAGCAGGACACAACAGTAGAGGATTTATAGAGCACACAATTCATTGCAGTTCTCACTCACTCAGTGCTCAGGCTCATCACAGATATTTCACAATCAAGAGTCCAAGAAAGAATTTAGGACTCTACTCAGCCAGAAAGAAGACAGCAGTATTCAGCGAAGGCCAGATGCATACTCCTTCATTTCACACCTTCCTACTACTCATTTATCACTAAAGCATTCTTGTTGCTTAATGCCTTGTTTCACATTCTCTATCTCTATCAGTTTCTCTGTTCATTCTCTCTATCCATCAAGCTGATCTGTGCTGTGGCAACAAATGTGTTCCTGCATAACAACTGTTGCCTCGGTGAACGAGCTTTATAGAAGACTGGCAAAAAATCTCATTCATCCTAATGAAAAAATGATATTTATTTTTTTAAAACATCAGAGACCACCCTTTTGTTTCTTTCTAAGCAAAGGAACCATCAAATATGAGCTATTCATTTTTCAGTGGCAAAAAACTGAAGAAATTAGATTTGACAGAATATTACACCAAGGTCATGCAAAGACATTTTGGGTGGGTGGGGGTGCTCAAATTTAAAAAGGGCAAACAGAGCAAGATGCTTAAACACCAACTGCAGCTGGACCTGCAGCTATAACAATCGGCATCATACTTTACACCTTAGTAGTTTGGCATTTATCAAAATGTTTTATTGCAATTATTTGAAGATTACTCATATGCAGGCTACTCTTAGGCTGTTAGAGGACAAGCAAAAGCTAGCTCACATAATACAACATGCATATTCGTGTTTAGTGTCATATCTCTCAAATGCAAAAATATATGGACTAAAAATATGAAACAACACTGTGGAAGGTATTCTCACTAAACACATGCTGACCAAACCAGCAAAACTAGCCTAAAATGTGACCTTCAGAGTCAGATCCATTGGCGCTTAAAGGGGTTACATGGCTTTCTCCACTTGGAGACGTACCCTAAAAATAAGCTCCCTTCCTCTTTTTAGCAGTGATGAAGACACTAGCTGTGCTGGAGGTGATGATGACAGCTTTATTGGCCCATTAGTGGATCCTACGAGACAAAGATGGCAAGGAGAGCAGAACGTCATACACAGACAACGAGCAAAAGCTAGAAGGAGATAGACATCTGACCCTTTGGAAGATAAATGGTGAAAGAGGAGACAAAGACACATCTGCCCCTTCCTCTAAAGTTACATTGTAATGTCACATTGATTGTAATGTAACATAGTGCAGAATAAGTCACACTTACATTGTAACCTTATCATCCATATTTACAGCAAGTGCAGCTGATTGGCCAGGACATGCGTTGAGCACTACACAACTTGAAGGTCTTTTTTCTGTTTGCATTCGCACTGCCTGTAGAAACTATAAAGTGACATGAGCAACCATGCATTGTACCTTTTTTGGTAACACTTTACTTTAAGGAACCATTGATAAGGTTACATGACATGTAAATAAGTCTTTTATGACAAATGACAATAACCTACATAGACCTCACACAAACTGTTCTCCCTCTTGCCGCTTAGAAGAAGGTACTGAGGCATTCAGGTCTTCACTACTAGAATGTGCAATAGATTCATCCCTCAGGCAATAAGAATCTTAAACAATCAGGGACTGTCAACACAAACACACACACACTCACTTATTCCTTAACTTTTTATTTAATACTGATATTTAACTTTACTTTTAACATGATTCTGCTCGCGAGGTCCTAGTTTCTCTCTACAGTGGGCCGGCTTCACTCAGGAGCAAGCTGTGCCTAGCTGTTCCACCTCCCAATGCGCCAGTGGTAACGCACCCGAGAGCTTCTGGCGTGCCAGTCGCGTACTCGCTTAGCATGCTGGAGTTCACGCTTTCGGGTTTGCCGGCTACCAGCGTGAACACACCGGCCTTGCCGCAGTAAGTGCGCACCTCAAAGGAGGCAGGCACACAGACGTCGGCTAAGGTGTTGCAAGCCAAGAGGAATAGCTCAACACAGACGGTGGCGAGGTGGTTGCACGCCACGCGGGAGGTGGCGACACAAACGTCGTCAAGCTCAGTTTCCGTGTCCGGGAACCCCGCCTCCACGCTGCCCCATGGCGATGACAAGCATCAAGCCGGCGAGTCAATGAACCGAAATCCCGAGTCAATGAACCGAGTCCCTGAGTCGATGAGCCACACCTCTGCTCCTGCATCAGGAGGGCAGCCTGGTCCCGCACGCACGACGCTAAAGTCGCCCTGTCCCATCCCCAAGCTGCAAGACCCTAGAAGTGCCACGTCGGCGTCACCGTCACCGCCTAGCTCCGCTCCCCCTGGGCGTCGCCGGCTCTGCCCTGCTCCCCCCGGACGTCGCAGGTGCCTCCTGGCTCCGCCCAGACTTCATGGGTGCCTCCTGGCTCCACCCAGACATCGCAGGCTCTTCCTAGCCCCCCCCCGGACATCGCTGACGTCGTCGGACTCTGCCTCCGCATCATATGGGTCCAGGACCAGAGCTCCCCAGCCCGGACCTGTGTTTCCCCAGCCTGGACCTGTGTTTCCCCAGCCCGGGACATTGTTTCCGCAGCCCGGGACATTGTTTCCCCTGCCCGGGACCGGGTCTCTGTTTTCTCAGACCAGGACTTTGTTTCCCCAGCCCCAGTTTGTGTTCCCCTTGTTGTTGCCTGTGCTTGTTCCATTGTTGAACCTCTTGTCTGGTTTGTTGTCCATGCCTCACATCTAGTCAGTCCTGTCTTGAGTCTTCAGTGTTGCCATCCCCCTGAGTTGTGGGTGTGATTTAGCGCACGGGGACATTGCGCCTAGGGGGAGGGCTATGTAACATGTTGTCTAGCCACGCCCCTTGTGTTTACGTGTCTGTGTTTTGGTTGTCTGTGCCACGTGTATCTTTCCTCATGTTCGCCCAAGCCCTGTTGTATTTTGTTTTCTTTGTAGCTGTGGTTTCATTTGTCTGTGTATTTGTCTGTTCTTTTGAATAAATCCTAAAATCCATCGAGGCCTGCACTTTCTCCCAACAACCGCAATACGTTACAGTAGTTGTTTGTGGTCCTCTGTTTCATGTAGCACTGTGGTCCTGGAGGAATGTTGTTTCATTTCACTGTGTACTGTGTGAACTGTATATGGTTATAACGACAATAAAAGCCTGCTTGACTTGACCTTTATAAAGGTTTATTCCAACAAGCGTTCATTGGTATTACACTGTCTGGGTTGAAACTGATGAGAATTGCTTAAATGACAGGTGGCGTGAGTTGGAAAACAACTGGCAATTGTAATAAAAGGCTTATGTACAAGTCATGTAGCCTTAGAAACACTACCGTACAGTAAAATTTGACCCCTTTTTTCAATAAACATAAAATAAGATTTTAATAACCCCTTCTGTAAAATCAGTGTGTCTGCTTCCCAGGGCTCAATTTATGCATATTTATGTAGAAAAGGCTAACAAAACCTTCAATACAAAAATTACAGGCAAGAACACCAACAAACTGGAATAGATTCAACATGATATCAATTATTTAAACAAAAACTTTAAATGTCTTGTTTTGCTTCTTTACATGATAAATATTGCATAAAATGAGTACAATGTATTTACATTTACTCAGTTCACTTTTGTAAATCCTTTTATTTTCCCTTGCCAGACTCACAGGCATCAACAACTTTTTTTTTCTGAAGGCCTTAGGGTGTTTGTTCAATCTTGGCATGAGTATACAACACACTTCAGTATCAATAAGAGCACCAGACCCTAGGTATTCATTACAGTTTTTTCACAATTGGTGTCATTGGTTGGAGAATATCACCACTTTAACAAAAAAAACAAACAAAAAAAACCCAGCCTGTTTATTTCTAAGGGATAAAAAGAGGTTAGAAAGTGGTCTGTTAAAATTAATAACGGCTGTTTTTGGAACCTCCCAAACATCATAAGTGGACCTCAGAGGGAAAACATCAAATGCAAGAAAAAGATATGGGCCTTTTAAGTATTCTTCAGTGTGTAGTCTTTAAGCTCAGGGAGCGGCAAGCTTGATGGCTTTTTTGTATTTAACATTAAAAATGTAACACGTGGATTTCCTGGCTTCATTTAGACCGGCCTACAAGAACACATCACCTTCATTACTGGGATAAACACTGCCTGACCTGGACAGCTTAATGGGACTTAAAGCACACCATTGACCTGCTCAAATGCATTTTCTTCTGTCTGTTGAGATCATGCTCTTAAAAACCAAAATTCCATATGTGGCTTTTATTGTGTGACCTTAAGAAAACGCTATAGAACGACCAGAAATAGCCTTAACATGTCTGTACTGGAGCCGTTCATGCTTCGTGGAGCGTGGCTAACGAGAACAAGACCCAACCAATATAATACAATAACTCTCTATGTTAAGCCCAGAACAATAGTAAAAAGGCTTGAGAAAATAACATAAAACACTAATGAAGAGAGAATAAAGAAAACAGAGGATTAAGAAACAATTGTAACCCAAATAATGTGCTATATTTGGTACAAAGACAAGCTAAATGTAGAATCATTGTCTGGACACAGAAACTCATATTTCTAAAGGAACAGTTCAGTCGGGAAAAGCTGCAGTAACCTGCTTTCTAACAATAACTGAAAATAAAGATTTACCAGCAAAAGATGACTTAAGGAGGATGCCAGTGACAAAAATGCATCCCCCTTTTAACATTTTTTTTCTGATTTTCTCTCATAATTTTGTTGTCTTCAATTACACCTACGTGTCACCCAGTCACATGATACCACCAACACTGGAGGGTGAAGGCAAGCACATGCTTCCTCTGAATCATGTGAAGCCAGTCACCACCCGGCTTCAGTCGAACTATTACTAACGCAACTTCACAGGACACACTGACTGCCAGTTCTGCTGTGTGAGCCAACAGATGAGTGATGGGGGGGAGAGGGAGGGGCCATCCTTTCCACCCAGAGAGCGAAGCCATTTGTGCTCACCTGGACTCTTGGGTATGGATGGCCGTAGCACCATCAGGAATCGAATCCCTGATGGTAGGGCCAGCACTTAGGCCACTCAGGAGCCCTTATTCAACGCCCTTGTTAACCTGCTATCACATAGTGGTGTGCTGGTTGGTGGTGTGGAAGCTGAGTGTGTGCTCCTATTGAGTCATCCTCTCTGTTAATTACATAACACATCACCTACTGGTTACAAGTTAATGCACATTTTTGACTGCTTGCTTCCAGTCACTAGGTGAAGTGAAGTAAAAGTGACTACTGTCATTGTGAACACACTCAAGCGCCACAATGAAATGTGGTCTCTGCATTTCACCCATCACACCTGCACATGTGGAGCAGTGGGCGGCTCTCAACTGTGTTCAGGGACTAGTGTAGTCGGACGATACCTTGCTCAAGGGTACCTCAGTGGTGCCCGGGCTGGGACTTTCAGGTCACAAGGACAATGTCCTAACCACTAGGCCATCTGCCCTCCATTTTTGGGGGTTTTTTGATTGCAGTTTTTCCTAAAATAGAAGTGATTTATGTAAAAAAAAAAAAGCACAGCTGTTTCCATTGAGTGACGTTAAGTGATAAAAGCTATTTCCTCTTCTGGCAACAGTCAAATCTGATCCATTTTGGCACAGTGATTCCGATTATGTCCACCACAGTAGCCACTATGCCCACCATGATTTTACAGAGATCCTGTAGATCCAAAACTTCAGACTGACTCAATCAATATTTGATATGTAATGCAGTGCAACAAGACCCCTCATACACCTGCCGTATTCTGCCCGAGAGAGCTGCCTCCAAAGAAGACGTTGATCCATCACGTTTAAACTGCTACCTATGCAGAGTAACATAATGTCAAGAGCCTTATGCTCAAAATGGTTTCTATTTCTATTTTGTGCAATAGCCCTTCATTAAAGCATTGGAAAATCCACCTCATGTTAGCGTTAAAAAATGTTATGTTAGTAGGTTCTTTCAATACTCCATTACCAGAGACAAAGCATAAGCCATAGTTAAATGAGTAGCCATAAGCTGCATGGCTTCTTCCTGTGAGGTTACCTGTGTAAAACTATCTTGTGAGCTGCAGAGCCTCTATGTCTAAGTATGCCAATGTAGTGATTGACATTCTGTAAGTAGCATCTTGCAAACTGGCCACTGCACCATGCTGTTCCACCAAGTTTGAAAGGTTTCAAGTATAATTTCGAGTAGAACACCCATTACTTTTTATGCAGGTTTTTGTTGCACAGTTTGACAGCGAAACGTCCACTGGCATTACTTTCAGCAAGCTGTTTGCCATTTACTGCGAAACAAAACGCAATTATATTGGCCCATTAGATGCCTGTTTTAATTGGGTGGACGGAAATGGGTGTTTTTGTTGATTCCCTGCCATCTTGAGCTAAAGCCTCTTTTAAAACCTGTAAATGGGTAATTACATTGTTGCAGAGGGGAGAACAAAAGACAGGGCTTGGCCAGCTGGATGGTTACATGCTCATGAAGACAAACTTCCTCAGCTGTTGAGTAACTGCAGCCCCTTCTCATAGCCAGACTTTATGCAGGTTAAATTCTAAGAAACATGCAGGGGGTGTATCTTCTCATATTTTACTTTTGAAATGTTTGATAAGCAGCACTAGACAATCTTAAGGACCTGTTTGGAATATATTGTCAAATATTTTAAAATATATAAAGATGCTTTTCCATATATAACATTAAATACTAGTCAAAGTATTTTAAAATCACACAGGTGACTGGTCTAGTCCTGCTAAAATAGGAGAAATATTTGTACTACTTGAAGTGCACTGAAAAGAAAGCCTTGAATTGCCTGATTCAAATGTGTACATTAGTCCCACATGACTGCAATATATCACACAAACAAGATTACTGCCAAAAGAGAGTAAATGAAAGGCAGTTATTGGTTTGGTGTAACATTGAATTAAAGTGGAATTGATGTACACATTTAAATCAAGTAATTTTTTCAGTGTGGGTGTCGGTTCTTCTCGCTGCTGAATTCTGAACAAGTAGTAATTGTATTTTATGTAATCCTGTCAAAAGTGCATTAAAATAATCAAGGCATGATAAAAGCATGAGTCAACTACTTAGCATAATCCTTGTTAAAAAAATTGTCTTAGATGGCCAATGTTTCTGAGATGAAGGAAAGCAGTCTTCACAATACTGTCAATGTCTGGTTTAAATCACACAGAGCTCACAGTCAAGTATAACCATTTAGTGCCAGACATCAATATTACAATTATTATTATTAATGTAAGCATTTACATCATTTACTCTGGCTTCACTGAAGCCATGTCCCCACTGCTTTTTGTTGAGGGCCATTTTTAAAATGACAAACCCCACGCCAACTCCCAGAACTAGCTATCAAAATTGAATTGAACACTGATATAAGGTGTCAAACAATCTTAATAATAATCTTAAATAATCTTAAATCTATGTATTAATGCTGTTTTGCCTGTGTGCACTTTGTGTTTAGCTCTTAAATGAAATGGCAAATTCCCTTGATGCTTAACACAATGCATACTCTGCCCATAGTCTTACTATGGTGTAATTAAGCTGAATTAGTGTTCCATTCTGGAGATTACTGGTATCTCTACTGGCTGTTTAGCTGCAGGGTGCTCTTGCTTAGCACCTTTTTCATTAGCCTAGTAGCCTGTTCATATGTTATCAAGCTTTAAGCTGAGCGGGGTGTGTTGGTCAGTAATTCTGATGCTACAATATGATAAACTAAGAGCTTTCCTGTATATTTAAACCAGACCGTAGCGCAGGTAAAAGCACGAGTCACACATAGGTAACTGGTGGTTAAGGCATCTTTATGTTTAACCATGGTGCCCTTGCATCACAGGAAATAGTTTTGCAAGATCTCAGATTAATTTAGCTGATATCTTGATGATATCTATATTCAAAGTTTCATTTTCCCCAAATCTGGAAAACATGACAAATAATTTGAGATGTCAAGAAAACAAAAAAATCTGAGATAACAAGAGTTAAGAAAAAGGACTTATATTGAGCTAAGAGGCTAATGTAGCTAATGTGCAATCAAAGCATGTCTTGTTAAGTGGCATTGTGAAAACAGCAGGACATCATTAGACCTTTGATTTAAACCATGTTGAGTTGTCTGACAGTCTCAAAAAGACATAGGAACCTAGCATTTTGAAGGCTGGATTTTGTGCAATATTTAGGCAGAGTGCGTGATGATGTAAGCCCTGTGCACACAGATGTCTGAATCAAAAGTTTTCCTGCTGTCTGTGGCGTCAGGTGAGCGTGGATTGAACACAAACTGTTGTTTTGCTCTTTGCAGTGAATCGTTCAAAAGTCTGCCAAAATACAGATGAGCACAAAGAAAACATCCTTATTGCATTTATATAATTTTCATTTAACACTCTGGAGGACCAGATATATCCCATGATTGCACAATCAGATGGGGAACCCAGTAGCAGCGACAACGTTTTTTCAGCCTGTGTCACCGTATCAGGAGTATTTTTTTTAACACAAGGAGGTCAAGGTTTAGGTCTAATAAAGAAAATGTATCCATATTTCACAAATCCAATGAAACTCATACTTGACATACTTAATACTCTGGACGATCTGAATACTGGCTCCACAGAAATACATACAATCTATTACAATCTATGTTGCAGATTGGCATTGAACAGAGGCAAATGAACATGAATATCAATGAAGTCATTTAAGCACCACTACAAAGTGCAACTTAAACATAGGTCACTCAAAGCACATTCATTTATCCAAGATGTGAACACGTGTGTAGACTGGGTCTTAGGTATGTATTAGCACAATGCTAATTACAGGGTTAAACACATCCTTACATATTAGCTACATTAGCATGGTTGCTCCAGAGCTAAACTAATAGGCTAATTTTAGACAGCAAGGGTGTTTGATCCGGTCAGTTACATTTGAGGCAATGGGGGGAAACATGAGGTAAATCTGAACCGTCATTTAAACATCTAAGATGCTAACACCATAAAACTGCTGTGAATGCATACATACAAAGAGCAGTGGTAGCCTGTGGGTTAGAAACTCTTTTGATCAAAGGGTTGTAGATTCAAATTCTGAGAAATGTTTCTTTACAGCATTATGTAAACAGAACAAGTATTTATTACTTCAAGGCATGAAAGAAAAAACATTTTCAGTTTTCGACATTAATGAAATGTTTTATTTATACGAAAAGATAATCAAATAAAACTTGACTTACCAGTCGTTTTTTTATTTAAAAAAGGGGCAAAAATAAAACAGATTTCAACTAAAACTTAGAAGGAATCAGAGTAGTGTGTACTGGCCCGGAAGACACGTCAATTGTTAGCAACAAGCCTCAATCCCAGTTGTGGAACTACTTATGTTCGCTGAGCCAAATCACGGACAGAAACAAACAAACTAATCATCATCTTGTGTTTCATTATTATCAATTACTAAACCATGTTGGTAGAACTGTTGAATAAAGGCACTATTACACTCGAAGGAGTGCTGTTGCACTGAATAGCAGCATGATTGTGATATCTTCCTCGTGCCTATGACCGCATCACATCTGTGCTGATGCTCAGTACAACAGCCTTCCTTTTGTGTGATATTACTTAAATAAATATTAATTTAATATTAAACAGATTTTAAATTGGTAATTTGGTGCAGTGAAAATAAATGTATTTAGGCTTTATCTTAGATTACAGTAACCAAGGCATCATTTTAGAGTGTGTGTCAGTGTGGTTTTTAGCATTGATAATCATTCAAGGGGGTTAAAACCATGAGATTTCATTTTATCTGTTACTGTTTTAATCTTTTCACCTGTGCTCACCTTTCTTGGAAGAGAAGTTCACGAACAGTTGTTTTCCCTCCTTAAGCTTTTTCTCTCTTTCCTGACTTTTCTATTTTTCTGACAGCCTGATTTGAAAAAACAGACATCTCCCAAGCTACAGACCCACAACTTGGGGCGGTGGAGGCCTAGTGGTTATGATGGTGTCTTTGGAACCTGAATGTCGCAGGTTCGAGTCCCAGCCTGGGCACTACTGAGGTATCCTTGAGCAAGGTACCGTCCCACTATACTGCTCCCCAGGCGCTGTTGGTAGCTGCCCTCTGCTCCACGTGTGATGGGTTAAATGCAGAGGTCACATTTCGTGTGGTGCTTGAGTGTGTTCACAATGTCACTTTCAAGTATAATGTGTGTAACTAAATTGATTAAACCGTTTTGTGCTTTTGCAAGGGGTGAGAGTGACCTGGGCTCAGATACTATATTTGGGATATAAAACCAGTCCATCCAATTTTTTTTAGCAAATATGTAATTTATAATTTATTCATATCAATATATATATATATATATATACGGTATATATACACACGTGGAAAAAATTGTTGGTACCCTTCAGTCAATGAAAGAAAAACTCACAATGGTCACAGAAATAACTTTGTCCACGTGTGTATATATACTGTATATATATATATATAAATTCCAAACTTCTCAAGGGCCCTCCAGTTGGGGCCCTGTTAATTCAGTCCCACTTTTCACCCCATTACAACGCCCATGGTCCTGCTACACTGCTCCCCGGGCACTGATGACAGCCTTCTGCTGCTCAAAATGTTCACAGGTAAATGCCGAGGTCACATTTCGTTGTGGTGCACTTTGTTTGAGCGGATGTGCTTGCAATGACAAAGTCATGTTCACTTTACTTCCATATGAATAATTCAAACCATTCTTAGGAGCTCATAATATAACACATGCAAAAGTCTCTTTAGCACTAGTAACACTATGCTGGTCTAGACTCTTCAGTAACCAGACCTTGCTATGTCATATTGAACTAGAAATAGCAAACAGGTTAGTAAAATTAGCCAAGCTACTGAACCAAATACACAGAGAGAATAACCGAGCCAGGAAAATGCAACGAAAAGGGGTATTGAGCTGTAAAGGGGGGTTGGGTGCATGGGACATTTGAACGACATTCAGAATGAAGTGAAGGAGAAAATGAAAGGAGACACTACAACATGGCATGCGGCACTTGTTGGCCTGTTTGGATGACCAGCTTTTGGACTCTGCTGCTCACACTTAGACCAAACACTCGCCAACTCAGCCCCATTTCATTAATAAACTAATGCCTTCGGCTATGGAGTCAGCTAATTGGATTGTCCAGTTTCTGGCTGGCAGCAGTCTGAACCTAGTACACACAGCCTTAAGTTGAACTATCCTGATTTACATTTTGCACTCTAGGTGGAAGGCTAGGATTTCTGTGCAGAAAAGGCAGAAAGCTAAGATTACTGAAAGACTGAAGGTGCTGGAGTGCTATTAGTACATAATAAATCCTTTATGCATATGACCATTCTGCCATGCTAACAGTGTGAAGTGCTTTAGGTGTTAAGTGCCTGTAAAATTAGGGGTGAAAAATGCATCGAATGGAATGTCAGTTCATAATAATGTTGCCAATAAAATAAATTACTGGCTCATTTTTTGGCTGAGATTTAATTCTTATAAAGATTATAAAAAAAAACTTATATTGTCTATTCTGAATTATTTTGTGTGTGTATGTGTGTGTGTGGGGGGGTCATTTTAGCGAAAGAGCAAAACCAATTGTTTTCTTTTGGATAAGAGTCATGGATGGTTGTAGCACCACAAGGAATCAAACCAATGATTTCTAATCATGGGGCCAACGCTTAGACAGTGACACCACTTGGAAGCTCAACAGTAAATTTGATTTTAAAAAATTCTAAAATATGTTTGAGAAAAATCCAATTCTAAATTATATGAAAATAACTGACCTATATAACCTACATTAGCCTTGAAGCATTAGTGGAGAAATTTTGGAATGTGTAAGAGCTTTGTTGAGTTATTAGTGCTTAATCCATGTCAGATGTACACAATTCCATGAAAACAATAAATGGTGTGATCCGTCGAATCTCTTGGTGTTGTACTCACACTGGCTCATCTATGCAGGATGACCAATCTGAAATTAAAGATAACTAAAGATGTCAGATCTTCCTGATTGTAACTTCCACTGTATCCTGGAGTCAAGATAAGATCTAGAAGATCAAAAAAAGGCTGGCCTGTAAAACTGGTCATGTCTTTAAAAAAAAAGAAGCAAAACCCCACATGCCTTTCTACAGGATTTGGTTCACAAAGGAAGTGATGCACTGGACCACTATACAGTGTTTTTGCACAAACATCTACATGGAAAGGTCAACAGAAGGTAACTCAAACGTTTAAGTCTGAAGTACACTGTCCAAACCAAAAGCATTTTGAAATTAACCACTGACTGCCATCACCAAAAGTATATTGGGAGGCAAAAAGGGGTAATATTTGCCAACTGTTGAGCATAAAAGATCCTTAAACCCATTGGTGTTGGTTGGTCTTGGCAGTGTTGGAAAAGAAGAAAGGAAGGATTCTACTCAAAATCAAAACATACTGACAGCTAAATGTTTTAAAATCAGTGAAGAAACTAATAAAGAAAAAAGATGAATATTACAACAAGACAATGATCTAGAGAATACAACATTCAAAATCAACATTGAAGTCCTTAAAGAAATAGAAGACTAATGTTTTGAAATGCTCATATTTAAGTTGCAGAGGTGGTCAGTTTCACATAGAACTGTACACACTAAAGCACATGGATAGAGTGTGCAGTCAGAAATGTCATGAAGATGCTGTAACTTGACCTACAGTGTTTAAAGAGACTTATGGGCTGCAGCTCCTGAGCGTCTGTCACTCCCTCTGGGTAACTGGGAAAGCTGCATCAAATTTCATGGGCTACAGCCGAGCTCCAGACGCAAGATCTTGCACCAGCTGCTCCATATTTTAACAGTGTAGCAGAATCAGTAGCTTCCCCAACGTTTGGAATAACATTTATTTCCTCCCAGAAACAGCATATGGATGAACGACATGACAGGATGCAGGGAGTGTTAGGATGAGACATTGGTGAGAAATCCATTTTGCACAGTTTTTCCCCTTATCCCAGTTTATATAATCTACTAGGAGATGCCTGATATCCAAAACCTGCTTCTTTTGCACTTGAGACTAATGTAGCTAATGGAAGCTTATGGTGACCATGAGCACTGTCTAAACTGCAAATATGGGGAGGGGGGTTCCTGACAGCGGACAAATGCTAGACACATCGCTGTTCTTTTATCTTAGAGATACAAACTGCCTTATTTAAACTATACAGTGGTGCAGGAGCACCAAGCGATCGAATGGAAGAGAATTTAAAAGACAATGAATGAGATGTGCTGAAATGTCCTCGTTCCCATTCACCGTTTCGTCTATAATCCTGCTTAAAAAGCAGGTCTCTGATGAGCAGCAGCAATCACGGTTCTCCACAGGGTCTCTTTGTTTGCTGTTCTTTGCACTATAGCCAGTGGAATGGTAGCATTCTGCTAGTTCATCATTTACCTATGTGGTAATTTTCTTCAGTAAATTATGGGGTGCTGCAGGCTTTTATTTCATTTGTTGTTTGAGCCTTAAATGCCCTTCATCTCACTGGTGGCCATGTGCTTCTCGGTGTGGGGGTGGGGGTGCCACTCAAAGAGGAGGTGTGATGGAGGGAAAGAAGGCAAAAGTGATGGAAAGACAAGGGCCCTGGCAGCACATTAATCAAGTGACGCAGTCCCGACATGTACAGTACAGTGAGTCACTTTGTGCTAACCACACATATCAAGATATTAACAGGAAATAAGGCAAAATGATGACAAAATAATGACCAAAACCACATGCATTTAAATTCTGCCTGTTAATATAGATGAATATACATTAGTACATACATTAGAGGACGCCCACCAATTTCTCAGCTTTCTGCATAAATCAGTGGCTGATGGAAAACAATCATTCAGAGGGGTCTGATGTTTTGTTTATGACAATGATAGTTTGGTAAATCTGAAATCTTTTCTTTGGAGACTATTTTGAGACAAACACTTTGCAGGCCAAAACGTCATTGCAAAACTGACATGTCAGACAGCGTGTTACTAGCCATTTGATGCAATATGTTTTTTGTGAGGCAGCTTTTAGAAGCGTCAATCAGACGTCTGATTCCTTTTACTACCATTGTGAGCTGTTCTGTCTTGCTAAGCTTCTTTAGAATAGAGTATTTCACAACAAACATCCGGTAATGACGTCATTTATCCATTTCTTAAAAAAAATATCAATGGAATTCTCTTTTTTAAAAGAAAATTATGATATAAAAGACAATAATACTGGAAAAGACACATGTACAACACACATATGCTCATGCACAAAGACTCACACATGGAAAAATGAAGACAAACCACAAATCTCTCTCTTGCGGGCACAGACACACACACACACACATTCATTTTGCAAAAAGGAACACATGCATACCCACACAAGAGCTTTCTCTCCAACACGTGCGCAAAATCGTGAATAGCAAATTCAGCCACTGAGTCCATTCAGCGCCTGATGGGTATAATTATGACATCAGCAACGCATTCTGCAACAGAAACGACACACACACAAGCAGAGCTGGGAATACTCATGGTTTAGCTGGTTTGTATGTGTGTGCGTATGTTTTTTGTACATCGTAAGGTCAGAAAATAACTTGCAGCAACTAAAAGCAACAAAATAAACCTAGGTTAAAAAAATGTTTTAAAAATAATGTTTTTGTTAAAAATGAAAAAGCAAAACCATCCTTTTTTTCAAAGGTTATGGATAGGATTAGATTTAGGACATTTTTAAAAATATGCTTATGAGTAGAATGTATATGGGACATACATTTATAGGGCAATCAGATTGGTATCAGCACATGTGCTGGAAAAAAATAGCACTGGCATCAGGAGTTGTGTCTTTTTCTGCTACTTTAATTATTACTTATTACTCTTTTCACTGCAATGTCAAGGAGCCAAAACGAAGGATGTACAATGATTGTGAATGTCTGCTGGAAAAATGTTATCGCCATCAAATCAATGTGGCAGTTGGGCAGTGTGACCTAGTGGTTAGGACCTGGTTCAAGTCCGGCCCAAGCACCACTTAGGTACCCTTGAGCAAAGTACCGTCCCACTACACTGCTCCCCGGGTGCTGTTGATAGCTGCCCGTTGCTCCACGTGTGGCGGGTTAAATGCAGAGGACACGTTTTGTTGTGGTGCACTGTATGTGATTGAGCATGTTCACAATGACAAGTTCCTTTCCGATGTTTATATTTGGTATTTCAAAGTGATATTTAATGATGCATTTATCACAGTCTGGAAGAAGAGCATGTTTAGGTGGAGATACCATGTTGTTATGCGGACACCACCTAATTACTGAGTGCCGGTGTTTCAGCCACATCCATTGATAACCAGTGTATAAAATCAAGCACAGTCATGCCTCCACAGACAAACACTGGCAGTTGTAATGATCGGGTTGTTGGCAGCAAACGCAGGCAGGACGGTGGTTGACAACGTTGTATTAACGTACACACAGACGACTAAGGAAACTCAGGAACTTAGGAACAAGACTAGGAGATACACAGACTTCGGGACTACGAGCTATGAGATACACATAGACCGATCATGACAGACTGGGGAAAACAAAGACCGACCCGGAAGGGTGGCTCACGGGGACTTTTAAACAAAGAGGAAACGACCCACAGCTGAGCGCAAACTCGATTCAGCTGTGGGGGCGGGGCTATGACGCCGTTCGTGACAGCAGTAGAACTGGTTATACTGAAGAACACTTCATTTAAATGTGGTATTGTAATAGAATACTAACTTTGCCACAAATCACATTGTGACATTTCTGCCCTGATCAGCCGCCAGTGCTATTATTGTAAAATGGAAGTGTCTAGAAGTATCACCAGCTCAGGAACAAAGGGGTATATTGCAGCAACTCACGGAGCGAAGGCGGTCAGTTATGAAGCCTGCAGAGCATTAAAATCATGTATCCATTGTATTAATTTCTGCAGAGTAGTGCCAACAGTAAAGTTTGGTGGCAGGGTGACCATGTTCAGTTTTTTAGGGGTTGGGGCAGTCTCTTTACTTCCAGTGAGCGGTAATGCTAATGCTACTACATACAAAGACAGTTTTATCAAATATATTCTTTCAACTCTTTTTGGCAACAGTTTGAGGAGGGCCCAGCATTACTGTACCCCTCTGCACAAAACGAGGCCCATGCATTTGGTGTAGAAGAACTCCACTGACCTCAATTCAAACACCAGTAGTGAAAAACTGGAACATCAATAGCAAGCCAAGCTTTTTTGTCCAACACCAGTTCCTAACCTCACAAATGTACTTTTGTTTGAATGGGCACAAATGCCCTGAGAAAAACTCCAAACTCTCGTGGAAAGCCTTTCTAGAAGACTGGAAGCTACTAGAACTATGAAAGGGGGACTTCGTATTAATGCCCATGGTTTTGGAATGGAATGCTAAAAAAATGATCATTTGTGATCAGTTTTCTACATACCTTTGGTTAAATAGTGTATAATTATTACAGCATATAGTTACTTACATATACAGCAGTCATAAGATGTTTAGAAAAAGGTAATAACTTGGTTAGAGTAAGTCATAGCACCTGTTAAACATGTAAAATTAACAATATATTGCTTATTTGTAATTACTCAGTTTTTTTAAACAAATGCTTGCTGCCTAGACAAACTGTTTGACACACGTTCTCCTAAAAGGAGGCCCAGTAAACTATACTGCAGATTCATTATATTTAGTGTATACCACACATGTACTGCTGATGTGGCCAAACAACGGTCTTTGATTTGTCTGTCCAGAGACCTTTTCCTGGCACACCTACCTTGCAGATCACATTTGTTCAATGTCTTTATGACAACAGACATATGCGTTTTCACACAAACAGTTGAAAGAGTCAGATCTCATGATGAAATCTTAGGGTTCTTCTCATATCAAATGCTTTGCTCTCAGGCTGAATTTGTTGGGGTGGCCAGTCCTGGACAAATTGACAATTGTTTGTACACTACTTTAAATATAATTACACTGTAAGAAAATTATTTCAATAGCAAATAGATCACTAGACACTAGATGTCACTACTGAATAAGACAGGACCCACTTGCACCACCACCTGGTTAGAGCCAGGAGGTTCTATTTAATGGCCCCAAATCTAGAAAACCTAAATCTAATTTCATGGACTTAAAGGTGTTATAAACTTAAGAGTGTTTTAATCATTTTTCAATGTGACTGATTCGATTTTTACATTTTTAAAAGTTTATTTAATAAATATTATA
>JBBPDA010000001.1:40293462-40307345 GCA_037974385.1 Arnoldichthys spilopterus
ACATTTACATTAAAATAATATTATAATATATAATATATAATATATATATATATATATATATATATATATATTACTAAAATTTTAAAACTACATGCATTTTTCAACCTTTATATGACTTAATTACTAACCAGCCTTCTAAATATTTGTGGTGGGAAATGGGCTTATATCTTAGAACATCCTGCCGTGCTTTGCCTTTCTCATTACCTGTTTTCCCTTGTTTTCATCCTTGCATTTTGACTCCACCCATGTGCTTTTGTTTATGTTTATACACCCCTACACCCCACCGCCATTCCCACCCCACTTATTTTTTTGTCTTCCCAGTGTGATCCTGTCCTGCTGTCCTGTCTCTTTATAAACATGCCTGAGAGGCTAATGTGGCTCTTTAACACAGTAACACTTCCACTCCACAATCCCTGTAGCCTACATATGGTATTGAAGCTCACTGTTTTTGTGATGTCACAAATACCCAAACAACCCAAACAAAAAGTGTTTCATCCCAGGCTGCTTTTTGAATGAGGCACCATACAAAAAATCTTTAACCCATTTGGGAGCAGTGGGCTGCTGATGTAGGCAGCAGTCGGGGAGCAGTGCTTGGGGAGGGTACCTTGCTTATGGGTACCTCAATTGTACTTGTACCAGTGTGGGCAACCTTCAGGACCAAGGGCAACTCTTTAGCAGTTACAACACCATATCTCACAAATCCTGTGCCAATTAATCTCCCGGGATTAATAAAGTTTCCATCTGATTTAAATGAGCCACAGTCACTGAAACAGCCTGGTCAGCTCTACGGCTTTATATTCTATAGGGGGGTTTAAGAATGGTCAGGTTAAAATGTAACAGGCCTGGGTTAGCCCATCAAAAATATTAGTTTTTTAGCATTAGATGTAACTTGTAATGTTCATATCTCCTCTGTAATGGGGGATGAAGTGCCCTTACCAACATGGCATTAGTTTTGAAATGTCACTGTTTTACCAATCAGAGGCCTTAGGAAAGATGAACTTGACAATATGCAGAATTTCTTAAATTATAGAGGTGTATCATTTGAAGTCCCATATATTTATATTTTCCATATATTCTATATATAGAAGTCTCTATATTTTTTCATCTGTTTTGTTGTTTTCCTGCTATAAGGTTCCAGACCCCATAGATTTCAACAGGCTGTTTTTGTGTTACTGCGCCTTTAAGACTGATATATATGTTAATGACTTCTGTTCTAAATGGCTGCCTTGTACTGTGCTTCATCCAAAAAGCAGTCTAGGCTGAAACACTCCTTATAGCTTCAGCATAAGAGGGCGGGGCCAAGGTACAGTAGGCTGAGCAGACAGGTTTGTATGTAAATGGTTGTTTGTGACATCACAGCATTATATTTTTGTTTTTTGGTGACCTCATGGGTTTATTGACCTATTTGTTACATTGGTTTTTTTTTTGTTTTTTTTTCTGACTTTCCTCCACATGTTTTATGACTTGGAACTATTGAGACTTTACTCAAGGACAGTGCTGCAGTGCTAGATGTTCACCGAGCTGAAGAACAGCGCCCACTGTTCACTCCCTTCAACAGCAAAAATAGAGTATTCAGCTCTCAGCAGCATGAACTTTTACAATCCAACCCTTTGTGTTTTTAGGATTAGAGAACCATTCAGAAGATCTTTTGTTTGCATCTACATAATCGAACGCCCTCCCCCAGCCCAGTTCCAAAAACACATTCTGTGTGCCCAAAATGATTCAGTGCCCCACTGTGAAATAAGCCAGAGCTGCTTCATCCTTCAGCATTGCTTTCCTCTATCTCTCTCTCTCTGGGTGGCTAGGGTGGTCCTCCGTCTCTCCCCATCACTTAGCATAACTGCCCTCGCTCTCTCTCTCTTTCTCTGGGTGGGTACAGTGGCCCTCCCTCTTTCCCTATCCCTCAGCATAACTGTCCTTTCTGTCTCTCGGGGTAGCTAGGGTGGTCCTCCCTCTCTCCCCATCACTTAGCATAACTGTCCTTTCTGTCTTTCTGGGTGGCTTGGGTGGTCCCCCCTCTCTCCACATCACTTAGCATAGCTGTCCTTTCTGTCTCTCTGAGTGGGTAGGGTGATGCTCCTTCTCTTCCCATCACCTAGCATAACTGCCCTCACTCTCTCTCTCTCTCTGGGTGGGTAAGGTGGCCCTCCCTCTCTCCCCATCCCTCAGCATAACAGTTTAATCTGTTTCTCTCTGAGTGGCTAGGGTGGTCCTCCCTCTCTCCCCATCACTTAGCATAACTGTCTTCATAAGTGTCCTCTCTCTTTCTCTCTCTTTCTCTGTTTGTCTGGATGGGTAAGGTGGTGCTCCCTCTCCCCCATCACTCATCATAACTTTCTTTTTTTGTCTCTCTCTGGGTGGGTAGAGTGGTCCTTTCTCTCCTCCCACCCCTTAGCATAACTGCCCTCGCTCTCTCTTGCTGTCTCTGCGTGGGTGGGGTGGTCCTCCCTTTCTCCCCCATCTCCTCCCACTCCCCCCATCGCTCAGCAGAGCAATGAAGATGAAAATCATCCTCTCTATCTCTCTCTCTCTCTCTCTCTCTCTCTCTCTCTCTCTCTTTCTCTCTCTTATAAGAGCGGAGTGAGGATGAGTAAACATTGTTACCCCGACATGAAATTCAGCTACAATTAATAATTTCCACGATAAATAAACAGTGATGAATGAAATGTGAGACAGCAGCATGACGACACTTCTGCTCTTGAGACTGTAATTTTTGGTGTAAATGTGCTTTTGTGTGGCTGAGTGTGTAAGAGGAGGAGAGGCAGGAGATGGGACTGCACACTGTAGAACAAGCCAGGCCCCCTGCAGAGCAAAACAGAAGGGGGGAGGGGGTGGAAAGGGGTGGCCGTACCAACACACACATAAATAAATAAATTCAACACCCACAAGACGTAAGAAGCCCCTCCCCATGAGCTCTAAGCCTCTAAGTGAGATCATCCACCAGCCTGAGTAAATGTTCAGTTGTCTTCAGTGGCTCCAATAAGACAAAAGGGTGATTAGTCTCTTTGATTAACGATTAGTGCCAGACGTGTTCTGAGAATAGCAAAGCGCTCTACAGGCTCTGGCTCCTCCCTCTGTCTGTCTGTCTCTCTGCCTGTCTGTCTGTCCAAACAACTGTGTTGCTCTGAATTTCCACTATATTTCAATTATTCATCACAATGTACGCATCCCCGGCATGCAACTGTCCGATCTTTATTACAGTTTTATGTGAAATGTTGACCCTGGGAGTACAAGAAAACAAAAGGCTCTTTCACCTCACGTCAGTGAAAACAAAACCTTAACATGTTTCCAACATTTGTGTCATATATGATCTTAAAATTAAGAATAAATGGGATTTTGTTTGCCATCGCTCGACTGCTTGCTATTTTTTGCTATTGCTATATTGCTATTCTCACAGCAAGGAGGTCCTGGGTTTGATCCCTGGGTCGTCCACGGGTGCCCCTCTGTGTGGAACTTGAATGCTGGAGTTTGGGTACTCAGTAGGTGTGAGTGTGTGTGAATGGTTGTCTGTATGTGTTGCCCTGCAATGGTTTGGCCTCCCATCCTGGGTGAACCCCACCCATAGTTAGCTGAGATTGGCTCCAGCTTCCCCATGACCCAAAATGGATCAACAGTTTGGAGAATGAATGATATACTCTATTAATCCAGTAAAATCTGTCACTCTGGAGTGGTGAGCACACACACAACTGTGTGAAACACCACTGGAAAAAGGTTTGGGCCTTTACCAGTTTTCTAAAGAACGTTTGGAAAGAGGCCTTGAAATCTTGTTTGTAGTTTAATGAGAAGAGTCAGAGCTGAAGGAGCAACATGCTCACGTTCTCTCAAAAGCAGTAGGTCTTGTAATGAGAGCACCCTGTAATCAGCTTTTTGGAGACAGCAAAGACTGACGGTTTATCAGTTTTTTTACATTTCTGTCATCATTTTCCGCCTCCACTACATTCACATGTAATTTTCACTCCAGGCTTTGAGCTCTTCAGGAACTCGTCTGTATGAACATGGCCTTAATGACGCTCTCTAGTCTCCGCAGCAGTGTAATAAGTGATATGGCATGAAACGAGGCACAGAATTGTAGCCACTTCAGCTCCTGATTGCCTGGAGACTTATAAATATATACACTCTGATCGGCCATAGCAGGAAAACCACCTGCCCATTATAGTGTGGGACCCCTCATGACTGCAGAGCAGCTCTGACTGTGGTGGGCTGTGTGTTCTGACCCCTTTCTATCAGAGTCAGCATCACTTTTTAAACCAGGGTAGCTCTTCTGTGGGAATGGACCACAGAGATTAGACTTCAATCCCCACATACATCAATGAGCCCTGGGTGCCCATGATCCTGTCGCCACAGGAGCCACACATTCAGACGCTGTTCATACAGGGGTCACACACTTACACACTGTTTACACAGGGGCCACACACTTACACACTGTTTACACAGGGGCCTCACACTTACACACTGTTCACACAGAGGCCTCACACTTACGCACTGCTCATCCAGAGCTGCACAGGCAGTGTTTACTTCAAGTTCTGACCCATTTAGCCCAGAGTTTACTGTCCTCTCCACCTTTTCCATCCCATAATCACCTTTCATTAGTCTTAGCTGTGGGTTGTCTGCAGCTAATGCATTCCCTGAAGGTCAGTGGAGCTCGCCAAGTACTTTTTATTTTCTGGTTCTACCTCCCATTTGCTGAAGGTCCATTTGCACCACATTTTATTATGGCTTCACCGAGATCTGATGTGAGTCTCTTCTGAGTGACTGTAAACATGAAAACAGGGTCGATACATTTTTTATAGTTATGCAACATTTCTTTGTGCTTTTAAAAGTGAAAGTGACGGTGACTTTGGTTAAATAAAGATTCAAGAGAATTAAGAAATCAATTTCTACTGTGCAAAATGTCCCAACTGAGTGAATATTTTTAACTGTAATGTATATAATTACATTACACGACCCCTACATTACACGTACCTGGTAGGAGAGATACCATGATCAAAACGATGGTTCGCCCAGGGTGAGGCTCAGCCATCACACTCCAGTTGTGCTGACCCCTGCAAATACCCCAGATGTTTTCCCCATAATCTCTGGTAGCGGGGGACTGAGTTCATGATCTCCCCATATTTGGTGCAGTATTGGCGTAACGGTTAGGGAGTCGCCAGACCAAAATCTCAGACCAATACAAGTACCTGCGAGCAAGGAACCCTCCCCAGGAGGTGCCCACTGCTCCTACATGGAAGGGGTTAAATGCAGTCACGTTTCGTTGTGGTGTGGTGTGTTCACAATGACAAATAATTACACATTATCACCCACCCCATAACTGGTGGCTGTACACATGAGCTCATGTGTTGCGTGATGGAAATGCAAAAGTAAGACAGATGTAAATATATGACAACCAAACGTTAAAGCTGATTTCATCATTGCTCGGCTAAACAAATCAAAAGTTCTGTACTAGAGCTGATACAGTTATTCAGCATAATCAATAATGTCAACAATAAAAATGTTATCATTGTTGTATATTCATTTTCAAAGCAGCAACAATCCAAGAGTGAGTTAATGTCTTGACCTGTAGAGGACAGTAGTTAAACCGGCCTTATATCTATGAGAGCCCAAAAAGAAGTAAAGTCTGAGAGTATTTTCTTACACTGAAGGATAAGTTACTCATATACAGCATATGCAAGTCTGATCTATCTTCCCTTAGAAACCCAGCATTACCTTCAACCAGCTAAGAACACGAGCAGTGGGCAGTATCACAGCTTTGATGCCCAGCAGTTGGGGGTTAGGTGTATTGCCCAAGGGCACTTTAGCTGTGGGTGTCCCTGCTGGTTCAGGCACATGAACCAGCCACCCTTTGCTCACAAGCCCACCTCTCCAAGCTTTAAGCCACGCCTCCCCCCAACAATACTCTTACATTACCAACACAGGTCCCTAGAATATTCTAAGCCATATCGGTTCATTTTAAATTTTTAGCTTCCAAAAATGACCGAACATTCAGCAGCTCCTCCTGTGAGAAAAATGGTCCTGTGGAAAATCACCAGTTGAATGGCTTGTTATAGAACCAGACTGGCTCCTCTGTTGCGTAAAGAGTAAACCTTTATTTCGAAGAGTGGAATAAATCAGAACTGTGCAGCATGTTGTTCATGAAAGAATCAGACCAGTTTTAAATACAAATGGTGAGTTTATTCATTTCTATAAAAGTTTTACAAAGGTTTAGCCAAACATAATGACTCAGACAGTCAGACACTAGTGAAGGGTTTGGTTCCAAAATGCATTCAAGTGATGTTTTTTTTAATCACTTCTTGCTTTCCAGTGGCATAAATCATTGGGAGTAAAGTTTACAATGCACAAGACATTTCACAGCTACACCATGATGAATTAGCTCTTAACTGATGGCATTAGAAGAAGAAAAATGTGTGTTTTAATGCGTTAAATGAGCTTTTAATTACAATTTGTAACAAACCTGTAAAATGCCGTAATGCGTTTTGGAATGAAACACTTCAAATATACAAAGAGACCACAGAACTACTCACAATAACTCAGTAATTCATCATCAAACACATTAGGCTAATTAGTAGTAAAATTAGAGCTTTACATTGGATGAATTCGATTACAGTCGTCCTTTATCTCATTATCTCTAACTTTTGTACATTTTTCTAGTCCATCCAGCAACATTCTGCTCCTTCCTCACTCTCTATATCCGTACAGGTTATCCTTGCCAACATTTCTGACCTCCGAATTTCATCACCGTCATAAGAAAACCTCTGAAGTGAGAAATGGCAGCTTTATAGGACACATGAAAGGCACGTTCTTGCATTTCTATTGGTCCGTTCATCAAGGAAAGAATAGAAAAAGAAAGAAAGAAAGCATAGCTAATGTTACTGAAGGTAAAAAATAAAAAAAATGAACATTAACAGAAAAAAAAGGTACGTGGTTTTCTTACGACTGCGACGATTTCTGAACTCCCCCTTTCCTTCAGCCGTCTAGAAGCTTGGTGAAGAAGCGGCAGACTGAATGCCAACCCTCTCCGCAGTAGCTCTCAGCCGGGTCCATGTCTGAGGCCTCGTCGTTCATCTCCCCAAACCTGTCCTCGCTGTCTCCCTGCATCGGCTCTTCCTCTATCATCTCACCCCTCGCCTGCTTCTCCTTCTCCTTCTCTCCTTCCTTGTTCCCTGCACCTTTTTTCCTCCCCCCATCATTCTGGCCCTCTGTCTTCCTCTCGGCTAGTTTCATGTGAGCGGCAGCAGGTCCCTTCTTGCACAGACGCGTCTTCAGCACCTTCTCGCCCTCGCAGGCGTTGGTTCGCTTCTTCAGCTTCCCTACCACTTGCTTCCAGTACTGGGCCGGCTTGTCTTCATAGGCTGGGCACTCCTGGGGTTTGCCCGAAAACTGGCAGCTGTAGGAGTGTTTGGCCCCCTCACCCTCTTCCTTTTCACTGGGGTCGGAACAGCTGACCTGCAGCAGGATATTGTTGTTGCGGCCTTCTTGTGCCTCCCAGGTGCAGCGGTGGCCCTCCTTGGTGCTCAACTCCCCAGAGCTCAGTGTGGGACGTCCCGCCGCCGCTGGGCCCTCGTCGTCACCCTTAGACTTGGCCTTCTTTTTCGCCGCCTCCGAGCAGGGCAGGAGGGAGAGGAGGAGGAGGGGGAAAAGGAAGAGAGGGATGGGCAGATGCCGCATGGGTGCAAGTGAGAGCGCAGGAGAAGGAAAGAAAGAATTCCTTGTTCAGGACAGGATGTGCATCCGAACAGGGCACCACAAAGGAGTGGAAGAGAGGAGCGCTGGACCGCCTGCTGAGGGGGTGGAGGGCTCGTTATGGGGGATGATTCTAAACAACCACGAGAAACAAACAAACAAGGTTGGTCAGTTGGAAAATGCTGGACTTAGTTTACAATCTGCACTGTCCGAGAAAGGGAAACTGCACAGGTACATTTTCTAACCCTGGAGTAAACATTGTAAATGTACCTCCTTAACGTCCTTTAAATGTTACAAAACTCTTTAAAAATTATATAAAAAATGTATACAAATATTTTTATATAAAATATTATATAAAATCTATTTTTAAATAAACAAATTAATGAAAGGTTGCCAAATTATAATTTTTTTTCTTAAATCTTAAACGAACAATAAAAATAAACACCAATAAAATTCTAATTAAAAACAGCATATGAAAAACAGATATTAAGGGAATGTTGCTTCTGGTCTATTTCTGATTAAGGTGCAAATACTTAACAAAAAATACCAAGAATATTTCATCGTAATCCTGCTATAAAAGCAATGGTTGTCCACAGGCCAACCGAAGTACCTTCAAAGAAGATGAGATAGCACAGCAAAGTGTCCCTCAGACTCTCACTACAGCTAATAACTGCCAGTTAGAAATAAAATGTCCTTCCTCCGTTCCTCAGAATGACTCAGTCCAACTTAAAAAAATGACGAAATGTCACCGAACGTCAAAGTTTTGTGCATTTCATTGTTTTCCTCCTACTTACCAAACGGAGAGAGTCTTCTTTCAGGACTGCGAGAGCAAAAGGGTCTGAAGAGGAGGATAAGGAACCAGGGGGCAAGGGAGAATGAAAAGATGGGAGTGAGGGATAAAGAAAGAAGGGGGATGGAGAGGGGGTGCCATGGAGGGGGTAATGATAGTGCAGCCAAAAAACCTCCCAGAACTGGGCCCCTCCCTTGTAGTGTGAAAACAAACTGACACCCCTCCCTCCTTCCCTTTCTTACTTGCTTTTTCTCCATTTAGCTGCCCTTCACCAAACCCCCCCCCCCCCTACCCGCCCCCACCTTTAGTAGGCCTCTGTCTCCTGAGACTCCACGGGAAATCATGGTAGATCTACACTGAGCTGGAGCTCCTGGTTGAGAAATGCCCACTTTGGGCTAATTTTATGGTGAAAGTGAAGCTCAACATTGGTGAGTGTTGATTGGCATCTGATTGAGTCACTGTTTCACTGCTTACAACAGGTCCTAAGTCTCAGAAATCACAACTTTAGTGGACATTAATATCACAGGACACACATTTGGCAGAACAAGGATGAAGGTTCTCTCACCAAATTAAGCCTCACCTCTCAGACAAGGTACAGATAACCAAACTGTGCAGAATTTAGAGCAATTACATGACATTTTGAAGAATCAGGAACCGCCACTAAAAGATTCAAACAGAAAATCTGACATTTAGGAGAATGTATCCTTACACTCTCCATGAATCCACTCTCCATAATCTGCTTTATGGCACAATATTACCACTAATATAATAATAATAATAATAATAATAATAATAACAACAATAACAATAATAATAATAATAATAATAATAATAATAATAATAATAACAATAACAATAATAATAATAATAATAATAGTCATATTCATAATCATAACAATAATAATAATAAATGTTACACAACTTTTAGTATGTGGAGGTTCTTTAAAAGGCCCAAGTTACAGAAAAAATGATTTTCTTCAATGTGTTTGAGTGTGTTGTGTATTCAGTCTACAGCTGTTTAGCCCCACCCATTTACAAGGAGGTTATAAAGAGTGTTTCAGTCCATACTGCTTCTGAACAGAGCAGCCAATCAGAACAGAGCTCATTTACATATATCAAACTTAAAGGAAATGTAACAGGCTAAAACAGCCTGTTTGACTATGATGAAGTTGAAAAAGAGTGGCATAAAAATGTAATTTTGAGTTTTGATACATAGAACTATATAAATATCAAAAGTGACCTTTAAAGAAAAAAAATAACATGGCAAAAAAAATAGAACATCGTCTACACTTTTAGCCAAAAGTAATACCGAAAAAAATGTCTTTGACTTTTGCTAAACAACTGCTTAGGAATGTTCTTTAAAGAACCAAAGAATCATCCGTTTCTTCTTGACAGAGAAGAACCACTGAACCGTGAACTATTTCAGCATTCCTGCGGTTCCTTATCATGATTCTACATATGACTCTCTTTACCCTTATTTTTAACATCGTACCAGAATGGTTCTTCAGAGAGTCTGTAGAACTGTAGAGTTCTTTTGAGAACCTAAAGTGGTTCTCCTATGGCATTTTTAAAGAAGTGTGCACTAAACCCATTTCACTGGACAAGGTTTTCAACTGGAGAACTTAGTAACAGAACTGTGTTTTAGACTTTAGGCTTTCTGTGTCCTCTGCCCAGGCCCTTGCTCGTCTTACTGTTGCTGCTTGTAAATGGTATTGTGAAAGACTTGGCAGAGTTAAAGAGGTGAAATAACTTTGTGTTTGATTGTGTGTGTGTGTGTGGCAGGGGTGGTGGTGGGGGCAGGGGTGTGTGAGTGTGGGTTATATATTATCCTTTGTGGAGATTTAAGTCTTTAAAGGAACAAGGCAGTGTTTTTCCATCTGGGGCTTTTCTATAAACACTGTACAGAAATACACTCGCAGCAGAAATCAGGGAGTAGCTGTTGAGTTTTGTAAAATCCCAGGATCTTTCGGAAACAACGACGCGGCAGTTATCTTGGCTTAAAAAGGATTTTAAGGTGTTAACGGAACCTTGCTGAGATCAGACCCGTTCTGCTCCTGTGCTTGCACGTCTTCCCTAAATGTTTGGGGATGCAAAGGTCCCTTATGCCTTGTTCACACTACACGATTCTGAAAGTGGTCTGATCACTGCGCTGTTCAACCTCGTGACTCCCGATCACAGTCAGACAGTTGTGCAGTGTGAACAGAGCAGTGACAGAGCATCACCAACTACACCATCTTTCAGCACCACTGGTCCATCTGCTCTACAAACAAGGCTCTGTACAAAGTCTCACCAGAAATGATGCGACCCAGGAGTTTAAAATGCACTTACAAAACCATGGGAAAGGAAAAAGAAAGGGATGTGGGCAGTATGGGTTAAGAGTTGGAGGTCATTCAATTCTGTTCAGTTTGCTGAGTCCACCGTGACGCAGCCATGCTCTCCATCATGGTTTTTTTCAATGTCTTTTTTCAATGTAGCCCTGAACTCTCTTACGACTCTTACGAGCTAGAGAGAGAAAAGAGATTAGGAGGAAAGAAGATGTAATGATACTATGTTAACACACTAACAACATGTAAAAAGATGTTTGCAAGATATATGTAAATACAGAATGTGCAGTTGAATTCAAATACAGAAAATATAGAAAATATGTAAAGCTGCATAATGCAGACTAGACAGGTGTTTAAATAGCTTAACTGTGATTTGACCGCATTTTACTGTGAGCAGTGTTTTATACTGAAAAGTTATACTTTCACCTCACAGCAAAAATGTCCATGGTTTGATCCCCGGGTCAGCCACAGGTGCCTTTCTGTGCAGAGTTTGCCAGCTCTCCCTATGTTCGCATGGGTTTGCTTTGGATTCCCGCTTTCCTCCCACTGTCCAAAGGCTGCAGTAGCTTGTAAACTGTAAATTTTCTGTAGGTGTGTGCGAACGTTTCTCTGTGTTGCCTCGCGATGGGTTGAGCCTCCTGTCCTGGGTGAAGCCCACCTTGAGCCCATAGTCAGCTGGGATTGGCTCCAGCTTCCCAGCGACCTGAAATGGAAGAAGAGATAAAGAAAATGGTTGGATGGATGTGTGAGTTCATGAAAATGTATTTCATCATATTTCATACTGACTTTAGACCACAGAATCGAACCAAATCAAGCATAAAATGTATTGCAGTGCTGCACATTTTAAGATACATATAAAAAAATGGCTAAAATAATCGCTTCAGATCTTGATGAAACAACCCTAAAGAGTACATGATGAAAACTCTCAGTCCCCCCTTATGATTCTATGGGAGACCTTCAGTGAATCATAATAAAAAGATTAAAAAGCCAAAATCCTACACATGATTAATAATTTTTTGAAGAACATCATTTGTAAATGAAGCTGTAAGCTGAAATCGGAATCAAACAATGTTCTTTTAGAAATGGGACCAGTCATTACCAGTGTAGAAACCTGTCTTGTGTTTTAAAACAGGACAGGAACAGATGTAGAGGAATAAAACTAGAACAGGAAATTCTGGAGTGATCTTCATAACGCTCAGTCCTGATTAATACACCTGTCATCATGCCCATCCACCTCGGCCTGGCCTGTAAACACACTCACACTCTTGTGGTCTCATCTTGTGGTGCTGATGCTGCAGATTGGTCTCCATATCAACCAAGTTCCCAACTGCCAATGCCCAGCATGAGCTAAGCTCCAGCCACTGACCAGTACCATCAATTCTTTTAATGGAAGCTTCTTTAATGTCTCCTGGATCATGCTGGTTATTGGGCAGTGGAGGTGGTTAAGACATTGCCCTGGGGCCCTGAAGGTCACAGGTTCAAGTCCTGGGCCGGGCACTGCTGAGGTACCCTTGAGCAAGATACCGTCCCGCTACACTGCTCCCCGGGTGCTGTTGGTAGCTGCTCACTGCTCCACATGTGCACGTGTGATGGGTTAATTGCAGAGGTCACATTTTGTTGTGGTGCTTGAGTGTGTTCACAATGACAAATAGTCACTTTCATTATTGATTTCTTAGGTAAACACAGCCTAAAGAAGCTCAGCACAGTTTATCTCCCACAGCGAGTTTGAAGTGGAAGTCTTTGTTTGCAGATTTTCCACCAAATGCATTTGCTTTAATGGAGAGGGAGGCAGTGTGATTATTGTGCGTGAGGCTCCAAATCCTTGCTTGGCAAAACAAAGGAGAAACACCTCCCTCTGGTGGTGCTAATGGTGCGTGTCTGTGCATGTATATGTGTGTGTGCATTGGACTTTTCTACATTAAAATACAAATTTAATCTACAAAATCATGCCTTAATAAGCATGTCCCAGAGTTTATACAAGCGTGTCACGTTTGGGTGTGAAAGCTTGGTTTGAACCCAAATGCGGCTTGAGAGTTTTCAGTTGGAGCCTGACCTGTCTTAAAAACAACACTTTACTGACATTTGTTTCCAATATTTTTAAAGTACATGGTGCACACTTCAAACATACTACCAGCTGAAATATCATTTACATATGCGACGCAAAGCTTTGAAAAGTGAACTTCAAACTATAGTTTATTAAAACATTTTCTAAAAAAAATATTTTAAAAGGTCAGAAATTTGTGTTTACAAGTATATTTATCTTATTCTTCAGACTTACTAACCAACATTTCTGAAATATCACATTTGTTAATTTGCAAAATACATTTTAAGTGTAGTGAAGGTTACTATTTGTCATTGTGAACACACTCAAGCACCACAACAAAATGTGACCTTTGCATTTAACCCAGCACACGTGGAGCAGCGGGCAGCTACCAACAGCGCCCGGGGAGTAGTGTAGTGGGACGTTACCTTGCTCAAGGGTACCTCAGTAGTGCCCGGGCCGGGACTCGAACCTGTGACCTTCAGGTCTCAAAGACAGTGTCCTAACCACTAGGCCTCCACTGCCCACCGAATGTAATAGCAGTTATATTACAACTTAATGAAATTCCCCCCATTTTTTATTTATATTTAATGTACTCCTAGCAAGTTCTCACAGAGCCTAAAAATAGTGATCTTTAGTCTGAACATTGGTAGAGCTGTACATTGATTAAAACAACAACAACAACAATGTACATGGGCACACACACACACACACACACATATATATATATATATAATCAAAACAAAAATATTGAGTTAAATTGCTCTCATTTACATATATTTGCCCATGTACATCATTTTAAAAATTTTAATCTTTAGGAAAAAAGTAGGGCGGCATGGTGGGATTGCACTGCAGTGGTTAGCACTGTTGCCTCACAATGAGAAGGTCCTGGGTTTGATGCCCGGGTCGGTCACAGGTGCCTTTCTGTGTGGAGTTTGCAAGCTCTCCCCGTGTTCGCGTGGGTTTCCTCCGGCTGCTCCGGTTTCCTCCCACTGTCCAAAGGCTGCAGTAGGTTGATTGGATGCTCTAAATTGCCCGTAGGTGTGAATGT
>JBBPDA010000001.1:40330857-40342809 GCA_037974385.1 Arnoldichthys spilopterus
TATTTGTTCGTGTACAAATTACAAACACAGAAATTGTTTATCGACCTTTTTCTTTTGAAAGGTACAAAAAAAAAAAAAAAAAAAAAAAAAAGACGGAAAAACAAAATCCCACGGCTGTTTCATAGCAGCAGCTTTGCAACCTGGCAAGACTATTTCGCCGTCGCGGTCGAACGCGGCGAACGGATCCGAAGCTGATGAAGACAGAGAGTCTCTTCATTTATTCTTTTCCCGCTTGTTTGCTTGTTGTCGTTTTTTGGCAGAGAGAAGGCACAGTCGTTGTAGCGGGGAGGGGCGTGAAGTGGGCCACATTCACCGAACTCCGCGGAGCAAGGTTTCCGATCTGGGATCAGTTCTTATAACGTCCACGTGCTCGATGAGCCGAACGCGAGTCCGGATCAATTTCCTTCCTCCGGAAGCTGATAAATATGGAAAGGTGCCTGTTCCACAGGGCGGACGAACGCGAATACAGAAGATTGTTGTCCCAGACACAGAGAGGAGCTTGTTTTTTTTATCATTAATACAAAAAAAACCCAACAAAAAATATTCAGACGAAAGAAAACAAGCTTATTTCAATGATGTCATGTGTTAATGCTAAAAAAAAACATTCTGTTCTGTGTGTGTGTGTGTGTGTGTGTGTGTGTGTGAGAGAGAGAGATATATACTCTGATATGCACCATCATTGAGGAAGAAGAGTGGTGAGAGAGAATCAGGACAGGAACAGAATGGACTGGCAGATAAAAGAGAGGCGGAGTGAGAGAAAGAAGGACGAGTGGAGAGCGAGGAAAGGGACGAGAAGAGGAGAGAGAGGCTCACGCCGCCTCCTCCTAAAGTAAAACATCCGCCGCGGAGGCGTCTGGGTAAATAAAGCAGGTTATCCCCCAGTTCTCAGTTCATAGGGTTTGTCAATTCTGTGCCCGAAGAACAAAAATTCTGGCACATTTAAAAACTCCTCCTAAATTTAAAACGAAAAAAACAACAACAAAAAAAAAAACGATAAAATAAATCAAACAGACAAAAAAAACATACAATTTTATACAGTTCTATTTTTCTCTCGCCGTCGCACCATAAGAGAGCATGTTAGATCTTCATCTCCAGTAGGATTTGTGTGGCTGATTGTTTTTTTTAGTGTGTTTTTTATTCATACAGTGCAGAGTATATGGGCTTTCGATTAAATAAGAGTGTTTGTAGTGTTTGTGCCACCCCCTGCTGGTCACTCTGTGTCGGTGCGGCCTGCGGGCGCTGCAGTCAGCAGGCTGGGGACGCAGTAGTTGGGCCGGTCGGACTGCGTGTACCCGGGCAGGCACTTGCATTTATACGAGCCTGCTGTGTTGATGCACTTGGCGTTTTTGCACAGAGACATGCGCTTGTTGAGCTCCGAGCATTCGTTCACGTCTGGAAGGAAAAGAGGACGGCGTGTCAGAAGAGGCAGCACTGCAAGGGCGGCTCGAACCCTTACACCGGTCGTTCTGCTCCCACTGTTCATCTACATGGCACCCAAGACTAGCTTCTACAGTCAGTCCTGCTGTCTACTGTGCACATCTCTGTTTATGTCATGGAGAGATTACGGGGAACGGACCAATAGGCTTCATTCATTCATTCATTCCAAACTGAGATCAGGGGAAGCTGGAGCCAATCCCAGCTGACTGTGGGCCTAAGGCGGGGTTCACCCAGAACAGGAGGCTCAACCCAGCAAAGGGTACCACATAGACAGACAACCATTCATACACACACTCACACCTACCGGCAAGTTAGAGGATCCAGTCAACCTACTGCAGCCTCTGGACTGTGGGAGGAAACCGGAGAACCCGGAGGAAACCGAAAGGCACCCGTGGTCATTAAAAATTTTCAGCATTAATGTCAATAATGTACAATAATGATGTGTGTAGAATCAGCCACAGGGAACCTGCTACAACATTAGCATTAGGATCATCCCCCAAAATGCATTTACTACCCATCAGACGTTATTAGATTGACTGCCAAACTGTGCTGGACACCAGGCCTCCAGGACCAGATTTGGGCAACCATTCACACATAATGTCATCCCTGAAATCTGCTTATTTTTGATATTGTATCTTTAAATCTAATATATGCAAAGCTAATTGACAGTCCTGTCCTGTGCCACATTACAAAAAGCACACACATTCCTTATAACTTGACTCGGAGTGGGCGGAGCTACATTTCTGAAAGCTGAATATGTAAATGTGCCAGTTTTTGAAACATCATGAAAATTCCAAATATTGTTTATGCAGCATCAGTGAGGAGTATTTCCGTGAAATTGGCCCTTTGAACTTTAGTCAAAAGTTACCATTCTTAATATACAAGGTTTTGGTTTGACCGTAATGACGTATACATCTATCTGGTGGCTCAAGCGCAGTGCTGCTGCTGCTGGTGTGTTTAAACATGGCTGTTGAGCCCATCAAACCAGTAGCGGCTCAATGACAGAAAAATGACGACATGTTGTGATGCGTATTGTCTGAAATGCCTTATTAACCATGGAGATGTTACAATTTGCCACTGTAATTTTCCAGTCTCAGTTCAAGCCTAAATCACTGCTCGTGGCTCGTGCTTCTCCCTTACCGACGCAGGCCATTCGAGACATGTCAAGGGTGTATCCATCGAAGCAGTCGCAGGTGTAGCCCTCCTGCACTCTCACACAGCGTCCGTTCTCACAGCCGTTCAGCACGCCGCACTCCTCGGCCCGCAAGCCCTCGAAGGAGTCATAGTGACCTGCAGGGAGCAGAATGGGCCGGTACAGTGTTTACATTACAGATAAAGGGCTTCGCTAAATATGACACATAACACAGTTCTAATATTAATCATAGTTATTATTAAAATACAAATTTTTAAGCATAAAACATAAATTGCAGAAATTGCTTTTTAAATACAGGAGGCCGCAGAGCCTGTAATATTCTATAGGACAAAGGTAGGACAAATTGTGAATTATGGCTTTTTTGTACATTAATCTGCACCAATGTTGAAATAAAAGAAGAAAATATGAGATATGGAACATAAAACATAAGATATGGATCTTTTGAAAGACTCAGCATGTTTTTTTTTTGTCAGTTTCAACATTAAATACCACTCAATTCAAGCCCATCCAGGGATGGAGCAGGTTTGTTGGAACATGAAAACTCTGAACTGGGTAATTTTCTCCGGAGAACCAGCTCCCTGGAAAAACAAGCATGTTTATTTCTGCGAGTGACCAACTCAGTTTTGTGTGTAGAGCACTTTACAACCCAAGGAGCTTTCCAGGAATGTGGACTCAGACCCCTAAGGAGCAAACCAAGGTCTAGAAAAACTCCATAAGAGAATGGGTCCAAAACACTGAGAGAAACCCAGACTCAGAAGGTGAACCTGCCCTCTGCTGGGCTGCTCTGGGTGGTGCAATTATGACACCAGTGACCACTTGGTGGCAGCAGAAAGCTGCGTAAAGCCAGATCTGCCACAGTCAGGTGCTGCACTCTTAAGGTTTACATTCTGTACCCAGCAACCTGAAATCGGCCTCCCATCTGTCTGTCACCTCCGAGGGCAAACTGCAGCCCATCCACTCAGCTCCACTGTCTACAACTGGGGTCCTCTGCTCAGGTCCTCCACACCTGAAGCCAGTTCCTTAAAGCTGCAGGTGTTGGTTAAACTCAGTGCAAAGTTAACTGAGGGCACTCAGCAGCAGTTGCTAAGCTTCAAGAGCCACTGAAGTGAAGTGGCCTCTCCTTCGTGGGAGATGAAGTGTCAAATATGTGTCATTTTATTCCAGCCAATCAGAAGAGTGACCCAAAAATCAGTGGCTGGGCAATTGCAAATGTGAAGCAGATTTGAATTGGTGCCATGGTGTCAGAAGCGATTGGAGGGCACTGCACTGTGCTTCAGGTCGTGGCGACAGGCTTTAGAGTCACTGTGGATCTCATTATAGTCCTGAAGTGCTGCAGATGCTGCGCCGTGAGCTTTTCAAGTGATCGGATGCTTTGGAAGAAACCTCCTGTATTTTTCAGCCTAATCTCTACCTGACGCACCTGTATGGTACGGCTGAACGGAGCAGAACTGAATGTCCCAGCAAAGCAAATCTGTCGACTCCCAATTCTCGCTCAATAGAAGCCACTGGGCAGACGCTTCCGCTCAGTGGGCAAGTTCAGCCGTTGGGTTTTCTGGTCCTTTCTTTAAGATTGGAGAGGTCAGTTGAACTTTTAGAGAGCGTTCAGAGTGGTGCAAGATCTGTGATCATGCCTGATGGTCTTTGATGTGCCAGGGATGGGCAGATCAACAGTGAAGTATCAAAAGCTCTCAAAGACGCCTTCAACCATACTGTAATATTTCAAACTTTTTTGACACACAGTTGCATGTAAAACTGAAAATAGGCCCACAAAATTAATGATAAATATATCTGTTAGTTATGTTTCACGTTTTCCCCAGGAAATCCCAGTTCTACTCACTGCCAGGGTTGCCGTAGTCCACGTAGAAGGTAGGCTCCTGTTCGTCGGGCCTGTGGATGGGATACTCGTGGACAGGAGCAGCAACCAGAGCATCACGACCATATGGCCGTCTACCGACAACAGAGCCCTGGATGTTACACATGGATACATAGTCCTCTAGAAGAGACGAGAGAGAGGGTAAGAGGATGAGAGACAGTAGGAATGAAGTAAGGCCTCTCTAAGGTGAAAACGCATCCAGATCCTTCACCTGCTGAAGGAAAATTGTAAACAGACTCATTTTTGGAACATTTAGCAATTTAGCAAATACTTTTTCCATGTTCTCATCTTCCACATCAAGGATACTCATTGTCATATGTAGGGTCAATCTCCACATCTTGACATATTATTAATTATCTATAAAATTGATGGTTAATTTATGTTTGTTCGTTTCCATTTGCATGCATTAGTTAATGTTGATATATTGTGAAGTTTTAACAGTATTTATTTTCGTGCATATATTCTAACATGACTCATACACAACAGGTTGTAAGAACAATGTAAGTTACAAAATTTATAGTGCAGCTCAAAATCACAAACACTAGTAACAGCCCATTCTGCTAAACTGTTCATGCTTTAATGTGTACATTTTCAGAACATCGTGTACTCGAGTTTCAGACTGTATGTGAGTTTGTCGCCCCCTTCTGGTAATAATGGAAAATATCCTAGAAATACAGAGTAGGCCTTAAAGTATAGCTTTAAAATAAACATGGTTTTAGATAATAGTAATATATAATAGTAAACTTACCACCCCCATAAATATCAGAGTGTGAAATAAACAATATAATACAATAATAATGTCAATAAAGTCAACTTAAACAAAAAATTATTAATTCTCCTATTTAAAAGTGTTTTACCATTTACTGTAATGTTCATTATCACGACATGCATTAAACGATGGTGTACTGGTTCTTATTAACAATATTTTCCATATATATATATATAATTATGTTTTTGTCTAGTTTTAACTGAAGTTATATTTTTAAGTTTTAACTGGTTTTTAATTTAAATTTAGGAAAGTGAATAAAAACAACAGTATGCTACAAGTCCCCTAGAGGAAAAAAAGACCTGTCAATGTTGCATTAATGAGATAAAACTAAAATGCTGTATTCAGCAAAATACGTAATCCAGCACCATAGCCATATGACTAAAAAAAAATTCCTGGTCAAGGATTTAAATATAAACCTGAATGATTTAATTTATTTTAAGTAACATTTTCCAATGTATATGACCAATTTCTCACAACACAGTAAGAGAAAATTAAAACAATAATACATTTTTTAAAATGACACATTTACATTAAATCATTCAGGTTCATATTTAAATCCTTGACCAGGATTTTTTTCCCCATTTTTTTTTCATTGTTTTCCTCATTTATCTTTTTCAAATCTGCTCATCGATCCAGTCCTACCCATAAGGTTGTGCTAGGTCTGGATATGGTGCTGCATTACGTCTACAGTCCTTCCCTCGAGGTGAAACAGGGCTTGGACGACCTGCCAACAGAACCTTTCCTCGACATTTCTGCAAATCGCCATGAACTTCATGAAGCCGACGGGGACGTAAGGTGTAGACGTCTGTGATTCCTTCTCTAAACACGGGACTGGCTCCAGCCCTAAACTCCCGTGATGTGTTTTTGCCTCTTTCCTCTGCTATGTCTCCCATCGTCCTGGTTTGGGACGTCCTATCGCAGCAGGTAACGTGTTTCTGATTATCGTGGCTGTGGCGACGTGGAAAACGTCTGCACCACATTAGGAAGGTGACAGGCCTGTAATCATCCAATCGTTTTGGCGAAGAACGGTCACACATGGAATTATTCGGATGTCAAACGAGGCATGAAGCTCTAGCGGAACTTGATCTGCCCCGAATCCCTAAACATGCCCTTCATCCATAAGCCTTTAATGTTGTCTCCCTGCATTGTGTAGTCTGTGAAGTGCGCTCGCCAACAAACCACCAGACTGTCCTGGAGTGACCACAGCACTGCACATGGTGGTGCTTAGCATGTATTAGGAAGCAGAGCCGGAGCAGGCCTGGATTCCAGACCTCGCCTCGTCCCACCTCAACCTGCAACTGTAGTTTTCGCGAGTCATGTAGGAAGCATGAAGGTCAGGAGTGCAAAACCGAATGCACACCTTGGAACGCTGTCTGTTGTGTCAACCAGCCCCTTTTCAGCAAACTAACCTGCCCCACAAAAGCAGTCAACAGAGTATTCATTCATTTTCTAAGCCGCTTCTTCCATCTTGGGTCACCGGCAAGCTGGAGCCAATCCTAGCTGACTATGGGTCCAAGGCGGGGTTCACCCAGGACAGGAGGCCAACCCATCGCAGGGCTATGGGCAATTCAGAGTATCCGATTAACCCACTGCAGCCTTTGGACAGTGGGAAGAACTCGGACCCCAGAGCTTGCAAATTCCACACAGAAAGGCACCCGTGGCCGACCCGGGAACTGAACCCAGGACCTTCTGGCTGTGAGGCTACAGCGCTAACGGCTGCGCTCAAACAGAATATTAGAGTTGCAATTTACCTCTTCGAATTACTACAGAAATATAACGTTTTAGCACCTCATAGGGCTGCTCGAATATGGCAAAAGATCTTGATCATGATTATTCTGGTCGTTACTGAGATCACGCTTGTTGAACAGAATGTTGACTTTGCAAATATTCTGCATTTACTGAGCTTTTAAAAAACGCACAGTGACCTGAAAAACACAGTGGAATGACGAGCAGTATCTAGAGCCGCCGCAATCAGCTCTGAACACCGTGAAGGTCTGAAAACCCTAGTGGACTCCAGGGGTGACCCAGGTCAGAATTACAGCATCATTGCATTTTATCTCGATTATCATGTTTTTTTTAGGATGATTGGCAGCTAAAATCATAATTGAAAATATGATTTGACTACTAGCACTGACTGCACCCTGGCACCCATGTCAAACGAAAACAAATCTAATACAGTTTGTCCTTATTTGCTGAATTTAACACACTGAAAAACGTTACGGCTCATCTGTAATTTTATGTTTGATATTTTTCCCCATAGGCTAAACTCCAGAAAATGCCATATTTAAGATGTTCCTCACTATAGATGTGTGACCAAAGCATGTCAGCTGACTGGGGCGTCCACACTTTTGCACATGAGGGACACTCATGAGAGTAGTGTTACACACCCGGACGTCCCCTGTGATCTCGGGGCCGCCCTGTCCCACCGGATATGAGCCATAGAGGTCTTCAGACCATTGCGGCACGTGTGGCGTGTATGAGGCGTCCGTGTGTACCTGTGTGTTTGTGGGGACAGAGGGCACAGTTGATGCCCCAGGCCTCTCCATACAGACAGCAGCACTCGGTGTACGTGGTCTCCCGGTGGCTTACTGGACTACTGCAGGTCATTGTCTCGGTCACTCTCTCCCAGCAAACACCTTGGAACACATTCTCCTCTCGTTGCTCTGGGGAAACACAGCTACTAGTGAGTGCAGGGGTTTCTGATAAAGTGGCCAGTGAGTGTAAATGGATGAAATGTACAATCAAAATGTATTACAGAGGCTTAAACCACATGCACAGCTGCACAGATGTATATATGCATACAGGTGAAGCTTAAATAATTAATTTTATTATTATTTACATTCATATATAAGAATATTTTTAATTATAGAGCACCTTTCTCAAAGTCGAGGTTGCGTTAAATAATTTGCCAGTAACAACAAAGAACAATAGCAATCAAGAGTAACAAAAAAAAGGATAAAAAATTGGGAGAAAAGACACGTTTTTGCTGTATTTTGAAAGATGAGGGAGAAGAGACATTGCGAAGGTTCAGAGGGAGAGAATTCCAGAGAGTTTGGAGGCAAGAACACTAAATGATCTGCCTCCCGTTGATGTAAAGGTTGAAGAAAATGAACTGAATGAATGAACCCTTCAGTACTGGTCAGCTATTCGGTCGAGCACAGTTTAAGTCCCTGTATCTTATTGAAACACTTAACTTAAATCAACATGAGCGTTGAGGGCAGCGGAGGTCTAGTGGTCAGGACACTGCCCTTCGAGTCCCGGCCTGGGCACCACTGAGGTTCCCTTGAGTAAGGCACTGTCCCCCTACACTGATATGGGACACTTTGAGGAAGAAGAGTGCATGAGTTAAATGCAGAGGTCACATTTCATTGTGAACACACTCGAGCACCACAACGAAATGGGACCTCTGCATTTAACCCATCACACGTGCACACGTGGAGCAGCGGGCAGCTACCAACAGCGCCCGGGGAGCAGTGTAGTGGGACGGTACCTCGCTCAAGAGAACCTCAATAGTTCCTTGGCTGTGACTTGAACCTGCGAGCCCCACCTACAACCCAACCACAGTCCCTCCCACAGCCCCACCCACAGCCCCACCCACAGCTCCACCCACAGCCAGTCTGCCACAGCTGGTACTGTGACTGGTGTCACTGGTGTGTGAGGTCCTACAGCAGTCTCAGTCTAAATCTGAATGTGAAATCCCCTCTTACCTACGCACTGGAGCGTGGCCTCATCGTAGTAGTATCCAGTTTGGCAGTAGCACTCGTATCCTCCCTCCATGTTCAAACAGTAGCCATTTTTACAAATCTCCTTCTCAAAGAGGATGCACTCATTATAATCTGGTAAACACACACACACACACACACACACACACACACACACACACACACACACACACACATACACACACAAGTCAACAAAATAGCTACTCTGACAGACCTACACAGTGCAATATACATACACCTACAATGACACAGCCCACTATTGGTTACCAGTTTAAGGAATAGGTTTGTTAGCTTGTGTAAAAACCTCGTACCTCCTCATGGTCCTTAACTGTAAGCCTCAAAGAGCACAAAGTGAAGACAGAGGCAGGGGTTCAATTGGGCCAGGGCACATTAGACCATTAAGTTCTATGTAAAACAACCACACACCAGGCCGTAACCCCCAACCCCAAATATGATTGGACCCCCCCCCCTTTACCATTTAATAAAAATGATCACCACTCCATCGCCACCATCTGACATCGGTCAGACTTTGTAGTCTAAGAATTATACACACACACACACACACACACACACACACACACACACACACACACACGTGCACCAATGGCAATCCCAAAACCACAGAACACCCCCACCCCCACCCCTAACTGAGGCAGTTTGCCAAACGCTGTAGTACCAGACTCACAGAGCGTCACACTGAAACGGCCAGTGAGCTGAGGAGGAATCGGAGCCGTGGGCCGGGTTTCGGCAGGTGTGCTCCCTCTATAGAGTGTCTGTAGCGTTGATTACCTGTGTCTGTTACTTCTGCTTACGAGTCTTCTGCAAACGCAACTGAACACGCACACACTCTGCAGATGTAGACGATATGCCTTTGTAATCACACACACACACACACACACACACACACACACACAGTTTCCAGCCGCACCATACTGAGCTGCGTGGCTGGCAGCCGGAGCTAACCACACACTCATTGCATTCATAAATTAAATCAGTGCATTACACAGGCCCTGAGCGCTGAGGTTTTCCCCGGCCTGGGACGCGGGGACACAACAGCTCTAATTAGTGTGTGTGTGTGTGTGTGTGTGTGTGTGTGTGAGAGAGAGAGAGAGCATATGTGGGTCAGACGCTTACAAATGTCTGGGGCTGCTGCTCCAGAGACACAGCTCGATTCAGTAACCGTTAAAACCTTGAACCTGAAACTTTTCTCTGCCAGGGACCCGTCCAGTGGGAAACTGCATCCGTGGACCCCCACTTTTCACCTCAGGCAGCTAATAAGTATGTTGTTGGAATACGGAGACGATATACACAGTTGGAGCTGGGCCATACGATGATATTTTATGGTTATTGTGATAAACTGGGTCAGTACTGAACACAGGAGACGCTGAAACACATTGTGACACTGATACAAGATCAATATTGTAAAGCAGCAAAACCACTGGCGTATTTCTGCCTCGTAGGAACGTTACCATCACTGTTCACCACACCGTGAAACGATGTTTACTGCACAGTATCATAAAACGATGCTGCCACACAACTTTATTCGTTATATTTGTATAGTTATAACGTAGATATAATGGCAATGGTGATGACTGGGGTGGAGATGGGGTGGGGCTTATGCTATGGACACACCCAAACTCAAATAGCTCGAATCGAGTGTTTTTATATTCAAAACGCTTGCAGATTGTAAGAGTTGTGGTTTGGGTGTTATCAGTGAAAAGATGGCACGGTGCTTTTAAAGGCATTTATAATCGAATTAAAAAACAGTAATAAAGTAATTATAAGCTGTTTATAAACCCTTTATAAATGGAAGACTTATTGTAAAGTGGCACCGTAGCCACGTTCTCTAGTACCCTTGTTGGTAAGTAGGGGGTTAATTTAAAATTTCTCGAAAAACAAAATTAAAAGATTAAAAAAAAGTGAAACATTCCGAAATTTCTAGCGCCAGTTCACTGGGGGCGGGGGGGGGGGGGGGCTTTAACCTGTGGGGTTTGAGCTTCATCTTTCACTGTATTAGTGAAATAAGGATCAGTGTCTTTATTAGACCTGAACCTTGACGTTGTTGTGTTAAAATTCCTCCTGATGCGGTGAAAACATTGCCGGATAGCACCTTGAAGAATCATGGGATAGATACGGGTCTCCAGAGCTAAACTAACGCTGTGCAAACGCAGTAAAGGTGTTTTCTTGGCGCTAATCAGGATTTCCTCAAAAATTGACACGAGGAAAAGCTGCATGCGACTTTTTTTTTTAACCCATCCGGACACGCAGCCGACCGAATGTGACCCCTGACAGCTCCTGTGGATTGTCTAATTCACTCTGATTCGGTCGACGTTTGATCTGCGCTGACCTGACGCCCCAAGCGTCAGGAAAACAATGGATTCAGACGTCCGTGTGGACAGGGCATAAGGAATATATCAAAAATGCATAAATTATTTACTCTGTAATATTTTTTAAATGTGTCTTTTTATATGTTTTCTAATTTATATTTATACATTTTTATATTTTTATACCTAGGCTGTAAATAAGCAGCAGTATGAGCCGTGTGGCCATTCTAGTAGTCAAGGAACTGCTGGTGTAGTGCTCTGCTCGGTGAAGAACCTCGGCCTGACCACTGGTGTGGGAACGAGGGTAAACGCGGTTGTGCTGAGGATTTAGGGCTCAGGGCTTCTGAAGGGATTTATACGTGACACTGTGTTTTTGTTTTACTCAGAAAAACTCTAAAGACTTAATACTGATCTTATATTCTCATGAACTGAGATACGATGTTTCTGCCATAGTGCCCACCCCAAATTCAGGGGCTCAGAGAAACGATACTTTAGTACTGAATCTAATGTCAAATCAGTTCAACACATATTACTGTGGACCCCCTGGAGAAATGCCATGGACCTCAGGGGACCCCAACTGGAGAATCAAGGCCTTCAACACACACACACACACACACACACACACACACACACACACACACACACACACACACACACACACACACAGAAACACA
>JBBPDA010000001.1:40521323-40532512 GCA_037974385.1 Arnoldichthys spilopterus
TACCCACATTATTATATCCAGCACATATCTGCCCCATACCCACATTATTATATCCAGCACATATCTGCTCCATACCCTTATGATCCCCACATTATCACACAGCCCTGTTAACAGAGCTGACAGTTTTTTTTCTCCAAGTAGGTTAAAGTGTCATATGACGTAGCATTAGCGGCAGTTTGAAAGGATGTGGTGTCTGGCTTTATACATGAGAAAACTGGGTGAAAAACATTGTTGTCTGCTCAGACACTTTTTCTGAAGGGCCTCCAGTGCTCCTTTGATCTTTGCATAATAGAGCAACAACATGTCAGCTGAGAAGACCAGACCAGGCAACACGCTTCTCCTCTAATGTTTATACAAGTCAGTGCGCTCCAAGTTCCCAGAGGTGGAAAATACTAATTGTACTTCATTATTACACTTCAGTGTAACTTTGTCATAAGATTGGTACTTTGCCCAAGTATTACTATTACTCAATTACATGTGCATAAGGAGAAACATACTTTTTTTTGTCTTTCCAAAGAAACTTTCTGGGCCTGTGAGCTTTATCTTTCCACTTCTCATGCATTTGAATGGCGATACCCAGCCCTTTGCAATCGAAACTGCTCATTCGTGCTAAGTGTGCTAATTTGCCTTTGAGCACCAATACCATCATACACCCCTGTCACGATTTGAGGGCCCTTGGCAGCAAGCGCAGGCAGAACTTGTTTAAGAAACAGGATTTATTGAACTTAAACGATGACACAGGCTATGGTAACACGACACGAACAACTGGATGCACAGATACGGACAACAGCTACATACAACAGTGCACGCCAGTAGATCGACAGGACCATGGAGAACACACAAGGCTTTTAAGTTACACATAATGACTCGGGGGACGTGGAGATACACAAGACACAGCTGTGAGGCGGGGCTAGGGCATGGAACACATCACACACTTTACAACCACTAAACATACAAAACTTTTAATTTATTTCTTAAATGATTTACTTTTACTTCTAAGGCACTTGAGTACGTATAAATACTTACTTTTAATTCTACGTTTTATGTACATAATTACTTATAAATATTTACATTCACTTTTTAGATACTTGAGTGGTTTTAAACATTTACTTTCACTTTTCATTTGCTTGAATACTTTAACATATTTATTTTATATTTCTTTTGGCACTTAAGAACTTTTAAATGTTTATTTTAAAGGTTTTAGGTCCTTAAGTATTTTTAAATTTTCTTTTACTTTCACATTTTACGTAGCTGAGTACCTGGAATTGCTGCTTCTTGTTGACTTTCACTCAGGTGGGTTTTTGGCCACCACTTTAATAGAGTAAGATTTTGACATGACACACAAACGTTTGCTAGGCATAGTTTTGCACTACATTGTCATGAGGGATTCTCTAATGAACTGCACCTGTTTTGCTGCACATGCTTCTAATATTAAGCATTTGGTGCAATGATAAAGGTCAGCGAAGGTGTGTAAGAACTTTGTCCACACATAAAACCGTCACTATTGTGTTGTCAACATTACGATCATTCACACATGCAAAAAATGTCGTAATACAGTTGCGGCCAAAGGTTTGGAGACTGACACAAGTATTGGTTTTCACAAGATTTGCGGCTTCAGTGCTTTTAGATATTTTTGTCAGATGTTTCTATGGTAACTGAAATATAATTACAAGCATTTCATACGTTTCAAAGGCTTTTGACAATTACATTAAGTTTATGCAGTGTCGGCCATTCATTTTCAAGAGCTCTGCAGTTCACCCTGGCATGCTGTCAGCCAACGTTTGGGCCAGATCCTGACTGACGGCAGCCAGTTCCTGCATAATCAATGCTTGGCCTTTGTCAGAATTTGTGGATTTTTGTTTGTCCCATTTGTCCCGTTTGAGGAAGTTCTTAATGGGATTAAGGTCTGGGGAGTTTCCTGGCCAAGGACCCAAATTTCGATGTTTTGTTCCCTAAGCCACTTAGTTATCACTTTTGCCTTATGACACAGTGCCCCATGCAGGAAAAGGCTGTTCTTCACCAAACTGTTCTTGGAGAGAAGTGGCTTCTTTGCTGTCCCTCTTGAAACCAGGCCATCCTCCAAAAGTCTTCGCCTCGCTGTGCGTGAAGATGCACTCACACCTGCCTGCTGTCATTCCTGAGCAAACTCTGCACTGGTGGTGCCCCAATCAACTTTAAGAGGCCATCCTGGTGCTTGCTGGATTTTCTTGGGTGCCCTAAAGCCTCCACAGCAACTGAATCTGTCTCCTTGAAGTTCTTGATGATTCGATAAATGGTTGATTTATGTGAAATCTAACTAGAAGCAACATCCTGCATGTGACCTGTAGCAGTCAAATTATGCATGGAAGTATGAAGAAGTTGCATTATATTTTGTCACTAAAAGAGGGAACCAACGTTTTCAAGGAGCTCTTTCTGTTTCTTCCCTTCTTGTCTATTCATGTATATATGGATTTACTTTATACAGCATGTTAATCCTGTAAATGCAGCCAGTGAGTGGTTCACAATCCCAGGTAGGTTGCGTGAGCTCCCTGCTGTAAAATCCTTTATTCATCCCATAAAGGGTTTGAGAAGGAGTAGACGAGTTGAATCGAGCCTGGCAGAAAGAAAAGACATCAGAGTGGGGTTGGGAAACACTGGTTTAGACCCCAGAAAATGTGCAAACCTCTATTTCTGCAAGTGTATGAACAAGCGAACTGTACACACTCAAACATTAGTAACAGAAACAGCAGAGCAGCGCATGTAAATACATGATCATAGCACATTGTTTATTTTGTTTTGATGTGGAGGCACATCTGGATTTTAGGGAGACACATGCTGCCATTATGGCGACATCTTTTCTAATGCCAGACAATGCCAGGCCTCATTCTGAATGCTTTGTACACACAGAATGTGCATGCTTAAATGACCTACCAGCAGTCCAGATCTGTCTCCTATTGAAAATGTATGGAGCTTTATGAAGAGGTGCATCAGACAATTTGCCACCATGGACCACTGAGCAGTTGAAGTCTTGTATCAAGCAAGAATGGGCAAAAATTCCATTCCATTCCATCAGAACTGCAGCAATTAGTCTCCTCAGTTCCCAAATGATTAAACAGCGTAATTAAAAGGAAAAGTGATGTAACACAGTGGTAAACATGGATTTGTCCCAACGTTTGAGTGTGTTGCAGGCATTACAGTCTAAATTTGTTTATGTTTACAAACTTAAATTATGTTTAATAAACCGTTAAATGAATCAACAAATCAGATTCTTGCTTTAAAAATGTCCCACCTTCTCGTGAAATATGGTTTGTAGCATTTCCTACTGGAAACTCATGTACTACTTCATGTAGTGAATATTGTGAGTAATTTCTGCACTGATAATTGGGTCGAACGAGACATTGCGCAAAGCTTGCCGAACAGTTGCTAGGAAAGAATACAGTGAGTTTGTGATTGAAACATGGTCAAATCAACGGAACCTGGGTCCTCCAGCGTATCCACACTGTTAAGCGACCTTGGTGAACTGTGGTTCTTTTGCCCACATGGACAAACAGACATAAAAGAAGAAAATGCTTGAGGCGATCTGTGGCCTGGGAGTGCATGTCATGGCAGTTCATTGTTTTTCTCCTCTTAACACACTGAAGCCATCATCTGACACTCCTCCAACCTCATCCTGAAGGGTGAGAAAGTAAATGGACATAATGACTGGGATGTTTCCTCACCCTCCATCATTGCATATCCCTCTCTGCTGCTCAGATTCTCCGTCGGTAAATGTTACTTGTGCTTTCCGCTCTTCACCAGCACGTGGTATTGGATGTATCCATGTAGAAAGAGAACATTAATACTCCTCTAGGGACCTGCCAGCTGGATAATTAGCTGTGAGCCTCAAACTAACTGCTGCGTTGTTTGAAATGGCACACTGTGGTGTGATCTGCAGCTTTGTATTGGTGTGTATTTCTTCACCCCCTCCCCATGCACACCATATTATGACAAGGGGCATACAGTGCTAATAAAACAAAGCATAGGGGAAAATCAGCAGTGCAATTTAGCCCTTAATCAGCAGAGATAATTGCTGTAGATTAGACACAAAAGAAAAATAGCACGTCATCCACCATGTACCCAAAGTGTGCACGACTGATCAGTGTCTTCATAGGAACAATGCAGAGAAGCTTTACGCTATGGCTAAGAAGCAGGAGGGACGCTCAGATAGAAATATCCGGAAATCAAGATAGAGAATAATGATAAACGGAGGGAGCAACATAAAAGAGAAGGGATGCAATTTGTCTGGCATCCAGCAGGAGGGGCTGTGAGACTATAGTGTTACAGAGGAAACCAGACAAGAGAGGGAAGTACTGGTTGGGTGGGGGGGGATTAGGAGAAGAGAAACCATCTGTGTAGAGTCTTCAAAGCTAAAAGAGCAGAAGCCAGTGCAGAAACACACACATGCTTGCCCTTCTATTTTTATGGGGTAAACCCATTGCCTTCTGTGTTGCTGTAGTTCAGCAGTGGTGATGTAACTGTACGGGAGTTGCCCCTGTGACCTGCAAGGTATCGTCCAAGCACTGCTCCCTGGGTGCTGCCCACTGCTCCTACGAGGATGGGTCAGCTGCAGAGGTCACTCTGCATTTGCACTGTGGGCTGTGCATTGATTTGTGATAACAAATAAATAGTCACTCACTCACTCACGGTTCCCTAAGGTGCTGGCCGAGGCCACCTGGTGGACCATGAAGGTAGTGCAGGTGTGCCTCCAGATGACATTCCCATTTAAAAAATGCAACGTTTTCAGTTTTGTCGTCAGTTTCGAGTGGTGGTCATGGGAACCAGACATCTGAAGTATTTAATTTGTGTAGGTTTGTTCGTACAGATAAGTTATTTTGGTGTGTGTGTGTGTGCGTGTAGGGGGGTAGCATATAGGCTGGATCCCAAAGAAATCTGAAATTGCTGCTAATAGTGCACACACTATTTAGTGAAACACGACCACTTTGATCCTCCACCTTTTGGCCACACACTGACCCTAGAGAGGTGTGGCGCTCGCTAATGGGGCAATTTTGATGACTCTCTTCTGTAGGAAGTTGGTAAAAAGTCTTGAGATTTGTCTTCATTTTATGAAACAGTCAGACTGAAAAGTCCAGCAAACAGAGACACTGACTTGGCATCAGTGATGCTGATGGATTCCTGAGACTTGAAAACATTTGTTATAATTCCGGGTTATTTGCTCTCCACCTAGAGGAGAAAACATGACGCGGTGCCCTATAAGGTTCCCTTACAATGTTATAAACTGGGCGTTCCCCGTGGGAGCCCTTCCATTGGTAAAGAGTGGTGTTATGAAGTGCCCTTTATGCCACCCCTCCCTGACAGTGTCCCAAATGATGCCCTTTCCAGTAGAAAAAATGGGACATGGTGCTTCCTACAAGTGGGAACAAAATGAACGGTAGATAAATTGGAATGTAAGGCCCCATGTAAGGCATGTATGAGAATGTGGGGTCCCTAATGTATGCCCCTCCACTGGAGAGATTTGTGACGTGACGTGGTCCCCCAGCAGTGGAATACACTACAGGTGCCGTTCTGATGACAAACGCTCTCTAAGATGCCCTTCAACGTGAGAAAACACGATGCTGTTCCCTTGCAATGCAATGGAGAAAGATACTGTGCCCTACATTTTCCCCTGCAATGTACCCAAGGGCAGGCTTTCCCTGAGCGGTGCGCTTGTGAGGTGGCGTGCAGTGGGTACCCTTTTTTTGCCCCTACCCTTCAAACACAGTCCACCACTGTCTGTACACACTCATCCACTTTATTCGAAAAACCAACCATGTGCTGAGGCCCACCAGCCACCAGTGAGGGTTACCTCTGCAGCCCATTGCTGCCCCATATCTCCCTCTAGTACAACCACAGACCACTTGGTCAGCCCACACTACCTCATTCGTCACGGGTCAGTTTCTGACCATAGGGCCATTGCTGACCATATATTATTTAGGACCATATATTATTTAGGTGGTCGATTGCCGGGTCATGCAGAGGTCCCTTGAGGGGCAGATGCTCAAATGACAGCAGAAGGACAGCACTACCAAAAGGGCACTATGACCTACATTTTTTGTAAAGGGTGGGGGTGGAGGGCGGCATGGTGGTGCAGTGGATAGTGCTGTCAGCTCACAGCGAGAAGGTCCTGGGTTCAATCCACGGGTCGGCTACGGGGGCCTTTCTGTGCGGAGTTTGAGCTCTCCCCGTGTTGGTGTGGGTTTCCTCCGGGTGCTCTGGTTTCCTCCCACAGTCCAGAGGTTGCAGTAGGTTGATTAGATGCTCTAAATTGCCCGTAGGTGTGAGTGTGTGTATGAATGGTTGTCTGTCTATGTGTTGCCCTGCGATAAGATGGTCTCCTGTCCTGGGTAAACCCCGCCTTAAGCTCACAGTCAGCTGGGATTGGCTCCAGCTTCCCCGTGACCCAGAAACGGAAAAAGAGGTTTAGAAAATGGATGGATGGATGGATGGATGGGTGGGGTTGGTTGGAGGGAGACTGAAAGAAGTTGCCCAGTTTGGGCGGGTGGGTGGGGTTCGGGTGAAGTAACATTAGCTTCGGCAAAAAGGAAAAAATGGCCTGCCCTCTGCATATGCCTAGTCAACACAGCAGTGTCATGGTAGCACAAAGGCCCACCATCTAAAATCACCCCGCCAGGAGCAGCTCTCTCTCAGACCACCAGCTGACCACTGATGAAGAGCCAGAGGATGGCCTTGTGCATCACCAGCTGGGCGACAGTCTCCAGTGGCGCAGGGGTTTAATGCTTTAATGGCCTAGTTAAATAATCAGATTTCCCTAATTTTCTACTTAACCCAGCTGTAGCTGACCAATCATGACATGACTGGAAGCCACATTTTTTTCATTTTACTTTAATCATTTCGTTTAGTTTAGAACCTGCAGCTGCGAAGCTACAACTCACTAGTCACCCAAATCATTTCTTTAAAAATACACCACAAAAAATCACACAGCCTATGCATTTAAGTGGTGCAGACTTAGATTTGGTTTAGGACACTCTGTCCACTTATTCAGGACAGTTTTGAGAATATCAGCCTTGCTGTTCTCTCACACGGCAGCCTGTAGTAGTGGTGTAGTGGATTTGGGCTAATCTGGTGACTATTGACTCCGTAGCTCCAGTTCAACCTAAAGAAGCAACGTTGGGACACAAAACATGTCTCAGCTGATCGTCCACATGTGGGGCATGAATTTGTGGGGTAAAATTGTATCAAGTTGACTTTGTGCCAAACTGTACCTTTAATACCCAACATAAAGAAAAGTATGAATGAACTGAATGAGCCAAGCTTTGGCCTTTAGAGAAGATGAATGTGATCCCTGGAAGCATCATGCTAATGCATACTGAATAATCCTGGCAGGTCTAATTCCGTTTGAACAATTAGCGAAACACGTTCCAAACGGATTATGCCCCGAATCGCTTGTTTGAATCACCTGCGGCTGATCGGAGTCCCCGGTGCCGAACAGCCGGAGTGTGAAAGTCACATTACTAAACTATTATTCACTCGACGTGTGGGACGGCAGGCAATTTAGGCCTGATTACCAGACAATTAGAGAGTCATTTACAAAGGTGCGAAATGAAGAGATGAGGAGAGAGAAGAAGCGGCAGAACGAGAGAGGTGATCCGTTTAAGGAGAGAGAGAGAGAGAGAGAGAGAGAGAGAGAGATCAGATTTAATGGTAACGCCTCTACATTGGTCAGGAAGGGGCCTTCGGATAAACACACACATCAAAACAAAGCACAGGAGAAGAGAACGAAGAGGTTCCAGGTTCAAACTTATCTTCATCATCATCATCTGAGAGTGGAGCAGACATTTCCCCAGGATGATCAAAGCCACCTGCCACAGATGGGACAATGCGGTTCGTTCCTCATTAAACGAGTCCCACGATCTCCTCCATGCGTCCTGGATAGTCTGCTTTCCTCTACAGCAGCCATTCTGAAACACAGGAATTTGCCAGCAGCCAGACTGAAATCTGAACGTCTCCTGCGCCCCACCCAGACCACCCAGCTCTGATCACTGCACCATCATTCCCTCCCAGCCAGTGAGGAGGTACAAGACACATTCTGGATCAAAGGTTGGTCAGATGAAGAGAAGTGGAAGTGACTATTTGTCATTGTGAACACACTCAAGCACCACAACGAAATGTGACCCCAGGCTGGGACTTTGGTCCTTCAGGTCCCAAGGGCAATGTTCTAACCACTAGGCCAAGAAGAAGAATGCAATTCAAATCCCTTTGTTTAATAAGCGCTGATAATTTTATAAATGTGAATATTTTTATTAGAATTTCACTTAATTACAAAACTGAAAATGAAAAAACGATCTGTTTACTGTAAATGGTCTCTCAAGGCACACGTGCAGTACCTTCACCCAAACCCAGTGAATAATCAGCCTTGACATTATAAAGAAATAGGTTTACACACACACACACACACACACACACACACTCTAGAGGTCATCTGGCATTTCTGTGGTATTTTCTAACCTAGAAATATCTGATTTACTCTCATGGACTGATGATAATGATCAAAGACAAGCACAGGCATTCTGCACTGTGCTCAAGCTTGATCAGACAGACGGGAGGGGAGAGAGAGAGAGAGAGAGAGAGAGAGAGGGTGAAAGAGAGAGAGAGAGAGAGAGAGAGAGAGAGATCATTTCGTCGGTATCCGTAGCTTTCTGAAAACAGACGGAACGAATGCAGAGAATGGGCAGATGGAACCGTTCGTATCCATATACGCGTTTACCGTGGAACATAAATGAGCCTTTAAGGCCTTGGCTTACTTCATGCCTACACTCATGCTTGCCTATATACAGCCTAGTTATCTCATAAAAGCTTATACAGAACCCACCTGGACTGGCCCAAGCTTTTGCACAGGGGCACTAGCAACAGCCCATGAACTTGCATCGCTGGAACCCAAGCTGGGTAGTTTTGAATCTTCATGGACAAAAAACAAGGAAAAACCTGCCCTTAAATATTCGTCATGCAGCTTAAACACACTTTTTTTACTCAAGCTTTAACGTAGTTCTTGTGGCCTTGTGTTTTCGTCTTCGTTTTAAGCATGAAAACAGGCTTTTTTTGGTTAATCCCAGATTTTTATTGCACTGTATACATGTGTTTATTCATTTATTTACTTTTATTCTTGTTTTTTAAACTTTAAAAATGTTTTTCCTATTATTTTTTGTTAATTTGTTCAATTCTGTATTTGCGGCAGCTCAAACTTTGTCCCGCTAAAGTTCTCATTTCGTCTCTACATGCGACTGTAGGAGAATGTGATGGTTTGACGCAGAATGAAGTCCGACGTTGCTTAGGAACCGGTGCTGCTGTTGTGAAAAAGCATATATAGCAGCACTGTTGGAACTAGGTGTTGTCCAGCAGGGCGGAACATGGCTGAAAGCACTGAAGAAGCGAAAACAAGATGGAAAAGGTCTGCGTGGTGATAATGTCTGCTCTCTCTGCCATTTCCCACGCCCGTCAGTATAGGGGAAGGCCGGGGTAGCAGCTGACGCTAAAGGCTGTGATTCAGGCGAAGTGTTTCAGCTGTAAATGTTAAATTCATCATCACGTATGTGTGTGTGTGTGTGTGTGTGTGTGTGTGCTCCTGCTTTATATTGTCGCAGTTTGATGTGTAATGTGGCATTTAGCTGAGAGTCAAAAAGCATCAAGCCTGCATAATAAAGGACCTCGCATCTCGCTCTCCGACTGACAGCTGAACAGCATCAGACAGGTTGGTATTCCTATCGTTGTGAGCACATTCCATTAACTTTTGCCCCTTGTGAACAGAAGGCCGCAGGTTCAAGTCCCAACCCAGGTGCCACTGAGGTACACTTGAGTGAGGTACCCTCCCGCTACGCTGCTCCCCAGGCGCTTTTCATAGCTGCCCGCTGCTCCACGTGTGATGGGTTAAATGCAGAGGTCACGTTTCGTTGTGGTGCTTGAGCTTGTTCACAGTGACAAATAGTCACTTTCACTTTCTGAGGACCAGCTAATTCCCTCACTTTGACAGATTTTCCTGTATTCCTATCAGTATGAGGACATTGGGTCCTCACAAAGAGTTAAATACATGCGCGCACACACACACAGAACAGCACTCTGTCCGGCAGTGTCATTTATTGCTGTGGAGAAAATGTGAAAATGTCCCCCCAGCCTGTAGCGCCCCATTACCCCACTGCAGAGGCTGCAGAACAGGTTGGGTCGATGGACGAGACAGTCGTACTGGAGGCGGCGGCCGAGAAAGATGGAGGATTATGGCTTAAACTGGAGAACGGTGTTTGCTGGAGGCTGATGTGTACTGTAGGCAAGTGAAAAAACGGGTGTAGTGGAGTCGGGGGTAGTAGCCCAACTCTCACACACACCCCCTCCCCCTCCCCCCACCCACTGACTCCATTACTTGAGTCAAAGTATAAACCTAGCAGCCATAACATTATTTCATTACAGTGGCACCTGTCAGGGGGGGTGGGATAGATTAGGCAGCAAGTGAACAGTCAGTTCTTGAAGTAGATCTGCTGGAAGCAGGAAACATGGACAAGACGAAGGATCTGAGCCACGTTGACAAGAGAGTCTAGAGTGCGGCAGGTCTTCTGGAGTGTTCCAGGTGTGCAGTAGTTAGTACCTACCAAAAGTGACCCAACGAAGGACGACTGGTGCACCGGCGACAGGGTCATGGGCACCCAGGGCTCACTGATGCATGGGGGGAGTGAAGGCTAGCCTGTCTGGTCTGATCTCGACGTGGAGCCAATTTAGGAGAGGGCCAATAAAGTTTTGACCGTCAGTGTGATGACAGCGTGAGTGTGTAACCACCCCGTGAGATGTACATTCAAGGGCATGAAGACGCAGCAAAGAGAGACAGACAGACAGACAGACATAACGCTTTAAAGTTAAGAGGTTTCAGTGCTGCTGCATTACCAGGGCCGGTTCTTCACACTCTGCCTTTTTAGCTCAATGGTGCTTCCGTTCGCAATTAGGTTCCTGAATTGGCTTTTCCAGCCTGTCGGTGAGATGAGGCCCAGGAGGAGGCGTACTGGCTTATCAAATGGGTTTCCACTGAATTACACACACACACTTTCACTTTCTTGCATCACACACACCTGTGTGTAGTCTCAAGTGTCCAGAAGTGATGAGAGAGAGAGAGAGAGAGAGAGCGAGAGAGAGAGAGAGAGAGAGAGAGAGAGAGAGAGAGAGAGAGAGAGAGAGAG
>JBBPDA010000001.1:40533332-40552680 GCA_037974385.1 Arnoldichthys spilopterus
AGAGAGAGAGAGAGAGAGAGAGAGAGAGAGAGAGAGAGAGAGAGAGAGAGAGAGAGAGAGCATTGGGTCCCAGTTTCTCTCTCTGGTTTCCTTCAACCCCCCATTCTCATGATCACTCACACAGTATTACTATATTTCTAGGGACATTTCATTGGCTGGTGCAATAATGTATATGGGTAACACTGCACACCTAATCTTAATTTTTGGGAGGGATGTATTAGGCAGCAGAGTGTACAGTCAGTTCTTGAAGTCAAATGTGATAGAAGCAAGAAAACTGGGCGAGTGTTAGACTCTGAGCCACTTCGGCAAGGGCCTTATTGTGACGTATAAGACTGAGTGAGATCTTCAGAAACGGCAGTGTTCCAGGTGTGCAGTAGTTAGTACCTACCAAAAGTGATCCAAGGAAGGACAAGTGGTGAATTCGGCGACAGGGACATGGGCACCCAAGGCTCATTGAGGCATTTGACCTATGGCCGATGGGCGTAACTGAGCTGATCACGATGGTGTGTGTGTGTGTGGGGTGCCAACACTTTTGCACACAACCGTATACTAAGTAGGTGAACACTATGTGCGTGTAAAAAAAGAAAGAAAAAAAAAAAAAAAAAAAACAGAGAGACACAGTAGTCCATGGGCTCTAAACAGGATATCCCAAACTTTATTTCCTGTGTAGAGGTGTACCATGGGGGGCAATCACAGTTAGTGGACTTCCTTCTTATTAGTTTGAGTGCAACATAAAGAAAAATCAGGATCTTCAGATCTTCATCATTGAATGAAAACAAACCAGACGATCAACAAAAGAAAGGCAGGTGCAGCGAGAGAGAAAGAGAGAGAGAGAGAAAGAGAGCGAGAGACAGGAAGGAAACAGGGCAGACAGAGCCTGAGCGGCCTGGCTTTAGCGTCTCGCACTGTCTGACCCCCGGCGCAGACCCCCCGCACTAAACAGAGACACCCGGTACTGTTCTGATCACCAAGACGTCGTCTTCTCCACCTTCAGATCTGTTTCTGTATCTAACCAGCAGTAAACGTCATGGAATCGACCCCCTTGACGAGCAAGCCAGTCTGATCCGTTACTCCCTTTATTACAATCAGACGGAACAAAAACTTGAAATTCAGCCAAAAATAAATCAAGAGGCCTGAAGTCGGATCGTCCGATTATGTTTACACACTCAAATCTGATGTACTTTCCTGAAATACAGCGCAAACGTCTTCAGCAGACAGGAAAACTACAGGTCTTGGTAGTAGGAATGTCAGTAAAGCACTATAACATTAACATGAAGGTAAATTTTAAAAAATTACGCCCAAAATCAAAACGCTGATCAGAAAAGTTACTGGTCTTTTTTTTTTTTTTACAAATCTTTCCTCCCTTTCTCTCTGTTCCTGAATTTTAACAAAGAAAAGAGAAAGAGAATCAGATGAGGGAGCCAGTGTGATCAGATACAGGTCAGCAGATCAGATTTTTTTACTTTTTCTGAATGTTTTTGTTGCTTTTTTAAGGAAAAAAAGTAAAAAGCAAAAGAAAAATCTTTGATTATGGTGAAAAACAGACGAGCAAATCTGATTTTTTACACCTTTTCTTCAATTGTAAAGTCAAACCAATGAAAGGAAGAAAAAAGAAGAACAAAAATCAGATTTCGGCTACTGTTTCCCCACCGGAGGCACGTTCACCTGTTCCTTCTCTACTTTAAAATTTTTTTTTTTTTTTTTACAAATCTGCATGTTTTTAATCCCGGAACTAACGAGCAGATCTGATTCCTGAGCGGCAGCCGGGACGCAGCTTATCTGAGCCTACATCAGTGTATGAAGGTGATAATAACTCATCCATCACGGATCCATCCGTCTGCTCGAGTGTCAAACTAATTATCGCCGCGGAATATGGATGTTCCGTCATCTGTCTGCCTCAACGATGTGACTGCATCGACCGTCGGACGTCTCCGAATCACAGCCAAGCAGGCGGGATCAGTTCACGGGCCAGGCTCCGGCACGGGACGCCTGTTAGTGCGAGGAGTCAGTGATGCAGGGATGGGGAGAGGGCGAGAGAGATAGAGGGACAGCGAGAAGAGGAGAGAGAGAGAGAGAAAGAGAGAAAGCCAGAAGATAAAAACGATTTTAAAGATATTATTAAACCCCTGAAAAAAGTCCATCTGAGCAGTGGGGGGGGAGAGGGGTCCTGTGGGGGGCTTGAAATGACACACACACACACACACACATCAGGCGAACATTCTCCAGATGTTGCCAAGATGGATCAGACAGGTCAAACTCAAACATGTTATGTCTTATTAGTGTTAGAACCTTTCCCAGACATAACACACACTAACACACACACACACACACACACACACTGCTCAGCGAAGGAGTAAGGACAAAACAAGCGTCGAAGCGACCCATCCAAAAGGCAATATTTGTCATTCTTGAGTTGACCAAGGGTTGAAAATAAATACGCGCGACTCTGTGATAACGCCAAGGCGACTTGACTCGACTCTTGACTCGAACTGTACAGTATATACATATGAACTCTTCAATGACAAAATATCCTTTGATGTACAATAGTCTCTTATAATGTCAAATAATACAACCATGGCAACAAGCAAGAAGCGGCATTGTTATTATTGTTATTATTATTATTAATATTATTATTATTATTACTATCATCATTTGTACAAGGACCCATGCATCCCTCATGATAAAAGTCCCATGTACTGACCAGAACGACAGATACTGCCTTTTTCATAAACATGTGCAAGTTAAGACCGAGAGATTAAAAAACTCCTTCAAAACAAAACGAGAGAACGAATCGAAGCGAACCAGCCGGAACGAACGGAAAGGCCGAATATCTACACCGCTTTCCAACCTCTATCGACAGACATGAACGAATGGGTTACTGCTTACTATTTACACACAGGTTAGCATCCATGCACAGTGTCAACAAGTAGCACATTAACATTCCAAATATGGACAAAGGGAGGGCGGGGCGTCGGGGGGAGGGGCCTTGGCCGCAGGCGGGCGTTGAAATGCAGTAACGGCCACAATCGCCGGACGTGGACTTTTGGACGTAGGCCAGACGCTTGATGTGCAGACGCGACCACCCGGGGGTGGCTGGGGATGTGGAACGCCGCGCCCCACCCCCCGTAGAGTCACCCCACCGAGGCGTCCCAGGCAAGCCCCTAGAGATCGGACACAGGCATTCACACTCACATACACTCGTACACACACTGAAGCGCAGACAGGTCGCTGCGGGCAGCAGCCAGACGTGGGCAGCAGGAGGCTGCATCACACCGGAAGTCCGTGGCGGCTTCCACCCCCCCCCCCCAAAACCCGCAGTGGGACGCGGAGTATGGCTGTATTTCGCATGAGTCCACCGTCCTCCTCTCCAGCTCCTCGCTTTTTATAGTTTTTTTTTTTTAAATGTGCGTCAGGGGTTTTTCTTAAGTCTTAGATCGCGTCGTGTTTCGGCAGGCGTCGGCCGCCCGTCCTCGCCCTTCACATCACCTTTTTTGTTGTTGTTGTCCGTGAGAAAACGTGGGAGCCAGTGCAACCATCTTTTTTTTTCTTTTCTTTTTTTTAGGCGATTTGAAATAAAAACAAGAGGGGTTCCAGCACTTTGTAGCACTCGGAACCGTAAAAATGCAATGGAAAAAAACCCAAACAAACTAGCAAAAAACGAAATCAGGAACAGCCATTGTTAGAGTTTTGTTTGTCTCCTTCACAAATCAAACTGCTAGTTTGCCAGGATACACTCCAATTCCCAGAATTCCCAATCGTATAATTCTCAGCCTGCTGCAATACAGTGGACGAGGGTGCAGGCGGTTCCCCTAGCCTCCGAATGCAAACATCTCGTAGAAATACTCGTAAGAAAGACCCCAGGCAGGGGAAAAATGTTTTTTCGAACTTCTCTAAGGGCAATTTTTTTGGTGTTCATTTACAAACGTCAGTTACAAATACAAAACCCACATCTGTAGCTGGAATTCCCTTCTACAAAGACCTTTTTCCCCGTTAAGCAAATTTGGAGCCACCTAAACTACAATTCAGCCATGTTGTTGGTCTCAAATCTAAAGTAGGCTACTCAGTCTTAAAAGCTATTTCGGCTCTAGTCTAGAATGATCCCCGATGGCTGAAAATCCGGACAAGAGAGAGAGAGAGAGAGAGAGAGAAAGAGAGAGAAAAAGAGAGAGAGAGAGAGAGAGAGAAAGTACAAATCTTGCCATTGTTTTTTTCCCTTTTCCCCTCGGTGTTTAAAGCCATTCTAATCTGAAATTGTCTTTTTTTTTTAAGCTTTTTCTTTTTAAAAAACCCTAGCTATTCTAAGGAAGTTTGGTGTCATATCCAGACTAGACCTACTGTACGACTTTAAAACCGGACTAAGTCTAAAGTTGTTGCTTCTAAAACTCCTATTCTGCAGTGTTTGCCCTACACGTCCAAATACGCAGCAGGTTATGAAATAATCTCAGCAGGACTGGAGGGACCACGTGCCCTCGTAAACTCCACACAGATGAACGTGTGTGTGTGTGTGTGTGTGTGTGTGTGTGTGTGTGTGTGTGTATGTAAATGTGACCATGACAGATACCATTGTGATGCAATATGCCTCTTTTGCATGGTCGTGCATGTGCGTTTGTGTCGGTTTCTGGCCGGACGTTAACTCTTGTTCCGAAGTCGCCAGTCAGACAAATGGGATACAGGCAACGCATTCGGAAAGTTCAGGGGAAAATCTGACCTGCCATGGGTCTGACCTGCTGTATCATATCTGGCTCCTCAACAAAAGCCTGGACCTTCATTCCTATTCCTAACCTAGAAGTCAGACAAGATCCTTCAAGAACTGCAACGGTAACTTACTTGTACAGTTCTAGGAAAAACGGTATGGAGGTTCTTTACAAAAATGCTTCTTTGAAGAACCTTCCTCTAAAAAAGGACTAGTTTGAGAAGCACTTATCTAAGCACCACAATTTCCATTTTCACGAGTGTACTTTACCCATTATCCTTTCGGATCGGACCATGAACCATGAATACACATTCTTGATTACAGTAGTTTCACTCAAAACTGGTAGGTCGCTAGATACCACCAAGGTTCAAAGAATGCTGAATGGAACTGGTTCCAAAACATGGTCCCTGTTGGTGGAAAACGGGTGCTGGAGGACAAATAATTTCACTAATCTCTAACCTGTTTCACCTCTAATGTACACCAGTGGTTCCCAACCCATACCTCAGGGAACTCCAGATGATCTACATCTTTTGCTGGACCTCCAAACAGACCCAAACCAACCAATCAAGAACACTGAAGAGCAGACAATAACAGGGGAGTGCTCAGCAACCTGGAGATTTGCCCTTTTTGCAGGTGTCCTCTCATCTACATACACAACACCTCATTCAGCAAATCCTGGACTTCAGAATTATTCTGCAAATTTGGGGTGAACTCATCAGCAAATGGAGAGCCACTGGATTCCTCTCAAAATCTCAAGAACACAAGACTTTGGTCTTGACGGTTCCCAAAATAGAAGATAAGGGCTGCTGTATAATGCTAAAGGGGTTGGAACTAATCCTCTAGGGTTAATGTTGGAACCAAATTTTGAAGAATAAGATCTCTAGGACTGGAGTTGGGCACCAGTGGTGTAGACCAGGGGTTCTCCGCTCCACTGTTGGAGATCCACTTCCCTGGACAGTTTCAGGTATTTCCTGCCCCAGCACATTGGATCCAGTGCATTTAAGAGTTTAATAAATAGCTGAGGTGGCTCAGGTATGATGAGCCAAGGAATGCTTGAAACTGTGCAAGACTTGATGATTGCTATTGTACATCATGGCACTGGAAGCATCTTCCTTGACTGAACCCATATGCTAGTTCTCAAGACATGGGAATACTGACCCCTAGTGTTTCGACCTTAGACCTCACTGAGTAGTTTAGCATGCATGCTAATACAGATCTCTCAAACCCTGCTTCTGGAGAGCTACCTAGCTGCACTAATCAAGGTGTTCAGGTGGCCCCCCTTTCGGGAGGAAGATCCCTTTGTTCAGCACTAGAGTTGAACTCTGCAGGAGGCCTGGAGATACCCTCGCTCTACCACTGTAACGTTGATTAGCTTGCCATCTCAGTTAGCATAGAGTGTCAATTACGTATTTGAACGTCGTTGACTTTTACAGACTCACCATCAACCATTCATTCACTAATTTCTAGTTCTCCAGTGTTGTTACTTTGAAACAACAGCTATGTTTCTGTTTGGTTTGTGCCTTTGCTTAAAAACAGCACTTCTTTAGAGACTAAGGAGAAAGACAAAAAAAGTGTTCTCCAGAAGGGACAGGCCACTAGGTAGACCAGCCCTTTGTTATAGCCTACTCCTCTAAACCTTCGAGCAGACCAGACCAGATTTGGTGTAGCAACACCAGAGTCTGTCAAACACCACCACGTTCTCACACCCAGCCCGTCAACTGCTGTCAATTGGTTAGCGGCCCCATGCATCCGATCATGGCGGACTAGGTACCTCTACAGTGCTGATTTTGAATTTACAAGGAGAAAAACACAAAAGGTGTGTTGCACAAATGTTCCCAATCCTGTTTTTTTAGGTTAAACCCTTTCCTGGATTTCTTGGTTAAATTCCCAGAAACGGCATCTAGGTCAGTTGTTCTGGGGTTTTCTTACCATTTTTGTTGAAACCAACATTAAAGGACAACGGTAGTTACCTAGAGCAGGGTTTCTGGAGAACTACCACCCTGCAGAGTTACACTCCACTCTAATCTTACACACCTGAGCCAGGTAACAAAGGCCCTCAAGGGTGTCTGAAAATGAGGCACAATTGTGTTTGATCAAAACTCTTTAGGGGGTTAGATCTCCAGGATCAGTAGTTGGGCACCCCATCATGTTAATGTGTAGGGCCGCCTATGGAGTCTTGATTGGACCAAGCGTCAGCATTCGCTGCATGGGGTGTGAGGTTGTTTCAAAAAACAACAGCAATAGTAAGTGTTGACCATCTTCACATTAGCTAGTCCTGGTCTGACTGTGGGGTTGTTTTAGCAGTTGCTCATCAGTTTTAGTGAGAGAATAGTTCTATTGCTCGATCTGTAGCACAATCTTCTGTACTGTAACACAACCTTCAGTGGCCTCTGTCCCAGTGTTTTGTTTTTCAAACACCTGAATCAGCTCATCAGTCATCAGGCCCTTCGACAGTTGAATAAGTTTGAGAATGCTTGAGTGTGTGTGTGTGGGTGGGTGGGGGTCTAAAGTGTTCATGGGCTCCCCAGGACTGGGACTGGAAACGAGAACAACTGGCCTACACAATGTACCCGGTCTCATGGTAGCCACAGTTTTTGTCTTGGAGTCATTCACAGATCAGATATGTCTAGAGTCAGCAGCATGTCCGCAACTAGGAACTGCTTCAAAAGGATCTCGAGGTCTGTTTCCCACGGTAGTGCACTTCTCAGGTGCTGGACATGTCTGTCCACTGCATGGTCCCCAGGTGGTGTATACCTGCCTAAAGGTCTCAAGCCTAATACACAGTCATTATATCTACATTGCCCAGTGTTTCGTTCACTACAAATCTGATATTTCCTGACCACAGGGATGGTTTTGTATTGGCTCGTCATCGTTTGATAATTACAGTTTTACGCTTAAATCAAATGGCTTCAAAAACAAGCTGTTAAAGCTTTTGAAATGACGTTTGTGTGAAATGTCTGCTTCCAAAGAAAAATACAACACAAAAATGACTTCTCGCTGGTTTCCAAGGGGCATAGAAACGGAAAGTGAGGACATCTGAGGACGAGCCCAAACAAGGGCCTAAGAGTAAAATGGGTCCAGGCAAGATGTAAGATTACATGCACTTTGTTCTCTAATAGGTACTGAAAGAAGGAAACGACAGCCCGACTGTTGGCTAGTACTGCACTGTCACGACCTTTGTTCTATGCCCCATGGACACCTACGGGAGGTCATAGGTCTCAAAATACAAGCTGGAATTTTCCTTCAAGAGTCCCTGTTTTTCAGGTTCCTGTGCCAGTGGGATGTCTTGCACCAACCAGCAATTGTCCAGTCACACTCAGTCCTTTAAGCATCTCGAGAGAAACGCTGAACAGTGGTGAGTAGACGAAAAAACAAATGCAAACAGAGAAAAGCAGGTTATCAGAGTTCTGGCCGCTGTTGCTTCCTTCTCACTCACAAAGTCTTCACTCGTTCCATTTTCCTTTTTGTATATTTGTTGTTTTTCATGTTTAACCGGTGTGTACATATGCAAGAACAGGTGTATGTATCTCCGTATGGCCACTGTGTGATGTGTGTGTGGGTGTGTGTGTGTGTGTGTGTGTGTAGGTGTGTGTTTAGAAGCCCTTGATGTGGCAGTAAGCCTCAAGTGAGGAGAAGAGGATGTAGATCAGCCAAAGGCTGACGAACAGCATGGTGGTCAGCGCTTTGGCAGTCCGCGGGCCTCCCAGCTCTCCGCCGATGTCCGGCCGGCGCCGGTACATGAGCGTGGCCACGCAGATGAAGGCGAAGATTGTGAAGAGCGTGACCGAGAAGGCCAGGTTGCCCGGCTCCACCTGAAACTCCTTGCCCTTGGATTGGTGGTAGATGGCTGCGATGGACCAGGCCACTCCAATGCCCAGAAACACGTTGACCGCGTTGCTGCCGGTCACATTGCCAATGGAGGCGTCCGCGTACTGATCCTGAATGGCAGCCACTTTACTGGCAAAGGTGTCTGGGGAGAGAGACAGAGGGAGGTGAAGGTGGATAATATGGCAAAACATTGCAACATCATGGTACTTCTTGAATTCAGCTTAGATCTATCTATCTATCGATCTATTCGTCTGTCTGTCTGTCTACTGATCTGTCTGCCCATCTATTTGTCTCTCTGTCTGTCCATCTGTCTATTCTATTCGTCTGTCTGTCTGTCTGTCTACTTATCAGTCTGCCCATCTATCTGTGTCTATCTAGCTATCTATCTATCTGTGTCTATCTAGCTATCTATCTATCTATCTATCTATCTATCTATCTGTGTCTATCTATCTATCTATCTATCTATCTATCTGTCTATGTCTATCTATCGAATAGAATAGTCTGTCTGTCCGTCTACTGATCTGTCTGCCCATCTATTTGTCTCTCTATCTGTCTGTCCATCTGTCTATTCTATTCGTCTGTCTGTCTGTCTACTTATCAGTCTGCCCATCTATCTATGTCAATCTATTAATCTACCTGTCTGTCTGCTTATCTATCTGTCGGTCTATTCTGTTTGTCTATCTATCTCTGTCTAGTCTCACTGACTCTTTCTCTGTTTTCATTTTTCACTCGTCTCTCTCTCTGTCTGTCTTGCTCACTTTCTCTTATCTTTAGTACCTGCATAAACTACACCATCAATGTCTCTTTGTCTCCCTTTCTTTATTCTCTCCCCCCCCCACGGTTGCAGCACTGAGAGATCACCTGAGAAGAGTGAATAGAGTCGCGTGTGGCCTAAAGTGGTGAGTATCTATGATTTCCCCGTTCCTGTAGAAGTGCTCAGGTGTTGCTTAATGAGCGTAATTGCTCCGTGCTGTTGGTTATGAAACTGTTTGAAGATGCTGATGTCCCGAGCAGAGTTGAACGGCAATGCCGATAACAGCAGATGGGCTACATTCTGTGATTGTTCTGATGAGCTCTAACAAGCTCATACAGTGGACGTATGAGGGAGTGTGTTTCTAATAAAATAGTCACAGACATCAAAGTGTTACAATGTTGCTGCATGCAGCAGGTGCCACTGCCTTTCTGTTACGCGCACTAATGAACAAGTTAGTGAGAAAACACACACACACACACACACACACACACACACACACACACACACTATTCAGTGGGATTTGTTTTGCGGCAGCATTACACTTATCCTTAACTCCGAACTACTTCCGATCTCCGGAGAGCTGCAGCGGCGAGATGTGCGGAAACCTCTCATCGCACCTTCACCCCCGGAACGGAAACAACTCGTTGGCTGTAAAATGTCCATCCCTGATGTACGGTACCAGCTCTTGCACTGCTCTACCTCCCAGTCGCCCACCCGCAATCTTCTTTTCCACATAAACTGGCGACAGAGAGCCGCCGTCTCCATGGCATTGCCATGGCGATTCTCAGCCCAGTCTCGGCTGGTCTGGTGCACGGTGGAGCCAGGCAGTCTGCTAGCGCTGCTGGCACTGACGTGGGAATCATGGCAACGGGCGCTCCGTCCCACGAGCCCTCAGGGGAGCGGACAGCCCTTGCAGATTCCAGACCTACGAGGATTCCAGGAGCGTTACGGATTTACAGCGGCCAATGATTTCGCAAGCCATGGAGGACCTGACGCTGCCAAAGATTCGAAAGCTATAATGAATCTGAAACTGCCAAAACAATTAAGGACGAGAAACGGCCAAAATGTCTTACAACTCTACTTTCAGTTCCATTTCTTTATAGATTTTCAACAGTAAACACAATACAGTACTTTATAACTTTGTTATAACCCTATCCCAATGCACTGCTTTGGAAAACAAGTGTTATAACCTCTATAACAGTTTATAGCGGTCAACAAATCAGTTATAACACTTCTATAAAAGTTAATAGCAGTCAATTGCTTTCTTATAACTCTTTTAAAAATGGTTATAACTGTTAACTGCTTTGTTATAACTCTTCTATAACTGTTTATAGCCATCAGCTCTGTTATAGCTTCTGTAACAGTTTATAGCTGTCAACAGTTATAACTGTTCTATACCGGTTTGTCAACTGTAACTTCTATAAAAGGTTATAGCTGTCAAGAGCTTTGTTATAACATTTCTATAACTATTTATAGCTGTCAACTGCATTATAATAGTTCTATAACAGTTTATAGCGGTCAAGAACCTGGTCATAACTCTTAAAATTCTTCTGTAACAGTTTAATAGCTTTGTAATAAAACTTTGTCTCCTATAATATTTTATTGCTGTGTTAACAGTTGTGTTAAGACTTCTATAATAGTTTATAGCTTTTGTCAGCAACTGTTGTAACGCTTCTATTACGGTTAATAGCTTTTGTTAACAGCTTTGTTGGAACTTATAGCTCAGATTACACTCCCTGTGGTAAAATCACTGTAAAACTTGCAGTGGTCTACCGACTTTACACTATAGCTGTGTCTAAAACCTGGACACACCAGAAAAGCATTTAGAAGTCTGTGCTCCTAATAGAACCTACAGTTCCTTGGGAGGACCGCATGGAGGAGGCAAATGAACGGAAGCGGACCAAGTACCAGGAGCTGGTGGAGCAGTGCAGGGGGGCAGGCTGGAAAGCATACTGTGAGCCCATTGAAGTGGGATGCAGAGGATTTGCTGGTCGATCACTGTGCAAGGCCTACACGCTGTCTGGCATAACAGGGGCTGCAAAGAGGAGAGCCATCAGATCTGCCATGGAAACTGCAGAAAAGGCCTCTGCCTCAAGATGGCTGTGGTTCAGGAGGAGTGAACCATGGGTAGGCGCTGCTGGAACACAAGCCATGGTCTGGATCAACTCTGGCTGGGTCACCTGAGCGAGGGCGTATGATGTTGAAAGACCAGAAACACCCGATGACCTCAGGAACATCACTGAGGATGTGTCCCAGCGCATCGCAGGACGCATCTACACAGTCAGTGCTTTCAAACTGCTGACAGCCAGAGAAAATACAGAAAAACAAGCACAATTTCAGCCAGAGGCTTCCTGTAAACGGCCTTCTCTAATCTGGATTAAGAACCTGACCTGCTGCTTCTTCTTCTTCTTGAAAAGTAGCACATCATACATGTTTGACTGCAGATACAGTGAGAAAAATGTTTAATGGGTTAAATGTTGGTGCAGTTAAACATCTCATTACATCCACTGTTGGGTTGGGTGGGTATCAATCAGCACCCAACACCCATCCCCCTGCAATTGGCACCTTGGTTGATTGGTGTGCCAGCAGCGCCCCATGTGGTGAATTGCCAGGCGGCCTAGCATGACTTCGTTGAGACTCAGACATTTTATCAGTCCAACTGCACGCGAATCATGGCGCTGTCGTAGTTCTAACATGTAAACTGAAGATTTTAAAGGAATTTTTACACCCCTGGAGTTTACAGTGATGCAGGGGAGCAGGGCTCCTTCTCCGGACGCTGTAAAGAATGCATGAGAGAGCGATGTTCCCCACAGGCGGGGAGGTGTGTGAGGGAGCGATGATATGCATGAAGTGGGAGGTGTGTCACAGAAAGAGAACGAGAGAGAGAGAGAGAGATTGAAAATGAGTTGAGAGGACATGGGGGGATGAAATGTAAGAAGAGGAGAGGACAGGAGGAGAGGAAAGGGGAAAAAGAGAGAGAAGAGTAGCATAAATAAAAAAAACAAGACACTATGTGTATGTGTGTGAGAGAGAAAGAGAGAGCACAAATATAGAATACGGAAAACAGATGGAGAAGGGAAGAGAGTAACGGACAGAGAGGCAAAGAAAGACGGAAAGAGAGAATGCAGCATAAAAAGCAATTGGGTGTGAGAGTGAGGGAGATAGAAAGATTGAGAGAAGGAAAAAGAAAGAGAAGGAGAGAGAGAAAGCGCAGAACAGGGAAAACAGATGGAGAGTGAAAAAGAGAGAGAACAGAAAGGCAGAGAAGAGAGAGCAGCATAAAAAGCAAGCCACTGGGTCAGGGGAGAGAGGGGGGGAGAGAGGGAGGGAGAGAGAGAGAGAGGGAGAGAGAGAGAGAGAGAGAGAGAGAGGGGGAGAGAGAGAGAGAGAGAGAGAGAGAGAGAGAGGAAGAGAGAGAGGAAGAGAGAGAAAGAGAGAGAGAAAGAGAGAGAGGAAGAGAGAGAGGAAGAGAGAGGGGAAGAGAGAGAGGAAGAGAAAAAGAGGAAGAGAGAGAGAGGAAGAGAGAGAGAGAAAGAGAGAGAGAGAAAGAGAGAGAGAGAGGAAGAGAGATAGAGAGAGAGAAAAGCAGGTCTGCTGCTGTTCCGCCCTCTCAGCACTTTCACACTGTCCAGCGTGCCTGGAATAATAAACATGCGCTGCTCTCACTGCACCATCCATACATCACACCTACTCACTCATGTGTGTGTCCAAAGGTGTGTTTAGCCTGAGCGTGCACACACACACACCTTTATAGTCTTGTGTGAAAAACGAGGGAATAATTATATGTTTCCCAAGGACATTTTTCCTCTCTTCCTGCCAGAAAGAGCTGTACTCAAACTGGCCATAGCCACTTTATTAGAAACACCAAGCTCATGTCACTTTTCTTCTGCGCTGCACAGTTATATGGCCCCCATTCAAAAAAAGTGTCCTTACACACCCACTACCCCATCAACAAAACTCTACACCTCCACCCCCGCCACCAGCCAACAAAACTCTACACCTCCACCCCGCCACCAGCCAACACAACTCTACGTCTCCACCCCCTCCACCAGCCAACAAAACTCTACATCTCCACCCCCACCACCAGCCAACACAACTCTACATCTCCACCCCCTCCACCAGCCAACACAACTCTACATCTCCACCCCCTCCACCAGCCAACACAACTCTACATCTCCACCCCCGCCACCAGCCAACACAACTCTACATCTCCACCGCCTCCACCAGCCAGCACAACTCTACATCTCCACCCCCTCCACCAGCCAACAAAACTCTACATCTCCACCCCTGCCACCAGCCAACAAAACTCTACATCTCCACCCCCGCCACCAGCCAACACAACTCTACATCTCCACCCCCGCCACCAGCCAACACAACTCTACATCTCCACCCTGCCACCAGCCAACAAAACTCTACGTCTCCACCCCCTCCACCAGCCAACAAAAAGTTGCACAATTTAGAAAATTCTAGACTTTTCTAGGTGAAGACAAACTCATCAAGCTCTATGAACTTACTGAGACCTACTGCACTTTTGGGTAAAACACGATTGCTGCATAAATGGTAGTGGAAGCATTTTTTGAGACACTGAAATGTGTCAGTTGCAGCGCCCCCTGTGGATGCAATTTCACAAAACTTAGTGTCAAATTTAGTGAAATTTCAACAAGCTTGGCCTAATGGCAGCCTAGTGGTTAGGACCTTGCCCTTGTGAACAGGTCGCAGATTCCAGAGACCTTCTGCATTGCTGTGCATACAATAACCACTGCAAAACAAAAACTTAAGCTTTTTTCGAGATATTGAACTGCGTCAGATGCAGCGCCCCCCTGTGGATGAAATTTCACAAAATTTGGCATTCTTTCAAAAAAAATTGGGAATGACAATGGTGAGTGGAGTGCTAGATTTTGAGATTAATATGGGGCTACTTCAAAATGGATTGTAACGAGCGAGGGTCTTGAGGCCACCTCGCTATATATTTTTGGCAGAGCGATTGCCCAAATGGTTTTATACCACCTCACCAATATGATGGCCACACCTTAGCCAACCCCCCCAAACAACAGACGCAATCGCCAACCTAGCCAACAATTAAGACCCCCCCCAAACCCGCGCACATATACAGGCCCAGCACCCCCCCACTTCCCCATCCCCAACCCCCAAACGACCTCAACTGCTCCTGAAACTCTTCCCTTTGATGGAGAATGGCTGAAATTAGCTCGGCCTACAGCGGCTAATAATATACACATAATGAGTGTTACGGGGTGTGGATGTGAACAGACGCAAGCGGATGTGAGTGTGTGGTTTTGGGTGTGGGTGTGTGTTTGTGTGTGTGCTTTGGGCAGGTGCAGCTGTATCTTCTCTCCCCAGCACATATCATGATAGATGAGGCTAATCTGCAGGCCAGGCGGAGAGAACACCGGCCGAACTTACAATTAAATAATTTATCATAACCAGAGCCACACACACACACACACACACACACACACACACACACACACAGATCCTCAGCTCCTGATAAATGACTGCATACAAATCTACATAGGAGACATTTTTTCCTCTCCCTCACTCATCCTGCTCTTTCACTCCTCCGTCTTGTTTAACTGTTGCACACGAGTTTATTCCCCTCGCTCTCTACCTCCGCCTCCTTACATCTCTCCCTCTCTCGCTCTCTCTCTCCCCTATAGCTCTCTTTATCTGCACTGTTGCCAAAGCAATACCCTTAAAATAATAATGAACAAATAGTGTTGAATAAGAAATAAAATCTAGCCATGTGTATTCAGCAATCAGCCATAACATTAAAACCACCTGCTTATTATTGTGTAGGACCCCTTTGAGCTCTGGCTGTGGTGCACTGTGTGTTCTGACCTTTTTCTATCAGTCTGGATTCACTTAATGTGCAACAGGAGCTCCTCTTTGGAATCACACCTCAGCTTTCACTCCCCACGTGCATCATCGAGCCTTGGGTACCCATGACCCTGTCGCTGATTCACCAATTGTCCTTCCTTGGGTCACTTTTGGTAGATACTAACTACTGCACACCTGGAACACTCCAGAAGACCGGCTCAGATCCTTATGCTCGCCCATTTCACCTGCTACCAGCACATCGTTTTCAAGAACTGACTGTTCACATGCTGCCTAATATCTCCCACCCCTTGAGAACCTTGCGCTACTGTCTGCGTTTGGTCATTGGCAGATCAGGAGTTTGAGCCCCAGTGGTGCTGTTGCCATCTATGTCTGTGTGTCCAACAAAGCACCATTAGGTTCCCTCTCTCTGGGTGAGTAGGGTGGTCCTCCCTCTCCCCACATCACCAAGTGTGATACTTGGCACACGTCTATTAGCTGACCTAACTGTCCAGTGATGTGGCATTTTGAAAAAATGTGGGTGGAGCTTCACGTACATACATTCTTAATGGATCCCGAGGGAAATTTTCACTTGACTCAAGAGGAAGAACTTGCTCGCCTCCACCCTCCCAGTGTTGATGGTATCTTGTGGTTGGGGGAGTCTGAGCTAGTGGGTGGAACTGGGTGCATATATAATAATGCAGGCCAGACTTCGCAGGAGGAACATGTAGCAGTACAGAACAGCACCACATTTTGTCCAGTGTATGATCTCATCGCTTGGTTAAAACTTGGTCAAACTTTTAATAATGTGTCACTTTAAACATGCCACCCTATCTTCATAAGCCATGTCACTGGATTCCAATATTGTGTTTCTTTAGGCAAGAACATGTCACTACTATGTCAGTTTAGACGAGAGCATCTGGGTTCCTGTCACTAATATCATGTGCTACCTGTCACTTTAGTGGTAATTTTATCTGCACAATTCCTATCGCACTGACATCACTTCCCACATCGCCTGTATTTAAGTAGGTAGACTGGAAAAATTAGACTCTACCAGTTAATGTTACTGGTACAGTGGTTTTGTACAGTTTCTACAGTGTATAATTTGTATAGTGTATGTGTATAGTTTGTACAGTAATAAAGTATCTCTGTGTCTTTGTGTCTGTCTGTCTATTCATCTATCCATCTGTCTACCCATCCATCTCTAGGTCCACCCATCTGTCTCTCTATCCATCTATCTATCCATTAATCTCCTCATCTGTATTTCCATCCATCCATCCATCTATCTATCCATCTCTAGGTCCATCCATCTATCTATCTATTGGTCTGTCCACCCTTCCATCTATCTATCTGTCTATCCATCCATCCATCCATCTATCCCTCCATCTGTATGTCAATCTGTCTATCGAGCCGTCTATCCATCTATCTATCCATCTCTGTCTATCCATCTATGCATCTAGTAATCTATTTATCCCTCCATCTATCTCTCCATCTGTATGTTAATCTGTCTATCAATCCATCTATCTATCCTTCTAACCATCCACCTAACTATTCATCTATCTACCCCTCTATCTCTCCATCTATCTGTCTATCCATCCATCTATCTCTCTATCTCTGTCCATCATTATCTGTCTATCCATCCACCCATCTATCTATCTATCTATCTAAGCACTCATCTATCTACCCCTCTATATCTCCATCTCTGTCCATCCATCCATCTAGCCGTCTATCCATCCACCCATCTATCTATCCATCCATCCGCCCATCCATCTTTCTATTGTTTTATATCTCTCTCTATGTCTCCAACTACCTCTCTATCTGTCCATCCATCTAGCCGTCTATCCATCCACCCATCTATCTATCTATCTATCCATCCGCCCATCCATCTTTCTATTGTTTTATATCTCTCTCTATGTCTCCAACTACCTCTCTATCTGTCTATCCATCCATTTATCCATCCACCCACTCATCTATCCATGTAGAGATCCACGTAATTGGAAGAAGCACAAAAAGGCTGAATATGCACAGAAAACCTTTCTCTGTGTTACAGAGGAAGTGAAGGATTCAGGACAGAAAGGTTGTGGACTGGTGTGAATGTGGGAGTCCATGTTGTATTATGGGTCTTTCTAGTGAATTCCTCCCTTAGTGTAAAATGCATTTACACACACACACACACACACACACACACACACACACACACACACCCGTGCACTCTCTCTTACCTGGTACTGAAGTGCCAAGTGCCACGAACACCACAGCGGTCACGGAGTCCTTGAGGCCGACGGTGCAGCCGAAGTGTGAGGCCAGGTCCCCGATGAACGCGGTGAGGAGTCCGATCATGCAGATGGACACGACGAAGCACGCCCAGCCGTTCCAGTAGTCGGTGGGCGGCACAAAGGCGAACAGAACCTTCCAGAAGACGGTCAGGAAGTGCATGACATAGTCGAAGCAGGAGGGCAGCTTCTCCTCGCCGCACTCTTCTTCATCATCATCTTCGCCTGCAAAGAGGAGAGTAGAGGTGAGTGGAGGTGAGGCTCTTCACGGCTGCCTGGATCAACAAATGGCCTCTTTTACAGTGTAGGGTTGAATGGCTGTGCAGAGCTGCAGTTCCATTTCCACATTTATGTGGTCCTGCAAGGGAACCGCTCTATAAAATGGTTTCAGTTCACTGAATGAACGAATGCAACGCTCCATTATTTAATAAACGCTGAGAGCTATTGAAAAACTAGAGTTGCCCCCTAACAATGGTCCAAACTCTTAGTGGACGTCTAAGTCGACCAAATCTTCAAACCTTCGTGGTGCTGGGGCTAGGCCTGGCCTATTAACAGAGACTCAAACTGGCTGCTAACCCAGGGAGGGAGCTGCTGATTAGCATTAGCTTAGCATAACAACAGCTCTAGCAATAGAGGAGGTGATCAATACAGAAGATTCAAAATTCATAAACATGAAAAATATGTTACGTTAGATAAAATTATTGAAAGTGGAAAAAAATAAAAGAAAGGTGCTTTATGCAGCATTACACACAAAGAAGAGCCGTTGTTTAACTGGAGGCAGTGGAAAACGAGGCAGTTTTTAGCTTCTTTTTAAAACGGGCCACAGATTGGAGGAAGTTCTGATCTCCTTGGGGAGATGGTTCCAGCAGGGGGCAGTATAACGACAAAATACCATTTCACCCTGCATAGTTTCAGCTCTGGTCACCACTAGCGCACAAGCTCCTGCTGATCTAAGAGACCATATTCATCACACAAGCCAGTGTGAGGACCTGGGAACTGGAGTAATGTGTTGTCTGTTTTTGGCTCTAGCAGCAGCATTGGGAAATAGCTGTAGCAGTATGATGGTCTTTTTGGGGAGGCCGCTGAAAAGAGCACTGCAATAGACAACCCTGCAGGATGTAGTTAGCAAACAGGCAACAGAACTGAACTGTTGTTTTTTGAGCTGTAGCCTGCTGGGTTAAGGTTAGCTAGCAGGCCAAAAGTGCCAGGCACTACAATTTAGGCTGGGTTCCAGTTCAACTGATGATATAATTATACACACTTAGAGAATAAACACTCCTTTCTGAGAACGGAGCTGAAATCCACTGTGTTCTATAGGGTGTGTGGCTAAAAGCCGTTGCTGAGCCACTGTGCAGCGTAGTGTTTCTGAGCTGTGTCCTGGTCCTTTAATAGATTGTAAAAGAAATGGTGGTCTGCACGGCCATCAAACCGCTCTCTATGGGTGGGGGAAGCAGCTAGTTTTCTACTAGTTTACCCAGAACCGCGGTGCAACGTTAGAAACGGAACTGACACGGGCAAGAGGGGGAGCGCAACTAAATCAGATTTGATAAATACAGTAAAAATACACACTGTGCCATACACAATATACTGTAAACAAAAGAAACAAAGAAAAGAGAGAGAGAGAGAGACAGAGACAGACACCAAATGAGAGAAAGAACAAACAACATAGCGAGAAATAGAGAGAGGGGGAGGAGACAGAAACTGAGCAACAGAGAGAGCAAGAGAGGGAGAGCGAGTGAGAGTGGGGGGGCTAGAGAGAGAGAGAGAGAGAGAGAGAGAGAGAGAGAGAGAGAGCGAGAGTGGGGGGGGGAGACAGAACGAATGAGAGAGGGGGGGCTACAGAGAGAGAGAGAGACACCAAATGAGAGAGAAAGAACAAACAGAAATAGAGAGAGGGGAAAGAGAGAGAGAGAGAAAGAGAGAGGGGCAGAGAAAGAACGAATGAGAGAGGGGGGGCTAGAGAGAGAG
>JBBPDA010000001.1:40559701-40573357 GCA_037974385.1 Arnoldichthys spilopterus
AGATATGTGCTGGATATAATAATGTGGGTATGGAGCAGATATGTGCTGGATATAATAATGTGGGTATGGGGCAGATGAAATGAAGGGTGGGGTGGGGATGGGTTCTCGAAACGAGGGCATTAAAAGAAAGAGCAGCACTGTTTCTGTCTAATAGGGGTATTGAACTTTTAGAGATGCCCACACACTTTACAGTAATTATAAAGGAGCAGTGAGGTCGCCTCGGCCCGGGTGAAGTAATGTAATTAAGATGCAGCGCAGCTCGTTAATCAGCGTGATTGATGAAGGCCTGCAGATCGTATTGATAAAGATGGTGTGGAAGTTCTTCTCTCCACTATTTGATTATATATGATGATTAAAGAGACGAGCAAGTGGCTGTAACCGGATGTGTGTTTTCTTCAATTTGTGTAAATGTACCTTTTTTGGGGGGAATTGAATATTCATGCTTGCTTCTTGGAAATAGCTGACTCAGCATTGTCACTGAATGTGTGTGTGTGTGCTGTTGTATTCATGCCAGCATACATGAGCATGCAAAAGCTGACCCTCTCCCCAAAGCGCTCTAAACTCACCACCATAGAAACCCAAACACACTCTGTGGCCAAAGGACAACATGCACCCCCCCCTCTCTCTCCAGCGTAGCACGTTCCTTCTCCTTTATCCATTTATCTCTTTATCTCTCCCTCTTTGATCCCCTTCCACAGTGCTGGACAAGTCCAAAGAGCACTCCATACAAAGGAGTGTGTGTGTGTGTGTGTATGCACCTTAGATGAGGTGCAAAACAGCTGACCGTGCCAGATCTGCACTTGTGACTCTCTGATTCAGCCTTACCCACGACAGACCACAAGCTTTAACCCTATAAGGTGCCCACATCGCACTGATACACTCATGCACTGAAATACAATCTGTATGGGGTCCTGGTGGCATCGCATTAACATGCTTTCCGCAACCTGGTGTAGGGATTGCCGGGGCAGCCAGCGGTTATGCTGCCATCTATCGGTTACTGGTGTTCCTGCCACGTGTGGTGGCCAGAAAAAAATACAGCGTATTATTTACACACTGAAGGGAAGCCGCTCACTCATAAGAAGAGGTCTCTAGAGTGAAAGAGCTTGTCTTTCTTTTCTGTGTTGCATGGTTTTAATGGCATTGGCCATTAAAAATTATTTGTCAAGTTTTTGGCCCAAGTCACTGGTTGATTGGTCAACCTTTTCACAAGTCGCAGTCATGTGTCAGTTCACCTGTGTTAATGTGAAAGGAAGCACCTGAGGCTACTAAAACAGAGGGGGTTCCTGGTATCCTGGAAAATGCAGAACATCTGGATGGAGGAAGCTGGATTCTGATGTTTGTTGACGCTTTTAATTGTAGCAGTGTGTCAATGGGGATAATAATTGACCAACTGTCCCGATACTGAAAATACTGGCCGAGGCGAGTTGTGATGTTGCAATCTCACCCGTGTTGGGAGCCTCTGAGCTCTTGCCACCTCAGTTCATTGTAGTGCTGTGTTCATTTGGTGATCGTCAGTAATGTAGGTTTATGTCCCGATATGGAAATATTGGAGGAAAATTCTGCGTCAAGTCATGGCGTTTGCTCTGTCAGTGCACTTCTCAACACATTATGTCTGCGTATGTACAAAGAAAACATTACAGCCTAAAGAGCCCACCTGTTCGTGATGACCTTTGGCAGATTGCTTTGGTTCGGGTAAAAAATGATTATGCTAATGAGCCCGAATTCTTTCAACCGCTTCCCCTGTAGTGTTATGGCGATATCGCAGGAGGCCCAACATCCATATCAAAATCCTTCTAAAAGTTCTAAGACAAAAATTACTTGGACGAATGTTTACAATGTACAACAATCAGCCATTACATTAACACCACCTGCCTAATACTGAGTACGGGTGCCTCCTGCTGCTGAAACAGCTCTGACTGTGGTGCACGGGGTGTTCTTCTATCAGTGTCAGTCACTTTTTGTACAACAGGAGCTGCTCTGTGGGATCAGACCAGACAGGCTAGCCTTCACTCCCCACATGCATCAATGAGCGTTGGGTGTTGCTGATTCACCAGTTGACCTTTCTTAAAACACTTTCGGTGGGTACTAACTACCTGGAAATGTCGTCTAGCCATCACAATAAGGCCCTGGTCAAAGTGGCTCAGATCCTTATGCCCCTGCTTCCAAGCACAACGACCTCAAGAATTGACTGTTCACTTGCTGCCTAATATACCCCACCCCCTACAGGTGCCACTGCAATGAAATAACTACAGAGTCAATGTTATTCACCTCACCTGTCAGTGGTGTTAATGTTATGGCTGATGGGTGTAGACAGTCCTAAAAAAGGAACAGGTTATTGGAAAAGTTATGCTCATATATATATATATATATATATAGATTTTTTTTTTTTTTTTTTTTTTTTGGGGGGGTTGTTACATTAGACAGCTGCTCTGGTTTTAAAGCCCTCTTCCCATTGAGCATTTCATGTGTGTGTGTGTGTGTGTGTGCACAGAAGGACACACACACACCTTATGGCCATCAAGGAGCAATCTAAAAGCTCTATCGCTCTACAGCGAGGTCAAACATATGAAGTGTGCTCAGTCCGATCGTGCGTGAAGCAGCCCTCCGTGCGTGTTGAGTGCGATGTGGTCAGTCAGATGAGGACGCGCATATACATATGGCCGTGACCGCTTTACAAAGACACTTCACAGCTGTCCACTTCTACTTTGGGCTTGAACAACCACCCTGTCTGGCCATCTCCGTTCCCTCTTGTCTCAGAATGTGTGTGTGTGTAGGTGTGTTTGAGAGTGTGTGTTAAGTCCTGGGGGGCCCGTAGTCTGGCCAGATGGCAGCGTCTACTTCACGGGAGGTCTAACACACTAGACTTCAACCTGTTTCATTATTTAAGACGTGCTCTCTCTCCATCTCTCCCTGCATCTCTCCCTCCATCTCTCCGCGTGTTATTAAAGATGTAGCCACGAACCCGTGGCCTTATAACAAAGACAAGACGAGAAACAAGAGAGCGGCAGCAGCGGCTAAAATGAGAGGAGAATGAAAGAGGAGGTTTAGCGAAAAAACAGACGCCGAGACGGACGGAGAGAGCGAGATGAAAGGGGGAGCGGGCCGGGAGACAGAGCTGCTTTGGCTTATTGACACCACAAAACCCAAGAGGCCTGCAAGTAGATAAAAAGAATTAGCCAACAGGACAGAGCCAATAGCCGGCGCGTCCGCCTTCTCAACAGCCAGCTCACCATCAGGACCGAGACCCCAGAGAGGAAGAGGGAGAAGAGAAAGGCAGGAAAGCGAAACACAAAGAGTGTGAGTGGGAGAGAGAAGCAGAGAGGAGAAGACAGAGAAATACGCCCTCTTAGGATCCCAGGCAGGCTTAAGTCCTTTGCTTCGGGGGAGAAAGAGGATCAATCGGCCCTCGGCCTGCACAAAAAAAACCCAACCAGAGCTGTTCTGAGACCAAAACTAGCATCCTGTTGCAAACTAGCGGCTAACGGCTTCGCGCACGTTCACGTCATGTTGCACAAAAAGCAGTATTTAGGTTTTTTCCACAGCAGGTTCGATTTTCCACCGACAAAAATATGCATTCAGTCGACCAGAGGAGTTTTTCCTTCCTCTGTCGCCCTTTAGCTTGCTTCACTGGGGGCTCGAACCCGGATTCTGTAAAGCTATAGAAATAAACTTGACTTTCAACCAATCAGGGCACAGGCTGCAGAGACGTCACACATGGGTTTCTCCTGTCCCCCTAAACACCCCCCACCCCCACGTCGTCACATGCGGGCTCCATCTTCTTCAGTGCATTTCTCCAAACAAAAGCACCTCAGTTTCTCAGTGTTTATAAGCCTCGCACCTAAAACACATTGCGACCCGCTGGTCCGCCTCCGTCGGCTCCCTCAAATCACCTTTTAGCCTCTTCATGTGTGGAGCACACGTCACCAACAGCTCCTCAAACTGAGCCCTGGGCGTCCTGATGTAGGTCCGAAAGCAGCTAAGATAGAGTTGCAGCCCCTGAGTCGAGCAGTGAGACTCATCACACTCTCACCGGATTCTCAGAACAGGATGTGCCCAAAATTTCACGTTTTTTCGTTTTACGTGTAAAAGAAGCAGCGGCAGCTCGCCATCGCTCATCAACTCAACTGTCGCACCATTATGAATGTATGCGTTTAATGTACATATTGATGATGTTTCATGAATCAATGATTTCTCATTGTTCATTCATGTCACACCGTCTGTGAAAGATTTAGCTTGAAGAAATTGTTTGGTGATGCAGTTTTTCTCCTTAGCCAATCAGAGAAGACATATGCAAATTATACACAATTTTCTAGAAATTGCATTTTCTGAGAGCGAGCAAGCGAAGGAAAGATACACATGCATGCAAACAAGCCCCCTAAAATTTGTTGACTCACCACCAAACATTTTCATTCACACCCCTGATTTACACCCCAAATTGTGAGTTTTTGCAGGATGGGACGTCTGCACTAACAAGCTAAGTACAGCCATGTACACAAAATACAGACAGAATTCCGGCTTCAGGCAGCTATTACTGCTTTCAGCAATGCCACATACTTTGGTCTAGTGTGCCTTTTAAGACAAAAGGCCTTGCCAGAACTGGCATTCTTCAAGCAAAATGCCACGCCATGGAGGTTAGACCATCCGACCCACCGTGTTCAGACAATTCTGCTTAGGCTGATCATTCTTTAAAGGGCGCGGCAGGGCTTCAGTACCAGAGGGAGCACTGATATTTGTAGATTATTTGAGAAACAGGCTAATGTGCCACTCTGGGCTCTCAGGACTTCAAGGTTTATTTACAATGGCAGACTGACACATCCAGCAATGAAGAATCTGAATCAGCCATAAGATTAAAACCACCTGCCTAATATTGTGTAGGTGCCTCCTGAGTAGCTCTGTCTGTGGTGCACTGTGTGTACTGACCCCTTTCTATCAGTGCCACTTTATGTGCTACAGCAGTTCTTCTCTGGGAAGCCTTGGGTACCCATGACCCTGTACCCGGTTCACCAGTTCTCCTTGCTTGGAGCACTTTGTGTGAGCACTAACCACTGACTCCCTCTGAACAACTAAGGCCTTGGAGATGCTCTGACCAAGTCTGTCCCTCAGATCCTTTTACCTGTTTTTCCTGCTTCCAACACATCAATTTCAAGCACTGACTGTTCACTTGCTGCCACCTTTTGACAGGAATCACTGTAGCCAGATCATCAGTGTTACTCACTACACCTGCCAGTGGCTTTAATGCTGTGGCTGATCGGTGTGTTCATGTTAAACGGCCGAGGTACATTCTGTATAAACTCATTTTCCAGCATTTTAAAGCCGTTTCTCTGCTCTCATTTTTAATATTTGTCCAACTTTTTCACCAATTTACTCTTTTCCCCCCTTTTTTCCTCTTCCAGTGTTAGTTGCAGCCTGTTCTGCCAAGTTTCCCCCTGTTGTCTGGGAGAAACACCAATCCAGCACACTCACATGCATACACACTTAAACACGCTCCATCGTCCAAGCACATGGAGCCTGCTGATACGTTATTTTTGAAGTACTGTCCAGCACGGTTGGCGAGCTTAGAGAGGCATGAAATTGAGAGCTAGTTAGCAGTAGCACAGTTTAAAAGGGACTGTTTATCATAAAATGGTACAGGTCCCTGGTGATTGGCACGCCTTCAGCAAACCTGATTGTGCCATTCAAGTGTGTTAGGACTGCCAAATCAGCCACAACGTTAAAACCACTGGCAGGTAAAGCGAGTAACAATGACAAACTGATTACAGTGCTTCCAGTCAAAGGGTGGGAGATATTAGACAGGGTCATGGGCACTCAAGGCTCATTGATGAGGGAGTGAAGGCCATTTGGATCTGCTGTTGACATCTTGAGGCAAGATACCAGAGCACACTTTCAGAGTGGGGTCACAGCTGTTGTGGCAGCACAAGGAGGACATAATATTGTGCAGGTGGTTTTAATGTTATGGCTGGTTGGTGTAATGGCACGGAGTCCTTAATAAAAGCAGAACTTGCGTATCAGAACCAAAAGAAAGCGGCCAGAGAGTACAACAGGGAGGATGTTTAGAGCACTGTAAGCTCTTAAGAATAAAAAAGCCTGATCAAACATGCTAATGTGGAGGCTAGCAGACACTGATTAGCATGACCTAACTGTTTATGAAGCTAATCGGTGGCTGTTGGGTCTCATTTATAGTTCTCAACAGCAGATTTTTTGGACTGTTCGACACGCCATACATCTCATCTCTTTCCCATACTGTATCTTCTCATCTCTTTCTCCTTCCATCTCTCTCTTATTCAATGTCTTTTCTCTTTTTCCTCTTTTTTCTCTCTTCTGTTCTCTCATCTTTGTTTCCTACTCTTGCTCTTTCAATCATTTATCTCTCTCTCTCTTTGGTTCTATTGTCTTTCTGCGTCCTACTCTCGCTCTTTCAATCATTTAACTCTTTTGCTTTTGTTCTCTCTCTCTCTCCTCTTTCTCCTTCCTTCTTGCTCTCATTTAATCTCTTTTCTCTTTCTCTTCTGTTCTCTCTCTCTCTCGCCTTCTTATATCTTTCTCCTTCCTACTCTCACTCTTTCAATCATTTATCTTTTTCACTTCTGTTCTCTCTATTTTCTCCTATTCTCTCTAGGTCTCATCTCTTTCTCCCTCTTTCAATCTTTTATCTCATTTTCTAATGTTCTCTCTCTCTTCTCTGTCTCAATCTTCTCTCTCTTCCTCTTCTGTTCTCTCTCTCTCTCTCAATCTTTTATCTCATTCTCTTCTCTCCAGGTCTCTCCCTCTCTCTATCCATTTCAGCTCAGAGATATTATTATTACTAGCAGTAGTTTCCACAGACTAATTATGGACAGACTTAACATTTTACCATGCAAACACACACAAACACAACCCACAACACACCCCACTAACATTATCCAGTCCTCTCCTCTAGATGTTTTACATACACTATGTAACTGCCCTATGTTATGTCAGCTGTGTGTCTCATGTTTTATGAAATAAATAATATGTAATAACAGCATTACAGGTTAAATAATATTTTTGTCATTGTTAAACACAAGGACAGTTTTTATTACCGGGCCATCAGGCTCCTGAACTCATAAACCACCTCACACTGTCAATTCTCTTACCTCCATCCAATGTGCAACATTGCTGTTCACACTGGTCACACAGTATGGGGGGTGATGTAAGCAGAGTGTTTGTATGAGTGAGGACCTATATATTCGCCCCCATACATATGGACATCGCAGCAAACCTGGGCTTCAGTCTCTAACTGCACATCACCCAGCTGAAACTACAGGGTAGAGGTTTATAATAAAGTGGCCACATGTACACAACGTGGCATTTCCCTCATGCCTGTCCACATGGACATTCATTTTTTAACACCCCCCCCCCCTCTCTCACACTCTGTGTGTTAAGTGAAGGAGAATCGACCATTCCTTCTTGTCCTGACCTGTTATAGGAAACAAAACCAAGCAACCTATTTACACTTCTCTCAATGCAGACACACCACACCTCCCCATCCCCAAAACCCAGAGGAACCATCTACATGGAAATCAGAATGAGCAGGAACCAGCACGAACAAAGCCGAACACGTTACTGGATCGGGCGATGGTGCACGTAAGACAAAAAGCAGGCACACGTGTGTGTGTGTCTATGTGTCGGCAGGGGCCCAAAGAGGTGTCTATAAATACGTTAGTGAACCAGGCCAGTGCAGAAAATAGGGAAATGAAGCAGGACAACCTCCAGTGGGCAGAGAGAGCGAGAGAGAGAGCGAGAGAGACAGACACCAACCACTGTTAAGACACAGATGTGGACTACTTTTGTAACTCAAGACACATCCGAATACAATCTCTTGGTTTTGCGCACACAGCCCCCTGTGGTGGCAGGTATGAAGCCTGGCCTGTGGCCTCGAGCACAGCTCATCCATTATGTCATTATGGTAAAACAGAAAAAATATGTACAGACTAACAATTTTTGGTTTGTTAAGCCATTTTCACAGGGAATCAGGTGCCGTCTGTGTCCGGATTGGCCTTTTCACTTGTGTACCACACAGCAGATGTTGGACACATTCTTACACTATAGGAAACACTGTGTGGTTCAGGCAAGGGGGCGGGGCATGGGTAGGGGGGGTGCAGAAGGCAGAACATGACTGAGGATTCATAGATTGGTCAAAACCAATGAGCGTTTTCTTGGCATCTTCATGCCCAGTGATGTTTGTTTTCTTCCAGTTCCACACAGGCTGTCATCAACATATCCACTCGCTCGCTGTGGGTTCTGTGGGCTGTGGTTAGGGACTTGCCCAGATGATCAGAGGGTCCCAGGTACCACTGAGGCCCCCTCGGGCAAGCTACCCTCCTGCTACACTGCTATCATATACCCACAATTTACACATTCCTTCATATTCATGCTGTTGCAACAAAAATGTCTTTGTAGGTTTCCTCACTTTCAGTGATGCTTATGAAAGCAATTCGGGTGATAATAGCTCCCCCTAGTGGAGAACCTTAACTCTGCTCAATGTGGCTTTATAATGACTGGCCAATTCCCTGGCAGTTGATTCAAATTCCAAAGCAAACATGAAGCTGATTCACGGAGAAACTGTCTTCTTTTCCAGATGATGGAGATTAGCGGTCGTCTAATGTTGAGGTAATATTGTTCAGGTAAATGTCGTCCCAATCTCCGCATTTCTTAAAATATTTTTGTATCGGCAGGTATGCACATGAAGAATAGCAGATGCACTATTTGCATAAAGGCCTACAGATCCCACATCAGTGCATCCCTATCACACCTGCAATATCAGCATTGTAAAGGCCAATAACAATATATTGTGCAGGCTTAAAGTGTAACCTTGTATTTAGCTCTTTGTGAGGACCCAATATCCCCAGGCTGATGGACAAGGCTGTGTTAGAAAATGCAGGAATACAAATGCAGTTGTGTATGTTTGGGTGTGTGTGGGTGTGTGTGTGTGTGTGTGGGGGGGGGGGGGGATTGCTTTCTTTGTTTTAAACCTTTAAGGGGAGAGTAAGTGGTGCTGTAAGAGCCTGTCCAGCTCCTGCAGCCACCTACACACACACACACACAACATTTCTAATCAGAACACTGGTACATCCTCTGCAAAATCTGCTTCAGCGAGATTCTATTATGAAGACACAGCACACACTCCGACCACCTGAAGAGAGCTGCATAGGAAAGCGCGCGCACACACACACACACACAAAAACAACAGAGATCAAAAAGTTGTTGTTTTCTCCAAGCAGCGTCTCTGACATGCTTGTTTGTCTTTGTCAACCAGCACTGAACCACATTTGAATTTGAAAGAGTGTATGTGTGTGTGTGTGACTGTGTGTGTGTGTGTGTGTGTGTGTGTGTGTGTGTGTGTGTGAGAGACTGTGTGAGACTGTATGAGAGACTGTGTGAGACTGTGTGTGTGTGTGTGTGTGTGTGTGTGTGAGAGACTGTGTGTGAGACTGTGTGAGAGACTGTGTGTGTGTGTGTGTGAGATGAAGTGATTGTGGCTCAGGTTTCTTCAAGAGCAGAAAAAAAGGTTTTAATCAATACATGAAACCAAATCTACACACAAACACACATTAGCAGTGCACCTCATATTCCTCGTGATCTACATTATTAGTATAGTGAAGGGAAAATAAATGAATTAATATACAAATAAATAAACAAACAAAACACAAAATGGAACGATCAATAAAGCTCTTCCCCAAAAAACAACGTCATACATATTTTCAGCCAACATCATGTTCAGTGACCGTGTGTGTGTGTGTGTGTGTACTGCAAATGCATTAATATTTCATCCTAGTCAAGAGTTCTCAGGGGTCCCATGCTCTTGAACAGAGTCCCCCCCCCACCCCCACCCCCCCACATACACACACAGAGTGGTATATGTCCTTTGGCTGCACACACAGCTCTAAGCCATTACACAACACAACACACCACATACACACACAACCGCTTTTAGTCTGAATTCACCTCTTCAGTACATGGAATTTTAAAAGAGGTTTTGAGAATGATGGTTTCAGTTAGAGTGAATCACTGCTCGCATGAGTCGATTCGATTCAGATCTGATACGATTCTGATTCAGAGGGTAGAATTCGATTACAAAATGATGTATTTTTTAAAAATTAAAAACAAGAATTCGAGCCCTCAGACTTAATATAGCACAATATGACTGTATGAAGTATCTTCAGGTAAGATTATCACTGTCTCTTTAAACATTTTTTTTGTGACTTTTTCGTGAAAAGCGAAGGCCGTCTAGCAGTACCACCACAGCCCACAGGTTGCAAACCATAGCTTTAGCCCATGTGTTGATGCACAACCATTGACCAGCCCCTCATCAGGGCTCTGTTTCTGACCACAAAGTGGCTATAGACCACTCTCAACTCAGCATTGACACTGATGTGTGTTTACACAGATATGGCCAAAAGTATATGGACATTACAGGTGAGCAAGTGAATGGAGCTGTACAGACAAAGCAAGCTTTTCATTTGTTAACAGGGAAGTTTCAAGGAGGGCAGTGGAGGCCTAGTGGTTAAGACATTGCCATTAAAACCTGAAGGTTGTAGGTTCAAGTCCCGGCCCGGGCACTGATGAGGTTCCCTTGAGCAAAGTACCGTCCCTCAACACTGCTCCCCAGGTGCTGTTGAGACTTAAACACCACAAAGAAATGTGACCACTGCGTTTAAGTGTGTTCACAATGACAAATAGTCACTTTCACTTCAAATTAAAAGCCCTTATCTGTTTGGTCACAGAGAGCCTGCATTACTGAATACAGGTGTTTCAGCCACGCCCCAATGATTACAGGTGTACAAAATCAAAAACACAGCCATGCAGTATTCACGGACACACCACCCTGAGAAGTTTCTGCCTTGCTAGATCTGCCCTTATCAACTGTAAGTGCTGTTATTGTGCAATTCTGCAACAACAGTTCAGCCACAAAGCAGCAGGCCACAGAGTGCGGCCTCTGAGTGCTGAATGCTGGCCAAAGCCCTGCAGAGTGTAGCGTTCTACCCCATTTAACACACCTCATTCAGCTCATCAGGTAATTACCAGGGCCTTCAAGGACTGGATTGCGTGCGTTAGACGAGGGTAAACACTCATATAGAGGGCCACATTCACCTCTGCTCTAAACTGCAGGTGACAGGAAATACTGACCGAGGAACTACACATACAGACTACAAACAGCACCAACAGTGTTACATCTGTGGCTGGGAGTACAAGAGTTGTGTGGGATGTGGGTGGACTCGTAGGACGAACCTGCTCACCTTCAACGTCCCAGTGTTGGTGTTATCATGTGAGGAGTCTGAGCCAGTGTGGGGAACTGGTGGGAAACCAAAGAAGAAATGGGGCAAAATCACAAACTCATGGATTTTCAGGACCCGTGGGAACCATGATGTTTCAGCTGACCAGGAGGGTGGGGGAGGGGGTACTCGGGCATGAGAATTTCTTGTAGGAGCCTGGCATTAAGGCTAGAGTCTCACGCCAGACGTGTGAGTGCTGGCAACCCTTTGGACATGCCAAAAAAAAACAGAATTGAGCTGTGCTTCTGTGTGCAGAAGGCCTAAAACTGCAACGTGTGTTATCCAGCAGTTTGGGTCTCTTAGGTGATGCCCATTGTCTTCTTTGATCTCAGAGAGATCCCAAACTTCCACCGATCAGAATAAAATTTCCCCAAAAATTGGGGAAAGGTGCACGTATGGAGCAGATTAACTAGGTCAAGTTCACAAAGAATTATTCGCTTTCATCGGTTGGTCTAGCTGAGCAAACAGACAGGGCGGTGTGAGAGCTTCCTTTAAGCTTCAGTGACTAAGCGCCGTTGAGGAAGGAGCATCGTCCAAGCTCCCGTTGGTTCGGAGAGGAAGCACTGCAGAGCGCCCAGGCGCAGCGTCGGCGGTGGGGAGTGCGGGGCAGCACGACCTCTGAGGGGACTACTTCCTGTTAGCGGCGAAGGATTACATACGGAGCGGTGCTCAAAGCAGGACTCAGCAGGATTAAGAGATTACCACCTGTCTGACATAAACAAACACACGGATCGACCCACGATCACAGAGTCCAGCTTACAGAAGTAAGAGCACAGATAGACACGCCGTGTCCCCACACTGTTTTTAGCCGACATTGTGTACGTTTATGGCATGATATCAGGATCCTATGGGTATATGATGGGATTTAAAAAAATTATTTTAGCTGAATATTTGTTACATTTTAATTTAAGTAGGGGTTTCCAATAAAGTGGCCACGGAAGCGTTTATTAAATTATAATGAAAATCTGAAGCTCATGTTCCATTAAGCTATTGCCAGTCTCGTGCTGTGACTGAGCCTTTCAGAGACATAACTGCTGAACCGAAAGAGTTTGAAGTTCTTGGCATCTTCAGAACCTATTCCAGAGTTTTCTTTGAGAACTTGAGGAGCTTTTATGATAATTTGGCCACGACACCGTTTTGTTCCCCACTGGTTTGTTTTTGTTGCAGCCCTTCTTTAAAAAAAAAAAAAGCCTCGCCCTTCACGCTACGCTTCATGCCATGGTTTAGTATTGCAGGTCCACCAGTGCCAAAATGATGACCAAATGACAATGTCGTTGGGAGGTGGGGGTATGCTGGTAGGCCAGTATACCTCCCAGTCCTAGTAGGCAGCTCCTGGCCACTGTAAGCGACAATAGGCAGCGCACTCTTGGACAAAAGTCTGGCTTCTGGGTCGATCTTCCCACACAGTTTTGCTTCCAAAGGCCTCTCTCTCGCTGCATGACCATTTTCCCGTTTTTCTTTTTTGTCCCTCCATCCTAATGAAGACGGACGGCTTGCCAAGGCATCTGTGCTGCGCCTCTAAATAATGAATCTCCAGCTAAGCTCATTATTTCTCCCATAACCATCAATAACCTCTTATTTAATCAACCAATAAGCATTAATAACCTCCTGTTCTCTCTGCGGCTGCTTGGGAACTCAGTGACATTTAGCAAATCACTCCTTTCAGAGTTCAGAACTGTGGCCCTGAAATTTTACTCCCGCACCGCAGCCTGGGATACCGGGAGAATGCCATTTCGCTCAGGCTGGATTTGGCTAAGGGCGTGATGGGAAGAGAAAGAGGGAGAGAGAGAGAAATGGCACCTGCGGGCCACCGTAGATTAGAGAGAGAAGTTTTTTTAATCCTCTGGAAAAGTTGCAGAGAGAAGAATCAGCAGTTTAAGTCTTCCACTGTAGAGCAAAGGCCACTCAGACTGAGAAACTCAAGGATAAAGCGCTTATATTTCAGTGTGTGTGTGTGTGTGTGTGTACTTTATAGGTATTATACATGTGTTGGGATGTTTCTGAGTAGGGCTGCACCAATGTGGGATCTGTAGGCTGATGCAGATATCTGATATTTGTCCATATGTCCATATCTGTAGATACAAAAACACTGTAAAAAAATGCAGAACATCTACCAGCATTAGGAAAATAGAACTTAGTAAAAAAATGATATTTCTATAAGGCTAGAAATTAGGCAAAATGAGAAAAATGAAAGCATTTTAGCACAGTCATTCTGCTCCTCCAGAGTTGCCATGAATACATCACCACATCTAAACATCTGCTCCATACCTACATTATTATATCCAGCACATATCTGCCCCATACCCACATTATTATATCCAGCACATATCTGCTCCACACCCACATTATTATATCCAGCACATAT
>JBBPDA010000001.1:40598511-40616926 GCA_037974385.1 Arnoldichthys spilopterus
GTATCTTTTCTCAGCTGCTGTGGCAAGTCAATTTCCCCAATAGGGGATAAATAAAGTTCTATTCTATTCTATTCTAAATATTAAGTGTAGGACCTTGCTCTTGTGAACAGAAGGTTGCAGGTTCGAGTCCTGGCCCGGGCACCACCGAGGTTCCCTTGAGCAAGATATCATCCCGGGTGCTGTTGATAGCCGCCCGCTGCTGCACATGTACTTGTGTAATGGGTTAAATGCAGAGGTCACATTTCATTGTGGTGCACTTTGTTTGTGATTGAGTGTGTTCACAATGACAAACAAGTCTCTTTCACTTACTCTAATAACATGTCCACTAGATGGTGAAAGACTTTGTTCTTCTCTTTCATCCATTTTCTAGACTGCCTCTTCCATTTCTGGTCATGGGGAATCTGGAGCCAATCCCAGTTGACTACAGCCCCAAGGCGGGGTTCACCCAGGACAGGAGACCAACCCATCACAGTGTTCTTTTCTTGTGGAAAGTAAAGAGGAAGTCAGAATTGCCAAGACGGCTGCGGAGACTACTATATGTAACACACCAATTGAGAATCACAATAATATTGTATTATGGACCAAATATCATGATAGTATTGCACCATTACCTCTGTGGCCCACTAGTAGCAACCCTGCTAGCTATTTCCATGGTTACTTCACAATTACGTTGGTGGTTCATCAGTTATGTAAGGCCTCCAGTCCAGCGTCTGAAGCCCTAACCAATGGGAGAGCTTGCTTGGCTGTATCTACCTAGATACAACAGCAAAAAAAAAATCTGATTGGACAATTTTCTATAATGTGCTTCAGGATATTAGGTATTAATAGAATCCTTGAAGAAAAAAAATCATGTAGTTTATTTCTCAGCTCTCAGAAAACTTGAGGCATTCTCTGAAGGTCCTAAAGGCCCCGTGGGTTCTCTCTCTGCTTGTAAGCTACATTAGCCTTGTAGCTCGACTGATCGCGTACCTTCGCGGGGGTGAGGGCTGAATCGTGGACATCTGATTTTTTTTGCCAAACTATTCCTTCAAGGCTGGTGTCTTTTGCCTTGACTCGTCTATGCTGGAGGGGGGGGGCATCGATCGGCCAGGTGAGCGAGAGCACCCAGGGAGGAGGGCTGCTCTATAGGAAGCGGATCAATGAGCAGCGCTTAAGACTGCAGTGTTCAGGAAGCCTGTGCTTTAAATATGTGCCTTCCTGGACGTACACACACACACACACACACACACACACACACACAAACCATTTAACACAATGAGGCGGACTCCCGAGACAGCTGGGGCAGCAATGATGAATACACACTGATCTCTCACTCTGTCTCACATTCGCATGTGTCGATCTCCATAAACACACACACACACACACACACACACACATGAATACATTTACATACATTCATGTTCAAACGCTCCATCCTGTCATCTCCCATGCAGTAAAAGCTTGATTTACGGCTGCAGTCCCTCAGTATTAGCGCATCTCAGCTAATAAACCAGACCAAACCAACAAATCAGGTTTATTTCTCGAGACACACACTCGATCACATAGTATTGCTGTAATAAACACATCAGTGTTCAGCTGCACCAACTATATCAGACGTATTATCGTTGGGAATCTTACATCTACAGCTAAATGCATTGCTCCAGCTCATCAGAGGCAGAACAGAGAAACGATGGTGATTTGGGCAAAATTTCACTTTTATTCAGTTTGATTCATTTTATTGGCTCAGCTCTGTTCAGTGTTTTTGTGTATGGAAATGCAGCCGTTTTCATCTCAGGTAAAGACAATTTGGTTCAATTTGGTTCAGTTTAATTTAGTGCAGTTCACTCATATTTAGCTTGCTTTGCTTCAGTTCCATTCAATTCACTTCTGTAATTCAGTTCTGTTCAGTTCTATTCCGTTCGGATGCGTCCAGTGTGATTCAGTTCTGCAATTCCGACTGGATTGGTTCACTTCAACTGTAATCGCTCCTAATTCACATCTATTTATTTCAGTTCTGATTTGATTAAGTTCAATTCAGTTCAGCAACTTAGTTCAATTCAGCTTGTTTTGGTTTGTTTTGTTTGATTCAGTTCTAACATTTAGTTTAGGTCAGTTCAGTTCAGTTTAAGTTGATTCACTTCACTTTGATTCAGGTCTGCATTTTCATTTGATTCAGTTCAGTTCAGTTCAATCCAAGTAGATTCAGTGTGATTCAGTTCAGATCCGTTTCAGTTTGATTTAGTTTTGTAATCTGCTTGAGTTTAGTTCAGTTCAGTTCAGCGGTTCAGTTCGAATCATTTTAGTTTGTTCAATTCTGTTTTGTTTGATTCAGTTCCTCAGTTGTTGGTTTTGTTCAGTTGGGTTCTGATTCAGTTTCATTTGGTTAAATATAACTGTTTATTTCAGTTTAGTTCAGTAAACTGAGTTCAGTTTAATTCTCATTATTCTTTTGTGCTGGAAAGAAAAGCTTCTCTCACTGCTCCTCAGCGTGTGGTGACGGCACACAGTGCAACATACAAATTAGACCAAACCCACTGGAGTCGCTATATACTATATACACTGTACTTGATCAGAAGTTAGCAATATCACACTGAAACAGAGAGACAGAAATGTGCTCCGTCTCTGGTGTGGTGCATATGAAGTGATTGGCAGGACTCTAGGAGGTGTGAAAGGTACTCGCACATAATTGGCTGGCAACCTTGGTTACCTCAGGCATTAATGTAGGTTAGGACCTTTTCCCTCGAAGACCACCGACCCTGCCTGCTCCTCTCCATGGATACTGTTACCATGACAGTGCCAGTAATCTCAATCACTCACTCACACAAATGCTCAGAGAAAGAGAGAGCGAGAGAGAGAGAGAGACACACAGAGAGAGACAGAGAGAGAGCAGGACAACACTTTTCTGAACCACAAGAGGAAACGTGGACATGTCAAAAGACGTACCACACACAACATTTCTGTGATAAAATTGTAAAAAATAAATAACATAAAATAAATAAAATATCAACGCTGGCCTTTGTTTTGTGAGGGGGTTCTGTGTGGGCGATTGTGTCTGTTGACCTGGACACCAAGGGAGGTTCTGATTTTGTTTGTCAACCGTGAAAAGATGGGAGTTATGAGGGGACGGGGAGGGGGAGGGCATCGTTTCAGCCCTTCTATACCCAGAGAAACAGAGAGACAATATAAAAGAACCAGAAAAAAGCAGAGAAAGAGAGAGAGAGAGAGAGAGTAAGAGAGAGAGAGAGAGAGAGAGTAAGAGAGAGAGAGAGAGAGAGAGGAAGAGAGAGAGGGGGGGGGAGAGTAAGAGAGAGAGAGGGAGAGAGAGAGAGAGAAAGAGAGGGAGAGAGAGAGAGAGAGAGAGGGAGAGAGAGAGAGAGGGAAAGAGAGAGAGAGAGGAAGAGGGAGAGAGAGAGAGAGAGAGAGAGAGAGAGAGAGAGGGAAAGAGAGAGAGGAAAGAAAGCAGGCTAACTTTAGAGATGTTTTGCAGTGAAAGTGGAAAGAGCAAAAGAGAGTCTGGGTCACAGAAAGCAGTGAAAGAGGGCAGAGAATGCCAAACACACAGAGAGAAAGAAAAGAACAAAGCTGAGAGTGATGGAGTGCGTGAAAACAGAAACGAGCAGAGTGAGAGAGAAGAAAAGAAAAGAAGAAAAAAAAACAGAACAAGCAGCGTTCTTTTTCTTAGTGGCCAATATGTAGCAACGTCCAGCATTTCCCTGGCGACCATGGCAACAGCGAGTGATAGAGAGGCGGTAGAAAGTGCCAGAGAGGCTTTGAAACAGACCGACCACTTCTGTCCAAACTGCTGCGCTCCGGTCGGGGGCCCTCAGCACTCGAGCTGAGAGGTTCAAATTCAAACGAGTTGTTTACTCCAGATTTCAAAATTGAACGATGCTTAAAAAGTTGTGTATGGATTATGAAAGAAACTGGGCACCACTATACGTTTCTCTGAAGCCTTCAGCATGTCACACCCGTGTGATTTGGAACGTTATACACTTGATGTCACGTACTAACTCTCCGAGTAACAGCAGAATTGAACTGTTCAGTTCAGTGTTCACTGGATGTGCCATTGTCTTCACACTCTGAGCTTTAATATTTTCACTGTTTTACATTTGAAAGTGGATCAGTGAATAAATCACACACGACGTGCGACACAGCCAATGCATTAGAGTTCACTCCAGAGCAGAACACACGCAACTGAGAAACACAAACTTGCTGTTTTGAACAAATTGTCCTTTTGCACAACTTTTGCGCATACACAACACGCGTCAAAGCGAAACTGGCGCTAAACGAATAAACAAAGCAAAACACAACAGCAGCCCCTTTCGTTCAGCAGGGCACCAACACTTTTTTTAGTGTCTTCAGTGGTTTTAGGAGGATTTGATCATTTTCAGTTTCGATAATTTAAGTTACATTAAATCAAATGAATTCTTTAATTAGTTTAAGTAATTAAATTCAGTTCTATTCCGTTCAGATGTGTTTAGTGTGATTCAGTTCTGCAATTCCGATTGGATTGGTTCACTTCAACTGTAATTGCTTCTAATTCACATCTATTTATTTCAGTTCAGTTTGATTTGATTAAGTTCAATTCAGTTCAGCAACTTAGCTCAATTCAGCTTGTTTTGGTTTTTTCAGTTCTGTTTTGTTTGATTCAGTTCTAACATTTAGTTCAGTTTAAGTTGATTCACCTCACTTTGATTCAGTTCTGCATTTCCATCCGGTTTAGTTCAGTTCAGTTCAGTTCAATCCAAATAGATTCAGTGTGATTCAGTTCAGATCCATTTCAGTTTGATTTAGTTTTGTAATCTGCTTGAGTTTAGTTCAGTTAAGTTCAGTTTGAATCATTTTAGTTTGTTTTATTCTGTTTTGTTTGATTCAGTTCTTAAGTTCTTGGTTTTGTTCAGCTGGGTTCTGATTTTGATTCAACACGTGTCGAAGGGAAACTGGCGTTAAACGAATAAACAAAGCAAACGCAACAGCAGCCCCTTTCCTTCAGCAGGGCGCCAACACTTTTTTAGTGTCTTCAGTGGTTTTAGGAGGATTTGTGATAAATTTGTCATCTGAAACTGAGATAAAAGAGCACTAGTGTCACGAACACTTTAGATTAGAGTGTTAAACACCTGCTGTCTAAATTCTCACTGGCCTAAAACTGATGTTTTAAATCTGTTGCTCTAAAACAGTGGCTTTGTGGCTCTGCAGGCTCACAGGCTAGTTATAGAACAGTAGCATGGAATGCTAGCGCATGGGCAAAAACTCGCACAACAATGGGTTTAATCGATAAAGAAAAACCTGCTGAAGGGTTAAAGGGAGTAATTTCAGTCTGTTTAGCTAATTTCAGTTCATTCTATTCAGTTTCAATAAATTAAGTTACATTAAATCAAATGAATTCTTTTCATTAGTTTAAGTGATTAAATTAAGCATTTACTTCAGTTTAATTCAGTTCAGATCAGTTTAGTTCAGTAATTCAGCTCAATGTAATTAAGTTGGTTTAAATCTAGTAAAGCTACTGTTTAGTTTAGCCAGTTCTGTTTATTTCAATAATGTGTTTCAATTCAGTTTAGCTCATTTCTGTAATTCAGTGAAGTTCAGTTTAGTTCTAGAAACTGTTCGATTGGCCAGTGTTTCAACAGGAACTGTAGCTAAAGTGATCTGTAAGACTGAGCAGGAAACTGAGGCCAGAATTGCACATTCAGTCTCCATTAACAGTGTGTGATCATACTGTGAGCAACAACAGCCCATAAACTACTAGATGGGGATTATAGTTGGGCTGCAGCACAAAAGAAACCCTCATTACAAGAAGGCAAATGACCACCTGAGAGGTCAGTGGTGTGAGAACCACAGGCACTGATCTATGGAGATGTGGAAAACAGTGGTAAGGTCAGACGAGTTGTATTTCACCATATTCTTAACAAGTGGGCAACTTCATGTGCCAAGTAAACCTGAATGCTTGACCCCTCCATTCAGGAGTCATGTGGCTCAGTGGTTTACTTTGCTGGAATTGTTTGTGTTCACTTGTCGTCTTTGTTTTCTAATGACACCGTTTCTATCCTATAGGATGTCAGTGCCTTGATCCACAGGGCTCGAAGAGTCAGTGAAAGAGTAAGTGGTTGGATGAGTATGAAACTGATCATATGCTCTGGAGTCACCAGATCTCAACAGAACTGAACACCTACGGACAGTGGTCTACAAAGATGCGGAAAGAAGTGATATGGCCAGTGTTCACAAGTGGGTGAGTGCATGTGCAGTGTACACCATATTGTGTACAACAGTATCACACACGAGTGAGTAAAATACTCTGTTGAACAGTGTTACATAAATCAAATATTGGACAACACAACACTTTATATATTGCACTTTATGCCCAATATCATTGCACAATGAAAGTTCTACACATCACACTGGTTGAGGGGATGGAGGGGAAATGGTGTTCCATCCCATCAGCATGGTAACAACGGGCATTAAAGTGAGGAGAAGCCAGCTGGAGCGGAACATCTGCTGAAAGTTATTGTCTATATAGATCTGACTGTGAGACGGAGAGTTCCGGCCTCTCCACAATTTCACTCTGACCACTGACTGAGAAATATAACGCTGTCGCTTCAGGCAAAAAACAGCAGCTAAGTGGCTGAATGCTAATGTGAATCTGGCACTGTATTGCTAGGTTTCATAACTAGATTCATATTTCTCTCCCTCTCTCTCTTCCTTTTTCTCTCTCTCTCCCTTGTCTGAATGCTGCGAGTTTCTCTCCGCAGGCCGCTGCATGAACCCAATCCGGAAAAGCACACAAAAGCTTTAATATGAACGTTTGGCAGAAACAACGCTGCTAAAACTGAACGATTGGAAGCTATACGCTTTTTCGGAGTGACGGAAACATCTCGGCCAAGTAGACAATGCACTGTGACAAACAGGATCAAACTGAACGACGTTACACACACGCTCACTGGCGCACACACACACTGCTTATGCCTAGGAGGCAAATCTCTGCAGGTTTTCACACCACATAACACACAAGTGCTATTAGGATCAAAGCAAGTCAGCCTCATCCAAGCGAGACACTCTGCAGAAGATTGAGTGAGGAGGCACACGTGTGTTTGTGCATACTGCGCTTCCTATGGGAAAGGAGTTGTCAGAGTTGACGTCCGGTAGCGGATTCTGACGATGAGCTCAGAGCGGACGTGGATAAGTGCATCTGACCCAATTCGGTTTCATTAGTGCTGTCCAGTTTACAATGGATCGGTAAGAAATCCTGGTTCAGATCTCTGCTGAGTCAGCCAGGAGAAAATGGTGTTTAGCGAGGTGATATAGAAGAACCACTGAGAGGAACCAAGACTCATAAGAGCTCATTCTCCTCTGCAGGTCCCCCTCATGCCACGAAAACAGCTTTGACTGAGCAAGGCATGGAGTCTCCAGGTGTCTCCAAGGTGTGCTGTGCCATCTGGCATCAAGCTGTGGATTCCCCAAGCTCTGTAAGTTGTGAGGTGGGGCCTTCATGGATCGGATTGAGATCTGAGGAATTTAAAGGAAGTTAAGACCTTGAACTCTATGTTCCTCAAACCATTTCTGGAGAACGTTTGCGGTGAGGCAGGGAGCATGAGAGGGTGAACTCAGTGTGCAGCAGTGCTTAGGTAGGTGCTAAGTGTCAAAGTAACATTCACACGAATGCAAGACCCAGCAGAACATTGCCCAGAGCTCAGAGCTTCATGGTGCCATCTCTTTCCCCAGGTAAGCGACACATACACACCTGGCCATCCACATGATGTAAAAGAAAACATGATCCATCACACGAAGCCACCTTCTTCCATCACTCCATGGCACAGTTCTGAAGCTCACATGCTCACTGTAGGTGCTTTTGGTGGTGGACAGGGGTCAGCATAGGCACTCTGATCAGTCTGCAGCCAAACAGCCCCGTGGGCAGTAAGGTGTGCTGCACTGTGTGTTCTCACCCCTTTCTATCAGAGCCAGCATTTACTTTTTGTGCTACAGCAGCTTTTCTTTGGAAATGGCCATGACCCTGTTGCTGGTTCACCAGTCGTCCTTATTGGGATCACTTTTGGTAGATACTAACCACTGCATACTGGGAACCCTGCACAAGAGTTGCCATTTTGGACTGGTCACTTGCTGCCTAGTTCCCAACCCTTGGCACTTAAACAAGATGATCAGTGTTACGTTCTCCACCGGCCAGTGGCTTTAATTTTGTGGCTGATTGGTGTGTATTGGTCCAGTCATCATGAAACATAATATACATTCCTGCTGAATGCAATGTCATTTTGTAAAGGGGTCAAAAAGTTGTGAGATTTCGATGAGAGCGATGTCATGCATCAACCCGTTCCACAAACCAAGGTGAATGGAAAGCACGAGTCATTAAGTTCATCTCAACTGACATATCAGAAAATCTAAGAGACTGTTTCCCCCATAACAGACACGACCCTTTCCACTGTCTCAACTGTTTCCAGTGGACTGTGGTGTGTAGCCTGCTACGAAGGTGCTGACCACTGCGTTTTGTGACGACGATGGGAAAGTTCATGGAAATTGCAAAGTAAACATGCACAGAGGACACACACACACACACACACACACACACACACACACACACACACACACACACATGCATACACATGCTACTATAATGGTAGTAAGAAGAGTAATGACAGATGGGGGTTATAGGGCAAGAGAAGACAAGGGTAGTTTCTATCAGTTAGCCAAATCTCTGCAGTCAGCTTAGATAAGCTACAAAACACACACACACAGTACACACACAAACACACACACTAACATTCTAACACACACAAAGCCCAGTCCATCGTTCTAGCTTTTCCAACACTTGTATGTTACTCAGTCTTCAGTAACCCAGCAACAAGCAGCAAAATCACACCTCCACACATAAATCACACACACACACACACACACACACACACACTTCATTTTAACAGTGGAGCACAGATTGTACAATGCGCTAAGCTAATTTGAACTGTTTTGCATGGAACTCAAGTGGGATTTGCCTTCAAGTCAAATTGATTCACATCGGATTTCATACCAAATCAACTGATTATAAAGATCAGATGCTAACTGTATTAGCAAAATAAGGGTTATGTTTAAAGGGCAGCAGGTGCAAAAGAATGGTGATGGATAAAATCTTTCTCAGTTGGTGTGGAGGGAGGGGGAGAATCAAAATGTTTTTGTCAACATGGGGGCATTGGCTTGGAAAAGTTTTAGTAGATGATGCCAAATAGGGAAGTGCTTGAGCACCTAAATCCCGCCCAGCCACCACCCCTGCCCATGCCTGGTTTAGACATATCTGATTCAGATGTTATCTTACCTGTTCAGGGAAATGTGGAGAAATACCAAACTGTGTTGGATTTGTTTCTTTCGGACCAGATTTGGGCACTCCTGTGCTATATAGTAGTACCCACTGTGCCATCCTCCCTGTTGGCCATTGGGCCAGCCGTCCCTGTTGATCATCAAGCTATCGCCCTTGTTGGCCATGGGTCATCCTTCCTGTTGGTCATTGGGCCATTCCCCCTGTTTGCCACTGAGCCTTCTCCCCTATTGGCCACTGGGCCAACTCCTGTTAGCCACTGGGCCATCCTTCCTGTTGGTCATTGGGCCATTCTCCCTGTTTGCCACTGAGCCATCTCCCCTATTGGCCACTGGGCCAACTCCTGTTAGCCTCTGGGCCATTTTTCCTGTTGGCCATTTGGCTATCCCCACTGTTGTTCATTAGGCCATTCTCCCTGTTGGTCACTGAGCCACCCCTCTGTTAACAATTGAGCCATCCCCCATTTGCTACTGGTTCACCCCCACCCCCACCTTTAGACTAGCTACATAAGCTCTAGTGCAAAACTAAACAGTCTTTGGACACCAAACACGTCTTGGCTGTTTGACTATATTCTGTGTTAAGGCGATAATTGTGTCAATTAAATTTTTGGTACCTTAGGGTCAGGGGTGTTTTGGCAGGAAATGAACAGAATCTTCAATGACAAGCATTACATTATTTACTAAACCGTCCTGCCTACTCAGCTGAAACTGCAGAAAAACACACTTAGAACAGTATTGCCTTGCTTCAAGGAATGAACGGATTTTGCATCTCTCTCCTTCTCTCTCTCTCTCTCTCTCTCTCTCTCTCTGTCCTTCTCTCTGTCAGTGCAAGAAGCAGGAAGGCCATTAGGGCAGACGTCATGTTTCTTCTGAATCCAGCACTCTTGCATTGTGGGTAATAATGGGTTTTGACTGCTTATTATCGCCTCTTGGCATCCGTGATCTGACAAGTCTCCAGCATACACTCTTCGCTGAGGGCCCAGAGACTTCCACGGCTTGGCACTATCGTGCCGTTGCTGAAGCTGAAGGTTAAAAGCAATTTAAAGACTTATTTCAGGGCTTCTGAGGTGATTACCTCCAGAGCTTTGTCACAGCGTAGTGTCCTTTGTTGAGCATCATTCATTATCCTTCGCTGAAGTAAAAAGCTTGAAAACTTTTGAAGGTTTCTTGGAAGCCACAGCTGGACTTTACAGTGTTGAGAAATGGAGGATGTTGAACGCAACGGCTCAATCACCTTTTCAGTGAGATAAAAGAATAAGTTTGTCACTCCGCTGTGCCAGCTTCACTGCAAATTTCACTTTGCGTTGATTGCTCTTTTTTTTGAGAGCAACACCATTTAGTGCTGCTTAACTTGGCCCCTTTCAGCGAAACTTACTTTGGCAAGTAACCTCATGTTAAGATGACAAAACTTCACTGTTTCTTCAGGAGCGAGATGAAGGCTGTATTTTTCACAAATGGTATTAAGCTCCATGACCATTTTTATGCATTATTTTTTGCAGGAGATGAAGAAAACCTTTATATTTGTGTTAAAAATTTTAATTAAAATATAATTTCGGCCCAAAAAAACAATCAAAACACCCCCCATCCCAAAAGCTTTGCTTCTTTAATTTTGTCTTGGAGCTAAGTATCTAATGCTGCATTCTGTGACAACTGGGAGCTTAGATTTCCCAGTCTCCAGCTAGGAAAAATCAAAGAAAATGTGCAAAATGGTGCGTTTGGTGTGGTGGGATGAGATATGTTCACAGTTGGTTGAAGAGAAATCAATGCCTTTTATAGAAGAGCAATGGCAATATCTCCATTGCTTACTTACAGAATGTGCGAAGATTTAGTTGAATGAGGACAACCCCTGTTTTAAAGAATACCTGTGTACATATGGACTAGCGCTGATTAACTACATTTGGGGTAGGAGGGGGGTGGTGGTTATGTAACTTTTTGTGTAAAAAAAACTGATTTAAACGAGACAAGTAAAAACGAGGCAGCCATGCATGGACGATTATGCCAGAAAGGCTCAGCCAGGCTTGCTAACCCATCCAGCTCACTCACCTGGCTAATCCATTACAACTGCAATGCTGGAACAGGGAGCAAGCAGTCATCTAGGGGTGCCAATGACCTTCTTTACACCGAAAATAGAATCCTGTATGCTGTAGGAGACGTATTTAGCATGAGGACATAAAGTAGCATTTTCATTTGAAGATGTTATAAATGATACATTAGTCATCAGGTTTCACAATGTTGTGCATAAGCCAAAATAAATGGGATTTTTGTAATCCTCGTAATACCTGGGAAGCTCACGGACTGATTTCATAAGTGAAATGAGCTTGGCCTCGCCACCACTGTAGGGAGGACTTCCGTTAAAAGCGCCATGCACATGTGAAATTCATGTTTGTAAAGCTGAATAACATGTGAAACACTTTATTCACATTTTAAATCCATGTAAAAATCGATGGAAAATATGTTTCGACCATTAAAAAATGGGTCAAATTCTGCAGAAATACATGCACACCTACTCTGACTTTGTGTCCACTGCCTTTCAAATATATAAAAGCAAAGCTTTCTGTTTCTCCAGAGCGGGGAGAAGGCACAACAAGTGCTCATCTGTTTCACTCAGGGCTCATTTAGTCCCAGTTGTGTTACACGAGTCAATACAAATGCTTGATAAATGAAGGTGATTCAAGAAAGAAAAAAAAACGGCCTTCCAAGTAAAACACTCCGAAAAATGACATTATTGATTGGGCTTGCCATATTTTTAATCAGTTCCCTTCGCTTTCTCAGCGCAGACGACTTGAGAGGCTTCTCTTCACCAGCTGAGCCTCGGAAAAATGTGCTTTTTTCGCATTTCTGGATTAAGCTGTTCGATACCCGGCGGCTGCACTTAACCTGGTCTCCTTCAGTAAACAACCATCCATAAAAAAATCATCATAATTCAGTCGCTAGGCACGAAAGCATCCTTTAACTGCAGCCAAAATCAGCCAAATGTAAAAGCGAGAAAAAAAAAGAAAAAAAAAAAGCAGTCTAGAATGTTCTCTGGTATCTCCGGCCTTCTGTGTTTTCTCAGCGTGGCACCACTTAGAGATTGATTATTTATATTTTCTTACATTCCCTCTCCTGGGGGGTTTCCCCTTTAGCCTTTCTTCACAGAGAGATGGTTTTGTCAGCTGTATTGATTCAGGCAGCTTGGAGGAAACTGAATTCTCTCACCTCTCGCTCTGCTGTAGCTCCTCGTCATGGTCTTTGGGAGGTTTTATGAGTTACATTGGGGCAGCATGAAATTACACCAACATCTCCAAAAATGCAAAAGTTCAGGGCATGATATATAAGTGCAAAAAATACACTAATCTAATACATATGGGCTGAATATGGGCAGAAAAGGTCTCAATTAGATATCAGAGGAATAAAAGGATGTATCTGATCAACTGACTCCACCCACAAACCCATTCCATACCTATTGTGAGGTAAAGACTGCTGGCAAAGTTCACAATCAGCCTATTTGATTTTTTTGTGAAATTTCTAAATGTTAAAGTGTTATTTATTTTAGCGCATGTCTATTTTGTTAAGAATAACTGAGTGTATGTACTTGCATTGCATGTGTGCATTTATCACAGTCTAGTCTGAGGCTGCCATGAAACAGGACAGGAACAAACTGCAATGTAGAGTAGAAAAAAAATCATTGGTGCCCCCCTGCCCACCCTACAAGAACTGTACAGTACTAGAACCAGGGAAAATCATCACAGACTCCTCACACCCTGGTTACGTCCTCTTTCAACTCCTCCCATCAGGCAAGTACTACAGGTGCCTGTACACCATGACTGCCAGACACAGGGGCAGTTTGTAGCAATCACCCCTCCCCCATTAGCAAAACATTTAGCAGTAGCCCCCAACCCGCCATTTGTTGACAACAAATTTTACAAATACCCCTCCCCATCAAGAAACAAATTAGGGATCACCTCCCACCGTCAACAAAACATTTTGTGATTGACCCCTAAAACCTCCCCACCTCATCTGGTTGACAAAAGAACTATATAATTCACACTAGAATTACTGTACACTGTTTAGCACATGAGCAAAATAGCTATAATTTCTAATTTGTCCAGTTTTTTGGACATTTTGCCCAATTTTCCACCATTCGGCTCCTACTTTTCAGAGTTCCTATGGTTGGGAAGTCAGTTAGAAGACCCTTGACCCTTTCACATGGAAAATGGCCTTTTTTAATGTCTCGTGGGATCAGTTATTGGACAAAAACCTGAAAGAAGAAGATGATGGATTTAAATAGGATAACAGTTGTCTTGTGCGTTGCACAGTAAAACACACCATTTAACTTAAAGAAAAAACCAATAAAGAAACAAAAAACTGATATCACGCCATCTCCGTCTCACATTAAATTTAGACATTACTATTCAAGGCTTCCATGATGCGACAGGATCGTATTTTCTCTGAGCCGAGCCGAGTTTAACGTCGATGGGCATGCATGAGCGGTTGCTGGGATTAGACTGTCAGAGCTATGAAAGCTCTACAATTAATGCTGTCTCTGATACGGCTCTTAACGTGCATCAGCGTCGCCTCAGGTAACAGATGATGAGGTGGATTCGGTGCGGGATGCATTGTGCCGAATCCGCAATGGTGTGAGAGCATGAAGTGGGAAAAGTTGCTCTCACCAGAGCCATGGCCCTCAACCTAGCTCCCCACCCTGAGCCCTTTATTTGGTTTTTGGACTTGGAACCGCACGCCGTTCCTCCGAAAGGCAAAGAAAAAGAGAAAGTGTTGTTGCTTAGATCCGCGGGGTAAACAGGAGTCATGATTTTTAAAGCTAGCCCACAGCTGGGCCGTGAGTCAACAGTGGAATTGTTTGTCAATTTTTCCTTTCATTCGTCACCTCGCTACCATTGTACTGAAAGTGAATAGAGAACACTGGAAGTCTTTTCAACTCGAGAGCACCCTGTGATTACAGCGAAGAGCCATGAAATGGCAGCGTGAGTCACAATAAGATGCGGCTCTTTCTTCACGGCTTTATTCTCATTGCGCACATGGTTTTCTCCCCCTCCAAGAACCATAGAAGATCGTGCATGGGAATGGGATGAAGGTTCAAGCACACTCTGGACTTTGGACAGTTGTACGTAGGCTCATAGTCCAGTGTTTCTTCTAGAATACACTGCATCATTCGCCAGTTCTCGTCTTCATGCTTGCATTCAGCCACAGGAGCATTAGTGAGGTCAGCTGCTGGTGTTGGATTACAGATGAATGGCAAACATTCCCTAAGGTACTGGATGGTCCAATAGAGAATGCAGCTCCACTGCTGGACATAGTGACCTTAGGTTCATGTGTGGCTGCTCCAGAGCGTCCCTTTCTACTGGCAATGCTTTACTATGGAGATTAGTGACTGACTTGAGTTGCAAACCTAAATCCAGTTGCCATCAGACCTCTAGGTGACCTCAGCTGATGGTAATGGGTTGGGCATGTCCTGGACAAAATACACTAATCAGCCACAACATTAAAACCATTGGCAGGTAACACTGCTGATCTGGTTACAGTGGCTCCTGTCAAGCGGTGGGAGACATAAGGCAGCAAGTGAAGAGTCAGTTCTTGAAGTTGATGGGTTGGAAGCAAATATGGGCCATGGACACTAACGTGGGCAGGAATCAGAACATTTATGGTTTGTGTGTCTTCAGGCTTTGCTTTTTGTACCTCCCACCTAGCGTCCAAATCCAAATGGGAGGAAGATCGATTTCTTGCGCACGTCAGTGTCCATGGCCCCACTGGTTCTTTGGTAAGTTATAAGTATCACAGTCAAGCCCAACTGCCTTTAATTTAAGCATGTGTGCATGAGATTCTTGGTTGTGTTTTCAGTACAGATATTATTGATAACCATCAATTTTCATACCATGGTATAACGCTGCAGCCTGAGCCGTGGCTTCCTTTGCAGCTTTTCCTCCATCCATTTAGTGGCTGAGGGAAATCATTGATGAGGTGCACAGTACCCGGCACAGAAGTGGAAAACCATAGCTTGGTGCTTAGGAAGAATTTTGCCTAGAGCAGACACTTGACTGCAGCAGTGCAAAGTTAAAATAGATGTTTCAGTGCAATCAAAATACTTTAATTAACTTTAATGCAAGCTGCAGTGCCTTCAGAGCAAAAGGCTATTGAATGATTATCAGTTTAAGAAATACTTACTTCTCAGAATTCCTGCATAATTCAATATTTTGTCCTGCCCTGTACCTCCTTCCTAAATAAGGGTTATACATATATATTTTAGGCCAAAAACCTCTCCAAACTCTTGTAAAACAATGTTTTAGGCATCAGGGCAGCATCTCCATAACCATTTTTAGGTAAGAACTTTCTGTGTGTGAGCTTTTAGGGGAACCAGACGTCTGGTTCCATTCATCACCACTGTGAACAGTTTTGACTCAGAAATTCTCACTCTAGAACACCTTGGTGATGGTGGGATTCCCTCTTTTAGAGCTAGTTAAAGGTGTCCAAAAATGACAATATTTTGGCCTTTGTGGCCTGAATAATCAAGCACCGTAATCCACGTAAAACCAATAAATAAACAAATCAATAAATACAGTAAAAAAGGGTAAGATTTAATGTCAGTTGTCTATGAAGTCTGACATGTAGTCAATACTGTTACAGTCAGAGAAATAATAACATTAACACCTGAAGTGAAATGGGAAATAGCCATTGATCCCTTACCCAGCTGTGAACGGGGAACACTTACAGCACATCAGGGCTAGACGTCCGGCCCAGTGGCTACGCTGTATCACAAGCACAAGCTCATACCAGACACATTCAGCAATGCACACTTCTTTTGAATGATAAAAAGCCAAAGCCAAAAACTGTCCAGCCCCTGTTTACCTGTCTGCAATGATTAAACCATGTGTCACAGCTCGACCTCTTAGAGCATCAACCTCAGCCCAAGTAGAACATCCCCTTCTCAAAGTAGACAGGCGTCAAGACTCTTCTCAGTTTTGGCACCTAAGTGGTGGAACGAACTTCCCCTGACTGGTAGAACGGCAGATCCTCTTGCTGTCTAAAGGTTCATCTTTTCAAAGAGCACTTAGGACAAGAACTTCATGTCTCAAATAAATAAATAAAGACAGCGTAACACGCTTGGAAAGGAACACTGACTCCCTGCACTGGCTAGCATCATGCTAAGTGATGAGGGACAGGGAGGGCCAATATACCCACCCAGATAGAGTGAAGCCAATTGTGCTCAGACTCCTGAAAACGGATGGCTGTGGCAGCAGCGGGGGATTGAATGAGCTCCTGATGACAAGGCTGACGCTTAGACAGTTTTAAATCTACACCCTTTGTAGATGATTTTTCTTTCAGTGGAAGAAATTATTACTAATAATGTAGATATCCTTTAAAATCCCTTTTCTACCAGACCCTAGATGTCTGATTTAAATAAGAGGTTCCACCTGCAGGAGGTTCTGAACAATGGCACCTATTCTGTAACAACTGTTTATATGTTTATGGTCTTAAAGGCGTGATACATGTAAGGGTGTACTTACTTTTTTCATGTGATCTGTTTTTTGTGTATTTAAATGATGAAAATGATACAACATGTACGTTTATGTGTCATTTGATGGAGTATAATCACCTTTATCTACAGATGAAGTGAAGTGAAAGTGACTATCACTGTGAACACACTCAAGCACCACAACGAAATGCAACCTCTGCATTTAACCCATCACACGTGCACACGTGGAGCAGCGGGCAGCTATCAACAGCGCCCAGGGAGCAGTGTAGATAGACGGTACCTTGCTCAAGGGTACCTCAGTGGTGCCCGGGCCGGGACTCGAACCTGAGACCTTCAGGTCTCAGAGGCAGTGTCCTAACCACTAGACCACCACTGCCCACAGGTATCAAAGAGGGGGAGGTCTAGTCTTTCTTCAAATATGTTTTAAAAATCAGCACTTTCAGGTGTACTTATTTTTTCACATGACTGTATCCACCAATACAGCTCCAATTAGGAATTAATATACCAGTAGAGCACATATCAGGCAACCGTAGTGTAATGCATGAGGTAATTTGTCAATATTGAATGTAATAATCGCCTCCATTGTGGAACTGAAACCTACTTGTGACTTTTCTCTGCTTTGGTCTTATTGTCTCTCGCCCCTCACATCTCTGTCTCTCTCTCCAAACACACACACATACACACTTCATGTCCCCTGCTAATCACCGCTGCCACCAACCCCCTGCCCTTCTGCGCTTCAGAGTTTGCAGCCCCATTGATTGACGCTCTGGCAGACATGGAGGAAGCGAGAGAGAGAGAGAGAGAGAGAGAGAAAGAGAGAGAGAGAGAGAGAAAGAGAGAGAGAGAGAGAGAAAGAGAGAGAGAGAGAGGGGGGGGGGGGGTTTCAAGTGTATTGGCGGTCTCTCCACACCACATGTGCTGTTATTATCACAGTGGGGAAATGGGTAAGCACTGCAGAAGGGCATGATTTAGCACGAGGAAGAACCACACACACACACACACACACACACGAACATGAATTATTCATTAATTATTAATTCAATAAGTGTTAGATATTATTTGGCCACTACTACAAAACTACGCATGCTAATGTTGCTAAAGCTAGTAGTCACCAGCCTGACAGTATTTGAATTATGCTACCCTGGGTGAGTATTGGCTTTAATTCACTGATAGCATTAGCATTATTGACTAAACTTTCCTTTAACCCTCCATCGCTCTCTGTCACACACATCCTGGTATTCGACTATTTTTCTGAGCACTTGTACTGATTCAGGGCAACACTAACCCTTAAAGGAATAGTTTATACGTTTTTCCACTTATCTCACGTGTTGTCTATCACTCAAGACATGTCAACTCTCTCTCCAAAGCCACTGTCACCACTATTTGCTTGTAGCAGAAAGTTGCTGAGGGTAGCTTCTCTGCCATTGCGCAATCGGCTCGCTAGCTTTACCCAAAGTCTTGTTCACACCACGCGATTGTGAAAGTGGTCAGATGGTTGTACTGTTCACACTACACAACCTTAAGACTCCCAAAGTCAGACAGTTGTGTAGTGTGAACAGAGCGGTGACAGGGGCACAATGGACGTCCAACATAAACAAGCACTGTTTACCTGATCATAAGCTCTAGAATGCATCAGCACATGTGGGCAGTATG
>JBBPDA010000001.1:40631154-40643019 GCA_037974385.1 Arnoldichthys spilopterus
GAGCAGTGTAGTGGGACAGTACCTTGCTCAAGGGTACCTCAGTAGTGCCCGGGCTGGGACTTGAACCTGCGACCTTCATGTCCCAAGCACAATGTCCTAACCACTAGGCCTCCACTGCCCCTATGTGTTCTTGTATACAGAAATAATTTGTTTTTATATGATGGATTATGGATTCACTGAAGCATCGTGAACATGTTGCAAGTAGTACGTAGCAGTATATTCTCAGTTGTAGAGTCGACGTTATGCAGCTCTGTAATCAGAATGTGCTCAGCAAAGTCTGCAGATGATGGAAAGCTGTATGATGGGCAAAGCAAAGGCAATTTTATACACTTTGCTTTCAATGCCTTATTTGCTCTCTCTCAGAGCCAGGTCAATGCAGAAGAGGAGGAGCAGCCTGGAGTGGCGCGGCCTGTCTCCCCAAGGGGCGGAGACCCAGAATCTCCTGGGGCTCACAACCGGCCCCTCAGGTACCGCAGAGTGAACAGCCCTGAATCAGACCGACTGTCTGGAGGGGATGGGAGGGGAGACGTCTGTGACAAACGGTGAGGAGTGTGTGTGTGTGTGTTAAAAATTTTGTGTATCTCAATTTTAATGTACCTCACCCGCATGTACCTGGGCCAGGACTTGAACCTGCGACTTTCCCAAGTGACCATACCACTAGGCTACTAATGAGGTACCCTTGAACAAGGTACTGTCCCGCTGCACTGCCCCTAGAGCTGGGCAATATGATGATGTTTATCGTTATCGTGATAAACTGTGGTCATAAATCACTTTTTTGAGAATATCGATATCGTTAGTTCTTAAAAAACATTGTCAAACTTCATGTTTAATTTTAAGGAGCATCGTTAGTCATTAGCTTAAGCGTACGTATTGTGAAAAACACTAAATAAAAATTATTTGACACTTTGATGTTTCCGAAAAAATACGGCACTGTTGGTTCCTTTTCCTTTGTTCCGTCTTTATACATGTCGTGGCATATCGCGTATCGGAGAGATTTCTCAAAATATCGCGATAAGATATTGTTGCCATATTGCCCACCCTTAACTGCTAACTGCCCCCCTTGGTGCTGTTGATAGCTGCCCGTGTTTCACCTGTGTTTCACCAGTAACGACACGTGTTCTTTTCTTGCTCACGCGTAACGCGGAGACCAAGAGTACACATCCCCCGTTGTGGACAGATTATAGTGTAGTGTGGACGTTTCGAACTGTTATACCAATGTGATTAAATTTCCCTCAATGCCATTATTTCCCCCTTTGATGACAGTTCCCGTCTGGACATGCTGGGTTCCCCCTCCCGACACGTGTACTCCTCACAGCCGGCCCAAATGCTCTCGCTGGACACCGGCCAGGTGGACCGGCAAGCCGCGGGCCGCCAAGACGTGTCGGGCGACGGGGATCAGGAGGCTCACAGCAACGCCTTCATCCGCTCCGTGCCCCTCGCGGAGGAGGAGGATTTCGACAGCAGGGAGTGGGTCATCATTGATAAGGAGACAGAGCTGAGGGACTTCCACCCCGGGGCGGAGCCAACCACATCGGGCACCACGGACGAAGAGCCGGAGGAGCTGCGTCCCCTGGAGGAGCACGAGGAGAGGAGGAGACGAGGAGGAGGAGGAGCAAGCGCAGAGGCCGTGGTCCGACCCAAAACTCAACGTGGGATGATGGGTTTGGCCGGGGAAGAGGGGGCAGGACCGAACCCCACCCATTTAACTGGTCACTCACTGCCACATACCAGCCCACACAGGAGGGAGTCGGAGCCGTTTGGACCCCACAGACAGGTAAGAACGCGCCTTCATGTGTGTCTGTGTGGGGGCGAGATGGATGAGTTGTTCTGTGTGGTTGCATGTGTTTAGGAAACTTTTTGCTTACCCTCATTTTTTTACCCAACACGTTCGGTGTCTGTAGTTCTTGTAGCCATCAAAAAGATGGAAACCAATACTAGGGCTGGACTCGATTATACTGTATAATATAACTATACAACTGTTCAGAAATTCATTTATTTAGGATTCAGATTAGTTTTTGCGCAAAACATATAGGCCACCGTCTAAGCTTGGGTGCCTGACCTCCCTCTCACTGGCAGCAGTGACCATCCCTCTTCAGTTAAACACTGAGCATATGACTGAAGGAACATCTGTACGGAAAAACACTGAAATAACTCATGAAGGTTGGTTTCTCAAAATTCGGCTCCACCTTAAACACATCCTCTATTTTCCCATTCCACCTTAAACAGCCCAACGTCATGTTCTGACTTCTGCACTATTTAACGTTCTAGCAAGGTGACAAATGTGGAGCACAGAGTTAGCGATGAAACATGATGTTGGCCCTTCATTCAGTAAACCAGCCACACTGACCATGAGAATGTGTTGCTTAGCAATGATTTTTCATCTTTCATCTTTCCTGTCATTGCTGCTGTCGAGGTAAATATAAATCCAACCTCTGCATTTAACCCATCACACGTGCAGCTGTCAGCAGTGCCCGGGGAGCAGCGTAGCAGGACGGTACCTTGGGTACCTCAGTGGTACCCAGGCTGGGACTTGAACCTGTGACCTTCTGTTCACAAGGGCAAGGTCCTTACCACAAGGCCACCACTGCCAGTGTCAGGCCGCCAAAGAAAGTTTGTTACTAGTTACCAGTCATGGGTCCAGGTCTAAGAGCGCCCTCTGCTAAAGCTCCAGAGCCAGAGTGGTATTTAGGACACAGCCACCGTACACCCTTCAGGAAGCCTGTTTAAGACAAGCCTGTGATTAATTAGACAGTTCCTACTTGGTAGGATTCCTGCTTCTTGCTGTGTTTCTGAGGGTCGAATATTCAGAATTTTTGGCCTTAAAATGTCTTTAAAAATTTTTTTGACAAATTTGAACAATTCAATGGATTATAAAGTGAATCGTGTGTTGATCCCACTTAACTATAAAATCAAACCATGGAGTCGAAACCCACTGAAGGTCGCAGGTTCGAGTCCCTGGGCACCGCTGAGGTTCCCTTGAGCAAGGTACCGTCCCACTACACTGCTCCCCGGGCGCTGTTGGTAGCTTCCCACTGCTCCACGTGTGCACGTGTGATGGGTTAAATGCAGAGGTCACATTTCGTTGTGGTGTTTGAGTGTGTTCACAATGACAAAGAGTCACTTTCATTTCATTAAAAAGCACAAAGGTGCCATAAAAAGACACCAGCACGTTTGCCATCACCCAGTACTGCTGTACATTTACATCAAGAGCATCACCAAGCTCCAGGCCCAGCATGACCCCCATACACACACACCACGTTTGTCCTGAATATGAATAAAGTCATTTACATGGCAAACAATTCTGAGACTTTTCTCTCACATCCTTTGTGTGTTTCTTTTTTGCCAGTGTTGATGTGAAATAGGGCACAACGGCTTAAACACGCTTACATGTAACTTGGTGAAACCAGCAGCCTAGCGCTTCTAGCTGCAGGGCAAACCTAAAATTAGCTTTTAAAATATATATATCTTTGACAAACCTTTGCTTTATTTCATTCACTCTGTCATCCGTCACCGGGGAGATGTCGAGGGGGCTGTGAATGAATGTGTGAGTGTGTTGGTTTTTGAACCTCATCTGCCATTGGTAGTTGAATGACGGGTCCCTTGAGCTTATTTTTAACCCCGATTTTTTTCTCTCGGTTTTCCATTGTGTGCATTTGTTCGTGTTTTACTTAAAAGCTTCGCAGGGAAAGGCTTTTAAGGGTTCTCTGTGTTCTAAATGTTCCGCGGTAGCGCTGAACAGTTCATCGTTTTTATATGGAAATCACAATTTGGAAGAGTGCAGTTTTCACTTTGCAAGGGCTGCGGCTTTAATTGCATCCTATATTCTTCATGATGGAGGTTTTTTAATTGGGGGAGTTTAATAATAATAATGAAATCTAATCATGCAGAGCTTGAGGACTGGCACTCAGGCCTCAAGTCTGAAGAAATGTACTTTTTTGGCTCAAAAAAGGTGGGAATCAGTGTATGAAAATTAGCACAGTGTTACACAGTTTGTGTTCCTGTCTTGTAGGTGTTACATTTCAACTGCTTGTGTCTAAATCCTGTGTAAAAACAGCTCTATTCATCACAAACTTTGATTTTATGACCAAAGTCCACAAACGTTTCATATTAATAGCGGCAAAACAGGTGAATTTTGATCCAGAAAGTCCCAGAAATTTCTAGAAAGTTCTAAACGATTCCAGAAAGTTCTAGAAAGTTCTAAACGATTCTAGAAAATTCTGGACATTTCTAGAAACTTCTGGACAGTTCTCACACTTCCAGAATATTCCGGAAGTTCTACTTAGCATTTAAAGTGAAGGGAGAATCTTCTAGAAAGCAGATACGCTTCAGATCTTTTCTCCCCATGTTGTTCAGCCCTATTCCACAGTTCACCCAGAAGAAGAAAATCTATGTTTGCAGTCCAACATAGATTTTCTTTTTCGTTTTCACTGGTGTTGGCATGACTGTTACGGCTGTGTGTAGTTGATGGTAAATGAAGTGATGGTTCTCGGATATTTACTGACGGATAAGCCCAGTTCTCTGACCATAGATGGCAGCCAATCACATCCCTCTCAACCAATAGAGAAGCTCTCTAACGTGCTCATGTTCAGACATGAAGGATATTACTGTTCATTTCCACTGTAAAAACAAATTCCAACTCACTTTTGTATTTGGTGGTAGTTTGAAGTTGCATTTTGTCGCTTAAGAATTTAACTGCACTGTGCAATAGTGCAGCACCATATATGGCCTGTACATTGTTGTCGTCTCTGTGATGCTGATAATGTAGAAGGCTGCCATATGCAAACGAGCCTCTAAACATTTCCATCTTGGAACTAGAAGGGGCGGGGCTAAACTGCTGCAGGCTAAATAGGGAGTTATACACTGATCAGCCATAACATTAACACCACTGACCGATGAAGTAAATAACACTGACTGTCATTACAATGGCACCTGTCAGGGGGTTTGGGATGTATTAGGCCGCACGTGAACAGTCAGTTTATGTGCTGGAAGCAGGAGCATAAGAATCTGATCCACTTTGACAAGGGCAGACAGAGCATCCAACCTGCCCAAAGTGATCCAAGAAAGGACAAATGGTGAACTGGCGACGTGGTCATGGGCACCCGAAGCTCACTGATGCATGTGGGGAATGAAGGCAAGCCTGGCTGGTCCATTTCTGCACAAAAACTGAATGCTGAGTCTGACAGAACACAGAGTGCACCACAGTTGGAGCTGTTTCAGCAGCATGAGGGGGATCAGGCAGATGGTGTTAATGTTATGGCTGATCAGTTCCTAATGCCTGTACATCATCACAGTATCAGTCTCTATAATACCGATATTGCAGAAGGCTGCAATATGCAAATGAGCCTCTAAGCAGTCATTTCTTAGAAGTTAAGAAGAGGCTAAACTGCTCAAGGCTAAATAAGGAGATATATGTAAATGTGTGTTTTGTGACATCACAAGCACTATGATTTGAGCTCATTTTTAAGATAAGGTATATATATGGACTGTATGGATGGTGTGTGTGTGGGGGGTGAATGTACATTTTGAAGCTTCAACAATATTTACACACTTCAAACCTTCTCAGTGAGAAAAGAGAGGATATGAGCCCTTTAATATATTCACAGTCGCAATATGTAGCAGTATGTAACTGATCATTTGTTCATATCATGGGGCCCCTTATGCTTATATGCATTACTGCCATACAGAAGCAGCGCAGTTCCCAGTATGGGATAAAACGTAGAAGGCGTGAAAACTGCATTAGCATAAATGTGTGTCTGTGCGGGTGATTGTGATTGCAGGCCTGTTTACGTGAGTCCGTTTATTTTAAGCTGTGTTCCTCTGCCTGATTGTAAGTGTGATTTGTTGCATGACTTTACGGATGCTCGGCCTCACTCGCTCCACAATTCACAGGCAAGGTTTATTTGCACATTTCATAGTCACACAGATGTCTGTCTGAAAAAACCCCAGACTGAGCTCCTGCAAAGCATCACCTTTCCTCACAAACACCTGTTGTCATCATTGAAAGATCTGACATTTGACCTTAATATGGGAAGAGTGAACTTCTGGTGTGTGTTTTGCGTGTTATGAGTTTCACACACACACACACACACACATATACAGAGTAAAGCACGCTTCTTCTTTTTTTTTTTTTCACACATTAGTCCTTTTTTCCCCCCACCCGCCTGATCCCTCCGCTCTTATTGGTCTCTTTCAGTTGGAGGAGGACAGGCCACACCCACCACACTCTTTCCCGAGGCCCGCCCATTTGAGAAGACTGGCGTCGTATGTGTTCTCCTCCTCCACCATGGAGACGGAACCCTTCCCCCACGACCCCGCCCTCGGGGGGCCGGCCATTCAGCGCAGCCGCTCGGCCGAGAGCAGCCCCGCCCACCGCCACGCCCACCGCAGACACATGCCCGTGCTGCCGGGCAACCCCAGAGCACGGCACTCCGTACTCAACCTGTCCCGGCTGCACATTCAGCAAATGTTGGCTAAGCTCATGAACAAGACGTGATGCTTGCAGAATTACACACACACACACACACACACTCATACACACACACACACACACACACACACACACACACACAGTCCAGCTTTAACGAAGGGAGATACTCTGCTTTACCCAGAGACGGTTTACACGGAGTCGAACAGGGCAAAGACTTTTATTACAGTTTGTGCAATAAACCTGGCCTGCGATTGCGAGCTGCGAGTGTGTGGGTGTGTGCCCGTGTGTGTGTGTGTGTGTGTGCGCCCGTATGTGTGTATGTGTGAATGTGTGTGTGGAATCCTGCTACAGTCTGAAGATCATCTGTTCCTTGGATACGACTCCACTTACCCCTGAGCAGAGAAGGAAGAGAAACGGGAGGAAAACAGATGTTCCGAACATGTACAAACCCACAGAGACACTGTACAATTGTATTTCACCTCCTTTATAGATGCAAAACAGAAAAAAAAACGTTTTTAACTCTTTTAAAGTGGACCGTTTTAGGAACATATGCCCTCGGTCCAACCGTGTCTCACTTCTCTTGGAGTTAATAGGAATATTCTACGTTTGTCTTTGACATCTTCACCACCACCGCCGTCGTCCTCACCACCATTGCCACGACCGCTTTAAGTGGATGTATGTGCTGGGCTTTGGAAGGTCACGGTGATTGAACAGTATGTGGTATTATGAATGTCCAGCAGAAGAAGCCAAATCACTACCTGAAGTAATTTGCAAATTATGTGTAGAGCGCAATAGCACTTAGTTTCTTTTTCTTTCTTTTTTTTTGCCTTTGGTAACGTCCAAAATATGCAGTATAAACCTGGGAGATAATAGTGGGGGAAATGGGAAAACTAGGCTAATTTGAGACAGAAGGTGTGTCCCAATTGTACACTTCTAGCTAGTGTTTGAGTGTGTCTTATAGTTGAAAGTGTTACCCAAATATCCACATCGCACACTGGGCGTGAGGGTGGAGCTTATGGACACCGTTAACCCACAATGCTGTGAGAAATTGGAAGGGGAGGAGCTACATACGGCTGTAACTGAAGCAGCCTAAAGCAGTGTGGTTAAAGTTGACGACCGCTTTTAGTTCATTTGTGCCAAAAAGTCTCTTCTAACGTCCGGACGAGTCGCAGACTTGTATGACGTACATTGGCATAGCAATACTCCATCACTTCCTGTTAGTGGGATACAGTAATGTTGTGTATCAGTACAAAGTATATACCTTGTGTTGTTAGGGTGTAGTGTGTAATTGGGACACACTGAGAGAGAATGAATGTCCTTCTGCCTTGTGTTTTTGTGACTGGTGCATGGAAGTGTGTGTGCACTCTAGGGTGGGCGACATGATGACCACTGTAATATGCTTTCCTAAACATATTTTGGATTCTGGCAGCACTTACAAAGCACTGATCTGCTCATTTCACTGGAAAGAGGTTTGGCCTGGAATCCCAGGGGGCAGTAAAGTTGTTAAAGTAGAAATTGGGAGTTTGACGGCAGGAGGCCAAAATCAATCCTGGATGCAAAAATTTGCTGAGTGTGTATGGTGCCGGTCTGAAAACCTTCAGGACGCAGAAATTTGGATAATACTGACAATGGGGGCGACGTATAAGTGATGTAGGCTGTAACATCTCCAGGCAAAATGATTTGGCTTTATTCCATTTTGTTTTTAATCATATACATCAAACAGAACCTGGTATAATGTTTACATTTACATTTATTCATTTGGTTGACGCTTTTATCCAAAGCGACTTCCAAGACGTGGAGCAGAGTAGTGGGATGGTACCTTGCTCAAGGGAACCTCAGTAGTGCCTGAGCTGGGACTTGAACCTGCAACCTTCAGGTCCCCAGCACAGTGCCCTAACCACTAGGCCACCACTGCCCACATGTGCTATAATGTGTGTGTATGTTGGGGGGGGGGGGCACTCAGACACACCCTAACATATATAAAAAAATATTTAGAAGTAAAATAAATGTATAAACACACTCTTTTTATAAGTTATGAGGCAAAATTAATATAATGCACAGTTCAGCAGATCTTGAAAATCCATATCATAATATATATAATATATAATAAAATAAATAAATAAATAAACAGTTTCACCCTAATGCCAATTTACGCCATTGCTACGCTGAAATGGCCTTGTCACGATCCGGGTGTGTCTGGCAGCAAACGAAGGGCAGGACTGACCGTGAACACAAGGGGTTTATTGAACCAAAGGGGGGAGACACACAAGGACAAGGACCGCAACAGTATGTGACCTGCACAAAACAACGTTGGACAAGGTGGGACGTCCATGAAGGCACTTTAAGCCCTTGGCTAATTGCCCACAGCTGTGCCCGTAGCCCGGCTCAGCTGTGGGGGCGGGGCCTGGACGCCCACCTGACAGGCCTTAAGTTCTGTTCTGTGGGATTTGTTGGAAACCTCGAGGTGCGGCGGCCCTCTCAGGTTTTAGGCAGAAGGTGAAACACACTTTGCATCCAGGAACAAGAATAAAATAGAACTCTGTTACGTAGTGTAATCGCTAGACCTTCCCCAGGTTGTGTTCATACAAATGAAGCTCCAGTTCAGTCCTGTTCAGTCCAGTGTGTGAAAGGGATTTTTGATTATCAGTTCATCACTTGTGAATTGCCAAATATGAGTTCCAGCTCTGGGCTGTGACATATCCTGAATGCAGGCTTTTGAAGTGAACTAAATATCAGTGCTTTGTCAGTAGCCATGTTGCCCACTCCTACTATGCTTGTGTGTGTGTGTGTGTGTGTTAGGGCTGCACAACATGGAAAAAATATCAATATTGCAATCATACAGCTCCATATTGCGACTGCGATGTCTTTTCAATATTTTAAAGGGCCCATATCTTCACTTTTCTCTGATTAAAAAAAGCATATGAATATTCATTCAGCTTCCAAATATACACTCACTCCCCCACCCCCAATCCGCACTGTCCATATTTGGAAACTTAAGCGTTAAAAACAACCTGTTTTCAAATCGCAGCTTTGGTGATGTCACAAAACCAACCCATTTACTTTTAACCCCGCCCCCTCACGTGAACGTTCTGTGATTGTTTAGGGGCACATTTGCACATCGCAGCCGTCTGCGGTATCAGCATTGCAAACACCGATATCGTGATAATCGTGTACCGATAAAGTATTGTGCAGCCCTAGTGTGTGTGTGTGTGTGTGTGTGTGTGTGTGTGTGTTGCTGGAGGACTCCGAAGGACACTGTTTGCACACTAAGCTCTTCTTGCAGCACGGCTCTCGTGCATCATTGTGACGACCCCAGCGCCAAACCAACACCCCCCCACCCACCCACCCACCAGCCTGTGCGCTTCCAGCACTCGCCGCAGGCACGACGGATGGCTTCCCTAAGCCATTGTGACAGAATGTGAATAAGGTGGCAGCTCCATACGGGCAAGCCAGTATCTTATAGACCTGGCACGGGTAAAAGCGACAGCCTATAGCGTCAGCACCTGCGTTTCGGGCTGGTGCACGCTGGTCAAAAGTGAGCGCTCGGGACGTGTACATATGGAGAGTGATTGTCAAAGGCATTTTCAATACCTCATATAGTGATACTGCATAGCTGAGGTCAGCGCTAGAGCCCTGTGCGTGTCCGTGTGTGTCCAGGGCTGCTAGAATGTCACAAAACACGTCTTCCTTGATGAGTTGTGTGCTTGTTGCGGCCAAGCTTAATTGACTTGTGCGCTTTTAGTGGTACGCATCACTTTGCTTTTTTTTTTTTTGCATTTGACTGCATAGGAAAAGACATTCAGCCTCTCGCTGCACCAGTAGCAGCAAAGCAGACAAGGCGTGATGTGCGTTCGAAGCAGTGAGAGTAATAAGTAATTATAGCTGTTGAGGTTCTCGAGAGGCTTGGCAAAAGTCTTCACCCGAAATGCTGCTTAAAACTCGACAGGTGCGACAGGTTACGTGAATATGAATATATGGAATCCATATATCGCAGGACGTATCGAAGGGCAATAGATGTGAAGGCAATAGTTGTGTTTGTTGAAGAGAGTCTGTTGGATTCAGCTGCATATTTTTGTACCGACTGTGGTAAGAATATGCACGTTTACGTACTTGACTCCATTTTTCCATTAAGCAAATGATTGTATATTTTTGGCATATTTACATCACGCATGTGCACAATAAGCTGCGCTTCAGCTTAGAGGAGTGTGGCGTTAATGTCTCTCAAGGAGAATAGTGACTCATACACTCAAGACCTACAGCGGACAGCCATAACATTAAAACCACCTGCCTAATGTGTGTAAATACATACATACATACATACATACATATATATGGCATCAGACCAAATGGACTAGCCTTCCCATCAATGCACCTCGGGTGCCCATGACCCTGTTGCCGGATGTCCGGTTCCCTTGCTTTGCGGCACTATTAGTAGGTACTAACCACTCCATGCTGGGACCCCTCCCACCCCCACCCTCAAGGACTCACAGTTTGGCCCTCAGATCCTTACACTCACCCATTCTTCCTGCTTCCAACACGTCAACAACAACTAACTGTTCACTTGCTGCCTAATATCTCCCACCCCTTGACAGGAGCCACCAGTGTCACCCATTTCACCTACCAGTGGTTTTAATGTTGTGGCTGATTGGTGAACATCAGCGGACTGATACTGCAGCTGATCTGTAAGGAAACATTCTGACCACATGGGTTACTCAGTCTGTTTTTGGTGCTGTGATTATCAGTAATGGAGGTACAGCGAACCTCGAGGTCACAACGCTTAATTGACACCCATTCGTTGAACATTGCATCGCTTTTGTTGCCTCTTCTGCAGGTACGCTATCACGAAATGCTGGATAGTTCTGTACTCCCACCTTTTATCCTCAGAAAAGAAACGAGCTTTTCTTTTCGAACATGCTTTGCCTGACTTTGGTGCCGCCAGCTACAAATCAGTAGGTTGTCTTGACTGCCTGCGGCCATGTTGGATTGCTTTAGTTTACACTGTTAGTGCAACGCATTGGCTTAAAATCACATGTTTATTTACTTAGCACCTTACACATATTTAAAATATAGCTTTTTGTGGACAGGGGTCTGCTCTCTCTCTGATTGGGCAGGATGGCCCTCCCTCTTCCCCATCACTCATTACAATGCTAACTGCATAACAGAGTTGGAAGTTATGTTTTCCTGTCATGAGCAACGGCACTTCAGCATATGTCTCATAGGAAGGTGCTAGCTTTCAGCCTGGTGATGGGAAAGATCTAACAAGCAGCTGGACATTGGCCATAACTAGAAATGAAGGTGGATTGGCAAACACAATAATATAGAATTAATTGCATTTATTAAATAAATAAAATGAATTGAATTCAGAATGTATTACATTTATTAAATAAAATGAATTTAATTTGGAAATAAATTAATTTCATTAAAAATAATTATATATA
>JBBPDA010000001.1:40643119-40659070 GCA_037974385.1 Arnoldichthys spilopterus
ATATACACATACATTAAAGGTAAATTAAGGTAAAAAGATCAGTCATTACGATTGTAATAAACTAAAAATATTATATTATTTTAATTTAAATAAATATTATATAATTATAAAAACCAGTGAAATGCCAATTTTTGAAAGAGAAAAATACAGAATGTTGCTGCATTGAATCCTAATTATTTAGGCATTGCACATGCTAAATTCTTAAAATGTTTATCAGGCTAACACATTTACATTTATTCATTTGGCTGACGCTTTTATCCAAAGCGACTTCCAAGACGTGGAGCAGTACTTTGCTCAAGGGTACCTCAGTAGTGCCTGAGCCGGGACTTGAACCTCTGACCTTCAGGTCCCCAGTGGCAACGTCCTAACCACTAGGCCTCCACTGCCACCATTAGGATTTCAGACCCTGATTCAGAACATTGAGGCATCAGACATGTGGGAAGGTGCTAAGAACTTTTTAAAAATAAGCTCTAAGCTAAATCCAGTGTAGTGATGCCAAAACAAGTGCACCACAGTGTTCAGTGCAATTGCTGCTATAGACGTTTGTGAGGAATAACAGATTCCTTTGGCCTTGCATAAGGAGGTAGAGGGAATTCCCAAAAACCATCCCAGCATAACAGTCACCTTGAGATTGAGTGTCCACCCACCCATCTTCTAAACCGCTTTTTCCATTTTGGGGTCGCGGGGAAGCTGGAGCCAGTCCCGGCTGACTGCGGGCCCAAGGCAGCGTTGAGATTGAGCAATCTGACTTCAAATCTGCCTCGTCTGTAGTGTACGTTTCGCTAGAAACACGTTTAAGGTGTACAACATGGATTCTCATGAATTCTTCGGTTTTTCAGCTTTTGTAAAGCATTCTCTCACGTCCATCTCCTCCTCAGAGCAGCTGTGTTGTGGTTCCACACCAGTCAGCCATAACATTAACACCACCTGCTTAAGCTCTGACTGTGGTGCACTGTGATCTGACCCCCTTTTCTATCAGAGTCAGCATTCACTTATAACACTGTACTGTATAACAGGAGCTCCTCTGTGGGATCAGACCAGACAGGCTAGCCAATGTGCTCATGACCCTGCCCCCGATTCGCCAGCTGTCTTTTCTCAGTTCACTTCTGGTGGGGACTACTGCACACCCGGAACACTCCGCAAGACCTTTTGGAGACGCTCTGACTCAGTCGTCACAGTAAGGCCCTTGTCAAAGCAGGTCAGAGCCTTACGCTCACCCATTTTTCCTGCTTCCAGCACATTGATTTGTAACTGACTGTTCACTTGCTGCTTAAGATATCCCACCCCCCTGACATGTGCCATTGTAATGAAATAACTAGAGAGTCAATGTAATTCACTTTACCTGTCAGTGGTGTTAATGTTATGGCTGATATGTGTATTTCAGATATCAGTTAGAGTTAAAATTGCTGTCTGTGGTGCACAATGATACGGTACAGATGTGGCAGATAGGGACTGGGCTGAAGGAGTGAAAAAGCTTCTGGAAAACTGTCTTTAGACTCTTCCCTGTGGCTGAACAATTCATTTGCAGTTTGAAAGAGCGCAGTTTTCACGTCAAGGGCTGCAATTAGAGGGAGTTTACTAGTAATAAAGGAAATCTAATCACACAAAGCTTGAGAACTGGTGCTCTGGCAGATTATATGGAGCGGTCAAGCCTCAAGTCGGACAAGAATTGACTTATTCGGTGGACAGAAGATCAATTTAAAGTTAAAAATGACATTGGAACTGAAATCTCAAAGACAGATGGCGGCTCCTGTCAGTGTCAGAAATGCAGTTTACACCACAGTTCACACCGATCTCCTGTTTACACTGTAAATCACAAACATGGCTCATCTGTATGTGGTCACTGTATTGAGGAAAGTGATGGATTAGGCCCGTGATGTGTGTGTGTGTGTGTGTGTGTGTGTGTGTACAGCAAATCTGCTGTTTATACTAGAGGGCTGAGGGGTTACCCCTTAGCACAATGTCTTCCTAAAGGCGCAGGCGTTTCACTAGAGATATGTATATATAACTTAATTTATGATTATTATTATGTTTATTTTTGCATTGCTGATTTGCATCGGAAAGCTAGAGAGGATAGCATACCAGGGTTATTAATGTGACATACAATATCAGAATTAACTGTACAGGCGTCTCTGAGCCCAGTAAGAATATCATAACGTTATTGCCATAACTTATCATGTGTTGTCGTTCACTGAAAAGTGAGGGATTATTTGTCGTTGTGAACACACCATAGCACAACACACAGTGCATTTAACCCATCCATGTAGGAGCAGCGGGCAGCTGATGTGAGGAGGGTACCTCAGTGGTACATGTACCAGTCCGGGATTTGAACCAGCGACCTTCAGGTCGGCTCTAATCTCGGTTTTCGCTCATCCGTAGGCCAGTGTTTCCTTGGGCAGCCGACGCGGCTACGTCAACTTCAGCAATGTAAGCTGTGAAAACAATGGTGTCTCCACTTCGTCACATGGAAAACATAAACTGCTGTTCATTGTAAAGAAAAAAACTCATAAAAATATTATAAACTGAACCTGTTTTTACTTGACAGTTGATGATGCGTAGCTGGACCGCGGTCTACCCGTTTTCCCGTTTTCGGCGGGTTTTTAATAGTATTAGATTCATCGTCCATGAAGGCTGGAGGATGCCGTGTAGTCTGTAAATAACTGAATATACTCACTGTACGTTCCCATCATGATGTTATGTATTGCATATTTCACCACTTTCCCTGCTTACAAAAACACCGATCTCTCCAAATCCAGGCTACTGAAGGTGGATCAGGCCTGGGGCTTCTTATAGCCCTTCAGGGGCTTGGGCACTAAGCCAAGATGGTGTCCAGCGACCGTCCTGGACAGTGAAAGCACAGTGTGGTTTAGTGTTTTTTTTTTTTTTTTTTCAATAATCCACCTATTAGAAAGCTCTTAATCGGTTAAACCGTGTTTTGGGGCAAGGAAAACTGCTCCAGTGCCTCTGTGGCCTGGAGCTGAGCTCCTAAGATCCCCAGAATCCTAAAAAAAAAAAAAAAAAAAAAGTGGATCCACGGCGAATCCAGGTGCTACTTGCGTTGATACGAATGTGACGGAATCCAGCCGAGGGCTCTTTGATGTGGAGAAGTATAAAAGATCAAAGTGGTTTACGTGACTTACTGAGATACAAAGTCAACTATAACAAATAATTAAATATTACACAGTGAAAAGCGTCTAAAAATACTACTTTTATGAACATAAACTTTAAATTATAGATTGAAAACTGTTTAACACATATTAAAATCAAATGATTAAGTGTAACTGTCACACTGGCTGTGACTCGAGGAAGATTGTCCCAGTGGATGTTGTAAAAAGGGTGTGTGGGCAAAGCTGACTCCCCGGCACGTCCCGTCTGCGGGTGTTGAGCAGAAAGAGCCTTTTCTTGCATAACCGGGCGTGTTTTTATAATGCAATAATGACTGTATGATACACTTGTAATACTAAGCATGTATTTTAAGCTTTTGTAAGAAAACGTACTCTTCAGACAACGTTGGACACGCTGCTAGATAAACACATCACAGTGTCTCGCTTGCTTCGTCTGCTGACCCGCTGTACATACACGCTGGCTAAGCACTGTCTTTGAGGCTACACTTGAAATCACAAACGGGCTACTTCCCCTTTTTAGCGCGTGAAAAAGGGAGAGAAAAAGACTACACTGTAAAATAGACTGTGGTGCCTTTTTAAAACATGTATGTCATCCTTTTAAGACAATCCTGCTGAGCTTGTGTACAACCAAAACATGATTAAACGATCTGAAGAATCACTTCTTTAGGCCTCGTGTGGTTATTTAACCCATGTTGGTCGCCCAAGCCGTGGACGCCTTGAAATTCAGTTCAGTTTTATTTCTATAGCACGTTTTACATCTGACGTTGTCACAAAGTTGATTCACCAAGTCCGGGTCCGAGCCCCTAATGAGCAAAGCGAACGTGACGGAGTCAAGGAACAACTCCCTAAGTTGGAGGAAGAAACCTTGGGAGGAACCAAGACTCTGAAGGGGAACCCATCCTCCTCTGGTCGGCACTTGACGAACATGAAGGAGGCATTTACTTGAGGTCATGACTTTCATGGCTAAGGTGTGAGCAGCAAATGAGCATGTGATGATGGTCCGTGGTGGTTAAACGATTCTATTAGACGATCTGTTCGAGGGCACAAGCCGGCTGGGACCCAGGTGGTAGTAGATCAGGTTGGATGGGAGTGGGGCACGTCCTACATATACATGTTGATAAAAATGTTGATGCCAAAACAAATTCAAATTGGGGTGTCAGAATATACTGGTATTGACAATAACCATGATATTTAAAAAATAGAATATTACTTTAGTGTTATTAATACATATGCAATCATAGAGTGAATAATCATGCGCCGGTATCTGTTAGGGGGGTAACAAGGTATCAATCTGTATCAATGCATCGACCAAAATAGCACACAATCCAATATATCAATGTGACACAAAACTTGATGTATGTTTAATTATTAAAAGAAGCTGCTTTTGCTTATGACGACACTGCTGCCATTGAGTTGATGGAAATGTAGCAGATTGTATGAAAATGTATAGAAAATGTATCAAATCATTGGCTAAAATATTTGGATCAACTTGTGATTTACACCTATAGTATCTGTGTGGTTCATACTGCAACAGTAGGTGGCGGTGTTGCTCCTTACTATGCTTTTATTTCAGTTTAATAATGCATATTTATGGGAAACCCTCTTAAAACGGCTGATATGTTGATTAGCATAACACTGGCTTGTTTGCTGGTGTTCCTTTGATGTGTGTCGTGTGTCCAACAGTTGTGCAGAATGACATTTGATTTGTCTGCATTTTTTCATTGCATGTGTTACTCTCTTCAGTGTGTCACTGTGTCCTCTGTGTGTGTGTGTGTGTGTGTGTGTGTGATTTACTAATGGATCGAATGTGGAATGTAAAGCAGTATAAATTAAAAAGCTTTGAGTGTAAAGATTATTTTATATCTACTGTAACACTGAACCTCTGTTTAATATTCCACGTCACACTCAGGGGGTGGAGCTAATCTACAATGGAAAGTAGTCAGTGGCACACAAACATCATGATATAATTATTTTTATATATTTATTTTTTAAATATAATTTTTAAAAATAAATAATTAATTAATTAATTTTGCTTTTGTCAACTAATGTTTTATTTTTAATTATTTTTATAGATTTTATAGATTTAGTATTATTATTAATATTGTTATTGTGAATTCTACTGACCATGATAATAGCGTAGAGAACATCTGATTTCGGAACAGCCCTAAATCAAATATAAATGTACGTAATTATGTAATGAACATGGTATGTGATGTAGCTCGAATGTACAGCTACAGGAACAGTTCTGGTAGGGTTGACTTTGGCATAAGGCAGCTTTTGTTTTTCCTTTTGCTTTGTTTTAGTAGCCAATGAGTCATTAACCTGCTTGAAGTGCGGTGTTACATTTTCCACCCACGACTCTTTTTCACTTCAGCAAAGGTGAGTCATTCCTGAAAAAAATGACTCAAATATAAAACCATTATCTTTTTTTCCTGCAGGAGTCAGCGGAGGTGGTGCCCATGGCAGCCGCCTCCCAAACGAGGCAGAAGCGGGTGGACTTCCTGTCGGGCGTGCTGATGTTTGACCCGCACGGAGAGGCGGGCGGAGGGTCGGGCAGCGACGGGAGCCCGCGAAGCAGTGATGGAAGCCCAGAGGGGGCAGCCTCCACCCTTCTGGCCCCACCACACAGAGACCCCGACCAGGAGGACGGTTCCCGCACCCTAGTGCTTGTCTCTGCTGGCAATGGGGCTGGCTCACCTGGCAACGGGCTGGTATCCCCCTGCGATGGGCAGGGGACACTAGCGGCACTCACGCCTCAGGGCGAGCGACCCGTGCCAGACGAATCGGAGCCCGGGACCCTCTCGTCCGTCCTCAAGTCCGAGCCCAGGCCCATCATAATGACAACAGTGGCCGTGATCACGGGCGGCACCTCCTCCTCACCTCCGTTCACCAAAGTGGAGCGCACCTTCGTGCACATCGCAGAGACGACTCACCTCAACGTGATGACGGCCAGGCACCAGCTGCCTGGGCTGGAGGAAGAGCCGTCGCTGGAGCGCGAGCCGAGGGAGGCTTTGAGAGAGGGGGAGGAAGAAGGGGCGGAGAGGAAGGAAGAGAGTGAGACGGTAGGAAAAGAAAACGGCAGTGAGAAGATCGTTCCAGAGAGTGCGGCTAAGAGTCATGTGGGAGATGCTGGAGAGAGAGATGAGAAGCAGAAGGAGGAACATGAAGAGCCACAGAACGAGAGGGTAGAGGAAGAAGGTACATTTTTGGCTCAGGATGCAGAGGAGGACGAGAGGAACCTCCTGGAGGAGAAGGAACAGGGGGCCGAGAAAGTGCCCTCAGCTGAGTCACGTGACCAGCGAGAACCTTCAGCCGCTAAGCATGAGAACGTTGTCTCCACGGAGACCGAAAACGCGGAACATGCTCCCACATTAATCAAACATACCGAAGAGCAGAGCAAGAAACAAGAAGAGGCTGGTCTTACGCTGTCCAAGGAGACGACGATGAAGGAGATAGCGGCGTCAGACGACAGAAGGGTGGATTCCGTTCCCCGTCCTCCGAGGCGGAGTCGCATCCCGGTGCTCATGTCCGAGGAGGAGACCGGTTCAGACCGGTCGTCTCAGACCAGCCAAGACCAGTCGCAGAGGACCCGCAAAAGCCGACGCCCACACTTGGCCCGCCTCGTTTTGGAGAGAAGACGGTCCCGCCTGCGCCACCAGTCCACCTCCTCCCCTTCCCCAACCCTGTCGACAACCGCCTCGGAGGACGAGGCACACCAATCAGAAGATTCGAATAGAGCAAGAGGAGCTGATGGGCAAATGAGGAGCCGGATCCCGCGGCCGGCCACTCCCATTAAGAAGCCTTCCATGCAGTCTGGGACCGGGACTGTTCCTCGAACGCAGAGATCTGTCTCCTTCATTCAGCCCAGGTGGGTGGAGTTTGTTAGTAGGGCTGGGCGATATGATGAAAATACATAATATTGCGGTAATTTTATAAATTATATATATATATCTTGATATTTTAAAATCGCCACTAAAGCACTTTGTGTGTGGTGTAAATGTTCTTCTTAAGGTACTATTCATTATATAAATATATTTTATATCTTTTGTAAATCTTACAAATCTCAAATACTAAATTTGTTGGAGCTACTATGCTGTTTCTGTATTTTCTCCAGCCATGCTCAGCGCAGGCACAACCCCCCCCCAAAGCATTTGCATCTGTCTGTGTGGATTTATGTATGATAGACGCGATGACACAGACGTAAGCTTTGTGAACGTGCTGCACGTTGTTGGCTCTTGGGCGAAGTGGATGTTAAAGAGGGGGCCTTGCTTACTGTCGATTCTCTTTTCCCAGTTCTGTCTGCTCGGGGATGCAGAAGTCCGCCAGCGAGCATGCAAGCATTCATCAGCAGCAGCCCAAACCTCAACTCCGGCCCTCCAAAACACTGCCCCCTCGCACCCCAGCGCCAGGCCCCGTCCCTTCGCTGGCCAGCCGGACAGCTCTGCGCAGCCTCTCCCGGCCGGCCGCTTCCCCGAGCCCTCGTAGCGCAAGCACCTCCCCCCGCAGTTACTCCACCTCCCGCACCGATAGCCCCTCCCCCCAGCGCCTCCGTCGGCAACCCCAGCAGCCTCGCCCAGTCCCGGCACCGCAACCAAAATCCAAACCTCAGGAGTCCGCCCTCAAGAAGAGCAAGGCACAGCCGACCGCCGCGGCCCAGAAAGGCAAGAGAGATTCATCGGAGGCGAAGTCAAAGGGCAGATAATTACTGTACAAGCCTCGCACCATCCATGGGCATTACACCCCCCTACAGGACACACACTCCCGTACTTGTCATGATTAAATGCCCACCAGGCCACAGTAATTGCTCACTAATTCACGCCTACGGTTTCTCATCCGACTTCACCAAACGATGCGGGCGGATGTGTTCACCTGTCATGTGACTGAAACAGCTGCTTAAAGCCCTCGGAGGAGGATTCTCACACATATACAACAAAACACAGAGCGACCGCGATGGCAAGCGCGTGCAAACGAAACCCATACTGACGGAGTGTGTCGGACAGTAGAACACACCTCACATGCCTTAATGAAGTCTGCAGTGTGACACAGTTCCACTGTCACAATGAAGCTTCCAGCAGACGCACTGCAAAAGCTGCATCCTACACTGTAAAAGCCGATCAGCTTTAAAAAAAAACATCTCCTTATTTGATCACACACACTCTTTAAGGAGCTCAATGAAGCCCCAATGGTTCGAGATACACACACACACACACACACACACACACACCCACACACACACACACCTCCCTAAAGAGATTACAGTCCACATGCAGGATGTAAAAATCCTCTCCAGGATTTCGTTCCAGCTGCCGGCTTTTCTCTGATGAGCTCAAACCGGCAGGAATCAAAATCCTGGAAGGGGTTTTCACTTTCTGGACCCACCTCTGATGTTCACTGGGCTTCTTTAAAAGTGTAGCTGTGACGAATTAAAGAAACTGCTTTTGAAGTTGATCCAGCTTACCTTTATCCCCCGTGCTCCAGCGAGGAACAGAAGGACCATCGTTTTTAATTACTGCAAATATCGTTCTCGTACACGGGGTCTCTTTCAGCTTCACGCACTTTCATTTCCTTCCGCGATGTCCAGTTTTAGGTCACACTCGTGGCCTTTACCTAATTACGACACAACAAAGCCATGGAACCCACACTCCAAAAGGTCTCGTTCAGGCGTAACAAATCTCACCACGCAGGGTATCTGTACAACTGGCTATACCTCAGCATTCATAAATGAATCAGAATCAGAATCAGAATCAGAATCGTGTTTAATGGCCAAGTATGTGAGTGAACACATACAAGGAATTTGATTCCGGCAGGTGGTGTCTCTCAAGTACAGTGTAGTAATAGTAAGAACAGAAACAGTAAAACAATGTAGAAACACAATGAATAATATTAGTCAACAGTATAATATGGTAAACAATCAATACTTATTTACAGAAACACAAAGTGCACATAGCGGTGAGCGTAAAGTGCAGTTACAGTGTGAAAATGTAACTGTTTATGAGGGGGACGGTATGGAATGGGTACGGAATGGGACGGTACAATCTTAATCCACAAGCCATTGTTTTATGGCGTGAAAAATCCTTAAAAATTCCTAGAACTGGTTTGAACTGAACACTTGAGGAATAAGTTGTACGCCTATACGTTGAGGCGCTCCTGGACAAACTACATGTTGATTTTCCAAGTGAAAGTACGAACAGTGTAGTCCACAGTTTAATCCACGATTCGCTGAATTTCTTTCATTTTTCAGCCACTTCTCCTGTACCCAGGGCGGTGGGGGGTGCTGGTGTCTATCCCAGAGGTCATAATCCGGAGATACACCCTGTCCTTTGCAGGGCAGACACACAGAGCCATACACTCACACGTAGTTTAGCATCTTCACTCCACCGGACATGGGAGGGATGTGGAGATCCTGGTGCAGCCCCAGAGAGAACAAACACAGGACCTTCTCGTGTGAGCTTAAACACCAATCAGCCATAACATTAAAACCACGGACAGGTGAAGTGAATAACATTGACTGTGTAGTTATTTCGTTACAGTGGCACCTGTCAGGGGGGTGGGATACATTAGGCAGCAAATGAACACCGAACGCACCGTGCACCACAGTCAGAGCTGTTTCAGCACCATGAGTGGGACCTAGTCAATATTAGGCAGGTGGTGTTAATGTTATGGCTGATCGCTGTTTATAAAATGTGGCCTGTGTAAAAGATATGACTTTTCATATTGGGTTTTCTGCCCAATATATTCAACTCAAAATGTATAACAACCGCTTCTAAGGGGTGGACGGCTGGTGTCCAGCATAGTTTGCTGCTCAAACACACCTGGTTCAACGTACCTGTTCATGGCCAGGTGTGGTCAGTGTGTTTTAGGAGGGCTGTGCTGGACCCCGACCCTCCAGGACCCGATTTGCTCTAGAGGACATAACTTATGTACAAGAAAAACATGTCTTTTGACCAGGGGTGACCATACAAACGCAGCCTGTACCTCATTTCAAACGGAGAACAATTCATCCACATTTATATTCTCTAGTCGTTTCAAACCTTTGTCATTTCTTTTATAAAGAAGGACCATTTTCTCATATTTTTATCTGTTTTTTGAGCTCTTACTATTCATTTCATTATCCGAACAAATGTTAGACTGACTAATTTTCTCAAGATTTCGAGAAATTTGAATGTGTTGAGATAACATGATTCATTCGCGATCTCATGAAATCAAAACCATCGCCATGCATGACCCCTAGTATCTATTTCTTAACATCTAAGCCCAGGAAAACGCATGGATGTGAAGTGAACGTGAATATTTGCCATCGTGAACACGCTAAAGCACCACAACAGAATGTGACCTCTGCTTTTAACCCATTACACATGCACACGTGGAGCAGCAGGCAGCTACCAACAGCGCCCGGGGAGCAGTGTAGCTGGACAGACCTCAGTGGCGCCCGGGCCAGGACTTGAACCTGTGTCCTTCAGTACACAAGGGCAAGGTCCTAACCGCAAGGCCACCACTGCCCGTCATGTGGGCACTGCTGGTTACTTTGTTACAAAGGAGCATAAATGAGGCTTAACAGAGGCGGAGCTCAGCTTCTTACTGCACCACCAGCGCTACTGAGCAGTACAGTCCCTCAGATGAGTCAGGGCTGCAGGACAGAAGAGCTGAAAGTAGACTGCCCAACTTGTACAACGCAGAGCACAGAACACACCAATACTTTATAACAGGGTTTATGAAAAAACGACGACTAACTTTCAACAGGGATGAAAAGAAAAACAGAAAGATACATTTTGTCTTTGCGAGATTGCGAATGAATTGTCATTTTGTTCTTGGGAAAATTATCTCAGGAAAGCATATGTTATGCAGTGGTAATGACAACTAAGATCTTGAGGAAACAAAATTAATTCATCACATTCAGCCACAACATTAAAACCGCTTTCAGGGGAAGTTAGTAACCCTGCTGATCTGGTTACAGTGGCTCCTGTCAAGGTGCGAGAGATCTTATGCAGCAAGTAAACAGTCAGTTCTTGAAGTTGATGGGTTGTAAGCAGGAAGAACGGGCGAGCGTAAGGATCTGAGGGCCAAACTGCGATGGCTAGACCACGCATCTTCGACGTGGCATCTCGGTACGCAGCGGATCGTACCTACCAAAGGTGCTGTAATAAGGGTCAGCTGGTGAGCTGGCGACAGGCCCATGGGTACCCAAGGCTTACTGATGCACGTCTGGGCTGATCCCACAGAAGAGCTGCTGTAGCACAAAATGTTAATGCTGCGGTCCGGACACACAGTGCACCACAGTCAGAGCTGCTCTGGTGGGACCTACACAATATCAAGCAGGTGGTTTTAATGTTCTGGCTGATCGAAATGCAATGAAACAAACAAGTTGTTTGTCACGCATGTCAAACAAAATGACTTATTCCATCACTCATTTCGCCAAGCCCCGCCCGTTACTCTGATACCTCCACCTGATCGGTCAGCTCATTGACCCACTCTCTCTGATAGGCCCATTCATGACTGTGACCAGCACTACCCTGTTGGCATGCCTTTGGATATGCTCATTTTTGCTGTGTTTCTTATAACCTGTCTGTTGAAAATATGTAGATAATATAAGTACTTTTCAAGACAAATTTCTATTTATTTTTGTTCCCTGTGGAGGATCGAATGGATGTGATGTGAAAATGCGGAAATAGTGTTACGTTTTCTTCGTTCTCGTTGGAAGTGCGCCATGCTCATTACGCACCGGGCAGATGTCCTAAGAATGGGCCAGCAAACACGACACGACGCGCTATGGCAGAAAGGGAACGTGAGCTTGATCAGCTTGCAGACGAGGTTTATTTACAGCAGAACTACCTGGGGAAACTGTGGCAACCGTGATGTAATCTGGCAAACCAAAGCCAACCTCAAACATTCAATATTCAGTAGGATGTGCGTAGATGTCAGGGGGACACGCCCACATCCGTTCGTTCGATTATACACCGATCAGCCATAACATTAACAGGTGAAGTGAAGAACGTTGACTCTTAAGTTATTTCATTACAATGGCGCCTGTCAGGGGGGTGGGATACATTAGACAGCAAGTGAACACTCAGTTCTGGAAGTTGATGTGCTGGAAGCAGGAGCGTAAGGATTTGAGCCACTTTGCCAAGGGTCTTATTGTGATGTTCTAGATGTGTTCCGGGTGTGCAGTAGTTAGTACCAGTCAAAAGTGATCCAAGGAAGGACAACTGGTAAATCGGTGACAGGGCCCTGAGCACCCGAGCCTCATTGATTGCATATGGGGAGAGAAGGCTAGTCTGTCTAGTCCGATCCCACAGAGGAGCTCAAAATGTTAATCCTGACTCTGATAGAAAGGGGTCAGAACACAGAGTGCACCACAGTGGTTTTAATGTTATGGCCGATCTGTGTATTTCCACTGTAAAATGCAAGTAAACCCGGTATGATGATGAGCAATGAGGTCTTACCATAGTTTACCGAATGTTTTGACATGCTTGTTCTGTCAGTGGTGGTCTTTTGCCCTGTGATTTGATGCAACGCCATGTTCTGCAACGTTGGTGGAGGACAATGCAACAAATGTACATCAGTCTGCTGGATTTTTAAGGCGTGTGTCCACCTATTAACCTAAAAAGAAGTATTTCTTCCCAAGACGGTTTCCGTTCTGCTGCAGAACAGTTGCATGCTGCGTGATACTGAAGAGTTCCAGAGTGTTCTGTTGGTGGAACGTTCTTTCTCTCTCTCTGGCTGTGAACGGAAGGAGAAGCATGGATTGGAGAGGCGCCATGGAGAAAGCACCATAAGAACAGGAAACGTTCTCGTCCTCTCCTTTGTGGTTCCATCAATAGGGGAGAACCTTGCATGACCACAAGTTTCGTAACAAGAATCCCAACTGACCTAATGCTTATCTGAATTAACAGCCTTTCTGACCGGTTATCCAAATGATCAGCGATGCCAATCAATAAACAAACGCCACATGAGTGTTTGGATGCGTGTCTCGTCTCTGTGTGCTAGTATCTCAAACTATGCAAAACATCTGAAACTGAAAAATCAGGGAAAACCTAATTTCCTACACTTTTTTTGAGAAAAAAAAATTGATTTTGTGTGTCTTGAAACATCAGAACTAAGCTGCATTTTTTTTGTGATGTCATAAAGTCGGCCTCATGGACCAACAGATTTCTTCTTGAAACCCTTTTCGCGAAGATCCTGACATCCACTTGTGTTTTCTTATGTGAGATTTGTTCTGAGGATCAAGGTCTTTTTAGGATTTCAGAATAAGTCGTGTTGGTGAATGAGGCCCAATTCATTTACATATATTTACGCCTCTTCAGCCTATGTTAGTTTAGCCCCGCCCATTCATGAGGAAGTTATAAGGAGTGTTTCAGCACCGACTGCTTTGGGGGTTGAAATGCAACACATGGCAGACATTCAGAACAGAGCTCATTTACATATATCAGTCTCAAAGGCATCATAACAGAAACAGCCTGTTTAATTCTAAAGGTTAAAGAATATTTGCAAATGAATAATACTGATCTTTTTGTACATAAAGCCTGGACATTCTAAACACAGTAAACGAAAATGTCCTTTAAAAGTAACATTTCCTTAATAACGATCATGTATATTGTCCCCCAAATAAATAAATACTTAAAGAAAACTTTAATTATTTATTTATTTATTTATTTTTAATAAATAAATAAATGAAAAATAGATTTTTATTTTTTTTTTGAAAAATAGATTTTTTAAACATTAATTTAATAACTATTATTTGCAAATGCTAGACTTACACATGCATGCATAATGAAGCTCCATGTGTTTTTAGTGACGGGGCAAAATCTTTTTAGGCTGTGGCTTCTCCAACAACTGAGTTTATTTCCAAATAGAATTTCCATAAATGGTATAATTAAAAAAATGCCAGACACTTTTGTAATCATGTAGACTTCAGTTTTTCCTTTATATGTTTGTTTATTTATTTATTTGATTTTATTTAAAAAAATTAAATCATGTTTTCATGAAGGCCCGTCTAGGGAGAAACATTGCAAATTGCTATAACTGCTCTGAGATTTGGCACCAGACAGTTCTTTAATCTTTTTCGATGCCGTGTGTCTGTCCCTAATAATGAAACGTTAAATAGAAAGTGATACATAAAATACTTCTAGTCAAGGCCATAGCTATGGAGTCTGCATGGGGGACGGGTGGGCATCAGCATAGGCATTTTGCGTGGCATGAAGATGAAACATTTTTGTTGAATGGGGGGTGGTGGGGGGTTGGTGAATTGGAGTGGGGTTGGAGATGAAAGTTATTGTTTTGGGGGTGGAGCTGTGGAGACACAAAATATTTTCAGCAGTGGTTCATGGTTGTAGGTTGATTGGATTCTCTAAATTTCCTGTAGGTGTGAGTGTGTGTGTAAATGGTTGTCTTTTTATGTGTTGCCCTGTGATGGGTTGGCCTCCTGTCCTGGGTGAACCCCTCCCTAGGCCCACAGTCAGCTGGGATTGGCTCCCGCTTCCACCGCCACCTGGAAATGGAAGAAGCGGATGGATGGATGGTTCCTGGTTGTATGTGATCGCAAAAGGGACCACTAGAAATGTAGGGCCCTATAAAAATATAGAATATTAGGCCCCAGTATGTTCTGTAATATTGGCCCCCTGTCAGTGTCAGTCAACCTAACCCAGCAACACCCCATTACGAGTCCCCTGGTTGTAACGTACTAATTCACCTTTTTATCAGTATTTTGGGGTCAAACTTTGTGCGCATTTTTTATATTGAGGGGGACGTATAAAGCCACCAGTGGAAACACTGTTTTTTAAAGGCTGCTGGACTCGGTTGAGACCAGCTGGAATATTATTTGGAGTCGAGATGAGCCTTGAGTACTACAGCTCTGCTATGAGACCCACATTTAAGTCACTTTGGCTTTCACTTTTTTGCCTGTTTGAGGTTTTCCGGGGCTAACGTTGACGTCAGTACAGGTTAATGTGGTGCTGACATCTTCTCTCAGTTCAGTGTGAGGTGAACCCCCACTGCGATAATGATTCTAGGAGCACAGGGAAAGGGTCACCCCCCCACCACCACCACCTGTATTCCGGCTTGTCTGAACAGGGGTGGGCTGAAGCAGCCTAATCCCGTTTGGTATGCTAATCACAGCATGGCGCAACAGCACAATAGTGTACAGTCGTGCAGCAGTTTAGGACCCTGCCACTCTTATTAGGACTGATTTGCATCTTAATCCTCATAAACTGATTTTTTTGTGGCATTGTATATAAAGGCAAGCTGACATTTTTATTTTTGATTAAAAAAACATGATTTTAAAGACCTCCTACAGAAGACAGAGACAAGCCTCATAAATCTGAATATGCAAATCCGTCTGAGGTGATTGGTCAGGGGTTGGGCAAAAAGAGTCCACCAGACGTTTAGTGGGTCCAGATGATTCTGGTGAGGGTATGAGCTTCTAGGAAGTGTAGAGAGAACAGAGGTTAGTTCAACTCTTGTTATTTGATACACTCGCCTTATACAAGTTCTGCTCCAGTCTAAAGTGTCTTCAAGGCTCAACTGCAGTTTCAAGGGACGATCTGTGTTCGGCTCTTCAGAGCCTTTCGGAATCCTGAGCTGAAGTCACTTTGCCATCGCAGGTGAGTCAATAATCCCTCTTTCTTCCAAGATAAACACCAACTTCTGAGCTAATTTGTGAAAGCATGTATAAAGGCTATTGCAGTCACATAACCCATAATCTTCAGCTTCTTCACCAGCAGTTCACACAATAAAGATGAAACACTTAGCTGCTCAATAGTCTCTCTCTCTCTCTCTCTCTCTCTCTCTCTCTCTCTCTCTCTCTCTCTCTCTCTCTCTCTCTCTCTCTCTC
>JBBPDA010000001.1:40746289-40758084 GCA_037974385.1 Arnoldichthys spilopterus
ACCCACATTATTATATCCAGCACATATCTGCTCCATACCCACATTATTATATCCAGCACATATCTGCTCCACACCCAAAGCAGAACATGACAAAACCATGTGAAATGTATCCAAGTCTAACCTTCAGCATGAGAACAACATGTAATGCTTTTTTAATAGAGAGAGCTACAGACAAATAATTAAGTGAAGCCAACGCCTCTAAAGAATTCTGGCTCCTCCCCCGAGGCTATAATATTTACAGAGCTGTGAGTGTGAGCTCCTTTCAAGAAGCGTGATATACTTTGAAAATAGTCACATTTCAGCGTTTAGGAACAACTAAAACTAGTGGAAAATCTGTGGAAAATACAACATAAATATATATCTGTCCTTTAAAATCAGCATCGACCTCAAAACATTCACAGTTTTTGCTTAACCTTAATTTGTGTTATGGTCAATTATGTGGTCAGGCACACTTTACAATAAAGAGAAATCTCGACTGTTTGATAGAGGCCTATATGTAAAAAAACGATGAATTAAACATTATTGTTATTTTCCCAAATGAATATAAAATACAAAGAAAAATGTTTTCATTTTTGCGTTTTGGCCATTAAAGGGTTAAAGAGCATCAACGGTGAACTATACATGCAGAAAGACCCTTAGAGAGGTAATGGAGAAGAGCAAGGACATTTTAGCACCAACTCTGCTTCATGGTCTACAAACTCTTAGGGAAAAAACTCCAGAGCTGCAGCACGTTGGCACTCTGGTACTGCAGAATAACGTCTCCAGACAGCAAGCGCTTTTCTTCAGACACGCACTAGCAGGCCTGCAACATTCCAGCGACTAAGAGAAAACAACCCCTCTCTCTCTCTCCCTCTTGGCTGTGTGTGCTGAGGTACAGCCCACAGTGCCACAGCAGCTCAGGACTAAAGCGTTCAAGCCTTAACTCTCCAGTGTTACTGTCGTCCTGAATAAGTTTCACCTAATGACCGAAATATACGTAATAATTTACATTTACATTTTATTTACATTCTGTTTAAATCTACATTCCAACTTTTTTCCTGTGTCTGTTTCATGGAGGCCAAAAAATGACAAAAAATTGTCAAAATCCAATACAGAAAGTGCAGGATTCTCAGTTTCAACAGAATGTCTATTACTTATACTAAAATAAATATCACAATATGCTTTGGTTACCGACGGCAACCGCTGCAACCAAAGGTTAAGGATGCGGATTTGCCTGCTTACACAACGGTCACATGTATTTCTCTATTATGACACTGGCACAGCTGACTCCGCCCAAAACAACTCGCTCTGTGTCTTCCCAAGCAACCACAATTAGCCCTCCACTGAATAAAGCATGTGCTGTGAGAGCGAGGCCTGAGGATGACTCACACTCCGGAGTGGACCCTGATGGACCCGGTGCTCTGAGGAAGTCCGTACGAACAGACCTCAACGGTGTCGTCACAGAAGGAGGACACTCGACCCATTCCTTCCGGCTCGGCAAACAGCTCTATCTTAGGAAGACTGTAGTCCTGGGAGAAAGGACAAGGGAAGAATGTAAGAATGCAATAAAAACAACACAAAATGCACATGATCACAAAAGTTATGATTTTATAAAATTTTTTTTGTGACTAAAATATGGCAAATAATCACCACTGCCAAATACAGTGAATAACATTCACTAGTTTCATTAGAGTGGCACCTGTCAGGGGGATGGGACATATTAGGCAGCAAGTGAACAGTCAGTTCTTGAAGTTGATGTGTTGGAAGCAGGAAAAAAAGAGCGACTGAGCAACTTTGATGTCTTGATCAGCTACATTTGGTGTTGGGGGAAAACTCAGATGGATGAAGGGTTGATCAGTATGTGTGTATACACCAATCAGCCATAACATTACCACCACCTGACTAATCCTGAGTAGGTCCCTCCTGCTGCTAAAGCAGCTCTGACTGTGGTGCACTGTGTGTTCTGTCCCCTTTCTATCAGAGTCAGCATTCACATTTTGAGATTGGATCAGACAGGCTTGCCTTCACTCCCTATATGCATCAATGAGCCTTGGGTGCCCAGGACCCTGTTGCCGATTCACTGGATGTCCTTCCTTGGATCACTTTTGGTAGGTACTAAATACTGTACACCTGGACCACTCCACAAGACCTGATGTTTTGGAGATGTGCTGACGCTCACCTGTTGTTTCTGCTTCCAGCACATCAACTTCGAGAACTGACTGTTCACGTGCTGTGTAATATGTCGCACCCACTTGGCAGGTGCCGCTAATGAAATAACTGGAGAGGCGATGTTGTTTACTTCACCGGTCAGCGGTGTTCATGCTATGGCTGATCAGTGCATTGACAAATTGAGCTCAACTGAAGCCTTTTCATCGAGTGCCTCCAAGTCGTAATGAAATCACAGTCCATCACCAAACCACAATCTCTGTGTCTCATATTCCAGTCCAACATAAACAGCCCTTACACTCCACTCAGCACTCTTCAGCCTCTCGATAAATATCAGCGGTCCGAGAAACCTGGCCACACTACGGGCCGAGCTTACATAGTGCTGAGAGCCAGTTGCCCATTTACACCGCTCGTGTTTGGCCAGCTGGCGGCTATCGGGGCTTTCACACAATCATGAAACTCTCACGTCCTTCCCAAAACCTCAACCCATCCAATTCAGCAGGGCTTGTGAAGCAATGGGGTAGAATTGTGCTCCAAGGAATATACATCCGAGCTAGAAATAGTAGTAGGCGTCTCACTTTACCAGCTCCCCTACACTCAGAATATCAGTTGATCTCAAGCTCTTTTAATAAAAGAACCAAATAATTTAATTCACATTGTTTTTTTTACCAGACTGAGCTGGTTTTCCACTCTTGTTACTATACAACAACAAAAGCAGTTTAAAATGACACCTGCTCTACAACGGCAAGACATCTATTGCCCTGCATCAGCCGGCTTAACTCGCTTACGGTCGACCTTACCCTCACGGCCAGTCGCATGGACCCGATCACTATGGGCTTGGTTGGGAGTGGCATTCCGTCTGGCCCCACCTCCTGGCCAGGGTCTATCTCCGACCACTCGTTCACCACTTCTGTTGGTCCCTCTTCTAGCGCGATGGTCCTCCCCTGGAAGCCTGGCTTTTCATAAAGCAGCCAGCTGGACGAAGAGGACAATGGTGGAAATATACTGTGTTACTATGTGCAATCAACACCTGGACTGAGGCAACTGGATATTTTCCCCAATTCGTTCATCCCATCTACGTACCCAGTGTTTCCCACATGTCTGAAATACATCATTTGTGAAGTGAAAGTGACTGTCATTGTGAACACACTCAAGCACCACAACGAAATGTGATCTCTGCATTTAACCCATCACACGCGCACACGTGGAGCAGTGGGCAGCTACCAACAGCTCCCGGGGAGCAGTAGCAGGATGGTACCTTGCTCAAGAGAACCTCAGTGGTGCCCAGGCCGGGACTTGAACCTGCAACCTTCAGGTCCCAAAGGCAATGTCCTAAGCACTAGGCCACCACTGCCCTAAATCAGTGAGCGGTGGGAGTGGCGGTGGTTGGGCAGGTGGTGACGTTTCCACAGAAGTTAAGTGATGGCAGACCTTGATATACCAGGGCAGCTGGTCTGAGTAAAGTCTGTGTGGGGAAACACTGTATGTGGATAAATTGTGTGGTGAAGATCCACAATGCCTTGCTTAGAACCCATCTGGTTTCTCCTCCGATTCTCCTTCACTTCATTCACTGCTTCGAGAAAAATCAAGCCTGGGTGAGCGCTCACCATCCTCTGACGACCTTGAGTGAAATGATGGGGGACAGCTGTAAGGAGGTAGCATCCTCTACATCCCGGAACACCTCATAGGCCTCTCCTCCAAACTGGGGTTGTTGGAAGATGACCAACTGTAAGATAAATGAAGGACAACACAATGTTTATAATGTTTTGGCATTTTCACCATTCACATCATCATAGTTGTACAGAATTGTCACAATTAGACAGTATGGCTAAAGGAATAAAGAAATTATTATTAGAACAACATATCCTCAAACATACCTTTCCTGGCCGTTTGTGAAAGCCTCTTACAGTTGTTATCTGAGAAGAAAATGCAATAATTATCTGTGTTAAAAATCACAATACAACCATTAAAATAATGCAATGGTTTTTTAAGTTGATGTAAAAAATACATACTGCCTGTACTACAGCTGAGAAATCTGGGAAAAAATATCTATTACATTTTTTTAAATTAATTTTAATTCATTATTAATAATAAAATAAAATGTATTAATATTTTGATTTCAATTTAAATGTGATTATTTTATTCAAATTATTATTATTTTATATCTCAAGCCCCTTTTCACAAAAAAAAAACTCCCCCAATAAGAACACGTCAGTAATTCTGGATAATATAGAACATATTTATTTAAAGTTGCAGCCCTTGCAATGTGAAAATGACAAAAATTAATAATTGTTTAGCCCTAGTCTGTACTTAAAGTACACTGTATTTTTTTGCTACACACTGCAATTTATAATATTAAGGGAAAGTATAAAACTAGCCAGTATAACTAATATGTCTCCCCATGAGATTATTCTATAGTTTTTTCTATATTATTAATTTCATATTATTTGACTAGTTTCAAGAAATAACATCTTAAACAAGCAAAACAATATGTGCAAGAATATCAGAATTTTTCCAGATAAAATATCTTGAAATAAGTAAAACTATCCTACAAAACAATAATTAATAATTTTCTAATAAATATCTCAAAATGAGAAATATTACATCTTTAAGATCATTTCAGTTGCCAAGACAGCATTCTGTCAGATGAAACATTTACAGTTTCCCCCGTCTGAACAATAACCTAAAGCCCAAGGGGTCTACATTCCTCCAGCTCTCAGATATGATTCATGATGTAAGACGACACAGCTGCTGGGAGCACAAGACAGGTAGCAACAACTGAAGCTGAGCTGGAAAACGCTTCAGAATAAGACTTTTCTATTCATAGCACAAACATACCTGTGCTGGGAAAAGTGCTACTAAAAAGAAACCGAAAAACTTCTTGAACTCATGCTCACCTGTGTGTGCTTTGGCGAGGGTAGACTGGTCTGTGGTGCTGGTGTTTTGGGCTGAGAGGCTGGCTGTGTGTGCTCCAGCAGAAAGTTGTTATCCATGCTGGGTGTTTTCCCACCTGGTGCCCCGGAGCTGACCACGGCAGGGACGACAGCAGGCGATTCTGGGCTTGGAGTTGGAGTTGCACTGGCTTCCCGGTCTTTCTTTAGGAACTTCTCCAGGTAATCAGGAAGCTTGACTTCAGAAAAGTTAGGGGGAGGAGGAGGAGTGGACGGGCTCTTTAGTGACTCACAAGATCCACCCATAAGCGCACCTCGATCCTCTAAGCTCCCTTCCTGCTCCCTTGGCGCCAGAACAGCTTCAGATGGCATCACCGGGCTCTTCTCTACCGGGGTTGGTACTGGCTGTGATTGTGATGGTGAGGTGGGCGACACTATTCCATTTGTAACAGCTTCAGGCTCATTTTGGGTCCTCCTTAAGTTCTTGGAAGAGCTCATGAGGTTGGACAGGATGGACATCCTTTCTAACCGTGACGAGGTATTTCCGGAAACTTCAGCGGCGCCCTGGTCTTCCTTGTTTTTCTTCTCCTCAACTGGCTTTCCTTCTTCATCTTTGTCCTGCCCTCGTCGGGAAGACAGCGATTTAAAGAGCAAGCTGTCTTCAGTCCCTAAGCGCTTTGGAAGCTTGTTCCTCGCATCCTCGTTTTTCTTTTTGATCAGCATGGCCGGAGATGGATCTTTGGGACCCGTCGTTTTCCGCATCCCAAACGTGAACTCCTCGGGGTCGAAGGTCTTCTCAAAATGATCTTCTTTGATGGCTGGCATGGCAAAAGACGGCGTCATCATCCGGATTTTACCATGCCTTTTCGGAGGGAGAGGGAACGGGGAGCAGAGTTCCTTGATGTTGCGTATGAAGTCTTCGGAATCGTCAGAGGTGTCCAGGATGCCGTCGTCGCTTGCCGAACAGTCCATTCGTCTCTCCATCTTACTTTGCTTCCTCTCAAATCCTTGGTCCACATCTAGCCAGCTAGATGGAGCTTCTTTACTTTTTGAAAGGCTGTTCGAGCTCAGCGGAAGGTCCTGGGCTGTAATTTGTTGAGTTTTTTTCGTCGGAGGAGGCAGCTCATGAAACTTGGGTTTGTTCTGAGATATTGTGAGATCAGATTTATGCTGTTGACTGGTTTTCATACGATCTGTGGTGGTGGTTTCCATAACTTTACTCTTCTTATCCATGTGGGAGGTCACCTTCTCCGCACCATGAGGTTGCACAGCGGCTTTAACTTGATCGAGAACAAGGTGTGAGCTTTGAAGAGGCCTCGCTTTATCTGCAGACTTCACCACCTTAACAGCAGGTTTCTTCACACCGATATCGTCCTTCATTACACTTTCTGGGGTTGGATGTTTCAGAGCATTCGGACTGTCTTTGCTGCCGCTAACAGAAATATTTACGCTTGCCTCCTCGTGACCAGCTTCCTCTGCCTGAAGTACAGCGACTGTGGTTTTTGATGGGGTTTCTGCCATTGCTGCAACATCATTTACCACAGCGTTCTTTTGTTCTCTGGCCTCAGATTTCTGAGAGGTCTTTGATGCATTCTCCAGTATAACTACAGAGGCTGACTCCTGTGGTCTATCAGACTGCACAGAGCATTTATTTTCTACTTCTTTGGCTTTTTTGTGGCTGCTGGCTTCTGGTTTGAGTGACACTTCTGTATTTGCTATAGAAAGTCCGCCACTATATGTGGTAGATGTTCCTAAGGGAGTTTCGTCTGTGAAAAGATCCGGTTTTGCTTTGGGCTTATTCGCTTGGGCAGGTTCATTCGCCTGAGAAACAGTTGCTTCTTGTGCTGGTTTGCAATCAATCCACTTAGACTTTTCAACAGCGATTGCTTCTGCAAGGCCTGGTGTTGAATTATCTGCCAGTACAGTAGTCGTACTCTCACCCTGTGTCAAAGTTGTGGCTGGCACAGTTGCACTCTCTCTTTCTCTGGTCTTGTTCAATTTCTGATCAGATATGCCACAGAGGGGATTAGAGTCTGCAGAATTGTGCGTCTTGGCTCTTTCCACTTCTTGTTTCAACTCAGCAGTTTCAGTGGTCTTCATAGCCAAATTGTCCTTGTCCTTGGCCTTGTCCAGTTCCTTCTTATCTGCTTTAGACGAAGTCTGCAAGTCTACAGTACCACCCTTAGTCTTCACGCTATCCCTCTGCTTTCCTTCTACTTTCTGCCCAGATACCTGAGGTGAAGTTCTTACATCGACAGTATTCTCTGAAGTCTTAACATCCACATCCAGCGTCTTGTTGGATTTGTTCATGTCCTGTTCAGATGGAGTCTTCAATTTCACACTTTCTTCTGGGCTCTTCTGGTCTTTGGACTTATCCAAAGGAGGTGGAGTCTTCGAGCCTGCAGCATTCTCTACCATCGTAGCACTAATGTTCAGCATCTGTTCTGCATTGTCCACTTCCTTTAATGATTGAGATGGAGCCTTTAAGCTTGCAGTTGGTTTAGTAGTCTTTGGATCCACAGTCTCCTTATCATTGGCTTTGTCCTTTTCCTGTTCGGGCACTTGGGCTAAAATCTGCAAATCCGCAGTACAATCTCTGGTCTTCGCATTCTGAATTACTTCAGCTTTGCCATCTGTTTGCTCAGTCAACTGATGAGGAGCCTTGAGGTCTGCAGGACACTCCACGGTTGCATTATCTTCAAAGTTAATTCCTTTAGTTTCGATTATTTTCTGTTTAGAAGTTCGAGAGGGAGTCTTCAAGTCAGCAGTTGGCTCCGTGTTCTTCACACTCACACTCTGCATCTCCTTGGCTTTGTCCAGTTTGTGTTCAAGCTCCTCAGCTGGACTGTTCAAGTCCAAGAATTGCTTTGCAGTCTTGATGTACACATTCTGCACGTCTTCAGCTTGGTCAAGTTCCTGCTTAGGTGGATTCTTTATGGTTGCAGTATGTTCAGTGGTCTTCACGGTCATGCTTTGCACCTCTTTGACTTTATCTGTCTTTTCGGTCTTCTCTGAAATCGTAATATCCACTTTAAGCATGTCTTCGGCTTTGTTCTTGTCCTGTTTAGATGTCTGAGAAGGAGTCTTCAAGTCCGAAGCAGGCCCTGTGTACTTCACACTCTGCATCTTCTTGGATTTGTCCAGTGTCTGTTCAAGCTCTAGAGCCGGACTTCTCAAGTCGGATAAACGCTCAGCAGTCTTGATGTACACATTCTGCACGTCTTCAGCTTTGTCAAGTTCCTGTTTAGGTGGATTCTTTGAGGTTGCGGTGTGTTCAGTGGTCTTCACGGTCATGCTTTGCACCTCTTTAACTTTATCTGTCTTTTCAGTCTTCTCTGAAATCTTAATATACACTTTAAGCATGTCTTCAGCGTTGTTCTTGTCCTGTTTAGATGTCTGAGAAGGAGTCTTCAAGTCCGAAGCAGGCTCTGTGTTCTTCACACTCACACTCTCCATCTCCTTGGCTTTGTCCAGTGTCTGTTCAAGCTCCAGAGCTCTCAAGTCTGATAAACACTCAACAGTCTTGATGCACACATTCTGCACATCTTGAGCTTTGTCGGTTTCCTGCTCGGGTGCATTTTTTGAGGTTGCGGTGTGTTCAGTGGTCTTCACAGTCATGCTTTGCACCTCTTTGACTTTATCTACTGTCTTTTCAGTCTTCTGTGAAATCTTAATACCCACATTGAGCCCGTCTTCGGCTTTGTTCATGTCCTGTTCAGATGCTAGTGATGGAATCTTAGCGTCTGCACTATGTTCAGTGGACTTCTTGTCTTTAGCTCTTTCCACTTTCTGTTTTGATCCTTCGAGCTGAAGAGCTGGAGTCTTTACATCCGCAGTCGTGGTCACACCCACACCCTGCACCTCTACCTCATTGTCCATCTTCTGTTCTATCACTTGAGCCCATGTTCTTTCTTCAGTGGATTTAACTGGTAAAACGCTCACGCTCTCCGTCTCGGTTTTCTCTTCAGAAGCTTCCACTAGAGCTTGCAAGCCTGTAGCATGCTCCATGGTGTCCACACTCAGGATGTCTTCTGCTTTTTCCACGCTCTGCTCTGCCTGAGAGTCTGCAGTGTGCTGGGCTTTCAGTTTTTCCAACTCTCTTCGATGTTTAGGTTTAGTGGGACTTTTCTGACGTGGCGCTGGAATACCGCTGCTTGCTGTCGGAAAATCGCTCAGCTCCTTCACCGGCCTTTTCGGTTTAGTGTCAGTTGAGGCCTTCACCACAGCATTCCCGGCAGTTTGGTCACGTTCAACCGACTGGGCTGGACTTAGAGGACCGTTAAGTGAAGATGAATCATCACCATGCTCCAGCCTGGCATCAGCATGCAGGGCTTGCTTGGGTGAGTCATCTTCTCCAAACTGAACTTCTTCCTCCGAGGGCTGTTTTGGAGATGTGGGCGAGGTCAGGCGAGGCAACTTACTTCCTGTCGGCGATGCTTCGGCTTTGTGTTTTCTTGGACTCTTTGTCCTGGTGATGCGGGTTTCATTTGAAGCCTTTACGCTGCTTTTATCCGAGGGAGAAGGAGGCATGTTGTCTTTTTCAGTTTTGTTGACAGTTTTAGGGCTTTTGTTGACAGAGTCGGTTGATTTGAGTCTCGAGTCTGAAGTCTTCCTCACCGAAGGCGAAGGCTGCTCTGAGACTTTCGGCAACTTACTCTTGGGGCTCAAAGGTTTTTCGGTAGAAGTCTGCGGCTGTATTTTAGGCTTCACACCTCCTTTTACATCAGTAGGTGATGAATCAGTCGTGTCCTCAGCGTTTAGAGGGCTTGAATTCGACTCTTTCTTTGCCTCATGCTCTTTAGGAGACTTTGGTGCCAGGTTGGCCTCCTCCTTGGTGGCCACAGTACCTTCATCTTTGACAGATGACCTGGTTTCGCTTTTACCTGTTGACAGGTGGTGTTTGGGTTTTGTAACAATATTACCGGAGCTAAAGTTACCTCCCTCTGCCTGGGTCGTCGGAGAAGGCACTAACGCATCGGGTGACGTGCATTTTTCTAGGGCTTTCTTAGGTTTTGGTGGTACTTCAGGGGCGGTCTTCTTAGGAATTCTCGACTTGTCCGAGGGCTTAGTGAATACAGTAGGCTGATCCCTTGTTGTGGGCGATTTACTTTCTTTTTTCTCTCTGCCATTTTGGGCAGCCTTTCTTGTGCTCTCTTCCTTTGGGGCCTCTGTGTAATTTGTAACTTGACCCACAGCCGCTTTTGTTTTCAGCGCCACTGGTGGGGCCGGGCCCTTTCCAGTGCTCCCTCCATTCGATCCACTGCCTGCTCTCTCCACGCGTCTAGACACTGCAGCCGAGGTTTGTGGAGTGGCTGGCGCAGCTCTGAACTGGCCTTTGAATCCCGGCATTTCTGTCGACTGAGAATCCACTTCAGTGTCTATGGTGTTATTAGAAAGTACTGTGGGCTTTTCTACATCGTCTTCAGGCTGCTGTTTCGCACTAGCTTCCTCTTTCACAGACACATCATTGCTTTCTCCTGCAGAGTCGTATGACTGCTGGTTGGGCTGCTCGATTTCCACACTGACGTTCTTGAGGTTTGGCAGACTGTATTAAAAAAATAACAAGAACATAAACACAGAGCAATGCTGTGAAACAGGTACGGATGTGATTAAAAATTTAAATGTTTTAGTTTCTAAACTCTTCTGCACATAAAGGAACTTTGAAAACATTGGAAAACAATTTTAGGCTTTTCTACCCCACACCTCAACACCACAATTTTTAACAATAATTCTTATTATAATTACAATAATGATATCATTATTATTAAAATTATTTAAAATGTAAAATAAGAATAATAACAGCAGCGCTTTTTGTACTGTTTACATGGAAAAAATGCACATTTTCATATGAACAGACACAATAACGTTTCTTTTTTCGATAATTATTATTATTCAAAAATTGCCTAAGTACATATACCAGACTGTCAGGTGAAAGTGTTACATTTGTGTAATATAAAGACCTGCACTATAGCACTATTACAATATGACAAATAGCATTAAATTTATGGAATATGTAAATAAGACTTGTTCAAAAAAAATGCACTTCATGCAATTTATTTAGGAGGGTTGAGGGGTCAATGCCCACTGCCTTTAACTTCTTGTCCTCCCTGATTATGGCCTTTAAATGCCATTCACACAAAACACAACAGAGTAACCCTGGCGACCACTTGGACCATCTGAATCACTGAGACATTTACCGAGGCTGAACGACACAGAACTGAAACCACACAGAAAACATCACATATTAGACCAAGACTAACAAAATCACCAACCGTGTGTGTGTGTGTGTGTGTGTATATTAAATCATAAATCACATAATGAGCAGTGGATCATAATTAAGCACGTTTAAACAGGCCGTTTAATGATGCCAGTCTCCTTCAAAGACATAGACAAAGTAGCCTGGAGTCACCTTATAATGACTGGTGAGTCATACAGTACAACTACATCTGAAAAACATTAAATGATGCCGATTCACCTTAATTTACCTCCTGTGACTCCTGTTATATAGCTTAGGATCACATGTATGGGATCTGTAAGCCAATACTTCTATGTTTTATTCTCCGAAGAACATGTCGGAGACGACATGGATACAAAAAGCATTTTGAAAAATATAACCCGCATTATTATATCCAGCACATATCTGCTTCACACCCACATTATTATATCCAGCACATATCTGCTTCACACCCACATTATTATATCCAGCACATATCTGCTCCATACCCACATTATTATATCCAGCACATATCTGCTCCATAC
>JBBPDA010000001.1:40758184-40770150 GCA_037974385.1 Arnoldichthys spilopterus
CATCATTAGCACAGTGCTGTAGAGCAGGAAGTAGTGCTGTATATCACTATCACACTGTTCCTACAGCCTCTGCTCCATCATTAGCACAGTCCTGTAGACGGAAAGTAGTGCTGTATACCCCACGGGGGCAACTCAAACTGTTGCACCACCACTGCCCCCAATACAATCATGTGATATATGCGGGTGAATGCAGGGTCAGGAGCAATGATTTTTATCGGTAGAATCCAACCTAAGGTCACCCACTCTGCTGCACCAGCCTGGATTTTTTACTGTACACTTCAATGACTGGAGGTCAGGCGGCGTTTGGAAACAAAGAGAGGAATGAAAACCTGAAAGGAAACTTGAAAACGAAAATACCAGTGAATTTACACCACAGACACACACTCACATATTCCGAAAGGGTGGTGCAGTAACAGGTTTAGTGACAAACACCATAATCGACAACAGGCACAAAATATTGGCTGCTAATGGTTATGTCAGGTACAACACCACAAACAGACCTGCGACTCTCCCCATTCCGCTCGAGCTCTCCGCACCACAACCAGCTGCTTCTGCAGGCCCGACCGCCCTACCTCATGTGTTACAGGAATTTCAGGCTGAGGATGACAACGTTTTACACTGTTTTACACTGATGAAAACATCAGAGCTATATGGAGTAAACGCAGTGGCTAAAAAAGAGCTAAACACACCAGATGTCTTCTCAGAGGGTATGCACGTGAGGTCAGAGTAGGCAAATGGCCTCTACAGTTATACCCTTTGAGTGGCAGCGTTAGTATTCACCTCGAATATCATGAAAACACATGAAATCCCATCTAAAATGGGAAAGAGCTGTTGTGCGGTCGACTGTACAAATATACACCAATCAGCCATAACATTAACACCACATGCTTAATACTGAGTAGGTCCCAACAGCTCTGACTATGGTGCACTATCAGAGTCAGGATTCACTTTTTGTGCAACGGGAGCTCCTCTTCGGGACTGGACCAAACGGGCTAGCCTTTACTTCCCACATGCATTAATGAGCCTTGGGTGCCCCCTGTCATCGATTCACCAGTTGTCCTTCCTTGGATCACTTTTGGAAGCTACTGTACATCTGGAACACTCCACAAGGCCTGCAGATGACTTTAGTCATCTAGTCATCACAATAAGGCCTATGTCAAAGTGGCTCAGATCCTTACGATCCTTTTCCTGCTTTCAACACATCGACTTTAAGAACTGACTGTTCACTTGCTCCCTAATATATCTCACCCCCCCCCAACAGGTGCCACTGTAATGAAATAATTATGTTATCCACTTTACCTGTCAGTGGTGTTAATGTTATGGCTGAACAGTGTAAACGATCAGGGTGTAATGTCACACCATACCAACAAAAGGGCCAGTACTGCTAACGTACTGCTTCATTACCGTCACTCAGCTGGAATTTTTCCCAATTATTCAGTCAAAATATGAAAATGCAGATGTTTAAGCACAGAACCCAGCGCCACCTAAACATTCTATCGAAGTGTGGGCTCCCAGATGGCACAACTACTGTATCAAAGCGCTGGCACTATAATCAGGAGGTCATGAGCGCAATCCCCTGCCATGTGTGGGTAGATCAGAAGCAACAACCAACTGTGACCTCCGTGGAGCAGCGGGCAGCTATCAACAAGGCAGCAGTGTAGCGGGACGGTATCTTGCTCAAGGGAACCTCAGTAGTGCCCGGGCCGGGAATTGAACCTGCGACCTTCAGGTCCCAAAGGACAATGACCGAATAACTAGACCACCAGGGCCTGCAGTGACCTTTAATAACAATGTTTACATTATAATGTGTCTGCATGTATTTCATACCCCAGCATCCACCCCAGTCAACCGAATGGCATCACTGCTAATTTTAAGGGACTAAAAATGATTGAATCGTTGCCTAAAATAATGGCTGTAGGAGCGAATCATGAAAAAACATCCGTGGTTACTACGCCTTTGAAGTGAAAGTGAGCAAAAAACACCACAGCACCGCACACAGTGCACCACAATGAAATGTGACCTCTGCATTTAACCCAGCAGTGGGCAGCTGACGTGGTGGGGAGCAGTGCTTGTGGTCAGTACCTTGCTCACGGTACCTCAGTCCCAGTTTGGGATTTGAACCAGCGACCTTCGGGTAACCGTTACACCACTGGAGTTTCTGTATACGCACTGTTGCTGTTTACAGACCATTGTTAGAACTTTTGGCTTTATCGACATGTGTGAAATGACAAAATGAAGAAGGTTAGTAGACTTAGAACAAGTCCTGAGCTTCAACCCCACACCTACTGTGCCCTTTCGGATGATGTCTTTTCACGGTTCACTCTCACTATTGAACAACACAAGAGCAAATGAAGACGAAGGCCTCGAGCGAACATGCTTTCGTTCTTTGTGCACATAAAGGCTGATATTGTTGCTAGAGCTGAATCCCTCCAGCGGAAAATGTCAGTAGTTCCCTGGCACCGTGGCCCTGTTTCATAACATGTAGTCTATCAAAAATGAGCAGAACGGGCGATAAACTGTGGTTACACAAGTTCATACATTAACCCACATAGAAATCAATCATCCTTATTTGTCACTGTGAACACACTCAAGCCCCACAACGAAATGTGACCTCTGCATTTAACCCATCACACGTGCACACGTGGAGCAGCGGGCAGCTATCAATCAGCGCCCGGGGAGCAGTGTAGTGGGACGGTACCTTACTCAAGGGTACCTCAGTAGTGCCCAGGCCAGGACTTGAACCTGCGATCTTCAGGTCTCAGGGGCAATGTTCTAACCACTAGGCCTCCACTGCCCTAGTCCCCTAGAGCAGAGGGGTTGAGGTGGTCCCAGAGGGCCAGTATGGTGATTTCCCTACTAGAGCACACCTCACTACATCTGGAGGCTCACAGAAGAGTCAAATCGGGCGTCTCCGAGGAGGGAATTCTCCAAAGTGTGCTGGACCAGAGCTGGAGAACCCTGGCTAAGGGCATTGATTCAGTCCCTGGGAAACAGACACAAAGCTGCAGGTTCCAACAGGTTGCAAATCCACAAGTGAAAAAGCCTAGCAGGTTAGAGTGAGCAGCACGCCGCAGGGTTACCTTCATGACCCCCGAAGTCCAAAGCTTGACAAACGTTCAACAAGAGCCAAACTGATGAATGATGTAACCCAATATTTCACTGCTGACAGAACAAAGCCACACGTCTCCAAAACAGCAGCTCTACAGGAGGTGGAACAGCGGGCAGCTACCAACAGCGCCCGGGGAGCAGCGTGGCAGGATGATACCTTGCTCAAGGGAACCTCAGTGGTACCCGGGCTGGGACTTGAACCTGCGACCTTCTGTTCACAAGGGCAGAGTCCTAACCACTAGGCCTCCACTGCCCTATACATATCCTAATCTTTTTATTCATAAGTGAGTGATTGTCATTGTGAACATACTACAGCACAATGAAATGAGACCTCTGAATTCAACCCACCCATGTAGGATCAGTGCTTGGGGACGGTACCTTGCTCACGGGTACCTCCGGGACTTGAACTGGCAACCTTCAGGTCTCAGAGGCCTGAACCGAACTCCCTAACCGTTACACCACCACTGTCGCGCCGTAGCTCAGAAGCAGACGATGCTCATAATATTCTCAGAAATGATATATTATCATTTATCAAATAACGCATCATCATATTGCCCCACGCACTGCATGTTTTGGCACTTTCCCTCGTCTAACACACCTGATTGGGCTCATCATGTACTTCAAGCCCTGCGTGAGTTCGCTCAGGTGTGCACTGCATTGTGGGTGAGCTTGACTGGCTTTTATTCACAGCTTCTATCCGCTGACAACGGCACCGAGTCAGGCCAGGCCGTTTGGCAGGCAAACTGATGAGCTTCATGAAGATAATGATCACTTTAAGCAAAGCATTCTTTTCAGATTGCTAGTGAAGGTGTTGAGGCCAATTAAACAAATTGGGGTGTGCGACTGTGGGCCCACAGGGGGCTCCACTCGCCGAACCGCATTAACGCTCACAAGCAAAAAAGTACAGCCCTACTCTGTACATAATGACACGGAGGCTCATCACAGAACTACCCTGACAAAAGAAAACGTTAACAGCCAAAACATTAACACCACTGACATATTAAAAGAGTACCTCCCAAAGTGACCCTAGGAAAGACAACTTGGTGGCCCCCAAGGCTTACTGATGCATGTGAGGAGTAAAGGCTATCCTTTCTGGTCTGATCCCACAGACGAGCTACTGTGGTATAAAAAAGTGAAAGGGGTCAGAACACACTGCACCACAGTCAGAGCTGTTTCAGCAGCAGGAGGGATACACTCAGTATGAGGCAGGTGGTGTTAATGTTATGGCTGATCTGTGTAGATATTGTATATGGGTCATTCATGAAACACAGCTCTACTCCAAATGATTTTAGTGATACATCTTGAACGTTTGGGTCCCTGAGCTAAAAGTCATCTCTGCAAATCCTCTGTAAGACTCAGCAGCAATTTGTTTTTAGCGAAAACCTTAAAAAACCACGAGGGATAATTTAGACCCTGTATGCATGTATTTTTTACTCACAGATCTATGTAAATGTGACTTGTGAGTTTAGGCTCTGGGTAGAATCACTATAGTTCTGTCACACCTACAGCTGATCTGGGTCTGCGGACGTAGTTCTGGAGTTAAACTACACACTCATTGGGATGTTCTGACTGTGGTCAAATCTGTTCTCCTTTACAGACAGATAAACCTGTAAAGCTGTTCCTCATTTAATATTTAAAAAAAAAAAATTATATATATTTTAAATCATTAAAAAAATAAAATAGCTCAAATTTTGATATATTTTGATACATATTGTAAGTCGATTTTAAATAAAATAGCGATTTATTTTAATTGGCAATTTAAAAACATGTTTTTTGATATTTAAATATATGCTCAACATATTTAAAAAGTTTGAAAAACACGAATATATATTTTTTTTGCATAGGGAGAATTTCCTATGTAATACTATGTATGTTTTTGCCCTAAAATATGTGTAATTGTACAATTTGTTAACGTTTAAAAAAATAATTTAAAAAATGAGAAATACATTTAAAAAATCCCAAAAAATCTATAGAATAAGAGCGCGTCAGGCTGTGTGCGGGTTGCCAGATGTTCACAACAGAAACGCTTAGCGCAGCGATAAACTCGCGCCTCTCCGCGTATTGCACACAGAGAAAACTTCAATAAAAGTTAGTAAGAAAAAAAATGAACGTTCCTCTCCTCCGCACTTACATTTGGCTCGACATCGTGTGGAAACCGTCGGCGTTGCTGTAGAACAGAGGGTCTCGGACCTCCTTGCTGGACTTTTTCTTGGTCCTCCATGAGCCGAAGCGCCTCTTCTTCCTGTCGCCGGGGCTCGTGGGCAGACTGTCCGGGCTGAGAGGGTCCGGGCTCGGTGGGCTCTCCAGCGTCTCCCGCTCCCTGCTCTCCTTGTCCTGGGACTTGGACTTGCCAAAGAGCTTCTTCAGCCTGGAAGACGTGGACATGCTCGTTCTTCGCGGGCTTCCCCCGAGCACAACTTTCGACGAAGAGGCGAAGAAGCGAGCAGCCTGTGCAGCTGCGACCCGAGAGGGGGAAGAGGAGCGCGCGCGCGCGTGTGTGTGTGTGTGTGTGGAGGCTGCAGGTAAACGGAGGGATGTGCGTACGCAGAGGTGTCACTCACAGGCAGCTGCTTAAGCTCCAGGCCGAAACTGGGTTTTTTCCCCCTCATGATCACTTTCCCCACTCCCCCCCCCCCCCCAGGAAGGACAACTGGCGAATCAGAGACAGGGTCATGGGCCCCCAAGGCTCACTGATGCATGTGGGGGAGTGAAGGCTAGCCGGTCTGGTCTGATCCCGCAGAAGAGCTACTGTGGTTTAAAATGTGAATGCGGAGTCAGAACACTGTGCACCACAGCCAGAGCTGTTTCAGCAGGCAGTGTTAATGATATGGCTGGTTTTATTCACACATCTCTCATGTGCATATACAATATTCCCGAGCAAACTTCAGTTCCTGTGTCGTGCGAAGTGCAGCGAGGACTTCTTTTTGAGACCTGAAGGGATTTTTGTCACTGAAACAACAGCGCTTTGATCTGTGTGTAGGTTTAAGGCCCCATTTTCCTGGCTGCTCACTTCTTACACGTTTAAAACCAGGTCAATCTGCACTTTGGCATTTGCAGTGATCTATATGCACAGTATACAGTTAGTGTTCACAATTAATACTGTTTTCCTCTGCAATATATCTTTATCCTATGAATTGTTGATTTATACACTTGTTTATGTACGTGTGTGTGTGTGTATGCATATATATATATATATGTAATATGACCGTTCACATTTCTATATATACACATACGTCTTCATACATATACACACATATTTAGAAGAATAGTATAAACATATGTTCAAATAACACATATACATTAACATTTTCTATATATTTATTAATATTAATCCATATTACGTTTTTATACACTAGATTGTATATATTGTCTATTATATCGCTCAGTATATTGTTCATTGTGTTTTTTACTACTGTTTTTACAATGTTGTACTTGAGAGACGCCATCGGCCGGAAACAAATTCCTTGTATGTGTTCGCTCGCAATAAACACGATTCTGCTTCGGCCAAACTAGATTTAGCTTTTTACTTTATTTGAAATTTGCAGTCCCAGGAGGGATCAGGGTACATCTCTCTACATGTCGTACTTGCATTACTATGTTCATGACCAAAAAACAGCAATCTTTGAACTAATACAGATGTATAATCTGTATTTTCAGCTGTTTGCACACTAAATATGAAGCTGTGGTGCCACCTTGTGGACAAATGTGGCACTACAAGCATGGAAGCAACAATTTCACTTGTGCTCCATTAGATCCATATGAATGTCTACAGCAGGGGGGGGGGGCAAATCCCATCCTGGAGGGCTGGTGTCCAGCACCGTTTAGCAGTTCCCCTCGTCAAACAATCACATACTAAAACACCAGGTGTGTGTTTGAGCGGGGAAATCACCGAACCGGCCCTCCAGGACTGGATTTGGGCTCCGTTGGTCCACAGAAACGTTCAAAGACGGGAGAAGTTTATGTAAAAGCTGATCACAAAATAAACAAGAGGCCGGGTGACTCATAGCTGCCAGCAGTTTATTGATGAGAGCGAGATGGCGTATGGCAAACATGCGGTGTTTCCATTGTCAGTGTGAAGCCTGTGCTTAGTGCATACGCAGGCGTACGGAGGCCACACACAAAAACAAACAAACAGAAAACATTCGGTATCTCGGACATCAGTGAAATACGTCTCTCCCTGCGTACGTCAGGATAGCGCTGACCGCGACGCGGATCCTCAGAAGGCACATGATTCGGTTCAGAGAATCAGGACGGTAACTGGACGCTGAACGAGCAAACGAATCATTTGTCAAAAACCTGTGGGCTGAACGACTCATTCGAGTGCCCTCCTTCATATAATTGCAGGCTGGGTTAAGGCCAGTGGTACAGATTGGCATCTACAGCAGTGGCGGACGGTCGTGGACCTGGGAACACTTTTGTATCGTACACCCAGTTCAAAGCCCTGAAGATCAGAGCAGGGAGAACCCTGTGTGTTCGGCGTGGGATGAAGAACTTCATGTTCTCACGGTGGCCTCCAGTGTTCTCCCTGCTGAATCTGGTGGGTTAGTGCGCAGGATTTTGCAAAGATGGATTTCTCAGTTGACGAATCTCCAACAGGAACATGGCTTTCACATCTGCCCATTGACTTATACACCGATCAGCCAGAACATTAACACCACTGACCTGTAAAGTAAATAACATTGACTCTGGTTATTTCATTACAGTGGCAGTTGCCAGTGGGTGGGAAATGGGCAGCAAGTGAACGGTCAGTTCTTGACGCTGGTGTGCTGGAAGCAGGAGCATAAAAAGTCACTTTGACAAGGCCCTTGGTGTGATGTTCTAGACGACTGAGTCGGAGCATCTCCAGAACCGCAGGTCTTGTGGAGCGTTCCAGGTGTACAGTAGTTAGTACCTACCAAAAGTGATCCAAGGAAGGACGAGTGATGAATCAGTGACCGGGTCATGGGTGCCCAAGGTTCATTAATGCATGTGGGGAGTGAAGACTAGCCAGTCTGGTCCGATCCCAAAGAGGAGCTCCTGTAGCACTAAATGTTAATGCTGACTATTGTAGAAAGGGGTTTAGAACACACAGTGCAGCACAGTCGGAGCCGTTTCAGCAGGAGGAGGGACCTACGCAGTATTAGGCAGGTGGTGTTAATGTTCTGGCTGGTCAGGGTGCGTTAGGTCGTATACAGTGCAGTGAAACACAGTTACAGTCTGGTAATGAACTCCGTGGAGAGCCCTCATCTACAAAGACGGCACCCGTACACAACACCTGGGTCGTTCCACATTCAACAAGACAGCAGCTCGCTAAGATCAGCTGGTGTTGTGCAGGGACTGGACAAACGTATGTGCAGATGCTGCAGCCCTTGATGAGCGCCACCGCTCCTTGATCTCTAATCCACACTAGGGAGGGAGGGCAGAGAGGATGCTTCTTGCTGTAATTTGGGACGAGCCCCCATTTCTTCAAAAGGAGTCTATTGTTAAAAAAAAAAAAAAAAAAAAAAAAAAAAGTACCATCCTCCTTCACGCCACTGACCATAAAAAAAACGACATGGATTATATTTCCTTCTGTTTATTCACTCGTCTCTGTTCCTTCCTTCCGTTATTGAACGCAAGGCTTAATGAGAACATGACTAAGGCCACAGGTGTCACCTAGTATTAAAACTTGCACACCTTGTGCAACCAAAAAAAAAAAGCCTCCCTCTGCTACATTCAGACCCATGGATGTATAAAACGAACACGTTAGTCTCCGAAAGCTCAAAAAAACTACCAAATTTCTCCTAAAATGGTCTTTAAAAAAATGATGCCGAACTGAACTGAAACCGTTCGCTTTCTTATATCCAAAACAGGACACTAACTAGATCCTAGAAGCTTTAAAGAACCAAATCAAAACCCAACTGGGTCACTGGCTTCTCCTCACCCGCTTCTTCATTGGCCGTAACATTTCACCTATGAACCGCGTCGCTCTGACCGAAGCCCTGACCCAGGGCATGAGGATCAACTTCTCGAACTACCAATGTACCTTCACTGATGCTACAGTTTATTCCCTTCATGCTTTGACCCCCGTGGGGACGGTAAAGGTCTTCGTGTGGTTAAACAGCCACTCTGATCGCAAACTTCCCCGTTTTCTGATTGGCCGATCAGACCTTCGTCAGCTTATTGGCCTTTAAATAAAAGGTTAGTAATATGCTCATAGCAGGAGAAACGTCTTGTTCCAATAACAACCCAAAGTCGTAATTTTCAAACTTTTACCTTCATGTAACGTCGGAGTCTGGCGACGCGGCGGGGGGGGCGGCGCTCGATCTGGCCGCTCTCAAGAAATAAACACTGGAGCTTCCGACGCTGTTCGCTCGAAAAAAAAAAAAACTCGGGAAGCCTAGAAAAGACGTTTACATTACGTTACGTCTTTAGAAGAAGAAACGGCTGGTGGATCCACTCCTCTGCTGCTACATGGGGCGGGGGGAGAGGACCAGAGATGCAGGTGTGTGCGCATAGGTGTGTGTGTGTGTGTGTGTGTGTGAACGATATCGGCTAGAGCCAATAAAGCTCAGACACACTCGCAAACCCGCAGTACGTTCTGCACTAACGCTTCAATCTCTGAGAAAAATGTATCAAAAGAAATGGATACGATACAAAAAGCTGGATATACGGAACTGCCGAGACCCACTCAGGGTTTTCCTGGACAGTGAATGCAGGATCTCCAAGAAATAAGTATAAGAGGCGAGGGGGGAAAAACATGCAGAGGGTTTTTTACTCTAAAGAAAAAGAAAAGAAAAAAATAATAATAATAAAGTCTGTATATGTTTTTTTCTCTCTCTCATGTGGGGGAAAATATTCAGTCCCAGCGAGGGAATCGTGGGTTTGCTGGATTTTTTTCTTTTGTAAGGCATTATTTGACGAGCCTCTTGGCTACGTCGGCGTAAGCGATCTCGATCTCCTTGTCGCTGGGGCAGGTGTTGGTGAACTCTTCGCGCGTGTACGCGTTGCTCAGGTACTTCCAGATACCGGTCATGTCTTTAGGGATCTCGAAGCCTCTGTACTTCTTAGCCACCACCTTCCAGGGAGACAGAGGGAGATGGGTATGGTTACAAAAGGTACATTAGCATAACAGTACATCTGGGTTGTGCTGCTGTTGGTGAAGGGCTAGACTACAGGAGCGTAGTACCATCTGTCGTACTGAAGCGACTATTCGAGCCTTTTCTGGAAGTACGGGATCGAGGAACAGAACGGCGCAGTCATTGTGACCTTGCTCATATATGCGTAACTGAAATTTCAAAAAAGGTACGATTTTAATAATTACGCAATGTAACGCTTCTCTATTGTTGTTCCTGGCACAAAGTGTGTTCTCCCTTCTGCCGAAAACCAATAGAAAGAGGCTGTTGTTCAAAAACGTTGCTTCTGTGCTCAGGACGACGACATTTTGAACTGCATCTGCTTTCCAGAATGTTCTCCGTTCACCTTAAACATTAAGTAGACTTCCAGAACATTCTGGAACGGTGAGAACTGTGCAGAACTTTCTAGAATTGTCCAGAACTTTCTGGAATCTTTTAGAACTTGGTAGAACCTAGAAAAGATAAAAAAATTGGCCTGTTTTGCCGTTATAAATATGAAGCTTTTGTGGCCTGTAGTCATAAAATTGAAGCCAGGAACAACAATTGTGCAATATTGTGTTATTATTTCTCCAAGGTTATGTAAACATATCTTTCCAGTTGCTGCTCGTACAGTGATGCAGAACAGAGTAAACTTCACTCACTCCTCACTGATCAGAGAACAGCCGAGCCTTCTTTCCCACACGACACAAGGTACGAATTATGCTATGCATCGTATTCCTATAATGCACAGAACGTTAATACCATCATTTTTACCGGAACCTCGGTGTGTGTATTAGTTTCTCATCGTCACCTTGACAATGTGCAGTTTGGGCAGCAGGTTGCAGTCGGCCAGGGTCATGTCTTCTCCGTCCAGGAACTTGCGGCTAGACTCCTTGACATCGTCCATGCTGTTGTGGTCGATCTCGTCGGGCAGCGGTGAGCACAGGTACTCATCCAGCTTCTGAAGGGTCTTCAGCAGGCCTCGCTCCAGACCTACGGGGACACGCATTACACACGACTGCTGTGAGGAGATCGACGTCGAACGGAGGCGCACGCACTCTTGACTGGACTGACCCGACTACCGTTACATCCCTTTCAAACGTTTCCTAGAGTCAACCATGGTTCTTCCTGAACTGCTCTACACTGCAGATGTAGCATATGGCTTTTAAAGGCTTCCTGGCTAGAGCAGAGGTGACTCTCCTGATCAAGTCATGTCAAGGCAATTAGGCTTTTGTCATTTCACCTATATACAGCTCACACAGTCCACAGTGAAAGGGAACAGCGTTCCTCCAGGACCACGGTGCTGCGTGACAACACAGGAGCACAGAAATGACTCACATGGCAACAAAGTGCAGCGTTTGCGAACATGTGGAAACATGTGCAGGACGGTGCATAGACTGCACAACCTGCTAATTTACACCTGGTAGAACCAGAACCGTGAATCGGTCTCTGCTGCACTGTCTTTGTCTGTAACGGTCAATGTTACAGCGAAAGGTCAGGTGTGAACAGGACACAGGGAGCAGGAAGAGAACAGCAGCATAATGTTAAATGTAAATATAAAGATTTGGACTAGTTAAGTGTGTGTGTGAGCCTGAGTGTGTAAGAGCCTCCTTATCTGAGGGATGAAGCTATTGCACATTCTGGTGAAGGCCCGAATGCTCTGGAACCTTCTATCCATAATGATGTTAATGATTTAACACACACACTGACACACACACACACACTCACACACTCACACACTCACACACTCACACACTCACACACTCACACACTCACACACTCACA
>JBBPDA010000001.1:40774123-40790943 GCA_037974385.1 Arnoldichthys spilopterus
TCTGTGTGTTTACCTGTGGGGGGCAGTAATCAGACAGTCCAGACTGTAATTCTGTGTGTTTACCTGTGGGGGCAGTATTCAGTGTGTGAAATCTGTGGGGTTTGAGCTTCATCCTTTACTGTAGCAGTGAAATATGGATGAGTGTCTTTATTAGACCTGAACGTTGATGTTGTTGTGTTAAATCCTGATATGACAAACATCGCCGCCGCTACTGGGATCATACTCTGAAGAATCATGGGACGGAGACGGTCCTCCAGAGCTAAACTAACAGCATATAAACATGATTAAGGTGTTTTCTTTTTCTCGTTTATCAGGACTATGGCAGAAATCGACGCCAACAAAAAGCTGCATGCTACGTTTTGTGACGCCATTCACTCAATCGTGCAGAAGAACAGTCAGCATTTGATCTGCGCTCAGCGGACGCCACAAACATGAGAAATCGTCCGTGTGGACGACTGAATCCTGCTTGAGATCACATCACCACATCAGGCTCCTTGAATTCTTGCACTCCTCCTCATTCAACTGGCTCCCTCCCCCTCTCTTCTTCACTCCCTCCCACTAGAAGGCCCCATGCTTTGCACCACGCTTCCTCCTTTCTCTCAGGCATTTTCCCGCTCCTCCTAAAACAGTGCCCCCCTACAAAACAAAACACGAGCGCAACCACAGGCCTCACAGCAAGATAGGGCGTAGAAGACACAGGGCCTTCGAGTTCTTCTACTGCTGACCCACACTGAGCTGTAGACAGGACAAACATGGTCATAACACAGCTGGACTTCCAACTGGTGTTCTAGACCACAGGCTTGGTCTGGAAGGGGAGCTGCACAGTGGACTACTGGTGCCCAAACAGCAAGACAAGCAGCACAGGCAACCCAAGAAAGACGACACGAACACCCCCAGTCAACCATTATCCCAGCAAACACGTGGGTCCTCCTGAGTCAAGCTCCTCAGGCATGGGCCACAACTTTGAGGAGTTTTATCATCCACGGGTTCCAAATAACACTGAAGCGTGATTGGTGTTTTCTAGTTTGAGCTGACCCAAAGAATTTGGGAAGAACGTCATAACATGAATGTGAAAGTGAGCATTTGTCATTGTGAACACACTCAAGCACCACAGCGAAATTTAACCCATCAGCGCCCAGGGAGCAGTATAGTGGGACGGTACCTTGCTCAAGGGTACCTCAGTGGTGCCCAGGGACTCGAACCTGCGACCTTCAGGTCCTAAAGGCAGCGTCCTAACCGCTAGGCCACCACTGCCCACCAGGGTGGGCACAAATAGGTCCGCACAATATACCATATACCGCCTGTGCATGGTTATTGCTGTACTGGTCTCTGCAATACTGAGGTCATGAGACTGCGATATGCAAATGAGCCTCTAACCAATCACACGACTTCTTAGATCTTCCAGGTGAAAGGGCGGGGCTAAACTATTTTTCCCCCACCCAGGCCCTTTTCACCAAAAAAAAGTCCTTATTTTTCGTTTTTGAAGGCTCGAGTGCTAAATGTGCAATGCCAGAGGGCCAGTTCACAAGCCCTGCATCTTTATTTGCAAAGCTTGCCCATAATTATAATGTTAATAAAAAACTAATCGTGATCTAAAACGATACATTTTTCAGCCCAAATGCAAATTCATGCGCACATTTTTGGAACAAAAAAAAATGTAGACACACAAAACCCCCTTTAATCAAGCAGATGTTGCTACTTTCCATAGAAAATATCTGGCAACCCCCGGGGTGCAGGGCGCGCTGCCCGCATCCACGGGCTGAGCATGAGGCAGCACCCGCCCTGCCCTCCTCCCGAGCCTGGCATCTACCCACCGCAGGGCTGATGGAGGAGTCAGAGACTTCCAGCTTCAGCTAAAAACTGTGTCCGACGCTAAAAACGCACTTTGTGGGCTTTAAACCGCTTTGCCGTGTTGTGGCGCCGCTAACGGAGTGACCGCTAATAACGACAGCGGTACTCGCTCCAGCAGGGCTCCGGCTGCCCAAACGCGAAGCTCGGGCGGTTTCAACAGAGACAATGTGGCTAAAAACTCATTTCTAACCTCACATTAGAAGATACGAGTCTTAATAAGACGTTTATCTTGCTCCGAAACGTGAGGAGGCTAACACTGTATGCTAACCCCCCCATCCCAAAAAAACACCCCCCCACTCACCTTAACGAACAGCTCGATAACGGGCTCGTTCTCTCCTCGGCCGTTCTGAGGCACCGACAGGGACATGGCTGGAGTTCTTCGCTCTTTTTTCTGCCGATACTCTGCCTCGAAAAGTTTTTCCCCCCCCAACTGCTCCCTCCTCTTTTTCTCTCCACGCACAGGTTTTTGTTTATGTGTCCTCCCCCCAAAAAAACGAGATTTTTTCTCTCCCCACACACAAAAAAGGACAAAGCGTATCGAGATACAACTTCGGATTCTGTTGCTCAGCGTTAAGCGCGGAACCGTTTTTTACAGCGCTGTCGGACACACATCACCGAGAAGCGCCAGCCCCCGATTGCAGGACGGCGAGCCGTTGGGAAACGACGAAGATGGGAGGAAGAAAAGGAAAAAAAACGGGAATGTTTAAATGAGTGACGTCACTTGCAGAGTCACAGTGGGCGGGTCTAAGAAAGCGTCCCGGAGAACGAAGGAGTCGTGTTTTTTTTTTGTTCTTTATTTATGCCGTTTCATTTTACCCGCCCGTATTCCACCAAGTCCCGCCCCCCTTGATCTGGGATTGGATCAACCATGTCCCTCCCGCGCTTGGGGATTGGCTTGCAGTGTGCCGCCCTCCTGCGCTACGAGGCGTGTCCTGTCGGAATCCTGGTGGAGGGAGGGAAAGAATGCTGGAAAAGTAAGTGGGCGTTTTCGCTAGGAAGGATGCGGCCAATCGGAACTCTGCTAGCCTGCAGTGTTCGGGCCATAGAAAAACAGCGAGAAGTACCACAAAAAGTAATGGCTAAATAATTAAAATGTGAAAAACGTCAAAAAAATAAAATAAAAATGATTTATTTTCATTGTTGCATTGAAGGGCATCACTTCACCCACTTTAGCTAAAAAAATAATCTTTTATATATATATTTGTGTGTAAGTATGTATGTGTAATGGTTAGGCCCTTGTGAATAGGAGGTTCGGGTCCTGGCCCAGGTACTACTGAGGTACCCTAGTGCAAGGTATTGTCCTGCTACACTGCTCCCCAGGCATTTTTATATTTCTATAATCTCCCAAAACTGCAAAGGACCTTAATGAAAGTTAATCTAAAAGTTCAGTTAACTAACATGACGTGATTAGGGACTTGCCCATGTGATTGGAGGGTCATGGGTTCAAGTCCTGGCCTATGTACGACCCTTGAGCAAGGTTTGGGTTGAGTTAGGGTTAGTCCTGCTACGCTGCTGCCCATAGCTGCCGGTCACTCCATGTGTGCATGGGTAAAATGCAGAGGTCACATTTTGTTACCCATTCACCAAAAAATGGAGCCCATCACACACACACACACAATCTTAACTATGAGCTTGATCAGGTGTGTAAAAAGGCAGAGAATATCTGCAATTGTGCAAGGGTAATGGGTCCCCAGGACTGGGGGTTTGGAACCCACTGATTAAGAGGGTAATCAGGGCAGAATGGGAGACTGAGAATGAGAGAAAATAATCGTACATTTTTATTGTATGATAGGAAGAGCGATTTCTTCTTTTTCTACCAGCCAATTTATGTAATACCAGCCTGCGTTAGAACCAAGTTAGAAGAGACTTTTATGGCACGAATGATTAAAAATGGTCAATGACTTTTACCACAAGGCTGGGGACTGATGATTATTTCAGGATCCTACAGCTCCACCCATTTTAACACCACATGCCACATTTCACACATGCATGACGAGCAGAAATACAGACGGGCCTACATTTTACCCTTAAAGCATGACATCAGCAACGGAAGACTGAGGGCTTTTTAGAATGGTTTGTGAGACAAGATCACAAATCTGTTTACCAACGTGGTCTACGGTTTTGTTTTCTCAAAAATAATGTCAAACAGATTAAAGTAGAGGTTTCTCAGTTTTACACAATATAAATACCATGCAAAAGACACCAGAGAAAATCAGTGTTTTCTCAAAAAACATATGTACAGATACATACAAATATATATCGCTGGTTTGGGCTCAGTCCTTCATTAGATGAAATCCGGTGCTGATGGAGCTTCACACACATCCATGCAATAACTGGAGGCGTGGAGGTGACACCTGGAACCAAGATTGTCTTCTAACCAGCTCACAAACCTACTGTTTACACACAAATCATCATTCATTTGACGGTTTTCCTGCTTGTTTGCATTGATTCTAATGTTCACTTGTGTTTTTGTTGCTGAAAGAAACTCACTGCTAAGCAAAACAGCTTTAAACTATCAGCATAGGTGCACTTTGCTTATATGTGTGTGTGTATGAACTTACTGGGTATGATAGAAAGGGACCAGTACAGCATAAGGGGCACCTACAGTTTAGGCAGGTGGTCATAATATTATGGCTGATTGGTGCAGAACACACTCGGGAACATATAACCACTTAGAATAAACTGTCAAATCTGGTGTTTACTTAGATAAATAATGATGGTGGAAGAGCGGACCACGACTTTTCCCAGCACGACTATAAACAATACGTCCGGCCTAAATGCTTCTCCCGAAATGTAGCTCTGATAATCCACACCCTCTAAAAGACCCTCCACGGCTGAGGGCCACTGGAGCAAAGGAACAGCCGGAAACATCACTTTATCATTAGGACTGGACCGGAGATCAAACACACCCTGCTTAAATGACTGACACAAGATCAAAGCAGATCCTTTTCTTTTAATGTGACTTTTTTCAAAGGCAGAAATTTCTTTAAGGTTCAACAACTTAGTTACAAAAAACATGGGGCAGAGAGAGAGAGAGACAAAAAAAACAAAACAAAAAAAAAACAAAGAAAGGATGCCAACAGAAGTTGCCTGTTTGTTTTTCCAGAGCAACACGCTGCAGAACAGCACAGCCAGAGAGTCGCACGGTGCGCTCACTGACGAAAGGCGTTCAAGTGGCAGCCCCGTGGGGTTTACTGTACAGTTCATGCACACAGGAGGACAAACACATGGATGTTTGCTGCTGCTCATGCGATCCGAACACCCCAACACTCCATGACGACGAAATTAAACCCCATTTACTTAATAGTGAAGTCACGAAGGGGATCTACAGACCGATTCAAAGCTGCCGAAATCCAAAAGTGTTAACAGATTCCCCTTCGAGTCGTTTAAAATGAAAATACTCATAGGGAAAGATGGAGGAGAAGGGGGTTGAGGGGACATTTGAGACTTTCGTTTGTCATTATTTAAGTGGGCGTAAAGGAAAAAGATCATGCTGCCAGAGAAAAAAAAAATATATAAAAACCCAATCAACACAAATTCGAGAGAAAAAAAACATCAAAAGAAAATCTCAATCCTAGGAGAAATTTGTACATTCTAAAGCAGAACCGACATCAAACGGTTTAAAATAAGAAGAGGAAGGGTTCTTAGGACTGGGACGGGGACATCTGGGCTTTCCTCATGGAGCGAAGGGCTTTCTCTCGCAGGTGCTTCTCCAGGTCATCCAGACTGTCCTCTACTTCACTCTCTGATTCCTTCAAGAAAGGTAGCATTAATCAAAGTCTGGTTCAACAAACAAACTGCTCAACGTCTTAAAGCCAGATCCAGTTATAAGTGAGTGATTCTTTGTCATTGTGAACACACACAAGCACCACAACGAAATGTGACCTCTGCATTTAACCCATCACACGTGCACACATGGAGTAGTGGGCAGCTATCAACAACGCTCAGAGAGCAGTGTAGTGGGACGGTACCTTGCTCAAGGGTACCTCAGAGGTGCCCGGGCCAGGACTTTCAGATCCCAAAAGCAGTGTTCTAACCACTAGCCCACCACTGCCCTCAAACCCAACACCACATAGGTTTTCCACTGGTCCAGTGCTGGTGTAGGACCAGTTCTGCATTGGTGCCTTGTGCACATTTTGACAGGTTTGAGAAGTTTGGCGATTTCCATGGGGAGTAAGACGGTGGACAGAGGGCATATGCTTTGTTTGGTGTTTATAAGTGCATTTTTAATGTCGTCACATATTGCATGTGAACGTTATCTGCGTGCTGCGACTGCAGACCTCATTCACAGCAGACGACGAGTAGGTGTTTGAGTTTGCTAGCCAAATGACTCTTCCACACACACACTGCTGGCTCCACTTTTCACCACTACTGTTACTGATTTTGCTTGAGTTCTTAACAAAACAGTGGTGACTCTTGCAGTAAAGTGAGGTGAAAGTCAGTCCTTACACAAAGTGCACCACAATGAAATGTGACCCTCTGCATTCAACCCATCACATGTGCCCCTGTGGAGCAGCAGGCAGCTATGAGAAGGGAGAAGTGTAGCAGGATGCTGCTTTGATCAGGGGCACCTCAGTGATACCCAGGTCAGGACTTGAACCTGCCAACTTCTGTTCACAAGGTCCTAACCACGAGGCCACCACTGCCCCACGTAATATTAGGCAGGTGGTCATAATGTTATGGCTGATTGGTGCATAATGTAGCCCCTCCTATAGCCACCAAGATTAGAATAGGATAGAATATTTGTGCTAGAATTGGGCAGATTGGAACCCAGCACTAGTCTGGTGGAAAGAGGTCATACACAGGGATATGGGAAGTTGATGCACAACTGAGTACGTCACTAACACCATTGAACTGTAACTTTCCCCACATCCCCAATTTTAATCAGTGAAAACGTTTTACATCTGAAAGCACCAGCTGTCCTCAACTCACAATGGACCAACAGAAAGGGAAATTGCATGTTCCTCTGTTTGCCAGATGTTGTGAATGAATGTACAGATGGCTATACCTATGGCTTCATGTGGCTGAACCTTTACTGAAAACACATTTAATTTCCACAGACGAAAAAATGCCTACTTCACCTTTTTCTGATCAGAATCAGGCTGCCCCTCAGCGCGGGCGTTTTCCTGCCCTTCGCCTGCCAGCCCAGCACTGTTCTTCTCCTTCTTATGCTTCTTGTGCTTCTTGTGTTTTTTCTCTTTCTTGTGTTTCTTCTCCTTCTTCTTCTTCTTTTTCTTTCCTCCGTCCACATCAGAGCCCTGAACAACCGTTTGGAGGAGAAAGGGAAGAAACTGCTTTTAGTTCATACAAGCACAAAGCTGACAGCACTGTGACAACACCGTGAGCGAACGTGTAGCGTACCTTGTTAGGAGACGGGCTCGGGGAGGCGCTACTGGCCTTCTTGGCTGGAGGAGGTGGGGAGCCACTTGCTGAGCGAGTGGGAGAGGGGGAGCGGGATGCAGAGGCAGGAGCTGGCCGCTTCTGTGCCCCGGAAGCAGACGCTGCGAATGGAGGAGGAGAGGCGGAACGCGAACGAGATGGAGGTCTCCTCACCGGCCGCGGGCTCGGAGAGCTTCTGGAGGCAGAGGGAGAAAAAGGAGAGATCTTTAACACAGAATTTCTGAAGGAATAAAACATGAAAGGTGAATATGCAAAACACAAAAGGCATTTTTTCAAGAAAAATGCAAGAAAAAAATGCCCAATTTCATCAGGTTGCGCATTAAGGCCAGTGAAATATGGCCATTTTCAATTTTATGCTTAATTCCTGTTTTTTTTTATTAAACATCTGCATTCCTATGTTGTTTTGAGCAGTACTGACTTTAGCCAAGTTTGACTCCTTTCCCCAAATAAAGCCAAGTACTGCTACTCTATATTGGTATAATCAATCACGCTATTAATCCGCACCTTTGCGTTTTGCGGGGCTCAGGCGTGCGCGACACCCTGCGGATGGGCCTGTTACGAGCTGGAGATTGCTGCCGTCTCTGTGGAGATGAGCCAGACTGTGGGTATCTCCCCTGTGGGCTGGATGAGCCTCGGGCTGTGTGGCCCGGAGCTGGGGAAGAGCGAGAGTCTCTGCCCTGACGAGCAGCAGGGGGCAGCAGGGGGCTACGGCGGTGTCGGGGAGGAGGGGAGGCAGAGGAAATAGGGCTGCGCCTCTTCAACGGGCTGCCACCACCCCGGTTGCGTTTGGGGGAGCGAGAGGGCCGCCGCTTGGAGGGAGGCGAGGCGGAGGGCTGTCTCTTTTGGGCCGGAAGGGGGGAGAGGCTGTAGCGGCGCTGTATGGGTGGCGAGTAACGCCTTGGGGAAGGGCTGCGACGCCGAGGAGGTGGTGGTGAGGGAGACCTGGAAAAGACAAAAAAAATAAATTCCATCTTTAATATCATGCCAAATTTGGACAACGTGAAATAAGCCTATGAAATGAATAATCTGCGGATCTGCCTCAGAGGCAAAGCCACGCTCACAAGCAGAGATGCACTGCCGTTTCTCAGCTAGTACTGAAAGACTTGTAATATTCACCAAACCGTGATGGAGGGTCGTGTAAGCATGAAGGTCATGTAAGTGTGTGTATAAGGAACTAGTAAGCCATTTCTTCTTGTCCTCTGCATCTTTTTTTCTCGCTCACCGCATCCAAAAACCTCCTCTTTTCTTTTGTTTTTTTTTATTCTTTTAAACTGCTGCTGCACTGAACAGTTTTTCCTTGTCCACCAGCAGTAAGATGAAATGAAGAGGGTAAAGCTTCAGGAAAGGTTCTTTAATGCAAAGAAATCTATACCTGCGTCTGGGAGGAGGAGTTGGGGATCTGCGCCGTCTGGCCGGGGAAGGGGAGCGATGACGCCGAGGTGATGGAGAACGTCTCTTCCTGCAATAAAAGGAGTGGGGGGTGTAAAAATACGTCTTAAGTATTTTTAACATCCAATACAAAGTCCCGACAAACCAAAGGAGGGAGCAACACCATTTGTGTTCATCTAGACACTAGGATGTTTATGTCTGGTAGATTTTTAATAAACCAAACAGCTGCATTTGACACTTTACCTTGGGGATGGATCCCTGTGCCGCCTCCTAGGAGACACTGGTGAGTGGCTCCGCCTCCTCCTGAGCTCACCATTCCTGGCTGCTGGCCCCCTCCCCTGTCTCTTGGGTCCTTCATCCTCGGAGGATGATGAGGATGATCCGGTCTCTGAAAACAGACATGTATTATCCTGTTTAGTTCAGCTAAAGAAGATCTCAAAAGCACCGTATTGATCATGAGAATGCCACAAGTAGACATAGAAACACAGGTGCACATGGTGTGACAGGAGGTGAGGATGGAGTGAAGGGACACCATAAATAAATGTAATAAAATTAAAAGTAAGCGGTGACAACCTGAAGATGACTGCTGATTCTGCCTGCGATACTGCCGTCGCTGCTGGACAGAATCAGCCGCAGCCCCTTTCCCCACCTTATCCTCCTCTGAAATGCAAAGCAGTGAGGGGCCTATTCAGTCCAAGAAACAGCAATGCAATACACATGCACACACACGCATAGAAGCACACCCAATGTGCAACCACATTCATACCTTAAAAATTAAAACCAACCAAGAACATGTGTCCACTCAGAACCTAACAAGCTGATCATGTGTCCACACTATAGCCCTTCATGGACTACATAGAGTAACACCCAGCTCTCCTGTCCAACCCAGCGTTTCCCTGCTCTGGTACTGGAGGCACATTGCACTGCACAATGTTTTCACTGTTCCCAACACACCTGATACAACTTATCAGCTATATAACAACCCTTCACTCAGTCGTTGTGGCTGTGTTAAAGCAGTGAAAGGCACGGTGCCTTCAGGAAGAGCACTGGGGAAACGCTGCACTAATGTACTGCTCCCAGGTCCTGAAGTATACTCTCATCTTGCAGCTTTAGCATTTTTCCTCATCTACGCCACCACCTTCCTCTCCGGAAATGTTTGTTAATGAGCTGGTTAGCTGGAATTAAAACGTGCAGGGTAATGGGCCTCCAAAATCAGAGGTACTATCCAGGGGTTCTTAATACTGGTCCCAGAATGGCATGAAAACAAAATTTCTTTGTGCTAATCAGGATTATCAGAAATTGAGGGCAAGAAAAAGTTGCGTGGGCCGTTGTCGCCATTCGAGTGCGCAGCTGACTGAATGCGGGCCCTTAAGTTCAAATTAAACCACTACAGTTCAACATATTCATATGTATACTGCTTTCGGCACAAAACTGCATACACTCTAACAAACAAGCTTATACACTTTAATCAGTGCTACATGCTTTACGTAATGACCTGATTCTGATATGTCTGATCGTCTGGGTTTGGGAGCAGGAGACGGTGATTCGTTTCTTCCACCCGCTCGGCGCTTTGAACCTAAAACAAACAGAAATAGTTTCAGTGAAAGGAAAAATTTGTCATTGTGAACACACTCAAGCACCACAACAAAATGTGACCTCTGCATTTATACATGTGCATTGGGAGACATCTTCAAAAAGTTTGCACAATATGCAAAAAAGTGAGGGCACAGTTTACCTGACGGTCATGTGTGTGTTACCTGAGGGGCTAGTGTCGGGAACGGCGGGGCTGCGGCGTCTCCTGGACGGGCTGGTGGTTGGCTCAGCATGGCGTGGCTGCTTTCTGGGCGGTGTGATCGACGGCCTCTTTTGAAGTCTCTTTTGGGGCGAGCGTGAAGACGAGCTACCCGAGGAGGATCGAGAACGGGAGCGCCGCCTAGAGGAGAAACAGCGAGTGTTTGAAAGTTAGGGTTCTTGTGCTTGGGTGTAAGCATTATATAAATCTGAATCATTGGATCAGCTCCTCTTTTTAGTACATTCGTTACCAAGACCAAAGATGTCCACTCTGTTATATACAGTGTTCGACCAATACTTACCCAAGAGCTAACAAAGTGCATGTATGTATCTGAGTAAGGCAAATTCACTGCATTCAATTTCCTGTGCTTTATGCATGCACATTTACATCTCACTTCTAATCACATGCAAATTCAAGTGTTAAAATACACTGGATTGATATGGAATTTCATTTTGGCACAACACGGGCCTGACCAGTGTGACCGAAATGACCCATAAAACATATTTACTGTTGCAGGAATAAATTGTGTTTTACTAGGGTAAAAAAGGGCCAAAAGTTTTTGAGGGGGTCCCCTATTCGCTAATCAAATCTTGGAGTCTACCAGACGTTTTTGAAGGGGTCCCCTATTCGTTATCCAAAGCATGGAGTCTACCAGACGTTTTTGAGGGGGTCCCCTATTCATTACCCAAAGCATGGAGTCTACCAGACGTTTTTGAGGGGGTCCCCTATTCATTATCCAAAGCATGGAGTCTACCAGACGCTTTTGAGGGGGTCCCCTATTCGTTATCCAAAGCATGGAGTCTGCCTGAAGTTTTTGAGGGGGTCCCCTATTTGTTATCCAAAGCATGGAGTCTGCCTGAAGTTTTTGAGGGGGTCCCCTATTTGTTATCCAAAGCATGGAGTCTACCAGTGAGGAGAAAGGTTTGTAGTAGTTGCAGGATTTCATAAAAAAAGTTAAATGTCAATTAAACTTCAAATACGGTTTCATTTTTAATATTTGGTGGGGCTGCACATTATACTGTCTGTAAATGGTTATGGAGACGTTGGTCTCTGCAACAATGACATTGCAGGAGGTTACAATATGCAAATGAGCCTCACTGCATTTCTGGCAGGGTGACCAATCACACAACTCAAGGTGAGCGTTACTGCATTTATGGTGAATTCATGTGATCAAACTTATTATTCCAGCCAACCTTTAATAATTCATTCATCCTAATTTTCAACCTCTTTTTAATCCCTTCAAACAGGTTGTGTTGCTGTGAATTTAAGACTTTATATATAAATGATCACTTTTCTGACTGGCTGCCTTTTATTGCAGCTCACTTCTGTAAATGTACTGGTTTTGTGACATTACAAAAACTATGATATAAAAATTGTTTTTGCAGCTGTACATATGAAGGATGTTTTGAAAATTAATTTTGAAAATTAACTATACTTAGTTTTTAATCCCAGAAAAGTGACATGGGCTCTTTAATATAAAAGGCATCGTAATATGTAACAGTACGATCACAAAAGTAATATTTTGTTCATTCGTGCAGCCCTAAAATTTGGTAGCCTCAGCACTGACAATGCTCAGATCTCTTAAGATGTAAATAAATTAAGCTAAAGGAACAAACCAATTTGTGGTTTAGTGATTCGCTAAATAGGTTTGTAACCAATCCCTTCACATACCTGCGGGCAGGTGATCTGCTACGTCTGTGTCTGTGGGGAGGAGGTCGTCTGGGTGGGCTCCTGCGCCTTGGAGACATGCGCCTCCGTGGGCTCGGTTTGCGTCGAGGAGAGTAGGACCTGGAAGAAGAAGTAAATTGATTTACTGTTTCTCACAATCCCAATGCATTTTTTGCTGTAAAATTAACTCTCGCTTTCATGTTTAATTAACTCAGTTATAAAAGCCTCCCTGGTGCGTAGGTATCTGTGTCAAGTTACCTGGACCGGGACCTGTGGCGTCGCCGGGGGCGGGGTGAGCGAGATCTGGATCGGTGGCGTGGCCGATCTCGCCTCACATCCTTTTCCCGTTCCCGGTCACGTGCTTTTGGCTTTTCCTCTGTCTTTGTGGTTTTCTCTGGAGACGCGTCCTTAGTGGTCTGGGACACGGAGTCTGGCTTCACCTCACCAACAAGGTCACTGGACAAGAAGAGTGGAAGTTACACTTTGACTTGCCAAAGTACGAGCTGACTGAGGGTCATTTCTGAGCGCTAAAGTGGGACGTTTGTCGAATAAACATTTGTTTACGTATTCTCAGTCAGTCAGCTGCCTGCTCACACTCAAAGATACGGTTTGCCTGGTCTTGCCTTGATAGTTACCTGGTTGAGGAAGCCTCCTGAATGAGTGGTTCTGCTTTGGAGCTTTCTGATTGGTCAGGCTCTGGCTGAGGTTCATCTTTGTGAACTGGGGGGCTTGGAGGAGGTGAAGCGACAGGAGTGGGCTTGCGGCGAGGGGACCGCGAGTGACTGCGCTTCCTTTCTCGCTTCGCTGGGGAACGAGACTTCCTCCTGGTTGGCAAAAAAGTCAAAGGATTACAACTAGGGAAGGACAAGCATAGAGCATCACTCAAAAGAGCAGCTACGAAAGACCACCACATACACTGAACCCTAAGAGCAAGCCTCAGTGCATACAGGTGCACACACAATGCCAAGTAAACAAAACTATCAAAAGAACTTACATCCCTATTACTGCACAGAATGTAAACCAATCGGAACCAATCTATTGAATTATGTATTCAGACGGTGATGGGGAGTAAATCAAGCATGTGAACTCAAACCCACCGTTTAGGGCTCTTTGACTGAGCCCTTTCTTTGTTCTCCTTCTCTTTCTTATCTTCATCAATCTTCTTCAAAGAGGCCAGCTTCTCCTGCTCGATCTGTCACAACAAGAACAAACAACTTTAATCATCTAGCACAAGGCAAAGTATGGACGCTGGACCCCGGACCCCTCACTTTGGTAACTTAAGCCAAAACTCAACCCTATCTAGTGCAAGGAGTTTAGGGACAATCTAACGAGACAATGTTTTTGGCTCAAGTGACCCACGTTAGGAAGAATCTGTACTTTTTTTTCCCCCTGGGCATCTGTAATGGCACGCACATGCGCACACGCACAAAAAAAAAACTGTGCTGGACACAAGGCCTCCAGGACTGTGGTAACAATCTCCTGCTCTAGTCCATTTCAAGGTAACATTCCGTCTCACCTGTCTCTGCTTGATCTCCTCCTTCTTCTGTTCCAAGAAGGCAGATGGGATGCCAGCGATGTTTTCCTGGGCACTAAGTAGCAGAGGCCAGAGGTCCTTCATGAACTCGCGAGCGTTCTTTCCGTTCAGAAAGCCGGTCAAGTTGATCTGCATCATCTTGCCGTCTGGATTCTGCAACATAGACACCAAGGATGGAAAAGAAAGCAGACAGCTTAACAATAATGCAGGGAAAAAGAAAAGGATGGGTTCTGATGGCAATCCTAACACTGATTCTTTTTTTTCTTTCTACATACCATCAGGAAACATATACTTAAGGAAAGGTCCAAATAAAAGCTTAGAATTAGGAACAGGCGCTGCAGCCTTTTTCTACCTTGAGACTCGGTTCTGACTGACTGCTCGAGTGTCTTGGATTCAAGCTTACAAAACAAACTAAGGGAAAAGAATCTAAAAGACTAAAGATTCCTCAAATGCATGCATTAATTATTTTCTGGTCTTTAAATCCACTCTCCTTGAAAAAAAAAAAAAAACATGAATGAGCAAATAAAATAATGAGACCAGAACTGTCATTGCAAGACCCATTCCCACCTCTATACATGAGAATCTTGTCTCTCCCTCTACTTCCCCTACTGTTGTGACACAGCAACAATAAATCCACAATACAGAGTGTGTCAAAACCCCACAAAGCAAGTACAGTCCCGTTGTCTTCAGTGTGCGCGTCCTGCAGGCTCTGCGGGCTCGGGGAGGGGGATTGGAGCACCCGCCACTCCTGCACAGACAGGGACGCTCCTTTGGCTTTCTTCCGCCTCCCTACTGCTTGTGACTCAACCACCTTGAGTTTAATGTTATATCATTTATCTAAATTGCAAGAAACGAACAAGCAATAATGAGTACACAAGGCATGTAAAGAGGTTTTTATTTTTCATCAATCTATGTCAAGAGCAGAAAGGAGGTAAACTGACCTATGAAGTCTACGGGTATATGACATGATGAAAAACTAAACTTCTGGCCTTTAACATTAAGATACATTAAGTTACAGAAAACTGCAATTTTCTACTGGCAGCGAGTGCATGTATACATTCCTGTGTGTTTTTCTGTCAAACTGAAGAAGGCTGATAAAAGAGACCAGACAATACCTCTCTGGAGTCCTCGCCATAGCAACCGAAGAGTTAAAACCAACTTTAGACAGTAATTTGTCAAAAAGAAAAAAAAAAACTGGCTAACAGGAAAACTTCATACCACTTAAAACTACCACTAACTATGAATTAAAGGTATGAAAAAAAATATTAAGCATATGAACAAATGATGCAGTGCTTCTTTCCTAAATGTAATGCTGTTCCTCCACCGTCTAACTACACACCTTTATAAAAATGCAGTTGTGTTGTTAAAGACGACGAAGGCGGTAAAGTACAAGTTCAAAAGTTTGGAATCATTGTTCCATGTTAATCATTTCTGAGATTTTACAGTATTTAAATAGAAACTATAAGCAAAAAAAGAATCATTTATTCAATAGTGTAATAGGTTATTTAATAAATAATGCACAATTTATCAATTCAGGAGTTTTTGGTGTTATCTCTGGTCACCACTTCGGAAATAATTCCTTCTGTATAATAATTTTGTAATAATTTCTCTTATAAAAACTTAAATATTGTTTCTTTAATCTATAGATCTGTTCACCCACTCTGGATACAGCCGACGTTTCTGGACAAAGCCGAAGTCGTTAATTGTGTAATTGTTGAGGGCAAGTATCATAAGAGCCGTTACACAATGTTACACAATTTTTGTTCCTGGCTCCTAAGTGTTTTATTCCAACTGCTTATTATGTCTAAATCCTCTGTAAAAACGGCTACATTCTTCACAAAGTTTGATTTTATAAACACAATTCACAAACGTTTGGTATTTATAGAGGCAAAATTGTTTTTTTACAGTCCCAGAAAGCTCCAAAAGAAACTTCTGGAGAATTCTCACAGTTCCAGAATATTCTGGAAGTCCACTTAGCATTTCAAGTGAATCTAGAATGTTCTTGAAAACAATTTGAAAATTTGAAATTCAATTTGAAAATTTGGCAGAAGAGATTGGGAAAGCACACTTTGTACCCAGCAACAAAAACAATATAGAACTTGTGTAGTGTTACTTATAGATACACTGAAAAAAAGCTTTTATATTATTGAAAACAGTGATTCCAAACTTTCGAAGGCTTCTTTCCTTAATAAAGCAGGGAGTTTCTGTTCCATTATAATTATTGCCAAAAAATAGGCATTTATTTATATTTTGATATGCTGCGGTAAATTTCAACTCAGGAACAAAGAGCAAACAACTGATTAAATGGACACGATTCTAATGTCATAGTCCCTGTTCATAACTCACCTCAAAACACAAAGTTCATCATCAAGGGAGAGTTGGGTTCAGTGAGACTTTGGGCTCAGGTGAGATCTAATTAGGTGTTGGTGCTATACTTCTGTTGCAAGGTATAACATCCATATTGGTTCAGGCCTTTTAAATCATAAATCACATCATCATTAGAAAAAAAGTGCTGTTTAGAAGACACGTTGTCAAATATCACAGTATCTTCAGAAAGTCCATATGATTCTTTACCCATTGCTACCAGACAGAAGAGACAAAACTTTGCCCTTCACTTTGTGCTGTTACAGTATTCGCTCCATCTTATGATTTTAAGCACATGTCACTCCTCTCCAAGCCCTCAGCCATCCAGGCAGCGTACAAAAGAACAACTACTGCCATCCTGTCTGCATGTAATCAAAGAAAGGAGCAGGAAAACGGAATCCATGAAAACTACCTTCTCGTCCAGCTGGTTGAAAACAAACTCGATGACAACATCGTCCTCGAAGCCAAGGATCTCGGTCACTCGCTGGGTGATCCAAGGCTTGACGACCTCCAGGTTTACCTTCGTCATATCCACCTAAAAGACGAAATTGTCAGTTAAAAACAAACGCAGAACTTTAAAAAAAGTGTAATATGTAAAAATATCTAATAGCTTTAAAAAAAATCTAATATGCAAATATCTAATATTTTTAAATAATCTAATATGTAATCTTCAGAATCATGTTTATATACAAACTAATGTATAAATCAGTCTGGATTAATAAATATATGGATACGTGTTAATGTATATATGTATTATTTGAACATATGTTTAAATTATTAACCCTAATATATGTATGAAGATTTGTATGCATATGCATATAT
>JBBPDA010000001.1:40802108-40812169 GCA_037974385.1 Arnoldichthys spilopterus
CTCACTGCTGCCCTCTAAAGGCTTTAACATCAAATAAACAAACATTACTCACTGTTGCCCTCTAAAGGTGTTATTAACATCAAATAAACAAGCATTACTCACTGCTGCCCTCTAAAGGCTTTAACATCAAATAAACAAACATTACTCACTGTTGCCCTCTACAGGTGTTATTAACATCAAATAAACAAACATTACTCACTGCTGCCCTCTAAAGGCTTTAATAACATCAAATAAACAAACATTACTCACTGTTGCCCTCTAAAGGTGTTATTAACATCAAATAAACAAACACTTCTCAATGTCGCCCTCTAAAGGAGTTATAGCCCAGGTCAGACAGACAGATGTCTCAATTAATGTGGTTTTTTATATGTATTTGTTTTACATCAACCAATGAAAACACATCCAATTTATATTTTTTCTGCTTTCAACTTAAATAACTGTGTTTGGGTTAAGAAATTGGGATCATGCAAATTGTTGTGAATCAGAGTCTAATCAGCTCTATTTGACAGAAGGCCAATATTCCTGGTTGGAGTTCATTTCATATGTATTACATCATAGGAGTGATGCCTTCACTATTATCCTAAACCATGGGAAATGGTGGGCAAGTTATAACATATATGTAGTATGTACTATAACATAGTACAAACAAAGTTTTTGACTGACACTGTATTTATAATGTATTACTGCTCTCTCTCTCTCTCTCTCTCTCTCTCTCTCTCTCTGTAAAAGGTCACAGCAGCTGACCACATACCTCAGCATTTGCGCCAGTCCAACACCGAGCTGCCCCAGGCCACCTTCACACAAAGAGAGAATATGATAAAGGAAAAAGCTCTTTGCTCAGACATCATGCACTGGCATATTGCGCTTAAAGACTGAAAAGCATTGTTAACCAGGCAGTTAAACAGACACATCCCAAAAAAGTCCTTCAAAGTAATTGGTGCTATTAACCCTTTAATGGCCACATTCAGAAAAAAACAATGAGTTTTTGTGAAAGCACAATTGGCCATGCTCTCTGAGAGGGGAGGGATGGCCCATCCTTCACCTGCCATCACTTAGCACCATGCTAACCACGGGCGACTGTTAGGCTTTCCTCCATCTGCACCACACTGTCCAGCGACAGTGAAGTGAAAGTGACTATTTGTCATTGTCAACACACTCAAGCACCACAATGAAATGTGACGTCTGCATTTAACCCATCACACACCCAGCGCCCGGGGAGCAGTGTAGCGGGACTGTACTTTGCTTAAGGGAACCTCAGTGGTGCCCGGGCCTGGACTTGAACCTGCGACCTTCAGGTGCCTTCACGTCCTCACCACTAGGCCTCCACTGCCCACTTGAATGAATAGCTACAATATAAATAAACAAATAAAGTAACAGTTGTTATGTCGGTACAGGGCCAATCAGCTACCAGCACTGACGGCCTGTCTGTACCCTACATCAATGCTTACGAAGTGAGTATTGCTTACAGAAAATCAGTGCGAGCAGTTAAACCAGTAAACCAGCTATCTGGTGTTGTGGTGGTAACAGGACGGCCCATTTTGGCTTGACCTAGCCCGCTGCCACTGGGCAGTATTGTGTAACCACAATGCAGCCTGCCACAGCATTAATGCAGCTCCGCGCTTTTGTCCAGGGGACCATTGTCACTGAGGTAAATAGAATTGTCTCTTACGAGGCAGTGGAAAAACAAAAGTGTGTGTGTGTGTGTGTGTGTGTGTGTGTGTGAATGTGCGTTAGGGGTATGATGAAACCAGTGGACCAGTGTAAATGTGAAGTCTGTTGACACACACACACAAACACACACACACAAACACACACACATAACGTCCGCACCTGTGATTAGGACTCGGGGATGGTCCGAGGACTCATAGCTGCTGTGGTTTCTGCGGCTGATCCGGCGAGGGGTCCATCCGGCCAGTCTGGAGCAGCTGGGGGGGCAGAGTGACCTCAGGAGAGCTAAGGCACCACCGCAGACCCTCATGTCGTCCACCTGTCAGCACAGAAAAACAAGCAGAAATCACACAACGGCAACATACTGGCTGCCTGATGGTAGACCAGGGCAGAAGGACTGGCTGGAGAGTAAAAGTGTGAGCATTTTGTCGTTCACTCCTGGCCGGATGGAGGTGTTAGGGAGAAAATCCTCACCTGTGGGCTTTCGAAAGAACAACACAAACAAACAAGAAAAAACTCCCCAAAGAAATCCTTAAAGTCCAGCTGCGCTTGTGATCAAAACATCGCACATAAAAGTGTCCGCCGCCGTCTGAAAGAACTATTAAAGTAAACCGTGCTGATAAAAAAAAGGATTTTCGTGGTTAGAATTAAGAGATTACCCCCCGATTGGTCGACGGACAGGCGCACCGAGCGACTATTGGGTAAACAAGTGGCAGGCGCGGGCGCTATTGGGAAGTGTAGTTTTTATCCCGAAGGTGTGGCTGAGGCTTTAAGCAGGCGATGAACTACATTGACCGGCATCCACCGCGCCACGGCAACGCAAAGTTGCTGACAAGCTGCTCACGCCGGCTTTATTGTGTGGGCTTAGTTTAGCTGAGGTGGGCTTTTTTGACCCCCCGTTTAGATGCCTTCTCACGCAAGTAGCGGACAGAAAATGGGACGAAATTGCAGAAACTTATATTGAGCGTTAAGTTGACGCCGTATCGCGTGAGATGGAGATCGCGTGCGGGTATGTTTAGTGAAATCGTGCTAAGAGCAAGCCTAATTTTTGAATAATGCAGATTATATTATATTGTATTAAAATATCACATCATCTTATAATTCAATTCTTCTTCTAAAAGCTATTTTACTGTCGTTTTTATAGATACAACTTTTTTTCTGGTAATGCACGTGGAGCCCCTTAATGTCACGTGCTGTAACATATACTTCTATTTTACATGTGCTAATGTACTAAATTGTGAGATATTGAAGTCATCATAAGTAAACACCGACTCCAACATGTAAAAATAACCAAAATGTCTTGAAGCTTATGTTAGTAGTTGGATGTCTGATGAAGCTCCAGTCCAGGTGGGCCATTTGGTAGCCCCGCCCCCCAAACACTCACTAAACCTGGCAATGATCAGGTGAGTGGAACCAGATGTGTTTGAGTGAAATCACCACACCGTATTGGGCACCAGCCCTCCGGTACCAGAGTCGAGGAATCCTGTCATAGGCAATAGAATGTTCAGGGACTGGGAATAAAAATAGTCCTGGACTTTGTCCCAGATTGTCCCACCACAAGCAACAGACATACACACAGCCCTGAAACCTTTTTCAGTGTGGGGGTTTATGGGAGAGGGAGGTCAAATACCAAATTATATGCGGCTATATCATTATTATTAAGTGGTTTCTAGTGTGTTGCTGGGCAACACTGGGGCCTTGTGATGTTGTGACAAAGCGACTTCACAGGATCCGGGTCCGAGCCCCTAACAAGCCAATGGCGAAAGAGGTGAAGAAATACTTCTTAAAACTGGAAGATCCTCAGGAGGAACCGAGGCTCGGAGGGGGAACCCATCCTCCTCAGGTTGACACTGGATAGCAATAACAAACAACAAAGTAGAGCCTCATCGTTTGTGAAGGTGGCATCAGTTTAAGCTTGTAACTTGGAGCAACAGCCCATTTAGGTTGAGGGGTGGGTGTAGCACATGTAGCACAGGAAAGTGGTTTGTTTTGGTTGAACTGATCTGAGGACAATTGAGCAAGAGGCCCCAATGATGGATGATATGGCCAAAAGTACATAGCGAAGCTGGAATTCAGTGCTAAATGAGACTGTGGAAGGAATAAACACAGCTGAAGTGTGTGAAGGGTGTTAATCACCTTATAGACAGTGTGAAATGTTGGAAGGCCATAAGAAAGAGAGAAATATAACGTTTGTATAGTGCTTAAATCACCACGAAGAGGATGAAACTAAGAAAATAAGAAGGAGCAGTGGAGGCCTAGTGGTTAGGACATTGCCCTTTGGACCTAAAGGTCACAGGTTCAAGTCCCGGCCCAGGCATAACTGAGGTACCCTTGAGCAACATACCATCCTCCATGTCTCCATCTCCAAGTCGCTTTGGATAAAAGCATCAGCAAAATGAATAAATGTAAGACTATGATGTGCACAAATCAACATTTTTACAGTGTAAAACTATGCAGAAGTCAAGACAACCCATAATAACTTGAAAACAACCCAAAATTCACATTGTGAAATTACAAACTGCATCTAGAGTAGGATTCTGAACATTCGGCAGTGTGTGTGTGTGTATGGGGGCACTAGTGAACTAGTAACCCATTACTTACATAGGAAAAATCATTTTTGTTAAGACAACAGTAGCAGAAACCTTTTTAAAAAGAATTTATCAACATCGTCAGCTTACATCACGTCAGCGTTCCTACTGGCCGAGCCACTGCTACCCTAAAAAACTCCCCTGAAGGTGTGTCGTTCTCAGGGGAGCTCGGCAGTGGGTAGTTCACTAGAACTGTTCGATCTGAAAGCACCTACTGTATAACAAAATGTGGTTTTTGGTCTGTAGACCAATAAGGCGAAGACACGGTTGGAAAGATTTCATTCTAAAAGCACAAAAAGGTAAAAAAATAAAATAAAGACTCATTTTATGATCATGGCTGGAGTTGCACTTTTCAAAATAACAAATGATTTTGTGTGAGTTTTCCACTCGTTAGGAGTAATACTTTTTATATGAGATGTGTCTGTAGCTGCCCTTTAAAGGTGAGGTGTCGTGCCTTTCTGATTGGTTAATTGCATGTTATGCCCGAAACACACCCCTGAATAGTTAAGAGAGTTAGGACAACGTTCTTACACCTTGTGCTGGTGCAAAGTCTGAATTGTCCACCATCAAAACAGCAAAAAGTAATCGGACATATCCATATATGTTCCATATATGATTGTTAAGGGTGTGTAACGTTTTATACTGTATTATTAGGTTTATAGTTTAGTGTAGCCTCCTATTTATTATAAGTTTTCTTTTTTTTTACCTGCCTATTTTACCTGCCTATTTTACCTGCCTATTTTATTTTATAATTCATATTCTATTCTTTGTACAATTTTTACTTCAAAATGTTTTTTAACCTATTATTTATATATATAAATGCACAGTCTCAGGAACGTTCAGGGTACATTTCACTACATGTTGTACTTGTATAACTATGTACGTGATAAATAAACCACTTGAACTTGAACTGGTCTACTCAAACCACATGATAAGTGGAATATTATTTAAATAAAGTAACCAACACTGAAGAATTATAGACGTTCTTGGTCTCTCAGCCTTCACAGTAAATGGCATTTCGGAGATATTTTCTTTATTTTCAATAATGAGAAGACATCACTACACTACTTATCGCACACAAGGTGGACTCTTGTGGCACAGAGTGTTCACAGTCTGAAGGGGGTGGTCATGGTGGCAGTAATTTCACCTGACTTCCTCTGTGGTTAGGAAGAATAAATACCAAGTCCAGTGGTTAAAAACAAGGCCAGGTCGTCCCTTCGGTCTCCTCTTACACTTAGCAATGCGGTTTGCCAAAGGAAACTCAACAGTACCTCCGTCCAGGTTCCTGTTTCCTTCTTGGACTTTCAACAAAGCCATTCGCTGCGATTTGCATTGAATCGAATGTCCTCGGGGCTAAAGGTCAGAGTATAGTCAACTCATCCATGAGATTCTCCATAGCAGTGAGGGTGTCATGATGACGGAGATGTGTGTGTGTGGCCTCCTCAGTCCCTGTTCTCTGTCTGTGCCCTTTAACAATAGTCCAGACTTCCTCTCGAGCCTCGTCCATGGTCTCAGCATGCTCGGTCCACCTGAGGAACAGGCCTACACACAAAGCATACAGCACATAATGGATACCCTGACACTGCATTTGCATCTCACAACACTGTAAGCTATCATAAACTTTCTTCCCTGCATCGCCCTTGGCAGGTCTGACACGACAGCATCTGGTAAATTAATGCATGTTTGGTGTTGAATGGACTCACCAGTCCACAGCTGGAGGGACTGAGGCTGCACTGAAGGCCAGATGGCCAACTCCGTGGGCTCATACAGTGGGTTTATGTACTGCTCTCTCTCTCTACTCCGCAACAGGAACTGGAACAAACAGTGAGTGTTTTCCTTCACACCTAAACCACATCTTAGAACAGAGGAAGGGACACAGAAAGGCAGACGGGAGATAAGTCACAATCTTTTGATGAAAAACAATTATATTTTATATAGAGTCAGTTTTTATGGATAAAAAAGGGGATGTGATTTTAACATACTGAAACTTACACTTCAGTGCGGTTTATTATTGTAGGGTCGCAACAAAGGAAGAAGCAGAAGAAGACAAATACGTCTTTCGTTTTGCCTCTAGCCAGTGAAAATCACAGACGCAGTTAAAGAGACGTCTGCTATAAAAAAAGCTCCTCACTATCTCCCAGCTGAAGCTCTCATATGTGTGGAGAAGTCTGAGGGTCTGCTTCAGTCCGTCATAATGTGGAAGCCTTCAGAACGTGCCTTTTGTTTGGACTTTTCTGACTGTAAAACCATTAGCAAAAAGGTCTTAGGCTTTGTCGCCCCCATCTGGTCCATACTGGAACTGTCAAAGATCTACTGAATATGAAGGTGAGTTGTTAGTGAGCGATTTAACCCTTCTGTTTAGGAGCAGTGGGCAGCTGACGTGGGCAACAGTTCCTTGCTCACGGGTACCTCAGTAGTACTGAGGATTTGAACTGGCAACTTTCAGGTCACAGGGGCAACACCACCACTAAATACTTTATTATGTCAAATATTCTTGGTTTTAATACTGAAAATATTAGTCGCAGCCCTACCACACAATATAAATCAGCTAAAGTCTGTAATATCTACCAAAATTTTCTAGCTGTTCCTCCAAACCCCCTCTTGTATTGCCTCATTGTATGTGGATTAGTGTCACTAGCATAGATCCTATTTCTGTCTTTAAGCTCTAGCTTCTCGTCTTGTTAGACTGACTCTGCCCCTACTGCCATTCTCAAGGCCTATGTGTACGTCTAATCTACTCAAATTTGATAAAGCCCTCAAAATTGCAGGTGTTTTAAAGAAACTGCCTTGACTCACCTTCTCTCACTAGCTACATACTCGTATCCAACCTCCCGTTTTAGACTTTTAGGTCTGGCATTTGGACGCGGTACTGAAAGGGTCTTATACGCCCTTAAAATGTTTGCCAACCCTCACCGCTCCTGTTCGTTGTTGCAGAGGAAGGTGCCATAGTCAGAAGCATATGCGTCCTGTGCCAGTCTCAGTAGCAGAGCTTCACTGAACTCCAGCGCCAGTGGGAACTGCCTCCAAAGCTGCCACACGCAGTCCAGCAGCAGCAGAAAAGATGGACACTCCTGCCTCAGGCGGGCGTGAGAGTAGGCCGAACGGGCACAGCGTTGCTGGAATGGGTGGCCTGCCTGACACATGGGACATAAACATGGCGTTAGCACATTCATCAAGGTAAAACAAGGCAAGGTCCTCATTTCTAAGGACATAGTTGCTTACATAAGACGTTTATTGATACTGTAGCGGCTGTAGTGTTTACATGCTTTCAAAATGCTCAACATATACACCGCGATATTTAAATGATTATAAATGTCCGGTAATCAGAGCTCTTTACATCAGGAACTTGTAAAACATTTAGGAGTGGCCTGGATAATATAAATACTCAATTATGGGTTTTTCTCTGTTGGTGTTTGAGTCTATATTAAGTTTCTCAGCCTTCATCTTTCATAATGCGACAAAATTTGTACGTTATCCCCATTTCCTCAGCAAAGGCCTATAAAAACCCTATTCTTGTCATGTTTGTGGTAGGATGGAAGCAAGTGCAGGAACGGGGTGTAGAAACGCAGGGATACCACAACATCATACAACAGGGTGTAGACAACAGAGAACCGACAAGCACAAGCACAAACACACGAGACTAAATAGATACATGCAACAAGGGACACCAGACGGGGAGGCGACGGGAACCAACAAGGCACAGGTGACGAGGCGGGACAGGGGCGTGGCTAATCACAGAAGGAACCCGAGGACAAAAGCACATGGCTAACCCAAAACAAAACAAGGACGTGGACGCGGACACGTGACTAAGGAAAACAGAACCAGACGAGACAAGACGGAACCTCACAATTCTAAAAACCTTCCTTTTCCGTGACTTCTTTGTCCTCTTAAAGGACATTTGTCCCCTCCTCTATGTAAACTGTCCTTGGGTTTGAGAAATGCACTGTATAAGTGTTACCTATTATTATTATCATTATTATCATTATTACTACTACTACTACTACTATAAAGAGAGCAATTGTCACAGTATCAAAAATGTTTAAAAGAAAAAACAAATAATAGCAAGTTATATTATTATTATATTATATTATAGCCACGTTAGGTCAGTAAAATACTTATGTGCAAATCTCCTAACAATATAATAATAATTAAAATTAAAATCTTCTTCTTCCGCATCATCTCCTTCTGCATTTAAAATAAGATTAATAACAGTAATAATAATAATAATAAAAGCATGTTGCTGTATAAACTGCTTCATTATTTATTGCTATATTAAGCAGGAGGTTCTTGCTGAATAGAGTCTCTGTACTTTCACACATACACATACTAACTGAGGGCATCTTCACATGCTCCCTTACCTGCACCCACTCTTTCTCCAGTAGTTGGAGGAAGCCTCGGAATGTTCTAGAGGCGGGATCCAGGATGAGCTGAGCCAGCGAGGTCACCAGCAATGTGGTGTCGGTCCCCTCAGAGCCGTGCACCAACACTGAGTGGCCGTCCCTGTAGAAAATAACACTGAAGGTTAGAGCGAGTTTTGTCTTTTCCTCGTGCTCTTAGGGAGTTTTTCCCGTTTTCCCAGTATCTGTCATGATACACGCACTCTGTGTAGTCCTGTCCTGTCCGTAGTCTGCTTTGGTATGTTGTAGAAAGTACTGAACACGGCACTGAACTCACCTGGGAAACTGGCGCTAGGAGAAACACACCACAGTGAACACACGCACCTCTCCACACACTCCGCCGCCAGGCCTGCTGTGGACAGAGCACTGTGAACGTGAGACAGCCATTTGGAGTTCTCCAGCTTGCTCAACCAGCGGTCCATGTTGTGAGATGGGTCGCCACACGCTTCTACCAGCTTGATCAAACTCTCCTGCAGTACTTTACCCCTGGAAACACGCAAACAGACCCTCAAATCCAAAGGCGTTCGGATCAAATGAAGCCAAATCATTTCTATTGTCGCCTCATGTTCACAAAGGTGTGAAGGTGGGTGAAAATCTTTGGTGCACAGTCCCTCACATAAACCTAGTGTTAAAATATTTACAAACGTTTTTAAAAATTAAAAAATCATTATATAAAAACATATTTTTTTTTAATTAGCAAAAATGCTAATTTCGCAAATACACACGTGTATTATGTCTTTATGTCAGGCGCAGGGTAAAACAAATCTCTCTGCAGAAAATGATCTTAATGTACAAATCTATATCAATGAAATCACTTTTTCCAGTTGCTTTTACTATTATTCCGTTTTCTAGTGGGGCCCCCTGGTCCCCAGAGCCCTGGCTGCAGCCCTTAAAGCCTATTGGATTAATATGGACATGCACACACACACACACACACACACACAGACTTGTACATGAACATGTGAACAGACGCGCGAATACACATCTCTAACCAATAAAGACACATGCATGAGTTACATGTACCTCTCCATGTGTCTGTGTATCCTCCTCCAGGGTTGGTAGCAGGACTTGGACTCAAACCCTCCTCCTGTCATCCTGGCCTGCTGAGCTTGCTGGGCGGAGCGTGTATCGATGATGTAACCCAACTGCGATTCGACCATCATCGCCTGGAGGAGGAGCTCGTCCTCCCTACATCTCTTCCTATTGGCTCCTGTCATGGGCTGGCCGCTACGTATGATCACCTTTGCAGCAGAAAATGTTTTTACAATCTTTCACAATGACAAATAATCACTCACTTCATTTAAAGGGGTGTCGTTTTTTTATACCAAGATCCTGAAGGTCGCAGGTTCGAGTCCCGGCCCGGGCACTACTGAGGTTCCCTTGAGCAAGGTACCGTCCCACTACACTG
>JBBPDA010000001.1:40820499-40831467 GCA_037974385.1 Arnoldichthys spilopterus
AAATCATCTCAGTTTGAAGGCGGTCAAGATGACCTAAAGTTTTAAGGGACCTCGGCATGAGTGTCCGAATTCACCAATAGTGGTTGGAAATTGGCTGTGAATTATGACTTTTCTGGTAATTAGATCACAAAATAATAAGTACATGGGGTCTTTAAATCTTAAAAAATAAATCATAAATCTTTAAAAAAAAATGTCGTTTCTAAATTTTAGCAGTGGAGGACAAGGGAGTTTCATTGGACAGTGTAACTGCTTGGTCTGCCATGCACATGACAAACTCTTGAATCTTGAATCTTTTAGTATGGTACTCAGTCAACTAATGTGTGTCTGACATTTTTCTGACACTGCATAATATGCCTCTATCTATCTATAATAGAAAAATAGCACATGGCACAGCTATAACAGTTTTAACAGCCATTGTGAAGCCTACATGTTGTTCTTACCTTTGTTTTGCCTTAATACACTACGTTGTACGGTGTTAGAAACAACATAAGCAAGTCTGTCTAAGGGGGAAATATATGTGCAGGTTCATTCACTGTAAATGAACTTTTAGTCATTGTGCTGCTGCTGAAACCATGAGGCTGAACAGTGTTGTCATTCCTTCCTGCAGGTAAAACTCTGAGTGTGAAGGTGATGACGGATCCCACGGGAAAATCACGAGGTTTCGGCTTTGTCAGCTATGAGAAACACGAGGATGCCAACAAGGTGAATTTCCATCAGGGAAGCACTGCAGAAGGAGACTGAGCTGTGGGGAGATGTGAGATGAATAGTGTCAGATTCAAACAAATTTCTGCAAACTGTGAAACATTGAGTAAAGGCTGAATGGATGTATGAATAGGTGGACTGAAGAAAGAATGGATGGATGGGTGGATAGACTGAGTGAAGGCTATATGGATGTATGAAGAAGTGGACTGAAGAAAGAATGGATGGATGGATGGATGGGTGAATAGACTGAGTGAAGGCTATATGGATGTATGAAGAAGTGGACTGAAGAAAGAATGGATGGATGGATGGATGGATGGATGGGTGAATAGACTGAGTGAAGGCTATATGGATGTATGAAGAAGTGGACTGAAGATAGGATGGGCTGATAGATTGAATGATGGATGAATGAATGGGTAGATGGATTGAAGGCTGAATGGATGTTTGAATAGCTGGACTGAAGAAAGAATGGATGGATGGATGGATGGATAGACTGAGTGAAAACTGAATGGGTATATGAATAGGTGGACTGAAGAAACAATGGATGGATAGGCTGAGTGAAGGCTGAATGGATGTATGAATAGGTGGACTGAAGAAAGGATGGATGGATGGATGGATGGATGGACTGAGTGAAGACTGAAAGGGTATATGAATAGGTGGACGGATGGATGGATGGATGGACTGAGTGAAGGGTGAATGGGTGTATGAATAGGTGGACTGAAGGAAGGATAGATGGATGGATGGATGGATGGATGGATGGATGGATGGGTGGATGGACTGAGTGAAGGGTGAATGTGTGTATGAATAGATGGACTGAAGGAAGGATGGATGGATGGATGGATGGGTGGATGGACTGAGTGAAGGCTGAATGGGTGTATGAATAGGTGGACTGAAGGAAGGATAGACTGAAGGAAGGATAGACTGAAGGATGGCTGGATGGAGACTGTATTGACAGGTATGTGCAGTACATGGTGATGGAGAGTAATGGCTGCTGTTCTCTCAGGCAGTGGAGGAGATGAACGGCACAGAGCTGAACGGTAAAACCGTGTTTGTTGGGCGCGCGCAGAAGAAGATGGAGAGACAAGCTGAGCTGAAGAGGAAATTTGAGCAGCTGAAGCAAGAGAGAATCAGCAGATACCAGGTAACTGAGGAGAGTCTCTGTGTTGGCCCCGCCCACTTAAAGTGAAGCTGTAAGGAGTGTTTCAGCTGCGAGTGCTTTTGCAGTGAGGCACAATACAGGGCAGCCTAACCTGTTTAATTTTAAGTGATAAAGATTCTTCAATTATGTAGAAAAAAATTAAATATGAAAGTGACCAGTTTGTCATTGTGAACACACTCAATCACACACAGAGTGCACCACAACGAAATGTGACCTCTGCATTTAACCCATCACACGTGCACACGTGGAGCAGCGGGCAGCTATCAACCTCAGTGGTGCTGGCCTGGGACTTGAACCTGCAACCTTCTGGTTACAAGGGCAAGGTCCTTACTAGGCCTTCACTGTGATCAGTTTGCTGGACACAAATCCACATGCCATGTAGGTCTACCCAAACTCAAGATTTTGCCCAATTTTTCATTTTTTTTCTTTCGTTTATTATATTAATATACATACAGTTAAATATGAGGCTCCTGAGGGGCACCACTGTCTAAGCGTTGGCCCTATTATCAGGACACTGCAGCCACTGCAGCCACCACAATGGCAGCCACCCATATGGGCCGTGGTGGCCTAGTGGTTAGGACGCTGCCTTTGGGACCTGAAGGTCGCAAGTTCGAAGCCCGGATCGGGCACTACTGAGGTTCACTTGAGCCCGTCCCACTACACTGCTCCCTGGGCGCTGTTGGTAGCTGCCCGCTGCTCCACATTTGCATGTGTAATGGGTTAAATGCAGAGGTCACGTTTCGATGTGGTGCTTGAGTGTGTTCACAATGACAGATAGTCACTTTCACTTGACCTGGAGTCCAAGAGAGCACAGTTGGCCTTCGGGGCGGCCCTATGGTTAAATAAACGGATGCTGAGGTTCAGATAACTGAATGTGAGAAAAATGTGTTGTGTATTAATGGTATCAGAACAAAACCTTGTATCTCCATTTTTATCATTTATTACTTTTTGTAACCACTTATCCTTTCAAAACACTTTCTGACCTTTACATTGTGTGGAAATTGATGGAAGTTGGACCAAGACAAATGGCCCAGAAACCTAATTTCACATCATAGGAAAGTTCTGTGTTTTGGTGAACTGAGGTTTTGACAGCGATGATCTGAATCCTGCAGTGAACGTGATGCTGTGCTTGTGGATGTGTGTTCTCAGGGAGTGAATTTGTACATTAAGAACCTGGACGACACCATTGACGATGAGAAACTGCGTAAGGAATTCTCTCCATTTGGCTCCATCACGAGCGCTAAGGTCAGTGCGAGGTCCAGCGTCTTCTAAAGTCTGAGAGTTGCGCAACTGTCGGTAAACAACAGCTGTTCTTCCTTCAGAGCGCTGTCAGAGTGTTTTGGACCCTGTACACACCGCACAAACTGACTAACTGAACGATCGAGATTCTTCCTAAAGTCGTGCTCACTCTGGGGTCTGAAGCAGGGGGTCCGTCAGGCCGTCCGTCTATGAATGGATCTGGCTTCACTGGTCACTAGACATACACTATAGTGGCCTACACTAAAGGAGAGTCTGTGTGAATGGGACACTTTGACTTGCAGTGAAGATATAAACATGACTAGCACTTTGTCAGACCATTCCATGAGCTCAGCATAAATGACTTGATGTGAATTTTGTAAAGATCACATTAAAATGGTCATATTTCTAAAGATATTTATTTAAATGTTTATTCTGTAATTATTTTTGTGGTTAAAAAAAATAGTGGAAAATAGTCCCCTAGCAGTTCTACCACTGGGGTGGAAAACCTTTATTAGTCCCACAAGTGGGAAATTTGCATTGTTATGGCAGTACAAAGGGTAAGAGCAGCAAAGGAGTGATAAAACAAAAACTAAAAAAAAGATATAGCACAATAAGACAAAAAAGTAATAATAATAATAATAATAATAATAATAATAATAATAATAATAATAATAATAATTATAATTATTATTATTAACATGATATATTATTTTTATAATAAGAAAAACAGCAATAATATCCTTTATTATTAGTAGTATTATTAACATGATATATTTTTTATAATAAGAAAAACAGCATTAATATTGTTTTTGTATTATTATTATTAATAACGATACTTATTATTATTATAAGCATGATATTTTATTATTTTTATAATAAAAAAAAAACCAATAATATCCTTTATTATTATTATTATTATTATTATTACCATTATATATTATTTTTTATAATGAGAAAAACAGCAATAATATTGTTTTTATTATTATTATTATTATTATTATTTATTATAAGCATGATATTTAATTGTTTTTATAATAAGAAAAACAGCAATAATATCCTTTATTATTATTATTATAAGTAAGTAATATGTTTAGAATGTTATTATCTATACTATACTGATGGTGCCCAGATCTGGTCCCGAGGGGCCGATGTCCAGCACAGTTTGGTGATTTTCCTCCTCAAACACACCTGGCTCAGCTCAGCTGTTCATTGCCAGATTCAGTGAGGGTTTGAGGAGAGGAGATCTACCAAACTGTGCTGGACGCCGACCCCTCCAGGACCAGATTTGGCCTCCGCCTGTACTAATAGACACGGTTTGAAGTTTGTTTACGTTCATATTACAGAAATTTTCATATTGTAGATTTTGCCAGAAACACTTCTTTAGATCCAAGTCGAGCACTGATGGGGCCTTGGTTACACACTCCTTCCATCCAAACAGCCAAAAACAAAACACACACGTTCTATTAATATACATGATTCATTCTCTGCAGCATAAAAAACTTTACAGTGAAACTGGTCTTCTGACTTTCTAGGATAAACCTTTCTAGAAACAAATTCTAGAAACGCTGTAAAGAAGGACAGTTGGACTGAGCTGGTTCTTGTGGCTGAAAGCTGTGTTGTTTGGTGCAGGTGATGCTGGAGGAAGGCCGCTCCAAGGGCTTCGGCTTTGTGTGCTTTTCCTCTCCGGAGGAGGCCACCAAGGCGGTGACTGAGATGAACGGCCGCATCGTGGGCTCCAAGCCCCTGTATGTGGCCCTGGCCCAGCGTAAAGAGGAGCGCAAAGCCCACCTCACCAACCAGTACATGCAGCGCATTGCCGGCATGAGGGCCATGCCCGCCAACGCCATCATCAACCAGTTCCAGCCCACCAGTGGCTACTTCATGCCAGCTGTACCCCAGGTGAGTGCAGGGGATCATGGGAAGGTCTGTGTTTGTTAACAGATTTGTACATTTACTCTACGTCAACAATGTTTGCATTAGTTTTGCACTAGAGCCACAGGGCTGATGTATGTGCTGCTATCTGCAATGATGTACAACACTGGTAAGTTTAGGGTGGTTTGAGGCAAGTGTGCAATGATTCTGCTCTTGCCTTTTCTACTACATTTGGGCTAAAAGTGTTGGGGGTGCTGTGAAAATGAGATTTTTCCCCAAGCTCTCCCCCCTGCTCCCCGGGCGCTGTTGATAGCTGCCCGCTGCTCCACGTGTGCACGTGTAATGGGTGAAATGCAGAGGTTGCATTTCGTTGTGGTGCTTGAGTGTGTTCACAATGACAAATAGTCACTTTCACTTCACTTCGACAGGTGGTAAATACGAGAGTCGGGACTGTTTTTGTCCACTAAAGTCATGTCAAGGTCCAGGTGTGAAATGAAAAAGGTTTGTTTAGTAAAACAGCCAACAGTTTTCTATTGTCGGAATTTCTGTAGACAAAACTGAGGAGAAGAAAACCCAGAAAACGTCATGTTCTCATGTGAGTCCAGGTTCTCTTGTCCACTCTCAGCACGCGTAGTACTAGTGAGTGAGAGCTGGACATCTGTGTTCAGAGCACCTGGCTGTGGAAAGTGTAAAACCCTTATTGTTTTGTATCCCCAAAACCCCTGTAGGCCCAAAACAGAACCACCTACTACGCCCCCAACCAGCTGGCTCAGATGCGGCCAAACCCCCGCTGGCAGCAGCAGGGGGGCAGGGGTCAAGGCTTCCAGGGCATGCCCAACTCACTGCGCCAGCCGGGCCCACGTTCCAACATCCGCCACATGGGACCCAGCGCCACGGCGCAAGGACCCCGTGGGATACCAACAGGTGCCCAGAGAGTGGGTGAGCAAACCCCACTGAACTAAGCTTGCTTAGAATTAACAACAAAGCTGACCACAGTGAAAGCTTTTTACTTTACTGTGTGTGTGTGTGTGTGTGTGTGTGCCATAACATTAACAACACAGTAACACTGATCATTACAAGAGCACCTGTCGGGGTTGGGGTGGGGGGTGGAGTGGGGCTTGTTTATTAGGCAGCAAAAGAACAGTCAGTTCTTAAAGCTGTTATGCTGAAAGTAGGGAAAAATGAACGAGCATAAGGATCTGAGCCACTTTGATGAGGGTCTCCAAAACGGCAGGTCCTGTGGGGTGTTCCAGGTGTGCACTAGTTAGTACCTACCAAACGTGACCCATGGAAGGACGACTGTGAATCGGCGACAGGGCCACGGGCACCCAAGGTTCAATGATGCGCACTGGCACTGTATCACTTAACCGACTTCACCTGCTGGTGGGTTTAATGTTGTGGCTGATTGGTGTGTACATACAGCTGATGTTAGTACCAATACCTGCACCCGCTAATAGCAAGGAGTCACCTCCTAACAAGGTCAAGCTGTAGGGCTTCAGGGAATCACGACACCAGCTCTGCTCTTCAGTCCAGTTGCTCATTTTCAGCAGATTGGTCAGCAGAGTTTCCCTCTTATCCCAAATGTAGCCATCGTATATGGGAAATATACCTCATACACTCATTGTTTAGTACTCAGCTGTGAACATAGCCTAGTTTCTGACACTGATTGACTATAAAAGCTATAAAATCTACAGATTTGGCCTTCAGAATGTCTGTTTTGTCAAAACAGCTGTTCACTGAACTATTAAAAGCCAACGTTCGTGCCGCTTATGACTCAGGCCAGACCTGCTGCAGGACATCTGATATTCGTCAGTGCATGTGAATGAACGTTGCATGATTGAACTGAATTATTGGTGAATCAGGCTGATTAGCGCCTGGAGCACATTGCTAATGGCATTTTTGGGAATCGCTGCAACTGGCCGAAGTGCAGATTTGATTACAGCAGTATGTTTTGCAGCCCCCCTTCTGCAGTACAACGCATGATAGTCCGCCATAACATTAACACCACCTGCCTAATACTGAGTGTCTCCCTCCTGCTGCTGAAACAGCTCTGACTGTGCTGCACTGTGTGTTCTGAGCCCTGATGTTTTTAACACACTATTTTTCCTCTGCTCAGCAGCTGGTACTGGCCAGCCCATGGGTCCACGGCCCGCCCTGGGCATGACCACGCCCCGTGCCATGCCTCCCTATAAGTACGCCACCACAGTGAGAAACACGCAGCCTCAGGTGGTTCAGCCCATTGCCTTACAGCAGGTACGTTCCTACTGAGCTCACTACCACTCTTACAATGCAGATACACGCAAATAGAAGGATCCCCATCACAGCAGAGGGTGTCCCGGAGGGCCGGTGTCCAGCACCCCTCCTCAAACACACCTCCATAAACCTGGCAATGCACAGGTGAGTTGTTCTAGGTGTTTACCACACTGTGCTGGACACCGGCCCTGCTTGGGGAAGTCCTAGCTAGTGGGCAGAACTGGAGATGGGCAAAATTGGTGGAAAAAAAACAAAAATTCAAAATTGAATGGTTTCTGCAGGCTCATGTAGTGCATTTAGGGAAGCTAAGGTGCCAAAACGGTCTATTTTGATTGAGTCATGGCTGTGATGTCAGAACCATGGACGTACATGGGCAGGAATCTTCCGTTCAGAGTAGAGCAGTTTAGCTGTGGCTGTTCCTGGTAAAGCAATGGAAGGGTGGTGATGCTGCGTGAAGTTCTCTCTGTCAGCTGCTGTGTGTGTGTTGTTCAGGCCCAGCCTGCAGTCCACGTGCAGGGTCAGGAGCCTCTGACTGCCTCCATGCTGGCCGCCGCCCCTCCGCAAGAGCAGAAACAGATGCTGGGTGAGTGTTGGAGACTTTCACGGCCAAATTAAAGAATATTTTTATCAAGTTTCGCTTATCTTACACTTTATCCGGCCCATTTCTGTTAGCGTGTGCGGTTCCTGAATGTGAGGTAATACGCGACACCTGCGCTTCCAAGGTCAGTTTTAGGAGAAAAAGCAGCTGTTAACTCGCCACTTTGACTCCTGCTCGCCACATCTGTTTCCCTCCTTCACTCCCTCCCTCTCACTGCGTCTCTCTCTCTCTCTCTCTCTCTCTCTCTCTCTCTCATGCTTTCTTCTTTCCTCTCGTACCCTCCTTCCCTCTCCCTCAGGTGAGCGCCTCTTCCCATTGATCCAGGCCATGCACCCCAGCCTGGCGGGAAAGATCACAGGGATGCTGCTGGAGATTGATAACTCAGAGCTGCTGCACATGCTGGAATCCCATGAGTCCCTACGTTCCAAGGTCAAATTAAGCTACGCTTTCTCTTAGCAACTCACTCACACACACACACACACTCTTCTGTCACTAGTGCGAAAGTCTTCTTCGTTTGGTGTTGAGAAGACCATGAACTCATGTGGTTGATATCTGCATATCTCCGTGTTTTTACTGTTCCTAACACACCTGATCCAACGAACCCCACAATTAACATCACTGTACTGAGTGAAGAAGGTGTGGGGAGGCAGGGAAAGCAGTAAAATGTGTAGGGCGGTGGCTCCAGGACCAGGAATGGGAAGCATTGGTCAAAGAGAAGCTGATCAAAAGTGTGTAGAAGGAGTGGTTAATGCATTATTGGTTTAAAAAAAAACATTTTTAATATTTTTATGAATATTATTAATTTATATTTTAATATTTAATGTCAGGTTTAGGTTCAGTTCTCATAGCAGAGCATCGGGAATCTGCCCTGTGTTGTCTTATCTACAAAAGTCTTGTGAACAGTGTGTGAGGGTCTGGCCCCTGTGTAATGGGAACTTTTGAATTATACTGGGCCTCCGTGCTGAGAGCTCTGGGAAAAATATTTAAACACACACACACACACACACATCACTGTTTACTGGTTATTTACTGACTTTATTCTCATATTATTGAGGAAAACTCGTATTGCCCAGATAAACAATTTTTAGTCTTTTTCACTATCACTATGAATACTAAAATACTTTAATTGATAATTAAAACTATTTTCATGATAATAAAATATAAAAATTTATAATAATAATAATAATTTTAATTAGAATAAATACTTCTTCAGCACTAATGCAATATTTTAATGATAATTTTTTTATTAATATTTAAAACTAAATAACATTATAAAACATAAATTACCGCACTTAAACTGATTTTCTGTTTTAACTGCTGTTGTCCTGGTCAGTAACCCAGCCCATGCTCTGCTTCACTAGGTGGAGGAGGCCGTAGCCGTGCTTCAGGCTCACCAGGCTAAGAAAGACGCCACGCAGAAAGTTGGCGTGAGCGCTCCCACCGCTGCTACATCCTGACAAGTAAAGTCCACTGTCCAAAAGGTGAGTGAGAACAGCTCACATATAATGGACCCCATTAGAAGCCCATCAGCTATTCAGAACACTGCAGACGTTTTAGGACACATGGGGAAAGACATTTAAATCTGTTGTCATAGGCAGTGAGGCTGAATTACCCCAGAAAAACACAATAACATTACAGTAAATACAGATGAACATCACGGCACTGTGCTTTCATGCCTTTCGGTGACTGTATGTCCGTCATTTCCAAACCTTTCCTCCAGGAAGCAGAGTACAGACGGAGTACAGTAGAGGAAATGCATGTGATATCACAGTAGGTGGGGCCACCGCGGTCACACCCACTGTGTGGCAGCGATAGTGTTTAGCTTAAATGCACTGAAAACGCACAGAAATACATCAAAAAATGCGAAAAAGCTGGCGGGGGTGGGTTGGGGGGTGGGGTTCAAGAACCCGGATGTAATACGAAAGATTAGCTACTTAAATAAAAGGCACAATATGTGAGAAATGTTTTTTTTTTAATAATAAATAAATAATAAATGATTTAATATTAAAAAATATTTAAAATAATCATTCAACCCGACTCTGCACTCCTCTCCATGCATGCACTGATTTTCTACATATATATATATATATATGGGATGTTCCAATATGGGCAGTGTGTACAGTTTGTAGGCCGATGCCGATATCCAATTTTTTTCATGTCCATACCTGCTGATACAGAAACACTGTAAAAAAAATGCAGGAATTGGGAACGACATCGGCCTGCATTAGGGAAATAGAACTTTATTTATTTATTTATATGTATTTCTATGAGCTTAAAAATGAGGTAAAACGAGAAAAATGAAAGTATTTTAGCAGAGAGTCACTTAAACATTCTGCTCTTCCAGAATCGCCATGGATACATCATCACGTATCGGCCTGAAATATCGCTCACATCCGAACATCCGCCTGGTTATTCCGACAGCGCCATGCATCTCACTTTCCTTTTTGTCTTTCCGCAGGCCGCAGCGAAGGCTGGAGAAGAAAACACTACGCAGGCTGGAGCATTTCATGACCAGATACAAGAAAAAAAAATCATAAAACACTAAAAAAAGAGTAAAAATGAAAGAAAATCATACTTGAACATTAAATAAATTTTGTTGCAGGGCTTATATTTTTAACTCTGTAATAATTTTTAAATAAATATCGATAGCCTATTTAACATTTATTTAAACAGGGGCGTTTCTTTAAAGGGACAACGCTGCAGAATGTGGCCAGGACTGACCGACCATTTTTTCTATGAGGCCATCAGGCTTGGATCATTTTCTTCGTTTGAAAGTTGTGTGTTTGCTGGTTTGATTGGTCCTCTTCCATCTTCTAAACCCTGAGTGGTGTGGCCTTCTAAATAAAGGGATGACGATTTCACCTTTATCGTGGTGTGTTTCTGATGATCAGCTTCTCACGTTTTCACACAACACCACACGCATCACGGTATTCTGTGCTTCTGAGCTCTGATAACGTCACATTACTGCACTAAATTCAGAACACTCTACAAGACCTGCTGCTTTGGAGATGCTCCGACTGGCCTAGCCAACACAGTCTGGCCCACTACACTGCTTCCCGGGTGCTGTTGGTAGCTGCTCCACGTGTGCACGTGCGATGGGTTAAATGCAGAGGTCACATTTCGTTGTGGTGCTTGAGTGTGTTCACAA
>JBBPDA010000001.1:40836256-40859707 GCA_037974385.1 Arnoldichthys spilopterus
AGGTTCCCTTGAGTAAGGTACCGTCCCACTACACTGCTCCCCGGGCGCTGTTGATAGCTGCCCGCTGCTCCAGGTGTCGGTAGGATGGCCCTGCCTCTCCCTGCACCACCCAGGCGACACTAGCCAGTGTTTTTTAGCTGAGGTAACAATTGATAGTTGACATTCTCCTCCTAAAGTGTTAAGCTATAAAGTGTATATAAAATATAGGTAAAGCACGTTTGTGGTATAACACCTGAATATTTTCTTCCCCATCCACTCTCATTGGTCCTCACTTGTATCACTATCAATTTTGATTAAGAGGCCGATCTGCTCCTCACCAGAGCCTACGATAAGGACGCATCACCTGAGGGCTCTGTTGAATGGCGGCATGAGGACTGGGACACACAATAGACACGCACATGAGGACTGTGGGCCTGCGAGTGGGATATGGGACAGGGCTTTAGCTTCCAGCACTTTCTGCATTACGGGAGTTCGTTGTTGGAATTTTTGTGATTAGTGACCGTTTCTTCTCTTTCATCACAGAGAATTTCCGTTGCCTGTGCACGCACGAGAAGGGCTTTGGGTTTAAAGGCAGCAGCTTCCACAGAATCATCCCCCAGTTCATGTGTCAGGGGGGAGACTTCACCAACCACAACGGCACCGGCGGCAAGTCCATCTACGGCCGCAAATTTGATGACGAGAACTTTGTCCTCAAACACACCAGCTCAGGTGAGACTCCGACGTGGCACAGCCAGCTCGGAGAGCATTAAAGCAAAGGTGCGGTGGAAAATGAAATGGAGTCGTCCCAGATACAATACGATTAGCTTGAGGGAGAAACACATGTATGTATATAGATGTACAAGTCTGGTCCTTCACTAAACTTTCCAGGGATCAGCTCAAGCCGAGTATTTTCCATCGTTTAACCTGCGAATTAGAAGATCGAGTTGAATCAGGTGTGTTTGCTGAAACTACAGCATGTGTTTGACAAGGGAGTAAAAACTATGAGAACGTATATATGGTTCCAAACCTAGAACGGGTTCTGCGTATGTCCACTGAAAACGTCTGGTGCTGCCTCCACAAAACTGCTGGTTCCAAAATTGGAGCTGCTTCTGTGAGCGACTAGAGGCGGGGCTGTAGGCAGGGCTACTGCAGAATACATCCTCCCATTTTGATAAAAACATGAGGGAAAGGAGCAGCAGCGGCAAAAAAGAGTCGAACAAGCAGTGGTTTGTGGGCACTCTGAGCTTCAACACCAACGCAGGAGAACCTGGCAGGAACTTGGGTGTTTTTACTCTCTGTTTTCACTAAAGCAATGTGTAATGATGTTAAAATTAAATTGGTGAAAACCAAACCGAGCGGACGCCTCCTGTGTGCAGTGTTTCTCCACATTGAAACCTGAAAAACTCATGTTCGGTTCTCATACCCGTCGAGATGGGGACCAGTTCTCAAAAAACTGGCCCTGGACTGGCACTGCCGCCATAGAGTCTTTATAGTCATTCCTGTCAATACTTGTGTAATAACTTCCTGTGTGTGTGTATGTTTGAAGGTCTTCTGTCAATGGCCAACTCTGGGACCAACACTAACGGCTCACAGTTCTTCATCACCTGCGATAAAACGGACTGGCTAGATGGGAAGCACGTGGTGTTCGGAGAAATGATGGAGGGAGCAGATGTATTGCGCGCCATGGAGGTGTGTGTGTGCGCTTGCTGCCTGTCAACGTTGGTGGCACTTAGCTTTTCAAACAGTGACTGAACTGCTCTTCTGTATTTTCTCCACAGGCTCAGGGAACTAAAGATGGCAAACCCAAACAGAAAGTGATCATATCTGACTGCGGAGAGTACGTGTGAACCATGCGAGGGTGTGTGTGTGTGTTTTGTAGAGATGCTTCTTTTGTACGGCTCATCTGTAAATATCCAATAAACCTTTTATAAAGAACAGGTTCCGCCTCAGTGGTGCGTTTCTGAGCCAGGAAGGTGCTGAATCAGCCGTTTTTTATCAGGGTTTTTTCTACAGATCGCATCCTACAGTCATGCAGATGTTCCTTTGATCATCGACCTATACACTGTTCTGACACCTTTCTATCATAGTCAACATTTTGTGCAACGGTAGCTCCTCTTTGGGATCAGACCAGATGATCTAGCCTTCAGTTGCCACATGCATAGCTGTCACAATAAGGCCCTTAAAGTGGCTCAGATCCTTGTGGGCCCATTATTCCCGCTTCCAGCGTATCAGTGGTGCTAATGTTATGGTTGATTATATGTTTGAGCAAAACTAAGAATTCTCTGCAGCTTGAGAATCGCAGTTGTCACTTCACTCGGGGTGCTGCAGGAATCGCTCACAGCCAGCAGGTGGCGTGCTTGGCTTAAATACGAGTGTTCAAAGAACACAGGCCAAGGTAAAGGGTTTGTCTTGGTGCTGGACATGACCTAATAAAGAACAGTAGGGGAAACGTAACTAGGTTGAGGTTTTATTTTAGGCCCTAAATATTAAAACTGAGCCAACAGCAAGGCCATGCTAGCACCACGGCAATGCAAATGGTCTTGTTTGAAGCTTGTAGGAGCTACAGCTAATATTTGAGCTGCTGCTTCTGCTGTTCTCCATTTCACCAAACCTGGGTAGACCACCACCCACATTCACAACACGTTTGGAAGTTCCAGAAGTCCTGTAGTGGCTCTTTTTCTTCCTAAAGTTTGTCCCACCCATTGAAAATCAGAGCATGAATAGTTGATTTAGCTGCCAGTTGCTTATGTTGGTAAATCTGACATTTTTGAGCTTCTGAACACCAGCAGACGTATCTCTTCACGCTACAGAAACCATTAGATCTTCTTTGAAAGGCCATGAGAGCCCTGGAGCCTTCTGACCTGATGTACAGTCTCTTAAACCTCCAGTATTTTCATATTGTACACATTTCATTTGGATCGTGCATGCAGGCGTCCACAGAAACCTTTTCGTTCAGCCTCGAGAGAGCGGTCCGTTGGGTTTAAAATGGCTTGTGGGTATCTCCAATCTTTGTTGAAGGCTGTGGGCCCCACAGCCGGTGTTGTGGACCCTACTGCCAATATGACAAATGATCAGCATGTGAGCAACGTACACACACACACACACACACACACACACACACACACACTGAAACATCCAGTGAAAGAAGAACAATCCAACAGGTTTCCAACGAATGGCAAAAAAAAAGGTTTATTTTCAACACGGACACATTTGTTAGACTGTAATCAGCAGTTAGGAAGCCTGAACCCATCGCGTCATTCACTTTAACAGCGCATCAGCTCACTCCACATCTCAGCGATACGATAAGCCAGCCAGCCCACAGCATACCACACTAACCCAGCCTATTCACATCCAAACTGTCAATGCCATCGAAATTTGACCTCTGAGTAGAGACACGTTATTTAGCCAGAAGCGTCCAGTTACATCAACACAATTCCAAGGCTTAGTCCCTAAATACACAGCCGTCATTTAAAACACTTCAGCACTGTAAGTTGCACACAAGGACTTTTTTTTTTTTTTTTTGTCGAGGTTTGACATTTCCACTGTGCTTCAGGAAACCAGACTTTGTGCCGTGGTGACGAGTAATCACGATTATTCCGAACGTCTATTCAGTCTTGAGGAGTTTGCCATTTGGCCCACAACTGCTACCCTTAGTGATGCCAGTCCAGGGGGGCACGGTTTAAGGGTTTAATGCTCACAGCTTCTAAAGAAAGAAAAGCACTGCGATAAACAAACGTGGCCTAAATCAAAGTCAGACACTGAACCGAAGGTAATCACTACAGATGGAACATGTCAAGACCACAGTAAAGGACTCAACATGGGCGGTGGAGGCGAAAACATGGTGGTGATGGGGGCGGGGTGTGGTTTGGCCTATCGGGCATGGCCGTCTGTTGTAGAATTTCCTTTTTCAGTGTATTGGGGGAGTGACCTGACTAGCCCCCCCCCCAATATACATTAAGATTTTCAGCCTTGTAACTGGACACTGCATTGTTGTAATTGGGACATTGTGTCAGCTTGGGACTAACTTGGGCTAGACCAGTGATGCCCAAATCCAGCACAGTTTGGTAGTTCCCCTCCTTGAACTAGGTGTGTTTGAGCAGGGAACTCACCAAACTCTGCTGGACACTGACCCTCCAGGCCTGGAGTTGGGGAACCCTCGGCCACACGAGACACTGGACACAGCTGTGTGGCTGCCCACTCCTCCAGACTGGTAAAACGCAGCGACCAGTTACCCCCTCGGGCATTAACGGAGTATATAGAATAAAATATAAATTAAATAAACTTTTACAGCATCGTATGCTTACACTTTACTGGAACATTGCGACGTAACACTGACATAACCATGTCATGACAGATTGTCGTTGTGAACACACTCAAGCACCACAACGAAATGTGACCTCTGCATTGAACCCATCACACATGCACACGTGGAGCAGTGGGCAGCTACCAACAGCGCCTGGGGAGCAGTGTAGCGGGACGGTACCTTACTCAAGGGCACCTCAGTGGTGCCCAGGGACTTGAACCTGCGACCTTCAGGTCCCAAGAACAATGTCCTAACCACGAGGCCTCCAGCAGCAGCGGCTTAGTAGTTAGGACTTTGCCAGAAGGTCACAGGTTCGAGTCCCAGCCCGGGTACCAGTGAGGTTCCCTTGAGCAAGGTACTGTACTGCTACACTGCTAAACGCAGAGGTCACGTTTCATGGTGGTGCATGTGGGGGCTGTCAGTGTTCTGTGGCAGGTGAAGTGTTAGCGAATGCTCCAATAAATTGAAATTGTTTAACATTAACACACACACACGACCAATTTGGGGAGAGAAGAGGGCCTGAGACTGGACGGCCATCTGCCCAAGCCCTGGGACTGGCAGGAAAATGTGGGGAGTGAACAGCGCCTTCCCCCTCCCACATCCAAAGCTGGAATGTCCTTGGGCAAGGCACTTAACCCCAAAACTACCCCTTGGGCACAGTTGGCAGCTGTTTGCTTCTGGTGTGTTTATTACTGCTGTGCTGAAATGGGTTAAATGCAGAGGACATCACTACTCGTTGTTGTGTGTGTGTGTGTGTGTGTGTGTGTGTGTGTGTGTGTGTGTGTGTGTGTGCCATCGTAGTTGGACTTAACGTAAGGCCCATTTTCATATCGCTCCAAATGATGAGTTTTGTGTAATTACCCCAAGTAATCAGCCGAAGCAGTCACGGACTCATTAGCAGATCTTGTTCCAGTTTTGCTGTGAACCTCGGAGAACGCAGCAGCAGACTGAGGCCGAGATTACTCTGCTTCATTTACTTGCATGACTGCAGCTCACACGCCCACACCACTCATCTCCTGCAATCCCAAGCCTCTTACTGCGTGTTGAGACTGTAGAAATCCACTAATATCGCAAATACTGGACTGTACACGTCCAGTAACTACCAGACTGAGGACGAGGAGGAGTTTGCCATGATCCTACGGTTCAGTCCTGCAGTCCAGTTGGATGTGAGCTTTAGTAGCTTTGGCCTAACTCGGGAGTACAGAGGGAAATCCTCCTGTTCCCTGTTCTTCCTTGCGTGAGCCATGTTCTCGTCCTTACAGTGGAATCTGAACCCAGCACAGCGATGAGAAAGCGCCTCAGACGGAACCGAACGTCTGCCGCCCACTCTGATCTGCCCCAAAGTGGCCCGAACCCACACAATCAGCCCTCCTGTCTTTGGCTTCAGTTATGTCATTATTCGTTTACTACGAGGAACGTCAGCGTTCTGCCATTTTTTCACCTCGGCAAGGGACTAACCATCTCACCCTACACCGATCAGCCATAACATTAACACCACCTACCTACTACTGTGTAGGTGCCACCACTCATTTAGCACATGCATCAATGAGCCTTGGGTGCCCGTGACCTTGCCACTGATTCACCAGTTGTTCTTCCTTGGATCACTTTTGGTAGGTACGAACTACTGCACACCTGGAACATTCCACAGGACCTGCTGGTCTAGAGATGCTCAGACTATAGCCATCCTTATGCTCTCCCTTTTTTAGGCTTCCAGCACATCACCTTTAGGAACTGACTGTTCACTTGCTGCCTAATGGCCAAGCAGTGGTGGCCAAGCGGTTAGGACCTTGCTCTTGTGAGCAGAAGGTCACAGTCTGGGCCGGGCACCATTGAGACACACTAAGGCTCCATCCCACTACACTGCTCCCCGGGCGCTGTTGCTGCACATTTGCGGTCCCATTTCGTTGTAGAGCTTAGGTGTGTTCACCGTGACAAATAGTCACTTCCACTGTAATATATCCCACCTCTGTGACCGGTGCCATTACAATGAAATAACCAGAGAGTCAATGCCATTCAGTGGTCAGTGGTGTTAATGTTATGGCTGATCGGTGTATACTGGTAGGTTGGGTAAAGACCTTTTTGCAGATGAATGAGTGATTAGGTTGGATAGCTCGTTAGCCAGGTCGCTGCTCATCCAGCCCTTGTTAGTAGCTAATTAGGTCAAATCAATACGATATTATACCTGCATACATTCACCCGAGAGTGAGGCCTGTATCCGTACTGCGTGCTGCCCAAAAAAGAAAACAGTCAAGTGCTTTGTGCTCTTAAACCGCGTACAGACATTTTGCTCTAGAGTCTAAGTCGGACAGCTTTCCTCCTACTGCTGCCTAGTTCATTGGCTTTGCTTCAAGTGTTCAAAGCGTTCGCTCACAGGTTCGTGCTGTTAAAATATTTCACTTTTCCGTCCTGGTTCCTGTGCTATATTCACGACTGTAATAATGACATTATTTCCTGTAGAACTCTGACAAACTGCAGCACGTTTAGACGATTTTACACCTTACTTGCATAGGATCTGTGGCTAAGCGAAAGGGCCGATTACAGCTTCTTCATTGTGCTCTCGGTGGTCATCTTCATGACGCTGGGGGTTTTTTGCCGCACTGTTCAACCATCCACGTACAAAAAAGTGCACAAAACAAAGTGGAAAACGCACCGAGGGGTCTACACATGTAATGTCACCATCCCACAAGGGCTGTCCGACGTTTATGGCGTCCCACGAACGTGTCCGTCCACCATGCAAAGAGAAACATTCCGATTTCAAGCAGTTTAACCGGGCAGAACACTTCACGAGAATTAAAGCTTTTTTTAAAAAAAAAAAAAAACTGTAATCATTGATCATGCTTCTTCACATTTTCCCCTCTCGGTTTCTCCGTGACGTCCCGGTCACATGTTCCTCTCGCCCCTGTTCGGCAAGCTCAGGACGAACGGGAACAGAACTCCTTTCGCCTCCATGGGAGCTTTCAGAGGTTCCTCCGCGAAGCGGGCCCCTTCTTCCTCCACGATGAACTGGAGGGTCTGGGTCTTGTTGACGCAGTAGATGCGGTTGCCGACGACGGCGCACCTGAACGGCAGCGGGCTCCCTTGCTGGTGGGAGGCGCAGTCGTGCCACATCTTGACAATGGTGTTGTACTTGAACACGTTGACGCCCTGCTCGCGGTTGACGTCGAACCTGTAGATGAAGCTCCTCAGCGCCACCATGTCGGTGGACTTCTTCCGGCTGTTGTTGTACGGACACTCCTGCCACTCGTCCCTCTTGGGGTCGTACTTCAGCAGGCGGTAGAACAGAGAACCCCCGGAGACGTACAGCTCTCCGTTGCAGGTGGTCGCCTCGTGGGCGACCGCGAACGCTCCTTTGGGCAGAGGAGCAACGGTGGCCCAACGGTCCATGCGAGGGTCGTACTTCTCCACCGTGAAGAGGCATTCCCCACCAATAGCGTACAGGTAACCGTCCATGGAGACCAGTTTGAGTTGGGACCGCGCTTGGGTCATGGGCCGTATCTCACTCCAGCGGTCCGTGACGGGGTTGTAGCAGAAGACCTTGTCCGAGGCCTTCCCCTTCTCCCCGTACCCTCGTATCCCACCCGCCACGAACAGGTAGTTGTACATGGAGCAGATGCCACAGCCCTTGGTGTTGATGTCCTCGGGCATGATGGTCAGAGTGTGCCAGTCCTTTGTGCTGTCGTTGTAGTAGTAGATCATGTGGTTGTCCTCGAATGAAGCGGTCGACAGCGGGCTCTGGGGTCGGCTGTTGTTCCTGCTCGGCGGCCTGCTCCCCACTCGATCAAAAACGTCGTTAATCTCCGCGGCCATCAGGCAGCTGCGCCCTTCCATGCGCTTCCTGAGGACGAGGTCCCTCTCGGAGCCCGTGAGGCGGCCGTAAACGGCAGGATCTCGCAGGACCTGCAGGAAGTTGTCGCTCATGAAGCGATACGCCGTCTCCTTCAGTTCGTTTAACCGCTGCTTTTTGGCGATGGTCAGGATTTCGTAGCAGTTCCCCGTCGTCAGCTGCGTGGACATCGCGTCGATGGCGGCCTGCACCGCACAGGGGATCTGCAGGACTTTGGCCCCCGTGATGACGTCCACGACGTTGTCCTTGTTTACATTCATTTTGGAGGAATAAACGTAGTCTATCAACACGGACAGCGTCTTGTAGCTCACGCCTTTCACCTTCAAGATGTCCCGGGACAGTCTGGCCTTAAAATAGTCACTTTTTTCAGCTAAAACCGACTTGTGCGCTTGGATCTTCTGTCCGCCCACTTCAATGACTAAATCCGGCTCCTCCCTGACTGAGAAGGCATTTCTCAGCCCGTTACCACTGTGCGTTACATCCTGTGCCGGCTCAAGTGCAGAGCGTCCATATGTGGGCCTATAATGGCTTACACCAGCCCCCTGCGATGTGCTGAACAAGCTACTCAGCGCTTGTTCCAACGACCTCGAGTCCTGAGACCTACTCCTGATGTCACTCTGACCCCTCATGGCCTCGGTCTCTGCGTAAACTGGTTTGTGTGTTTCTGGTCTCTGGTCTCTGGTTTCCGCGCTCAAGCTAAACGCCACCTCAGCTCGTGCCCCATTCGCCTCTTCTTTCACTCCATTCTTACCAAAGAACTCGCTCTGCTTAGCACTGAGGTCCAGCACGTCTGCTTTGGAGACCCCCAGCGGCTGAATGTGATCCTGGAACCCGCTGTCGCTGGAGCCGCCGTCTTGCAGGTAGTCCCCCGCCCCTAAGCTCTGCTGCCCCAAACTGCCAGTCTCGGTTAGACTCCCAGATTCCACCGTATCCCAGGACGTCTGCTGGCACAGAGCCTGGCGGTCCTGCAGCATGTCGGAAACACTGTTCCCGGGTCTCGGGAGGACGTCGTCGTTTCCTTCGGGAAGGATGTCCCGCTCGGAGGCATCGTGACTGGCGGCGTGAAAGATAACGTCTGCCTTTATGGTGAATCTGTCGCGCAGAGAGTCATTCATGCTTCCTCGGTGGCGACGTGCACTTTCAGAGCACAGCGTGTCGAGGGGGAAAAGGAAGCGAATGATGTGATTGGTCAGATCTGAACAGCGCTCATGCTTCGCTGACAGCAGCTCAGGCGAAACCCCCCAGTGGGCTGATGGGCCTTAATTATCCGAGTCCAGCAGGAAGTCATTCATAGCCAGAATTGCTTGATGTATCCTGATCGAAGCGGCGCAGCGTAGCGGCCAGGTCCTCTTGACGGCTCCCCAGCCCCATCAGAGGGCTGACAACAAAGCTGCTTCACCGTCTCATCGCGTTTGGTCTCATCGATTGTGCTCGTCCTCTGGGCCTGCATCAAGAAGAAAACAGCGATTTACAGTCTTTAGCTTTACGTGTCGCAGCTCTGTGGGACGTCCTAATTAAAAGGTGATGCACAGGGCCCGGCGAAGGCAGGGCTGCACCTCAATTTACATCTGCAGTCATTCATTCATTACCCTAAGGACACTTTGATCTAAAGTCTCATTCAAATGATGCATTTTAGGCTCCTCAGCAAGTTTTTTTCAGCAGTCAGGGGGACATGTCTGTTCTCAAGGATGGGGGGGGCTATTAGGGGTGTAAGTTGCAGATTATCTTAGCCACAATCCCATACATTTTCCATACCTTAAAATGTGCAGTGACGTGATTCAGTTTGACACTGGGGTCTGCAGTCAGTGTGAAATATGAAATTATCACACAATCTGCTGCATTTTTACCATCACACACATTATAATGTGAACATTTTATTATTAAAGGTCCAATGCAGCGGCGTCGTCATGAGCAGAAGCAGCTCCTCAGTACAAAACACTGCTCATAGTAAAGTGAAGGAGGACGAACTGTGTCATGTGTCACATCGACCCATCAGATCGTGCACTATTTTTGGCCGATGCATCGATACAGATCGGTTTATCGTTACATCTCTAGTGGCTACTATGAGAAAGCAAACACTTTTTATATAAACAGGCAGTAAAAATACTTTAATAATTCAAAAGAGTTTTTAAATATTGAGATTATTCTCCACTTAGGCACTTTTTCGGTCAAAAATGTAGTTTCTCGGATTTGAGGCTAAACAATATGTGCCAGGGCACCAATTTACATTTTACCCGTCACTATTAGATCAACGTTATTAAACCGCCCCAATTAAAACTCATCGGTATTGGATAATACAGCGTACGGTTAAAAATGCAGCCCTCTAGATTTAAACACTGCACTCTTTTAAACTGCAATTTCGATATAAAGATGATTTATAGTTTTAGTCCTGATAGGTAATAAAAACAGTTCTCCAAGCTCACTGTTGCCCCTCCCCCTCCTCAGGCAACTGAACATGCAAAGAAATTCTGAGAGGGGGCGCTGTTTCTCAAGAAAAGTCCATTTCTTTGAATTACCACGTCAGTGAGTGCTGTAAATAATAAAAAAATTATACTAAAGATCAAATTATTATTATTATTATTATTATTATTATTATCTCTAGAATACATAACATGCATTAAATGCAGCTTAAAGTGCAAACAAAGTCAAAAATGTACAGAAAAGCAAGGAGAGATCGTGTAAAATGAGGAAAATCAAGATACAATTTGTAATAAAGAAGCGAAAAATGATGATATGGTATAAAATAAGCTTGAATACAATAAAAAGAGTTATGAGGCATTGTAGTGCTCAAAACGAAGCGGAATTCATGTCAAACTGGACGGAAACGAATGGGGAAAGATGAATTCTCAGATGAATTCTCCTCGACACAAAAACGAAACGCATGGAGCTGTTTTTCACGTAGCTCCCAGTAAAAACAAGCCCGGCTGAACCCAACGAAGCCATCGCTGCTGTACTCACACGGTGAACGCCATCCGCGCTAACGGGGAGCCCCGAATCCCCAGCAGAGGGTGGACGAAATCAGCAGCACTGGGAACGAATCGCGCCGTCTTCCGAGCTCGGCCACAGCCTTTCCCTCGGGACGGTGCACACTGCAGGTGACTCGCAGCCCATGAACTCGACCTACAGCGCCTCACACCTACGAGATCAATGGAGGCTTCGGCTCCTCCCCCGCCTCCTCACCGAGCCACGGCATCGGCGTTCAGGCTGAAGGAAGACCGCGGATGGGCGAGAGCATCGCGCCTTTGCGTTAGGTTTGGACGTCGTGGCCAGCGAAGAGCAGATCTCCTCTCCCGTTCTCTCACGACGTCGCTGGAGAGCAGAGGCGAGAGCTGTAGCTCTGCTGTGAGCAGCCAGGGGAGTTCTGGGTGAAGCCACGCCCCCTTTGTGTTAACCCTACACTACGGCAAGCAGGGGGGGCGTGGCCACTGCAGCCCGGAGAGGAGGAGGCATTCCTTCACACATCTTGGCCTGGAGGGCTGAGAAATTGGATGTCGATGGAGGAGCTGAATGTGGAGGTGACTTTGTGCTAAAACGCTTCATTTTTTCTTCATTTGCACGCTTGTAGAAACAACACCGATCAGCCATAACATTAACACCACCTGCCTAGTACTGTGTAGGTCCCTCCTGCTGCTGAAACAGCTCTGACTGTGGCGCACTGAGTGTTCTGAGTCAGCGGGAACTGTTTTGTGCAACAGGAGCTCCTCTTTGGGATCTGACCAGACAGGCTAGTCACTCCCTACATGCATCAATGATCCTTGGATGCCTGTGTCCCCTCTTGGATCACTTTTAGTAGGGACTAACCACTCCACACCTGGATCACTCCACAAGGCCTGGCGTTTTGGGGGCCCTTATAAGGCCCTTGTCAAAGTGTCGCAGATCTTTACGCTCCTGCTTCCAGCACATCAACTTCAAGAACTGACAGTTCACTTGCTGCCTAATATATCCCACCCCCTGACAGGTGCCATTGTAAGGACATAAAATAGTTATGCACTTCATCTGCCAGTGGTGTTAATGTTATGGCTGATCAGGGTAAATACATTTTTCTCATCTGGGTAAATGCCCCAATTTTTGCATTGGCATGAGCAGATATCTTCATAAAAATATTAGATATCAGCCAACAAATGGCACCAGTGCTGAGATGATGAGCAGCAGCCTTAACATCACTACTGCAGTCAAAAAGAATTATTTGGGCAAATTTGGAGACACCAATATGTCCCATGATGTTCTGAAAAGTGCCGGGATGTGTTTAACCTCCGAACATGACAGTCACGACGTTCCCAAAGCTAATGGGATTACGCGAGATCCATAAATGGACCTCGTGCGGGGCAGCTGCTCTCCTCTCCTTGATCTCCTGTGTTTCACAGGGCAAGCACCGGGCTGAAGCAGACACAACAGGCACCGTGCTCGACAACACATGCGTCGACAGCTCTGTGACCTCAGGGATCCCTGTTAATACAGACATCAGCTGTTCAGACATCAACTATCAACAAGGGCTTTTCTATGCCAGCAGGAAAAACCCACCACAAGAAGAGCTGGTGGCTGGCAGGGTTACGCTGACCTTGGACTGAGCTGTCAACACATCAGTTGCTCGGCTTGAGCCCAGGAGACCGGACATTTCTGTAGCTGATTCTAAAGTGCGTGAGGGGTTGAGAGGTGTTCCTCAGGGGTCCATACTTGGTCCTATTTTAGACCGGCTATTAATCAGTAGTACTGTGCACTGTAGTCACATGTATTTAATGTAGTACTATGCAGTCATGAAGTATAACTGTGATTTTTAGCATTGCTGTTTTTTTTTAGCATTGCTGTTTTTTTTTAGCATTACTGTTTTTTTTAGCATTACTGGGTTTTTTTTTAGCATTGCTGTTATTTTTTTAGCATTGCTGTTATTTTTTTAGCATTGCTGTTATTTTTTAGCATTACTGTTTTTTTTTTTAGCATTGCTGTTATTTTTTTAGCATTGCTGTTATTTTTTTAGCATTGCTGTTATTTTTTTAGCATTACTGGGGTTTTTTTTAGCATTGCTGTTTTTTTAGCATTACTGTTATTTTTAGCATTGCTGTTTTTTTTAGCGTTACTGGGTTTTTTTTTAGCATTACTGTTTTTTTAGCATTATTGTTATTTTTAGCATTACTGTTATTTTTAGCATTACTGTTTTTTAGCATTACTGTTTTTTTTAGCATTACTGTTATTTTTAGCATTACTGTTTTTTTTAGCATTACTGTTATTTTTAGCATTACTGTTTTTTTTACCATTACTGTTATTTGTAGCATTACTGTTTTTTTAGTATTATTGTTTTTGTAGGAGTGCCTTTATCTTCTTTTGTATCATAAGTTTTTTTTAATTTCCTTGTAGTATTTTATCTATTTTATTCTATTTATTTTATTAACTTTTATTATTTGATTAATATTATTCATGTTACCGTGCAATTTCTGAGGAGGCTTCAAGTCCAAGAATGTCATTGCTGGTAATGATGTTCCATTGTTGCCTGTATATGACAATAAAACTTGAGCATATGTAGCTAACATACCAAAGCTACATGCTAGCAAGCCAAAGAATGAGTGCTTCGAAGCATCAACCCTTTTAGGACGTCATACAACAATCAGCCATAACATTAAAACCAATCCCATGTCAATCCCACTTGTGCCACCAGGACAGCCCTGACTGCGGTGTAACTGTGTTCGGACCCCTTTCTGTCAGAGCCAGCTTTCACTTTTTTTGCTACAGCAGCTCTTCTTTGGGATGGGATCAGACAACCTTGGGGTCCCATGACCCTGTCGCTGGTTCACCAGTTCTCCTTCCTTGGCAGCACATTTAGGAGGTACTATCCACTAAATACAAGGAAGCCCTCAAAAAAGCTGCCGTTTTGGAATTTTCCTGCTTTCTACACATCGACTTTAAGAACTGACTGTTCATTTGCTGCTCAATATCTTCAGGATCAACGGTGCCAGTGGTTTTAATGTTGTGGTGACCGGTGTATGTCCTATTGACAATGTTCCAGATCTCACTAGCTCTCTTCTGGTACACATCAGCCTACGGAGGAAAAGTCTGGAAGTCCTACTGGGAGAGTTTCACACTGTGTAATCATGCAGACAGCTCCTTTCTTCCATTATTTCATCTGCTCCAGGCATCAGCTTGTTCAAACACGCGACGGGACGATTCAAAGTGTGTCATAATGTACAGCAATTAGAAACGTGCTCCTGAGAGTCGAGAACATCGCTGTGATCTCCCAGATGATACGATTATGGGTCTCGTTTACTTTCAGAAGAACAATGGAAGACAACTGTGAAGAAACATTCCATCAGAAACGTGCGACAGTCATGCTAACGATGAACTTCTCTCGTGTTAAAGCTCTGAAGGTCAGTTCTTTTAAAGTGTAATGCAAAGAATCACAGGCAAACTGTATAATATTAGTAACTTCGCTTTTTTGGTTTAATGTCATTTCCCTCTTTTCATCCACGTTTAAGGCTTCAGAGACACACAAAAAAAATGACCTTTCATCCAAATCGAGGTTCAGTTTCCATCTGTAACAGTTGATTTATGTGCGTGGTGCCACGTCAACACAGGTAAGGGTGCAAATAAAAGGGACACATCTAAAAACAAACGTGTTACAAATTTTTTTTTGGTAAGAAAAGCACGATTATCATTTGACAGATACGCGAGAAAAAACCAGACAACACTATTTAGATAGTAGTTAAAAGAGGTACGACACATACATACTGAACGGCATCATTATAACGCTTCCTTAATCACATTACATACCCATAGCATGACTAAAGGAACCCAGAACCTGAAACCTCCCGCCAGTGTCCAGAAGAACTGCTACACCTCCACGTTCACTTAGGAGCAATGGGAAATCTGGCCAGCCAGAAAACCCACAGAAATCTCTCATTTACAAAATATCTGCCAGGTTTTTTTGGGTTTTACACGTTCAGCTAAAACCTTAACTGATCCCATAGCCTTGGAAAACCTGATGATACGGATTTCAAGGACTCGTCTCCTCATCAGTCAAGGTTACAGTCTGAAAATCTGGTCAGAAAGTGCGAAGCCAGCAGATCTAGTCTTCGCACATTCCGTGTCATCTTTTACGGTAACGAACTGTGAGAACTAGCTTAAGTTACGAGTTACGGATTCACAAAATGCTCAGCACGCAGCAGCTAAAGATGCATAGGAATATTCCGCATTAGCAACGTTACTTCAATTCAGACACTTCAACGAAAAAAACCCCAGGACAGTTAGTTGAGCTGTATTGCAGCACTTCCTCTTCCGCCCTCCGACTTCCGATTGCCACCAGAAATGGTGTTTCAAGTAACCTGAAGGGTCCAAAACCTTGCGTTAAGTGGTTATACTGCCGTCGTTAGATCTGCGACGTTTGTGAAATGAGTGTTTATAGCCCTTCGTATCTCCGTTTCCCTTTCAGCGTCAGCCCATTTTTACACCGCGACGAATCTGTCGCTTCAGAGGAGGATAACGCCTCAGAAATGCACAGGGAGGGACACCCAGATCGTCAACCCTGCACCATCTAACGCCATCCTGGGAAAAAAACGGGAAAGAAAGAGACATAAGTGCAGAAAACGACAGTGTTTGTTTTTGTGTATGACTTTCTGCTGCATCCTGAGTGAGAAGGTACAAGTGCAAAGTGTAGCCTTGCTCAAGAGCACCTCAGTGGTGCGCTGGTCGGGACTTGAACCTGTAACCTTCTGTTTACAAGGCCAAGGTTCTAACCACTAGGTCACCACTGCCCACACCACTAGGCCACCATTTCCCCAACACGTTCGGCCAACGTGGGGTTCGAACCCACGACCCTGAGAATAAGAGTCTCATGCTATGCCGCCTGAGTTAGCCGGCCTGTATGTGAAAGTCACTATTTGTCATTGTGAACACTCCCCATCACACAAAGTGCACCACAGTGAAGAATGTGACCTCTGCATTTAACCCATCAACACGTGGAGCAGTGGGCAGCGATCAACAGCGCCCATGGAGCAGTGTAGCAGGGCTCTACCTTAGTGGTGCCTGCACTGGGACTTGATCCTGCGACCCCCCAATCACAAGGGCATGTCCTTAACCGCAAGGCCACTACTGCCCACTCCACCACTGCCCGCTATTCATATTTAAAGCGTTTGATCTTTTCAAAATGGTAAAGATCTAGAAAAAAGCTCTAGATGCAACAACACTCCCAACAAGCTCTAAAGACCTAAAGCTACAAACAGCCTCGTTTTTCGAGACTGTGTCTCTAGCAGCAGCTCTCTGCATCCTCTCATTCACCTTCCTGTACCAGGCCTCGTCATCCCCGCGCTCATGCATTCAGTATGGGGATCTGCCACACCATGATGGTGGACATGCTCTCCTCGTGCCGTGACTGCTTGGTCTTCCTGTTGACCCTGCGGTGACCCAGCCCACCGGAAACCACCAGCAGTGAGCTCACATCCACCCTCTGCGTTCGCTTGGCCTTCTGGGAGTGTGCAGGGTCGTTCAGCAGGTCGTAGATGGCCCCGTCCTCCGGGCCGTGCTCCACAGAGCTGTGGGATGGTGCCAGTGAGCCGCAGGAGGAGGAGAGCGAGTCTTGGAGCACTGGGCCTGGCCTGGGGCCGGGGCCGGGGGAGCTGCCGCTGCTGTCTCCCAGCCACACACCTCTCTCGCTGGACATGGCTGGAGCAGAGCCTGGCCTTTCCTCCTCTAGTGGACAACATGGGGCGGTGGCCGGAGCCGCAGCGGCCTGCGGCAGGTTGCACACAGGCATTGCTGCGGTGAGGAACTTGACGGGGCCGTGATGAGCGTGGAAGGACACCATGCCTCGCCCTGTGGGGACGCAGATGGGGAGAGAAACAAATGCAGCGTTAACTATAGCCATTATGGCCATACGTTATAAATGTACGGTGTCATTACATCAATAATAACGCGGGTGGCTACATACGGAATTGGATTTATGTTCATCAGCTGCTTTACATCTACACTTCTGACTTTATTCCCTTTGTTTTAAGGTCAGAAAAGGACAAAAATGTGGGGAAAATGTAAAATCCATACTGTAATAAAATCTCTCCTTTATACTAAATGTGTTACTGATTAAAGTTTAGAACTGACAGAATCACAGCACTTCTTACACACCAGATGCTTCTTCACTAAGGGTTAAATGTGAACCTGCTCTACACTGCGACCGAGCGCAGCAAAGCCGAGCAACGCTTTACGCCGTAATTACAGAGGCAAGATGTGCCTTACGCTTTATAATTATACCTGATGTGTGTTCAGCACAATAAACACACCCCTCTGTTAAGGATATATACCAGACCATGAGAGGTGGATTTAGAACAGTGTTGTCCAGCTGTTTATGTCTAAATTCTATGTAAAAATGACTGTGTTCGTCGCAAAAACTTAGATTTTATGAACACAGCCCATAACAGTTTCCTATTTATAGCAGCAAAACAGTCCCAGAAAGTTCTAGGAAGTCCTGAAAGATTCCAGAACGTTCTGGACAATTCTAGAAACGTCTGGACAGTTCTCACAGCTCCAGAATATTCCGGAAGTTCTACTTAGTAAAGCAACGTTTTTTGTGGAACAACAGACATTTTCTATTGATTTTAGGCTGAAGGAATTGTGGGAAAATACACTTTGTACCCAGGAACAGAAATAAAACACAACTCCGTTATGTAGCGTCACAGTTCCACACTGAGAATTAAAGGACCAAACGGATCAATACACACACATGACCTGACCAAACTCGACTCGGACAACGGTTCATCTAAAACTCGGGTGGGCTCGGTTCCTGTCTCTGCTGCCGGACTGCAGTATCCGGAGGCCCCCGGGTTCCAATTAGAGTCTGATTCATGTGCTGGGAGTGTGAAATTAGCCAGTTTCAGCAGAAATCACCAGAGGAAAGCCGTAGGCCTTCGGCTACCAGACGTATCTTGCGGTCTTTGGTGCAATTAAGATAAAGTATCTCGATTGGAGTGAGAGACTGGGCCTTCAGAAAAAGCAGGCCAGTCTGGGCTGGGCCCCCCCATGATTAATTACAGGGTCCGCATTGCAAACAAATTAACCCATTCAGCCCTGAAGGTCACGTCATTCAGAAGGAACGTGATAGAAAGAATAACGTACAGCAGTAGCACATATTCTCTCTTAATAGAAGAACAGTTCTTCTTGCTGCCCAGAAGGCCGGTCAGGGGTTAATCTCATTAATCCTGTGTAAACGAAAGACTCGGGCGGTTCCTGAGGTTAAAACCCACCTGTGACTTTGGGGATCCCCTGCAGTCTGGGCACAGACAGAGCCACTGTTACTCCAAGATTGGTCCCCACTAGTAGCAAACCATGACACACCAGCAGACTGCTCACCGAGACCCTCTGGTGACCTGGAGGGAGAAAAAAAAACATACACACACAGATCCTTTCAACTCACTGTTAACTTCCTGTGCACATGGTTTAAGAAGCAAGTCAGTGAAGAAATGAATGTTTGTGCACTGACCAGATGCAAATGCACAGAAACAGCAAAGTAGCTCCAACAAATTGACGTCCACTTGCCTTTGGGCCATTATTGTGCGTCCGTTATTTCAGACATTTCTTCGTCCCTTTTTGGGTAAAGGAGTAGTGCGTAAAAGGAGAGAACGTTCAGCTTTCTGAACCTATTGCGTGTCCTTCTGGACCCCGAATCATAGTTCAGGCCTACGTGGAACGTGCGGTTCCAGAAAGCGAGTCCGAGACGCTACTCCTTCCCTTTGGAATGCGTGTGACATTTGTGAAACGGCGTCAGTGTTGGCTACAGGGTATAAAAGTGTGTGCTGAGTAAAACAGCAGCAGTGGCCACTCGAAAGCAGGCCGTGTAGGAGGAAGCTGGCTCTAGAGCATGTGTGGGTAAGTTACTATGGCGATGGGCGGTTGGTTTCCAGGGAAACCGTACACGGATCTGGAGAGAAAGAGAGCGCCCGACGTTCTTGTATTCAACGGTGGGGAGGAGAAAGGAAGAGAGCGGCGAGTGCTCTGCTCTGGGAGGTTACGCAAATAGCTCCAAACTCCAAAATAACCCGACGCGCCGAGATGAGGCGCGTTTGCAAAACGGCATTAAGAAACGTGACACTCCGTTAGGTGGGGCAACGTGAGAGCGGCTTGCAAAAGCGAACAAGTGCAAACTGTAGCGCAATATCTGGTCAGCCAGCAGCTCCGAGGGTCACAGTGATGGCCACCGAATCAATGGCGCTGACGAAATTCTGCCAACTCTGCCAGCTCGGATCTCTTGGCCCACAGACGCCTGCAGAGTCATCGAACTGCAATGCGTTGCTCGGACTGTCCGCAGCCCCCGTGCTTCCTGAAGCACAAATCAGCAACTAAACAAACGGTTTGTTGTGCAAGACCGAGGCGGTTCACAGCATGAATCAGAGGACAAGCAGCTCCACTGTGTTCGCGCGCTCATTAGGAGAGAGTTGGCTCGTGCGCTGCGGCATCACACACCGTTGGTCTGGCCATGGGAACTCTGCTCAAGCAAGGAAAAGCACAACAAACGCATCGTCTACACACACACACACACACACACACGTCTCCAGGTTGTGTATCATCAGTTAGAGGCTGCACAAGCCTAAGGGCCTGTATGTGACCCACGTTTCACTTCCTCGCCACATTTCTGTAGCCGGTTTCACTGAAGATACTGCAGTTTCTGAATAACACACCAATCAGCCACAACATTAAAACCACCTGTGTAATACTGTGTACACCCCTCTCGTGCTGCTGAAACAAGAATCTTCACTTTTTAAACCACAGTAGCTCTTCCGTGGGGAACGGGACCAGACTAGCCTTCGCTATCCGTGTGCATCAACCAGCCTTGGGTGCCCATGACCAGGTTTCACCTATTATCCTTCCTTGTTCACCACTACTACTACTACTACTACTGGACACCTTGCTCTGACTCAGGTGTCTAGAACGTCACAATAAGGCGCCCAACAAAGTGGCGCAGATGCTTATGCTCCTCCTTCAAGCACATCAACTTCAAGAACTGACTGTTCACTTGCTGCCCAATAGATCACACCCCCTTTACAGCTGCCAGTGTAATGAGAATCAGGTAGTCAAATGTTAGTCACTTCATTAGTCAGTGGTTTTAATCTTTTTGGCTTGCTGTGCCACAACAATGGCAGAAGTCAATGACGGCGGCTGCTGCTTTTTAATACCGGATGATTCAGAGCTGATGAGTGTGCCATCACTGATCCCAGAAACGGGAGAACTAGGTCACTCGGAGAGAATGACATTCAGCCCTTCTGGAAAATGTAGTCTTACACAAGGACAAAGCAGCAGCTGTAAACCACACAGGATGCTTATGTCACTCATATACAAAGCACCAAACATGCTCAGATGTATTTGGGAAGGCGGTTCTTCCGCTTCCCCAAGTCAACGTATCTACCAAACGAGCTCTGAAGTTCCTCAGAACATTAAAAGCCTGAAACTCACTGCAGTCAAGCAAAACCTGACTGGTATGAAAGGATCCAAACAAAACGGAGTATTCGGAGTGTTCTGCGTGGCCCTTTCAGGGTCGTCCTTTCAAAAAGTTCTCAAAACGTCACGAACGTCTACAAGAACTGAAACAGAAGGCAGAATTTGTCAATGTACGTCGAGTTTCGCTCAGAGAAATTGGAACACGTCCCAGTCCGAGATGTCATTTTCTTTTGTGCATATTTCTGAGCAAATTACCCCCCCCCCGATTCATCTCCAGCCAGGACTCCCGCAATCACAGGGAGGGTGAAGACTACCACATGCTTCTAAATCTGTTGCTTACCATGCTGTGTGAAGGGGGCGTGGCAGGGCCCTCCCTCTGCCCCCACACAGAGAGGCCAAGTGGACTCCAGGTTATGGATGGCTGTGCTGTGATCGGGACCATGACATTCATATACTGTTTTGATCATTTACATCGTGCATAAAACATGTGAATATCACATTTACACTGAAATGCCCGACCCTGGGGTCCTCCCCTCCCCTGCATGCTCTTCTGTATCCACATCAGTGGCCAGGTACCCGACTGAGTCGTGAGGCGAGAACGGACTCCGCTGCAGTGTGCGTGTTTGGGTTTGCCACAGTATTACGGAGTCTGCTGTTTTGGAGGAAAGGAAGCAGCATTTTGCCATGGTTCATTGCAGGTGTTCCCTCAAAACAAACATCTGGCTTACATGTGAGTAGTTCTGGAATATGGAAGGGCAAGAAAAATCTGGAAATCTGGAAATTCAAGCTGGGACATTATTTTTGTCTGCGCGTTCTGTCGTAATGTACCGCAATTACATCTTCCAGCTCTAAATGTTTTTCAAGGGCAGCTTAGCTTGGTCAACGTGGTCCCATAAACCCCTGCTAGATGAGTGACATCACGGTTGATCTCTTTGCCACCTTGTAGGCCTCCATACAGACGTGCGTATTCCAGACAAATCCGCTAGTACACAGAAGTCTCGGCTCTGTGATGAAACATCGGTTCGGGTCCACTGATAAAACCAACACAGGAAGGGGAAAAGCTGCAAAATCAGGGCCTACACGGCAGGAGAAACGGCTCTGGATAATGCCGAATAAGCAAACGGCCTCCAGAACGGCACAAAGGATCTCTGTGTACTCCCCCTTCTCTCTCTCTCTCTCTCTCTCTCTCCACAGTAATATTTGGACTTCCCAAGGCACAGCCCAAACCAAAGCAAACTCCAACCAATATCAACATGCCCAGAGTCGGCCTCCAACCCAACTAGAGCAGCTTTGATGTCGACACGCTTGGGGCCAGATCAGGACTGGGTGATGTACATGGGAGCGGTGAAATAAAAACACTGCTCTAAAAAACAGAAGGCGAGTCATGATGGAGAACATGTTGGCCAATCTAGGAAGCATGTGAAAGTTTAACCCTGAGCTTAAATAAGGGAGTATTGCCTCATTACAACATGCTGGCATTGCTAGATGCATATGAAGGCTTCCTTGGGCAGTGGAGGCCTAGTGGTTAGGACTTTGCCCTTGGAATCTGAAGGTTACAGGTTCAAAACCCCAACCCAGGCACCACGGAGGTGAGCAAGGTCCCGCTACACTGCTCCCCGGGTGCTGTTGATAACTTACGCTGCTCCACGTGTGCACGTGTGATGGGTTAAATGCAGAGGTCACGTTAAGTTGTGGTGTTTGAGTGCGTTATCCGTCCTCAACTACCATCATGTTGAAAGGTGCAGAACGACGTACACAAGTGCTTTTTGTTGTCAATGTGTAAAAATGGCCCAAAACTAGCAAGGAGCCATCAAAGGACCAGACAGGAACCAGGAGTCGGTGCTGATGCATACACTTCCATTCAATTCCCAATTCACCTACAGAGACCTGAACACAGTGCATTAAAGACGAACTGCACAAATTCATACCTGAAGCATCGGCCGCAGGAGAGATGACGGGATAAAGGAGGTGGTGAGTGAGTGAGGTACACCACTGTGGTACCCACGAGCAAGGTACCCTCCCCAAGCACTGCTCCGTCAGGTGCCCACTGCTCCTTCACCAATGGGTTAAATGGGTCCACAAGGAGAAGGAAAACGTTTAGAGCTTATGTTGTGTTTTCTCTAATTTGTCCATGTTTGCTGTGTCTACGTCTAGTTTGGCTCCAACCAATCATAGGCTGTTAAGCGCCAACCAGTCACAGATGGTCTGGTCTGGCAACAACCAATGATGGACGACGTCGCCTAGCGGACTTGTATTCCGGGTTTCCGGCTCTGGTATGTGTGTGACGCTCATGGTTAGAAAGACAGTAGCTTCTATTTTTAGACTCTTTTCATCATCCAAACCTATAAATTAGGCTGATCTCTAAATCATCATTCTACTATTTGGAAATAATTATATTATTATTTATTTTTTAATAAATTTTATTTTTATTTTTTTAACTGCAACCCTTTGTAGCTTTCAAAAAATGTTTTTTATTATTATTTTTTTTAACTATACATGCATTTGATAAATTTAACTTATCACTCATTATTATTTATTTATATTTGTAAATGATTATTTCTCTCTAAAATGATGCCACAAGCTCCAATAACTCCATTAAATGTTTCTACTCACTGCAGCAAAAGCAAATTCCTCCTTTATTGTTATGGGAATCAGTGAAAACAGTGTGTAGCCACTTAACTGGACTTTGGCTAAAAAGGATTAATTATGGCCGTGGATGAGGAAGAGGATGAAGACTGTGGCTAGGTGTCACATGTAGGCCGATATCTGTTTGTGCTATTACTGCACACATGGCTGAGTATTTAGGTCACAGGAGACAAAGCCGTCGGAGACGATCCTCTCAAATGTGACACACACACACACACACACACACACACACACACACACACACACACACACACACACACACACACACACACAC
>JBBPDA010000001.1:40884479-40899362 GCA_037974385.1 Arnoldichthys spilopterus
AGAGAGAAGGAGGGAGAGAGAGAGAGAGAGAGAGAAAGAAATTGGGAGAGAAAATAAGAAAGTGTGAGGGAGAGAGAGAGAGACAGAAAGTGGGAGAGAGCGAGAGGGAGAGAGAGAGAGACAGAAAGAGGGAGAGAGAGTGAGAGGGAGAGAGAGAGACAGAAAGAGGGAGAGAGAGCGAGAGGGAGCAAGAGAGAGAGAGACAGAAAGTGGGGGGGAGAGAGAGAGATAGAGAGAGAAAGAGATAGAGAGGGGGAGAGAGAGAGGGAGGGAGAGGGGGAGAGAGAGAGAGAGAGAGAGAGAGAGAGAGAGACAAAAAGAGGGAGAGAGAGAGAGACAGAAAGTGGGAGAGAGAGAGAGAGAATTAAATTAGAGGAATAATTTAGCAATAGATGGAAGAGAGGAAAGAGAGTTTAAGATATATAGATAGATAGATAGATAGGTAGATTTATGATGGATGGATGGGTGGGTGGATAGAAAGAGAGATAGAGAAAGTGCAAGAGAGAAAGAGAGTGAGAGATAGAATGAAGGAAAATATAGATAGAAAAGATGGAAAAGAGGAAAGAGAAAACATTTAGGATTAAGATAGAGACAGACAGACAGACAGACAGACAGACAGATAGATTGATAGATAGATAAACTGACTGTTGAATGGATGGAAGAATGGGTGGATAAATATATGCTGGATGGATGAATGAATGGAAAAAGGGAGAGAGAGACTGAGAGAGAGAGGTAATCAGAACATCAGAGAGAAAGTGAGAGAAAACGAGAGGGAAGGCGTATGAATCCTCCTGCAAATACCTGGTCCTCACAAAGACACGAAAACAGACACAGACTCGGAGACAGACACCAACAGCTCCATTATCTCAGTGGGATTCGCATAAGTCTCCCTCTCCAGCCTGGACAGTAAACCCATAGTGATGGAATGAGACGTGCTTACCGCTTGTCATCCTCCACCTGAATCCCTACAGAATGATATTCCCGTGATCCTTTGCTCTCGGACTCTGAATCCGTGGCCGCTTCCACCTGCGGGTAAACGAGAAAACACAGAAGAACTCATTATAATTTTGTCCGAGTTCACATCCATGCAGAAGGAACGGGAGTGGCAAAGCATCATTACGGCTGAACCAAGTGCAGGCACAGCAGGCCACAGCCATGACATCCTGCTGGGAAAAGCTGTTTTGTCCTTCCCTGTATAAGATCACATGATAAATACTGATGAGACAGGAATGCTCAGTCTCTCCTGAGCTTGGCAAGACGACCAGTGTGTCTCGGGTCTCCTCCTAGTTGCTCGGAGCCTAAGTAACCCCAGTAATCAGCTCCCTGATCCACAGCACCTGTGGCAGGCTGCGTTTGGGAGCTGGAACCTGGGCTACCAGCTCCGGCCACCAGGAGGAGACAATCCCCCTTTGTCTCTTGAAGGGGCTCCGCCCCTTACAGATATAATATTCTTCTGTGGAGAAACTAAGTACACCCGTGGCCCCGTTTTGCATAATTGTCCTTCAGACTCTGGCATCATCTTGCGGAAATTTTTGACCACTCCTCCATGCAAAATTCCTTCAGCTTAGTTGAAGATATTTGAGTTTTCTTGCCTGTGCTGCCCCCTTTCAAATCCAAAGTGTAAGGGTTAGCACCCAGATGGGGGTGGTGGGGAGCCCTACTTTCGTGGCCACGCCGTGTCAGACTGACAGGGGGTGCTGGCGATGGTGACGTCAATCGGCACTTTATGTGTGCCACCTGGGGCTGAAGCTCTTATAAGCGTTGTTGTCCCGCCAGGTGACACCTTGTCCTTGTCCCTGTTGGCAGGTGTGGCTGGCATGGTGCCTAGGCCACACTGAACCCCCACTGGTAATAAAAGGGGGCTTGCCCGTGACTCCCTCTTCCTTTTCCCTCCACCCTTAACTTGAGGTACATGGTAGTGGCACAGGTAGGCCGGGGTGTTCTTACTCTGGCTCCCTGGCAAGTGCACGAGGCCAGGAGAGGCATGGATTGCCCGCACTCACTTCTCAAGTTAGGGTTTTTTATATTAGTAGAAGGCGTGTCATCAGCATGCTGGGAGTCTCGCAACCAGTAAGAGGCAGACTCCCGTAAAGGCCGGCATGGCTAGGGATGTGTGTATCTGGTTCGGGGGAAATTTCAATGGGGTTCAAAAACTCTCTTCTTTTTCAGTCATCCTTGGTTAAATTTGCTAGTGTGCTTAGGATCATTGTCCTGTTGAAAGGCCCATCTCCTCACATTATCTTCAAACACCCTTTGATATGATTCCGAATTCACAGCTGAACCAATGGCTGCAAGCTGCCCAGCCCCTATAGGCAGCAAAGCAATCCCAAACTATAACATTTCCACCACCATGCTTCACAGCTGGTTGGAGGTTCTTCTCCTGAAAAGCTGCCTTTGGTCTACACCTCACACATGTAATATATACCCTGTCTTGCTACAATGTTCTTTTAGGAGAGCAAAGGATTTTCCTGGCACACCTCCCCTGCAGGACAGATTTGTTCAGTCTCTTTCTGATTGTATACATATGCATTTTCACACTTGTAAATGTAAATAGTACCTGCTAATACTGTGGTAATAAGTCTTGGGGTGCTTGGAGACGTCTTTTCACATCAAAAAATCTGCTCTTGAGCTGAAATTGTTAGTTGCCTGATCTTCTTAATGATACCACCAACACTGGGAAGTTGAAGCAAGTGCTTCTCCTGAGTCATGGGAAGGCCCACCACCATCAACCATCTTTTCGAGCTGCTTTTCTCTCAGAACTGAAGCTGGATTTAAACTGACCAGGCTGACTCTCTGTCTGCTCACGGTTTGAGTCGGGAAACGCTGTCAGATTTTGACTTTAAAAGACTCGTTTCAATTCAAACACCTTCAAAATCCATGAAAATGCCGAACTTGATTTGTGACGGACATCTGCACACTTCTTTCGGCGCTTTCCCGCTGGTATGCGAAAGTGAAGGGGTATTGCAGTTAGGGAATCAAGCACTGACACATCAATGCACATAGCTTCAAAAGCTGATCATCCAGAGGGATGAAAGCAAACTTAAATCATCCAGCTCTACAAACCACTCACAGATGAAAACAGGGCTGTAAAAAAAATCACAAAGCAGGCTGCTCAGTTTCAGCACGGTTTCATTGCGTTGGGTGGTCAACTTCCCAAGCTGAATGCATGTGAAAAAGTCCCCGTGTGTTACTTTCAGAGACACAGTGCACCGACAAAACGTGACCTCGGCATTTAACCCACCTGTGTAGGAGCAGTGGGCAGCTGACGTGGGCAGCGCCCGGGGAGCAGTGCTTGGGGACGGTACCTTGCTCATGGGAACCTCAGTGGTACTTGTACCGGTCTAGGATTTGAACCAGCGACCTTCAGGTCACAGGGGACACTCCCATCACCAGCAGTTTACTCCCGGTCCCTCATACCAGGCTTTCCACTCTGGGAAGTCGGCCCTTCGGTGCTGTTGCTCCTAAACTCTAGGAACTCTCTGCCTCAGTCTCTCCATGACTGCACCAAGGTTTGAGGTATTTAAGGAACCTCGGGATTTGAAAAAGGCACTGCATACATTTAACATTGTTGTTTTGTGCCCCACACTCCTACACCAATAAGATCACAACCAAAAACACAACCAGCCTCGCTGTAGAGGATCTAGGACCAGGCAGCAGCCTCCCTCCCAGACTGAATAGAGAGACCACAGGCTTTGCTAGCTGAGCCCGAGCGGAGGAAACCATCGGCTCAAAGAAAACACATGCGTGTTACAATGCGATGCCACACTCCTCGGAAAATAACAGCACAATGATTTATGGAGGCCATCGATGCAGCAGAGCTCTGCAAAGCACACTTTGATTTACCAAGAAAACACAGCCAGCAGAGAGAGCGAGAGAGAGAGAGAGAGAGAGAGAGAGAGGGAGAGAGAGAGAGAATGTGAAATAGACAAATCAACACACACACACTGACTATTCCTAGATGTATTTATTCCACCCTGAGCGTGTGTATAATAAGGTGTGTTCCACAAAAGCAGTAAAGCTCCTCACTAATAGCAACACTTCCCGAGTCACAACACCTATTACAATGGCTTCTGTCAAGGGGGGAGGGTATCAGACAGCAACGGTACAGTCAGCTCTTGAAGACTATGTGTTGGAAGCAGGCAAGAGTTAGAATACGGGGGCCAGACTGTGATGTCTAGACAACTGAGTCAGAACATCGTCAACATGGCTGCTCTTGTGAGGGGATCCTGATCCAGCCAAGAGCAGCTCTGTGGGTAGGAACTGACCACGGTTGAACAGCTACTGGATAACACAACATCAGATGCATCATCAGATGAGCTACACTACTACAGGGCAGTGGTGGCCTAGTGGTTAGGATCTTGCCCTTGTGAACTGAAGGTTGCAGGTTCAAGTCTCGGTCCAGGCACCACTGAGGTTCCCTTGAGCTCTGCGTGTGCATGTGTGACGGGTTAAATGCAGAGGTCACATTTTGTTGTGGTGTAGTCACTTTGAGCAAGTCGCAGGGGGAGGGGTTTCCAATAAATTGGCCAGTGGGTAAGCTGTATGTTCTGTAGGCCTAACACTTGACTGGGGCACCCTACGTCAGCAGCTCAATGCTCCTACATGGATGGATTACATGCAGAGGTCACATTTTGTTGTGGTGTGTTCACAATAACAAATAATCACTCACTTTCATCAGAGAAGGAAGTGAGTGAGCAATATTCACATTTCATGAGCACATTCTGTGTCATCATGCCAACTGACATTTAACACAGTATTAGTGGAAAAATGTCTCAAAAACGTCATTAACGTATGTTTAACGGCCACAAAACAATATCTTCCACGCTTCCAGGTCATGGCCTAATTAGCCTGGTGTCCTGAATTTCCTGGCTCATCCTGGCATTGTCCACATACACTGGTCAGCCACTGCCCAAAACTGAGTAGGTTCTGACCCCTTTCTATCAGACACAGTGTTTACATTTTGTCCAACAGGGGCTTCTCTTTTGGATCGCAGCATAAACTAACCTTCACTCCCCACGTGCATCAGGGAGCCTTGGGTGCCCATGACCCTGTCATCAATTCACCAGTTGTCCTTCCTCAGATCACTTTTGGTAAGTACTAACTACTGTACACCTGGAACACTCCACAAGACCTGCCCTTCTGGAGATGCTCTGATTCAATAAGGCCCTTGTCAAGGTGGCTCAGATCTTTACACTTGTCCATTTGTCCTGCTTCCAACACATCAACTTTAAGAACTGACTGTTCACCTGCTGCCTTATATATCCCACCCCACTGACAGGTGCCACTGTAATGTAATAAATAGATGATATTATTCACTTTAGCTGTCAGTGGTGTTAATGTTATGGCTGATCAATATAAGAACATAAAATCAATGTTAATCTCAAGAGTTTCAGTCACTCTGATGTTTTTTGCTCAATTTCTGTGCCTTGTACTTGTTCCCTGTTTGGTGTTGTCAGCTGTACCACTCTCGTAGCTCATCAGAACATGCAGAAAGCAAAAAAGTGAAGGACTGTGAAATTTAGGACGCCTCAGACTAATTGGTCCAGGACCTAGAAGAGCGTAAGAAGTCATTAGTTGGCCATTAAACTTGGGAACTTTTTTAAAAAACTTGGAACATTTTCCACTGATAATAAGCTGACTTGCTGTCAGCCCTCGCATTTTGGAGGCCCCAAGAGAGCCAGAATCGTTCAGAGAGAGCCACAAGTGAGAAATAATGCATAATTACAGGATTTCTTTGAGATGGTGGTAACTGGGGCTTCAGAGACGAAGGCATGTTCTTTAAACAGATAGGAATGTCAGAAACACTGCATTAAATACTCATCGTCTTCCACTAATACCATAGGTCCATTATGGGCCTAGTGGTGGTCAAGTGGTTTGGACATTGCTCTTGTCGACAGAAGGTCGCAGGTTCAAGTCCCATCCCAGGCACCACTGAGGTTCCCTTGAGTAAGGTACCGTCCCACTACACTACTTTCTGTGCGCTATTGGTAGCTGCCCACTGCTCCACATGTGCACGTGTGATGGGTTAAATGCAGAGGTCACATTCTTTTGTGGTGCTTGAGTGTGTTCACAATGACAAAATGTCACTTTCGCTTTTACATGGTTACACAGACAAACACACACTGAGAGCTGTGAGTAGTCATCACAGGCACACACCCAGAGCAGTGGGTGGCCATGCAGCTTCTGCAGCTGGGGAGCAGTTTTGGGGTTAGGTGCCTTGCCTTACCCCTGTTCCTGCCATTTCAGGGATTCAGACTAGTGATCCTTTGGACACAGACCACCTTCTCTAACCTTTAGGCCACAGCTGCCCCCTATTTTTTATTCACCATGAATGGGAAACTACAGGACCACCAAGTTCCTGGTCAATGGGGGTGATATGCTTTTCCACAATGTTGCTGGGACTTCGACAATGTCCCCTTATTGGCCACTGGCTATTCGAAATAGAGACCCTGCAGGTGTACACTTTTGCAGTGTACAGTTCGTGTCGGTCACCCTCCAGCCCTTTAGTGGTCAGTTTCTGAGCCCACGGGAACTTAGTTTGGTGGACAACACGGGCTATGAGCATTTTACGAGGTGTTTCCCTTATTTTGTTCTCTGACTGTAAGCTTGTAAATGCACACACACACATTTTCTGACAGATTGTGTCACGGCTGTCCATCCATCTGTCCACTCACTAATGGGACACAGATATACCACAGTGAAGAATCAACAAGTCAATGAATGTAAGTGATCATGAATGGAAGTTCAAAAATAACCCAAATTACATGACTTGGCAAAGAGACTCTGACACTGAATCAGAAACAAAACAAGGGCTAAAGCAGGGGAGCCCAGATCCAGCCCTGAGGGGCCAGTGTCCAACACAGTTTGGTAGTTCCCCTCCTCAAACACACTCGCTGCACCAGGCAATCAACTAATAACCCCTGGTGGCATAGAGAATAGGGAGTTGCCCATTTGATCAGAGGGTTGCGGGTTCAAGTCCCTGCCCAGGTACCACTGAGGTGCCCTCGAGCAAGATATCGTCCTGCTACACTGTTGATAGCTGCTTGATGCTCCATGTATGGATGGGTTAAATGCAGAGGTCACATTTCGTTGTGGTGCACGTTGTGTGAACCAAAACCAGGTGTGTTTAAGCAGGGAAAACACCAAACTGTGCTGGACACCAACCCTCCAGGACCAGATATGGATGTTGGATGCATGCTGAAGGCAACATATGATGCAAGAAAATTGTTTTTCTCCCCTAAAATAGTCTCCCAATTCCAAGAGAATGTCCAGATCTGCTCTAATTAAAAAGCAGAAGTACTGGGAGGTCAGCTGGGGTGACTTCACCTCAAAGTTGTCAGAGAGCTGCTCCCCCCAGAGGGCAAACCAGGCATGACAGCAGCAGGAACGAAAGACAAAAAAAGTTGGTTTTTATTCTGTCACCACTGGACGATCGATTTGTCCAAAATAAGCTTTCACCTTGAGAACAAAAAGCTCCTCTGACTGACTCCATCCTCACTGTGCAGGATGATGATTTTGAAGGGTGCTTCTTCTAAGCGCCGGCTCGGTAACGCCTCGGGGGAAACGGTCCTCCAAGACAGGCTCTTCTGTTTTAATTTCCCTCTGTCTGGCTACTATCTGTCAAGTAGAGCGGTAGATCAAATGGATAGAACCAGACTGGCTGTACTGAATGGAGGGAGTGTGCAGCCCGGGTTTGAGTGGCTAAACCATGTGCACTTGTACATTAGCTCACAATTTCAGACGTTTTTGTGGCAATATGCTGCGAGTAATCGGTCTTATAGACTGCAGCCCAGTCTGGAGAAGAGTGTAATCCACCTTCTGTCATCATCAATCCTACTGCAGTCTGTCTCTCTGTCTCTCTCTCTCTCTCTTTCTCTGTAGCAAGTGTATACACACTCGGCCACAACAATTAAAACCACTGGCCGGTGATGTGAATAACATTGAAGATCTGGCTGCAGTGGCTCCTGTCAAGAGGTGGAAGATAAAAGGCAGCAAGTGAACAGTCAGATCTTGAAGTGTATGTGCGAGAAGCAAGAAAAATGGATGACACATCTCCACAGCAGGTCTTGTGGGGTTTCCTGGCTTGCAGTAGGTCGTACCTACCAAAAGTTATCCAAAGAAAGAAAACCAGTACATTGGTCATGGGCACCCAAGGCTTATTCAGCCTGTCTGGTCCGATCTCACAGAATGGCTACTGTAGCAGAAAAAGTGACAGAAAGGGGTCAGAACACACACACTGCACCACTGCTTCCTGCATAGCCCATGCTGACCCCAGCACCAAAGACTACTACAATGGGCACATGAGCATCAGAACTGGATCAATGGAAGAAGGTGGGCTGGTCTGATGACCATGTCTCTGGTCTCTTTTACATGTGGACGGCCTTGTGAGTGTGCATTGCTTACCTGCTGAAGAGATGGCACCAGGAAGAAGGTGAGGTGGTGGAGGGAGTGTGACACTCTGGGCAGTGTTCTGCTGGGTCCTGTATTCATGCGGATGTTTCTTTGTCATGTAGCACCTACCTAAACCCTGCTGCAGACCACGTACAGACCTTCATGGTAACGGTGTTCCCTAAAGGCAGTGGCCTCTTTCAGCAGGATGATGCTGCAAGTAGAGGTCAGGAACTATTTGAGGACCAAAGACTTCAAGGCATTGACTTGGCCTCCGAATTCCCCAGATCTCAGTTCAATCGAGCATCTGTGGGATGTGCCGGGAAACTAGTCTGACCCACAGAGGACCCGTCTTGTAATTACAGGATCTGCTGCTTGGTGCCAGATACTACAGAACACCTTACAAGGTCTTGTCCACATCTCAACAGGTCAGAGCTGTTTTGGTGGAACGAGGAAAGTCTGGTCAACATTAGGCAAATATTATATATATAGGAAAGAGTCTCACTCACACACACACACACACACACACTCACACACACACACACACACACACACACACACACACACACACACACACACACACACTGTTATTATTGCATGAGCCTGCTTTATTCCAGAACTGGCTTGACATTTCAGATGGCACAGAGCGATGGCATCTTTCAAGCCAAACTCGTCCCAGGCCAGATCAGACAGAGAGAGAGAGAGAGAGAGAGAGAGAGAGAGAGAGAGAGATGAGAGAGAGAGTGAGAGCAGTGTGGACTGAATCAAGTGGAGTGAAGGAGAGATCGAAAGAGAGGGAAGAGGTGCTGAATATAAAGCAGAGTTTGTGCGAAACTATCAAAGGGATGAAGAAGAGAACGAGTGAGTTTGGCACAGCGAGCGAGAGAGAGAGGGCAAGAGAGAGAGAGAGAGAGAGAGAGAGAGAGAGAGAGAGAGAGAGAAATCATTCAGGGAAGCAGAGAGTCTGAGTTGAATCTTAATTAATGGATTGCGGTATGATGAGTCACTGCGAGCTATTTTTAGAAAGTGCAACAATTCAGGAGGCGTAACTGTTTGTGTGTGTGTGGGTGTGTGTGTGTGTGTGTGCACTGGCCCACAATGTTTTGATAGACTTCAAAAAATTGAACCGCATACCAGTTGTACCAGAGGTTAATAGTGTGTGGCAGTGTGTGTGTGTGTGTGTGTGTGTGTGTGTGTGTGTGCATGTGTGTGTGTTAGGGGTGCAGAACTGGACAAAGGCGCCATGAGCGTGAACTTCAGGTACTTTGCTTTAGCACATGCGTCCAAGCAGGAGGCCGAACGCTGGAAGGTTTATCCTCCCAACCCTGGATGACTCCCATCTTCCTAGAGACGCTCCTGAAACCAACACAGTGCTGCAGGGAAAAGATGTGATAATACTTCACCACTGTCCTGCAGCTTTCACTTTCTCTCTCAGGTCAGTGCTTCCTACGTTAGCCATCTCCCCGTCTGTGTAGCCATGTGGTGGTGGCGGGTTCCTGTTCCATGTGCTCTGTAGCCCCGCCCTAGCCCCGCCCTGACTGTGAGTCTTGTCAGCTGTGTCTAGTCCATGTGCTCCTCCCCCTCCCAGGTGTCTGCCATCTTGTTTAGTGTATTTAACCCCTGTGTTTGCTTTTGTCTGGTCTCGGTCATTAGCACTGTTGCTAGTACTGTGGATGGCTGTGTCATGCTTGGTCCCCAATTGTGTAAGTCCTGGATTTGTTTGTGCCTAGTTACCGTTAACGTTTGTTATCTTTGTTGAATAAAGCTTTTCGCTAGGGAAACTGATTTTCTCCCTCATACTGGTTAAGAATGGACTTTCGAGGTCTCTTGAGGACTTTACTGCATGCATGGTGGGCCCACAAAAGCTTCATATGTGTGTATCTGTGTCTGCAAGTGTGTGTGTGTGTGACTAACCTGTATCCCTATAGAAGACCTGGGTGTTTTCAGATATTCCTCGGCTTTGGAAACCAGTACCGCTTTGTCGCAGGTCAGCACGGAGCTGTGGCTGTCAGTGGACGGGTGTCTCTTTCCCGCCATGGCCATGGCCGCCGCCTCCATGGCGATGGTGACCGCCTTAGCGCTGTCAAGGCTGTCTGTGGAGTTGTAGAGGGCTCTGCCCAGCCCCAGCCCCAGACCCTCAGAGCCCCACAGACCTGAGCGGCAAGACGTGAGTAGAGAAAACAATACAAGAGAGGGTGATGTCATGTTAGGACAATAGAAAAAGAGGTGTTCAACTGCTCATACTGGGTTAACAGAAATAAACAAGAAGGCAGTGATGTTGTAACTGGGAAACAAAATACAGCAATGTCATAATGGAAGAACAGAATGTGAGGTCATAACAGTTCACAGCAAGAGAAAAGATTAAACAATAAGGCAGTGATGTCACAAAGAAGGAACTAAATGCAGTGATGTCATAATGGAAGAACAGAATGTGAGGTCATAACAGCTCATGGCAAGAGAATAAACAGGAAGGCAGTGATGTCATAATGAAAGAACTAAATGCAGTGATGTCATAATGGAAGAACAGAATGTGAGGTCATAACGGCTAATAACAATAGAACAGAATAAACAGGAAGGCAGTGATGTCATAAGGAAAGAACTAAATGCTGTTATGTCATAATGAAGGAACAGAATGTGAGGTTATAACAGCTCATGGCAAGAAAATAAACAGGAAGGCAGTGATGTCATAATCAGGAACTAAATGCAGTGATGTCATAAAGGAAGGTTTAAAGCACATAATTACGGAACAGAATAAAAAAGGAAGGCAGTTTGTTTCTTCTTACACTGGAGCTACAAGGCTAAAATAGCTAACAATGATGGAAGCTTATATTACAGCAATTTGCACTGCACATGCTTTATTTACAGCATAGTGCCGCTGCTAGTGGGTGGTACGAAATTGCTGGAAATCTTCCTGAGGTGTTCGTTTTTGTGGTAACTGCTATGGCATAATCACAAGAATGCTAGTGTGGGCACATATGAGAGACGTTTGGGCGTAAAATCACATGTTGCACTGCTTTTTGCCGAACCCAGAGAAGATTATGACATAAATTGACATAGACTGTGACACTGACATTGACATTTATCTGTATATTGTACCTTACTCACTGTCAATCAACCAAGGTGGGTTTGGGGTCTGACGGAGCTACAAGGCTACTGCAGCTAACAGCTAACAGCTTATGTACCCCACCAGTTAGCGCTGAATACCCTGCCTTCCTACGCAGGGTTGGGCTGCAACACAGGTCCCCGCTCGGCCACGAAGTAACAATCAAACAGTTAAAACCAAACTTTTCCTCTTAATCAGTTTTCGTTTGTTTAAAATCAGCATTTGAGGGCGAACGCTCTCGTTAGACAGACACATTTACATTTAAATGAAAAAGGAATGGGTTTCAGATGTTTTGCACTGGCCTAAAATTGTGCAGGCATATGGCAGAAAAGGCATTTGCTCAGTGGTGCCAGACCACGCTGCCTGTTTAATGATGTCCCTTGTGTTGACAGGGAGTAAATGAACAGCATCAGTAGCTGCCCAACCTGCTAACAAAAATGTACGCCCAGTAAAACGAGGCATTCATAATTATGTGGATGTCAAAAAAGCACGAATTTTGTCTCAGGAGATGGGAAAAACATTCTTAACTCATACAGGAAGTTAATACAGTAATACACAGATCAGCCACAACATTAACACCACTGACAGGTGAAGTGAATAACATTGATTATCTAGTTATTTCATTACAATGGCACCTGGGATTTATTAGGCAGCAAGTGAACAGTCAGTTGGTGTGTTGGCTTAAAGATCTGACAAGGGCCTTATTGTGATGGCTAGAGTCAGAGCACTTCCAAAACAGCAGGTCTTGTGGCGTGTTCAAGGTGTGCAGTAGTAGGTACCTACCGAAAGTGATCCAAGAAAGGACAACTGATGAATCAGCAACAGGGTCATGGGCACCCAAGGCTAGTTGATGCATGTGTAAGGTTAGCACACGACAAAAAAGAAAATACGAGAGCGGATTCAGCAAAGCTTGCAACCTACAAGCGTTTGTTTCTAAGCTCAAGTTTGGTGGATGGACCTCACTGGGTGGTCAAATTGTTCCCTTAACTATGTCTACCATATCAGAAAGGACAGACTGAGTGAGTTATGCTTGTATTGCAACGCCGATCATCAGCTGACCCCGCCCTCCAGAGTGTAAGTGAACCAGAGTGGTGAGGGCGTGGTGCGGACCTCCTCTGGCCAGGCGGCCCTCGTGGTAGGCGTCCTGCGTGGACTCTGTGCTGCTCTGGGCCGTGATGGAGATGAGAGGTTTGGAAGTGCTGCGTGGTGGGACGGGAGGGGGCGTCCGCTTATAGGTGGGGGTGCTGGGGGTGTAGGTGACGGCTGGGTACAGAGGAAGACAGAAACAGAGGTTAAAGCTTCCATCTACATTCCACGTTCATTCCAAACACAGTCTCCAGACTTCAGCTCCTACAAGCTGATTTGGGATGAAGTGTACAGGAAAAGCCGTAAAGCCGTAAAGATTTGGGCTCTTGATATCCTCTAGATGTTCTTCATTCCTGAAAAATGCCTGTTAACCATCAAAGTTATGTGTTTTTTGTTTTTTTTTAACATTTGGCAGTTTACCATTAAAGTTTACCACTGCACATTACAGTTTACCACCCAAATTCCCCTGAGTGCAACTAAATTTTGTCTGAAAAATCTTTATCTTCAGCTAAAGTGCCACATATAGTCTTGCTGGTTACTAGAAGTGCACTGGTGACCTGGCGTCACAGGCATTTTCCTGTCGGGCCGAGACGGCTTGGGAGTAACATGAACTAGTTTGTGGTTTTTCAAGGTTAAGGTCAAATTCATTTATACGGTTGAACAACAGATATGGCTATAGGAATAAAAAACACATAAAAATAATAAAACATTATTGATATACATATTGATATTTCGTAAAATACATTTTACATTTTATCATTGTCCAAACCGAATTTCGGGTCGCGGGGAAGCTGGAGCCAGTCCCAGCTGACTATAGGCCTAAGGCAGGGTTCATCCAGGACAGGAGGCCCCACCCATCACACGGCAGCAGAGAAACAGACAACCAATCACACACACTCACACCTACGGGCAATGTAGAGCAGCCTTTGGAATGTGGGAGGAAACTGGAGAACCCGGAGGAAACATACACCAACATGGTGAGAGCTTACAAACTCCACACAGAAAGGCCCCCGGGACTGACCCGGAGATCGAACCCAGGACCTTTAATTAATAGAAATAATGAATAAAATATGAATAAAAATGCGATGTTGTCGACACATCAGTCTCAGAGAGGTAGCTTATTTCAGCTTTGGAGCTGCCAAGCCTGTACCTACTACGTGGCACTAGGTAATTCTAGATTAGTGGTTTTGTTTCTGTAAAAATGGCGTGTAAACAGTGTGTGTGAACAGGTTCAGACAAATAATAAAATCTCCATATGCTACAGTCACAGTTTGGACACGAGAGCCTCACACTGCACTGAAGACTGAAGAACGAACAGAACTGTGAACTTTAAACAGAACCTCCTGCTGCTGCTGTAAGTGTGAGTGTATGTGTGTGTAAATATGTGTGTGTGTGTGTGTGTGTATGTGCGTGTGTGTACGATGAAGACTGCTGACAGTTATCTCCACTTGTCCTGCTCCGGTGATGAGCGAGGGATTAGCCTCTTTCTTTCAAGTGCAAATGAAAGCGGTCCTCTAATCCGGCCAGATGGACCACTAAATGGCTTTTCCTGGGGCTCGACCGGCCCTCTCTCGCCTTCCGAATCAAAATTCTCGGTCGAACGAATAGACTGGAGGGTTCTGGCAATAGAAAGTCCTCCTCAAAGAAGAGGGAGGCGGGCAGGTCACAGAGCGTCCAATCGCTGACCTTCCCTGAAGGACTTCATTGGAGGCGAGGCCTGCTCAGTTTCGACACTGCAGTTTGTAGTAGAGCTGCAGGACGATGCTCCATGCTAAAACCTAGCGGGCTTTGCTAACCGCGCACACCAGCTAACACCACGGCGTGTTTACATCTGGCTTCCGCTTTCCGCCGACATGCATTAACACCTGTTTTCTGGCGTAGGGCCACAGTTTCCCCAGTCTCATGAAGCAGCCCTCCCTTCCTCCCTGCTGTGAGCGGGAAGGTGGTGTCCTCCTTTCTCTCCTGCATATGGCCCCTTCAGATGCAGCTTCGCAGGAGGACGTCAGTGGTCAAAGCTGAGTTCATTAGCCAGCTTTCAGCTCAACGAGTCGTTCAGAACGTTCAACACTCACATTTCGTTGTGGTGCACTTTGTGTGATGGGGAATGTTCACAACGACAAAAAGCCATTCAACTTTGACCAAAGGTTTTTGCCTTTTGAATAATGTGTTGCGCTTAATATGACCAAGGGCAGTGGAGGCCTAGTGGTTAGGACACCGCCTTTGGGACCGGAAGGTCGCAGGTTCGAGTCCCTGGGCACTACTGAGGTTCCCTTGAGCAAGGTACCGTCCCGCTACACTGCTCCCCG
>JBBPDA010000001.1:40930256-40940807 GCA_037974385.1 Arnoldichthys spilopterus
ACTATTGCTATTACTATAATAATAATAATAATAATAATAATAATTATTATTATTATTATTATTATTACTATTACTATATTATGATAATAATAATAATAATAATAATAATAATAATAATAATAATAATATATGCAACAGAGGAAATCCAATGCATTTTATCTGATTGCCTAATCTGTACATCTATGCGGACGCTATACAAGCCATCGGCCCGCTTATGTCACTTCAGTATCCTACTGGCAGTGCGAATACAAACAGAACAAATGCCCTTGAGAGTGTGTAGCTCCACAGGGGGAAGTTCCTTTCAAAAACTCCCTAGAACTGCTTGATCCAAAAGCACCTATTGCTACAGAACGTGCAGCACAAGTTGAGGTCATTGTCCTTAGACGGAATGAGAATGACCGCATTGTCGTTGATATTCATCCCAATTCATTGGGTGGACCGGACCACTGGGGTGAAAACAGCACATACATTTGGATGTGCATGGTTAATGAAGCGTCCCATCTCATCTGCATGGCCACTTCTGAAAAAGACCAGGCTTCCAACTGAGCAAAGGCGAGCACTCGCGATGACGCAGCCTCTGAGACAGTGTCTGACCCAGAGTATCTACTCTCATAGAGTGGGTCCTCAAGCATGACCGCCACTGATCTGCTTCCACATAAATGAGCATTAGCAAACAGCGAATGTGCAGCGAATACAAAGAGGGGGCTTATGCTGCAGCACGAACCCATTCATGAAAAATCAGTATTGATGACACGCCACCCAAGCCCTTCCCCCTCGTTTAGATGCAGTTTCCAGCCCCAGATTGATCAAACGGTGTCTAGTCTCCGTCTGACATCTGACATTTTCAATCACACCACTGTTTCATGAGCTTCAGCGCTAATCAAGTGAGGAAGCAAGAAAGAAAATAAAAACAGTGACTTGTGCACAAACTCCCCCCCCCCCCCCCGGCCTGAGTGATTCGACAGGCCACATCTGCCGGAAAACGGCGTGGAAGCAATACCGCTAGACAAAAAACAAACAGGTCAAACTTTTTAGCATCGATCCTGCTCCGAACCGCATCCTCGGCTAACGATTCCGTCTCCCTCGCTCGACTGGCCGCGCTGATGAAGAGACTCGCCGAAAATAGCTCCCTTATTTCCCTTCCCCGCTCTCCCCCGCCACTTCCAGGGGCACCATCCTCGCCTCCCCCGGCCCGGAGTGGACGATTCCACCTTTCGTTCACAGCGACGGGGCATGAATTGCCCCGAGCGCGTGCGTCACAGAGGTCCGCATTGATAACAGCTGCCAGAAACAGCGGCAGCCAGATAGATGGGCCGAGCTATTTTTAGGGCCCCCGCGTTTGTCGCAGCCGTTCGACGCTCGATGCAGAGATGCGTCCGAATCATCGGCCGTCAGATGCTCCGGGTCGTGGAGGCACGTGCCGGCCATTAATCCCATCTGACACGTTTGGTAAACGCGAGACCAAGCTAACTGGCGTCTAATGACAATGGATTGACACAGGTGACTGGCGCTTAGTCCACATTAGTGAATGCAGAAAGAGATGAATTAACTGAACAAATACCAGGGAAAAGGGGATCTGACGTCATCCAGTGAAGGCAAGGCCCCTTCAGGCCCCGTGAGAACAGAAACTGTGTGAAGTTCTTGGTCGGTCGAGATACAACACACTTTCCCACTTAACTTGACCTGTTCGTCTGAGATGTGTGCCAAGCAATATTGAGCTGACACACCTCAGTCTTGATTGAGCTGTGAGTGGCGTCCAGTGACCCAGCAATTTTCCTAAGTGCCCCTTGCGCTGTCACTCATGAGTCCAGGATGAATACAGATAATAGGTGGCCTTCACTATACGGCCATTGGAATTTGTGTTAATAGCAAAGCAATGGTAGAACCATGTGCACATGGTTCTAGACAGTGAATGAGAGCACTGGACGGCAATGTTGTTACAGACTGGCGCTGCGCTTGAGTGATGGAGGGATATGGTGCAGCACCACTGAGGATCTAACTTCATGATATGTCCAATGCTTAGACATTTGCATGAACTGCATTGTGGTGGGCAGTGGAGGCCTAGTGGTTAGGACGCTGCCTTTGGGACCTGAAGGTTCGCAGGTTCAAGTCCCTGGGCACTACTGAGGTTCCCTTGAGCAAGGTACCGTCCCGCTACACTGCTCCCCGGGCGCTGTTGGTAGCTGCCCGCTGCTCTGCGTGTGCACGTGTGATGGGTTAAATGCACCGCTCGGGAGCCCAAAAGGTCCTTCCTAACATATGGTTCCATTTGCCCACAGTGTTGGTGATAGGAACCCGACAACAAAAGTGCCTTTAAATGCTACCTCGCACCTCAAATGGAGGACATCGCCATTTATTGATGCTTCAAAGCACCAAGGCTGCTAAGATCTCTTGACTTTAGGGTAGGCTTCATTGCACATTTGTATCATTCGAATCACTGTGAATCATCTTGAAGATTGGAGAGTCAGGCTGCAGACGAATGCCTGCGAAAGGGCATTGGAATGTACATTGAATACGACTTTATCTGTGCCACCGCACACTTTCTAAGCAGCTTCTGTCCATTTAAGCAACATTACTTTAACAAAGCTGCCTTGGGGACTCTTAAAAGCCATCAACCATCAAAACCCACTACTTAACAGTTGTCTCTAGTGTCGCATGTCCAACCTGCTGATTGATTGAACATGTTTAATCCCCTATTACTGCCCAAACCAGCCACCAAGTAACTGCAGGTCACGTAGCATGGATCGTTCCGCTGAGCCAGCAGGAACAGGCCAGAGTCTGAGCTTTAATCTAGGCTTTTCCTTCCCCTTAGACCTTTCATTCTCCGGAGTCCCATGTTGATGCCACTACCGATTGCCTCTACTGAGTGGTCATCCTTCTTGAAAGTCACCAAAGCCCTTTCGTGCAAGTCAGAGCTATTTATGAATAGACGCTGAAGACAGGCTAAGCTCAGCGGGGTGGCGCTTTGACAGATTAACTAGTTAAAACAGGTGCTACTGATGTCAGCCGGGACAGTCTAGTAGTCCTGCAAAGATATGAATAGCTGTGCTGTTTTATGACAGAAATTCACGCAGGGATATTTTTAGCAGTCATACACCAAACTATATGTCAAGCAGCTTGTCTCACGAGCTGAAAGAATTAAGTGCGCGTTGAATAATGAAAGCAGATAACGGCAATGCATTAGCACATTTTAGCACCAAGCGATCCATGCTAATCAATATGACTCACTGTTAGCAATATTTCCGAACATTAGCACAACTCCTGAGGGTATCCGGTCCTCCGGTACTGCTGGCAGAGCTAATAAATCTGCTCTCAACTGAGGCACCGCATTACCGCTCCACAGGAAAACGTATCAGACTTCACACTTCATCATCAGGAACATGTACACAATCAGGAAGGCTTTCAGCAACAGCTGGACTGGTAAATTGCTACATTACAGCCAATCCCCACAAAGCACTGCCACCTTAAGGTCACCGCTACAATGCTTTTGGGACACTGGAGCCTTCTACCAAATGGTGACCATACATTAGTGGAACGAGACCCGAGCAGAACAGTCGCCCAAAATGGAATTCTCTCAAAAACAAGGTCCCAATCACACGTCTTATCCTCACACATTTTTGCAGCGAGCCTTCCATTTCAAAGCTGATGAGTCAGAGCTTCACAAACAAGCAGAAGAAACCCTGAGGCGAGACTGACCTGCAAATAATGACAAGGCCTCATGGAGGACTTAAGGTCTTGAGGCATCATGGGTTTCTCCAAGTTGAGCGAGGACTTGCGGTAGGCCTCTTTGGCCTGGCTAACAGTCAGCGTGGACCACGAGCTCCGCTTCATGAACTTCCCCTCAGGAGCCATGCCCATTCCCTCGCAAGCCGAGCACTTGACGTCGTTGTTGCTCTTGGAGGTCTTGAGCGAAAGGTCTCCGAAGTGGCTCTGGACCGAGTCCGGGTAGCAGTGGCTTATGTGGTCCACATGGTGACGGCTCATGACGCTGGGTGTCCGGTAGGTGCTGTCGCTGTCCAGGTTGTCGTCGGAGCTCCACCAGCCGGCGATCCCTGAGCGGTGCTTGGAGTCGCCCTTGCGCTCCTTGCTCTTGCTCCTCTTGCTGTGTTTGTGGTGGCCGTGGTGGTGCCCGTGGTGGCCGTGGTGGCCGCCGTCCGAGCGCGAGTCGCCCTTGGTGCCGTTCATCTTGGATGAGCCCTCCAGCGAGTGGGACTTGGTGAAGAGCTTCTGCACGGAGTGCACCAGGTGCCGGATACGCCCGGGACTCTCATTGCGCTGCTCGCTAGTGGTGGTGGTGGTGGAAGTGCGCTGGTACTGCAGCGTGTGGAAGCCATCTCGGTGGATGGGGAGCTGCTTTTCAAACTGGTCCAGGAGGTTGGCCGGAATTCGGTTCATCTTCCCTGAGCCTCCACCTAAGAGTGGGCAGTATGGCAAAAAATATAACATCAGAATACTTTGTCACTATCCAGTGTTTGAGAGGTTCTGACAATATCCAGACATGGGTAGTTACGGAATACATGTCACAGCATCCCATAATCTTTTACAGCTACAGAGAACAAGTGAAGTTGCCCTCATTAATGCTCTTGTGGCTGAAAACAGTCAAATCCTCACAACAATGTTCCACCTAGCATAAAATCTTCCCACAAGGCAAGGCAAGGCAAGGCAAGTTTCAAACACCTTCATACCTGCACCGCTACCTCCACCTCCTCCACCGCCTCCTCCACCACTGTGACCAGTGGAACCGTCCTCCCGGGAACTCTCGTGATGTGAGCTGTAGTGCATCCTGGGAAAGGTGCTGCTGGACACGTGGTCGGAAGCCATGGAGACAGGCATCACCATGCACTCGGAGTGGATGGAGCTCCGTGGGGAGCAGCGATGGTGGTCCATGGGGCAGCTGTCCGTGGGGCTAAGGAGATAAGATGAGCGGGAGTCCAGAGCGCCATGCTGCAGGTGGTCCAGGGAATGGTCACAGTCTGTCAGGCCGCAGGTGTGTCCAGGTGTGATGGTCAGCTGGGGACGGCCGCCTGATAGACCTTTCATATTCCTGGGAGGGGAGGGGTAGCTGTCTTCATCGAAGTACTGGATGGGGGACCATGAATACGGCTGGTCTGGGGTAGAGAGAGAGAGAGAGAGAGAGGGAGGGAGGGAGGGAGAGAGGGAGAGAGAGAGAGAGAGAGTGTGAGAGAGAGAGTGTGGGAGAGAGAGAGAGAGAGAGGGAGAGAGAAAGGGAGAGAGAGAGAGAGAGAGAGAGCGAGAGAGGGAGGGAGAGAGAGAGGGAGAGAGAGAGAGAGAGAGAGAGACTTATCATTATGTTAATCAGGAATAATTCTTGGTTGGGAACAAAGGGCAATAAAAAACAGACAAACAAACAAAATATTGCCCTCAAGAGTTAAAAAGCCCTGCTACAGTCAAGGGAAGAGTGGGCACAAACTAAAATTAGTTTTTTTACGCAGTTAAACAAGACTTGTGGTCGTTTTGGTCATTTTGGTCATTGTTTTTTTATCTTACGGATCCAACATCCACTGCCGAAGTGCCCTTGGACAAGGCATCTAACCCCCTAGCTGCCCCCCTGGGCACCATAGGTGTTCAGCCCACTGCTCCTGCTCCTGGTGTATGTACAATGATGTCACGGACGGGTCACTGCTCACTGTTCACAGTGTGAGAGTGACACAAAAAAACAAACAGGTCAATATCGAAAAATTCATTCCAGCAAGACAAACATAGTCCAGACATAGAGCTGAGGTGTTTTCTTGTTACCTGCTTATATGGTCACTGTACATAGTATTACGTTTGTATTTTTTCATTGCCCTGTCTTGGCGTCCACTGAGAAAAACAGACCTTCGATAGGTCTTAAAGCTGCAGATGTTTCATGGTGATGTGTTCGGCTACCTGCAGGCTCGGCGACTTGTTAAATTCGGCGTATATCAGCAGGAGTGCTGGGAGGATCAAGCTGACTGGTTTCTTCTGTGAGGCTCTTTGATCACAGAGTTAAAAAAAAAAAAAACGTTGCTGGACGTAAACACTGGACTCTTCGGAACGTCAAACTTAGAGAAGAAACAGCATGGTGCTGTAGCTCACAACGGAATAACTCTGACCAAAGGAAATCTGGATCAATGCACAAAATGACCATGAAGCTCAGTTTATATTCTCTGTATTGGTCAACGTTTGCGGAAGAAAGTCCCTCTTCACTGACCAGCGCTTGAAAACACCAGTAGTCCTGGCAGCTCCTTTCGTCTGATCTCCTGTGTTTTGTTGGCGCTTCCTCTTCCAAGTCTTTATGTGAAATCCTCTTTCCTACATGTTTGTTTCCCTTTTCCAAATCTTTCTTGACAACTGGGCCTGATCTCAGCAGCCAGAGGTCCCGTACTCTCCATAAATATTAAAATTCATGGTAAAATCTTCTGTTATTAGCCGCTTGCCAACCAGAGAAACTTTTTCATGGTTCTTGGAGGACGTTCCACCTTGTTTGTGTGTATGCTCCACAGGAATTGAGAAGAATTACAGTTATTTTAGATAAAAGACCATCATACCGGACCATGGTTGTGAGGTTGAGTTGAATAGCAAAACCCGATTTATCAGTCGATCTACGTTCCAATTCTCACCTATGGCCATGAGATTTGGGCAGTGACCGAAAGAATGAGATTGCGGATACAAGTGGCCCAAATGAGCTTCCTCCATAGGGCGGCTGGGCGCAGCCTGTGCGATAGCATGAGGAGCTCTGAGTAGAGCCGCTACTGATTCAGCTGAGGTGGTTCAGGCATCTGATCAAGATGCCTCCAGGGAGCCGCCCTTTGGAGGTTTTCTGGGCACACCTAACAAGGAGGAGACCTGGGGTAGACCCAGAACTTGTTGGAGGGACTTTATCTGTAGATATGTCATCTGGGCTGGGAACGCCTTGGGATCCCCCAGGGGGAGCTGGAGAGCGTTGCTGGGGAGAGGGACACCTGCAATACCCTGCTTAGCCTGCTGTCACAGTGACCCGACCTCAGACAAGCGAAAGAAAAGGAATGATCAAAGCACTATTTTAGCTCCTATGTGGCAATAGGTACTTTCTTGCACTAGAGGAACCTAGAGGAACTATTGACATAAGTCCACATTGATTGATCCAGACTAATGTGAATGGTGATTGATTCAGGTGAAGGTGTCCAGTGATTGCAGCCGCCATTTTTGAACTATGTGAAGCGTTGGCCATGAAAACAACAGCTCTTAGCGCTACAGAACTGGGAGAAAACAAAGATAAATGGACAGAGACAGTGAAGTCCAGGCAGAGTACAGTGCCGTTTTGATGTGCTTAAGCCCTGCAATCTACTCCAATGCAGACGTTATACCAGCCATCGGCTGGCTTACATCATTTCACCATTGCTGTTGACTGTGAGAAAGCAAATAGAAAAAACACCCTGATGATGTAAAGTTTTTAAGGAAACTTCACAGTGGGTAATTCCTCTCAAAAAGTCCCTAGAACTGGTCGGAAAGCGCCTATTCATCATATTATTCAGGTTCTTGCCAAATTGCTACTGTAACAAGGGCTGCTACTGTCAGGCACAGATGACCATGAATTTCCATTATGATCGGCAAAGAGATTACATGTGGAATGATATGAGACACAAAACCAGTTAACAGTTAACAGATAACAGTGATTCGTGTTCACTCGGCAGCGTTTGTTAAAAAATACTGGACCTCCAAACACTGGGATGGCCCATACAGTTCAATGGATCTCTCTGCAGTTGGCATCAGTCGAGATGAAATTTCTCCAGATTCTCATTTCACAAGGGTTACTTTATTCCTCACTCAATATTCAGTGTTTTTCCATTAGTGAGTTGGGTGTAGAGCACAGAATTATTTGATTATGGCCATAATATCTGTAAGCCAGGCTAAAGGGCGTTCGGAAAACAACCACCTAAACACGGCCCGACCCATCAGCGTCCGAAAATCAGGGAATTTGAGTTTGACATGTAATTTTCAGGTACAGTTCTTGTTTTTTTGTGCATTACTACTACACACTGAACTGCCTGAGCAGTCCTTAAAATAGTGTAACTGATGCCATTGCCGTGAAAAAAACAGGACCTTTTGATAAAATCACAATATGCCAGAAACTGAAGCCCGAGCCCTCCTCGGGCCTTTCCCTGTGAGGCGTTTTGGCGGACAGCTCGTGGCGAGCACTTCCATTTATCCAACGCAAAGTAAAATAATAGCCTATCATTTTGGCACCGCCACGCCATCCGTCAAAGCCAGCTTTGGAGGGAGAGCGGTGCGAGGTGCATCAGGAGCCGTCCTTGGGAGGCAGCGCTCTGAGATTAAAACCGCATTTTCCGTCATCTTTCAGCAAGGACGGAGGCGGGGACCCTGCCTGTGACTTAATCAAAGTGAAACCGACGCGTTTTGATCATGTGCCCTTCCCTCTGCTACACCGCTGCTAAATTCCCTACACCATTTATATTTCACTCAGGGTGAGAAATAGCGGTGTAGATCACACGTTTCCTCACGATCCGTTCCAATTATTTTATCAGTAGATTTTCCACACCTTAATATGTGCAGCAATGCGATTCAGTTCGATGCGATTCAGTTCGATGCGATTCAGTTCGATGCGATTCAGTTCAATGCTATTCAGTTCGATGTGATTCAGTTCAATGCCATTCAGTTCGATGCCATTCAGTTCGATGTGATTCAGTTCGATGTGATTCAGTTTAATGCGATTCAGTTCGATGAAATTCATTTCGATGCAATTCAGTTCGATAAAATTCAGTTAGATTCGATTCAGTTCGATGCGATTCTGTTCAATGCAATTCAGTTTGATGCAATTCAGTTCGATGTGATTCAGTTCATTGCGATTCAGTTCAATACAATTCAGTTCGATGTGATTCAGTTCGATGCCATTCAGTTCGATGCCATTCTGTTCAATGCAATTCAGTTCGATGTGATTCAGTTCATTGCGATTCAGTTCAATACACTTCAGTTCGATGCGATTCAGTTTCGATGCGATTCAGTTTCGATGCGATGCAGTTCAATACAATTCAGTTCGATGCGACTCAGTTCGATGCGATTCAGTTGATTCGGTTTGACACTGGGGTCTGCAGTCGGGATTATACACGATGAAATTTCACAGTCTGCTACATTTCCATCAACTCACGTGTGCAGACACATTAGGACGTGAACATTTTCTTATTAAAGGTCAAATGCAGACGCGTCAGATCGTGTGGTATTTTGGTTGATGCATGAGTCATTGTTACACCACTAGTGAGAAATAATCTCAGGTGCTTGAGCATTTTTTGGAAATGTGAACTACCGGCTCAAGCAACACCAGCAACGTTACTCCCTCAGTAAATATACTCTGCATGTCAGAATCACACGTAAAAGCTTGTAAAGTGACCTCACTAAACTGATCACAGCCAACAGGTAGCACAGATTTGGAAGCTACACAATTACAACCATCAGCCATAACATTAAAGCCACCTGCCTAATGTTGTGTGGCTCTTTCTGTGGTGCACTGTGTGCTCTGACCTCTTTCTATCAGTGCCAGCATTCACTTTGAGGCCAGACGGGTTAGCCTTCACATCAGTGAGCTTTGGGTGTCCATGGCACCGTCTCCAGTTCACCGGTTTCCTTCCTTGGATCACTTTTGGTAGATAGTTGTACACCGTACCATCCATACCAGATGCTCAGGGTTGTCTAGCCATTACAGTTTGGCCCTCAGATCCTTACGCCCATTTTTCCTGTTTCCAACACATCGACTTCAAGAACTGACTGTTCACTTGCTTCCTAACATATCCCACCGCTTAACAGGAGCCCCTGTAACCAGATCCGCAGTGTTATTTACCTCACCTGCCAGCGGTTTTAATGTTGTGGCTGGTCACTGTAACATCAACGTTTGAAACGTTCCCTTTAATAAACCGATGCTGTGACATTTGTCATCTCCCGGAGCCAAGCTTCATCCCATCCTGAACGTCTCTTCTCCGTGGTGCTGCATGTGAAGATTCGCACAAAACATTATTTTGAGAGCAGAGTAAGAGACTGAGGAAACTCACAGGTACGTCATGCATATTCATGCTGCTCGGTGGAGCAGCGCCTGTGTGGTCCTGGATCATTCCTCTGCAAACCACCAAATCCCTGACCTTCACAGGTAAATCCAAGCAAACATGGATCATGGATTACTGATGGCCATGAAGGACAAGGGTCACTCCTTCGGCAAAGTTCTCACTAGCTTCCTCCGGATCCCTTTTGCACATCTTGATGGTACATTTTTTCGGTTACCTACACGAAGACGAACGCTTGATGGAAGTAATGCATTACAAAGTGAGACCTTACCGCAGGTCCACTGTTTTTGGGGGCAATGCATAATGTTACTGACCCCAGGTAGTGCTCAAGCACCTGCCCTTTTGGCCCCTGACTTAGATCCACCATCCATTTTCGAAACCGCTCCCATTTCCATTTCGGGTCGCGTGGAAGTTGGAGCCAATCCCAGCTGACTACAAGCCCGAGGCGGGGTTCACCCAGGACAGGAGGCTCAACCCATCACAGGGCAACACAGAGACAGACAACCATTCACACACACAC
>JBBPDA010000001.1:40940907-40954615 GCA_037974385.1 Arnoldichthys spilopterus
TCTTTCTCTCTCTCTCTCTCTCTCTCTTTCTCTCTCTCTCTCTTTCTCTCTCTCTCTCTCTCTCTCTCTCTCTCTCTATGTTTGTCTGTCTTCCTCTTCTCCTATCTTCTGGTCTCTCTTCTTCATTAGTACTTTCCTTTCTCTAGAATTTCTCATTTCGATTTTTTAAGCTATCCTCCTCTTTTTTTAAAGACTATGCTCTCTCTCTTTTCTTCTGTCACTTTCTCTCTCTCCCTTTCTCTTTTGTCTGTTGTCTCTCTCCTCTCTCTCTTTTCTTCTGTCACTTTCTCTCTCTCCCTTTCTCTTTTGTCTGTTGTCTCTCTCCTCTCTCTCTCTATTGTGCTCTCTATCTCTTGCTGTGACTCTACCTCTTCCTCTCGTTCCTCCTCTCCTCGCAGGCAGTGTCTCAGAGCAGCAATCCACCATCCTGAAGTCTGCCGTAGGATTGTGTGTGTGTGTGTGTGTGTGTGTGTGTGTGAGAGTGAGATGGATCATATGTCGTGCATCTGCCTGACCCACATGCTGGTCTCCTTTACCGTGTTCTTTCACCTTTCCTCATCATCACTGCCCACAGCACGTGTGATGGAGCCGTTTTTTATACTCACAAATGCCCGTTTACAGCAAATGACCCGTCCTTGCTCCGCCCACAAATGCACTTCGTAGCAACTGTTGCCAGGTTGGACAGTGTCGTTGTGGCTAAGTGAAACCAGGCACGCGGAAAATGGCAAAGAATTTGCCATCAAGCTAACATTAGCTTGGGGGCGGTTCTAGGCATAAGTAACCTTGGCGGCTGCCTGGGGGGGTTGGTGGCACTGATGGGGGTGTGCCAGTTTCGTTGACTATGGCGCTGTGGGGGGTGGCGGTTAAGAGAGCGCCAGAATGGCAAGGAATGTCGACACCTGATCTATTCCAACATGACCTTTCACACCCACACACACACACACACACACACACATGAACAGGAACACACGCACAATTCAATTAACAAAACTGAGCCACACTTATGTCAAATAAGTCTTTGATCAATGTTCTATAAAGCTTGTCTGGCCTAGCAACAGAAACTAGGGGTGAATGGATTAGTGGGTGGAGCCTGGGTAAGAACACTGAAAGCAAATTATGAAGTGTAGTTGTGCCTCACACAGGCCATGTTGCGTAATACATTTTATAATACATTTATTCTGTATAGGGACAAACAGTTAGTTTGTGTGTGTGTGTGTGTATGTGTGTGTATGTGTGTGTGTGTAAGAGAGAGATATGTGCCATAATGTGATGAGATTTTTTGGCTTCATTAGGCGCACTATAGGACAAAGATCATGCTGAGAAAAACAAGCTCCAACATCGCAGCCTGTCTCTACATACTCCCACACACACACACACACACACATCACACACATCACTCTCTCTATCCATGTACAAAGGGAAGTGCAACACTAACTATTCTCCCAAACGAACCTTTTCTCTGTCTCTGTTTCCCTTCCAATATCTCTCTCTCTTTCTCTCTCCCTCTCTCTCTATGTTGTTTTCCTTCCATCTCCTTCAATCTCTTTTTGAGGAAGTGACTCCAACTATTCTTCCACCCACTCTCTCTCTCTCTCTCTCTCTCTCTCTATCTCTCACCTGAACCTCACTGTTTCTTTCTCTCTCGTCCTTGTTAAGACATACAGTTAATGCTGACACACATACACAAGCACATGCACATGCGGTCTTCCATCCACCCACACACCCACACACAGTTACTCTATCTCATACACACACACACACACACACACACACACACACACACACACACACTGCTCCTAAGAAGCTCCATCGTTGCTCGGCACGTATGCAGAGCCGTGCAAGAATCATCGCAGCCTCCGCTGCCTAGCTACATCTCCATAGCAACAAGCGCAGCACATCCCCGTGCAGCACTGTCAAAGTGAGGGGGAATTTAAACATCAGCAGAGAGAAGAGGAAGATTAAACAAAAAAACAGAGGGAGAGAGAGAGAGAGAGAGAGAGAGAGAGAGAGAGAGATGGAATTTCATGTACATGAGAGGAGCAGAATTCATTACCTGGCAACCTTGATCTCTCCTAAAAATGAGACAGCCGCTTTTCAGAGAAAGACTTTGCTTATCTCTCTCTCTCTCTCTCTCTCTCTCTCTCTCTCTCTCTCTCTGTCTTATCTTCTCACTCTCTCTCTCCCTCTTTTTCCATCGCTCTCTCTCACTCACTCTCTTGCTTCAGCTCATACTGCAGCACCAACAGACCAACAGACCAAAAAGTTGCCACCACCCTGTACAATCTGCAAGAGCTTGAAAAATATTAGATAACTCAGCAGAAACAGGGGGTCATCCAGGATCCTGTGGGCCTGACTATTTGTCATTGTGACCACACACCATCGCACAACATCCACCACAATGAAATGTGACCTGTGCATTAAACCCATACACACGTGGAGCAGCGGGCAGCTATCAACAGCGCCCGGGCAGCAGTGTAGCAGGATGGTATCTTGCTCAAGAGAACCTCAGTGGTCCCTGGGCCGGGACTCGAACCCACAACACTCTGATAACAAGGGCGAAGTCCCAACCACTAGGCCTCCGCTGCCCAGTGGTTTATAGCAAGTCTATCAGAGATCACTTCAGAAGTGTGTGATGTCAACTGGCCTAAATAAGCTTTACCATTCTACATTAGCCTCATCACAGAAAGACGAGTGCGAGCGAGCATCTTGGCTAATTGGCAACTTTAGGCTAAAGATGTAAAGCTCATTTTTCACTGAACAATCCCTCTCAGACAAATCCATCCCAAATGGCAGTCAGTCGGACTCTCCTTCCAGGGATTTGATTGACGGTTTGAAGGAAGTTCCAATCAAGCTGCTGGTGACCCATGACGTCCATGACCAATGGCACCACCATAAAAAGGGGGTCATTCTGAGGCCTTCAATCATCATGATGTGGCAGGAAGAAAACAGAGGCTCGGCCTGAATGGCACAGGGAAAAGTGCTGACTCATCAGTGCAGGACAGGTCAGCGCAGGGTGACGCTTCTGGCTGGCTGCTGAACGAAAGCCTCAAGCAAGATGCGTGATGCATCTCACATGTATGTTCAGGGTCTGTGGGTTAAAGTGGTACAAATGCTCGAGGCAGTGACACACACACACACACACACACACACACATACGCACACTTCTACACAACCTTTTCAGGCTCATTCTACACATAATTCACCATCTACACTACTGCAAATTATCATTCCGCTGTTGTGTCAGAGTGATGTGGCATCTCATGTTCTCCTGCGAACTGCTAGCTGCCAGCTCCCATGGGTTTCTCACCAAGCGAACAGATTTTGATGACTCACAGTTGCTCCTTAGGAGTCAGTGTTTGGTGGTTAGTTTTGCCTCCAAATGACCCCTCAACCTATGGTGGCTCCACTCTTCATGGACATCACGGATCATAGACGGCCTGGCTGCTTCTTTAAGCTGGCAATCTCATCTCTCCAGTCGTTAACGGGTTGTGCGAGTTTGATGGACTGCAATTTGGGTGTTGCAATGCCCCAGTTTAGGAACGACTTCCCTGAAAATTTGGCAAAATATTAAATGTCAATTTCTTTACACTGGAGCCTTGGGCAAATCAGCCTTTCTAAATGTAGGGGGTGTTTCTGGGATTGGGAAGTGAGCAATTTTCCAAAATATACCAAATTATGAATGACCTCTACATTTCCCTCATATCAGCAGTGTGAATAGCAGTGATAGGTGGGTTAGGGTTTCTTAATACCTGCACCCACGTATGAGACCTCTCATGAGAGCCAACCTGTACTGCACAACATATCAGCCCATCCATCCATTTTCTAAACTGCTTCTCCCATTTTGGGTCTCAGGGAAGCTGGAGCTGATCCCAGCTCACTGTGGGCCCAAGGCAGGATTCACTAAGGACAGGAGGCTCAGCTCATCACAGGGCAACACATACTACACACCTACATGCGATTCAGAGTATGCAGTCAACCTTCTGCAGCCTTTGGACAGTAAGAGGAACCAGGAGAACCCAGCAGAAACACACACTAACAGTGAAGTGAAGTGAAGTGAAAGTGACTCTTTGTCATTGTGAACACACTCAAGCACCACAACGAAACGTGACCTCTGCATTTAACCCATCACACGTGCACACGTGGAGCAGTGGGCAGCTACCAACAGATCTCCTCTTCCCGGGGAGCAGTGTAGTGGGACGGTACCTTGCTCAAGGGTACCTCAGTAGTGCCCGGCCCGGGACTCGAACCTGCAACCTTCAGGTCCCAAAGGCAGTGTCCTAACCACTAGGCTACCACTGCCCAGGGGGAAAAACACTCCACCGTGCTGCCCTCACCCATCTAACCATTATTTTGTATAAGTGTCTTTTTACATTTACCAGTCAGAAAGCATGGGATCGGTCAGAAAAATCGATCTACGGCTCCAAACATTGGGATGTCCTAGTCGATTCAGTGCCACGTTCTGTAGCATTAGGAGAAACTGTAATAAAAATGCATATGACACCAACAAACATGATGTGCAAGCGTACTGGTGCCTACTAGAACCGGTCAAATCTGAGCTGTTTGAGGCTTTTGCTTAAAATCCCAAAGGCTTCTGATTAACTAATGATGCTCTTGAAGTGGGCCTGGCTGAGTCTAATTCATTTATGGATTCTTTTGATTAGCCTTTCTCATTATGCAGCGGCGAGAGGTGTCGTCACACAGCAGCATTCTCATTTAAGCACAGCTCATCGTAAAGGGTAACGTGAATGCGGAGGGAGGGGTGTGTGTGAGTGTGTGTGTGTGTGTGAGTGACAGACAGCGAGAGGTTATCTGAAGAGGACACTTCACATGTACGAACACAAGGGCACATGCACAACACTGTGGCTGTCCACTTGGTGGATGTCACACACACACACGCACAGGTTGGTATTACTATCTTGGTGAGAAGATTCCATCGGTTATCTGTAACTCTGTATTTCAATAACACTGCCCCGACACCGAAAACTAATCCGTACCTTGATCTCAGTCAACAAAAGCTCCTTTAGGTTTTCCTAAAAAAAAGTTGCATTTGTAAAGAAGAGCATGGTTCCTTGTGAGGACCAGCAAAATGTCCTCACTTCTATAGATGTTTGTGAGATGGTCCTCACAAAGTGTTAAATACGTACACACATGCACACACACACACACACATATACACACACAGAGCAGCAGTGGCTGGAAAGTGGTTTGTAATCATTGTCCATGATAGACGACACACCCACCCATACAAACAAACACACACACACACAAAGCCAAACACACCTTCTCTAATGTACAGATGCAGAGAGGAAAATTCACAGCCTACACATACAACACACACAAGCTACATACACATCACTCCTGCACACACTAACAACACATACTGATCCGTCATCTCTCTCTTTTCTTATTTTTCTTTATCATTTGTTAGAAAACACACAGCTGCTCTTAACATTGTGGGAACATTTTCTCATGAATAAAGGAAATGACATCATCGTCCATCAAATGTCCATCAACCTCCATTACAAGTTCCTGAGTTGCAGAACTGTCCAAACCTTGGTGGTATCTGGAGATCATGCGGTAGGCCCCAGGTGATGCCACAGTCATCCATGGCCAGGAGTCCAAGACTGCACAACTGGGATGGCCCTCCCTCTCCCCCATCACTCAGCATGATGCTAGCCAGTGGCGGTGTCTGTTAGCTGGATATTCAGTTTGTGTTCTCCTCCAGTCGTGTAATGCCGGGCAATGATGTTGCGTTACTAGCAGTCTGAACAGATGTGGTGGTGCTTCATGACACATGCTAACCTTCAGATTGGTGGTAGCATTGTGTGATGGGGGAGTTCTAGCTAGTAGTTGGAACTGAAGACAAACAAAACTGGGCAGAAACCTCACTCAATGTCCATGTGTTTTGCGTCTCCTGTAATACTTGTCCTGCAAATGTGGTCAATGTGGTTGTTAGGACAGTGAGGACGTATCAGTCGCACATCTACGCTGACTACAATTGCACAAAAGCACTACAGATTGTAAACAGACACTTGATGCAACTGTACACAACTAGTTTGGACACCACACACTCACAGGGGACCAGTATTCAACCGCATCAAAGCACACATCAAACACACATCCCTCCCATCCGAAAGGACATGTCTGGTGTCGGAAGTTTTGCACAAGGCTAATCTCAAGTAATCAAAGCTTGCATCATGCAAACTGCACACCTATATCACCCTACACTCGCCTCTGCATGTTGTCCGGTGTAAGTGGACACTGTATGTCGTCACAGGCTTGATCAGCTTGGTCTGAAAAGTGCTGGGGACTACGGTGATCCCGGGGAGGGAGGCCGGGGGCGAACATGGACCAGGTAGCCCAGGGAGATGAGGGTGTGTTTGAGGGTGTGGGGACAAATTTTCCAGACCTTTCCTAGTGGCTGAGTGACAAAAATCGCCCTTGCCAAAAAGTGTACATGACATTTGTCTGATTTGTGTACTACTGGACACAGAGTATCAGTTCCAACAGAACGGTGTTAGTGGTTTGACCTGAAGGCGGCAGAGCACGTGTGTATGGTGCTGGGGGTTTGGGATTCTCCCGGAAAACGGTTTCGTCATACCTCTGACCAGTCACGTGCATTAAGAGGGGCAGTGTAATGGCTGTGTATGTGTGCATGTGTTTGTGTGTGTGTGTGTGTGTGTGTGTGTGTGTAGGAGAGACACTGGATAGGAAAGGAGAGGAGGGGGGATGCACTGCATAGAGAGAGAGAGAACAAGTGTTTAGACCTGCAGTGCTCTGCTCCTCTCTCCCTCTCTCTCGCTCTCTCTCTCTCGCTCTAATGTATGAAGGTGCAATGCCAGAGGGAACTGTAAATACACAGAAAGCAATGACCAGGAGCATGTCCAAACACACACACACACACACACACATCATTCTAGCTTTAAGTAAGTATTATATTGTGAAATTCTCAGTTAGGAGTATATGCTGACCATTCCCATATGCACACACATAGCCAGTCAGCACAACCCGGAACAGCTGTTAACAGGAGTACAGTATAAATCACAAAGCTCTGCTGCACAGTACGTGAATTGATTCGCCCACCCGCCCACCCACACACACAAAAAAGCCCTGCATTGAGAATTGCACCCACTTTGTGGGCAGCACTCTCCCCACTATTTGCCCAGCAGACTCGCTCTACTGTTAAATGACCAACTGCCTCATGTGGATCCATAGAGGACCACCTCTCCACCCCCCTTTAGATAGTACAGTTCATGTCCCTACTCTTGGAAAAGCCTCGTCCTTGGCTTTCACTTCACGATCCCCACAATGTGGCTTGGGCGAACGCGACTGACCGCTCTACCACATCTCAAAGTGCGATGGACTTGGGTGATGATCCTTGACGGCAGTTCCACTGTGAATCTAAAGAACTTGAGCACGGCAGCAGCAGAACAAGCCTCCTGAGTCCCTTGTGAGACATCTCGCATCCAGTCTGTTCAACGCATCCCAAAAACCAGCGATCCCAACACTAACAAGTCCTGTACCTGTTTAGCATGAAGAAGTGGCCCAAGTCAACTCCGACGAAGCCAGAGGGACAGAGAGAGACCTCGGCTTGTGCCCCGAGTGAGGGTCTGCGTCCTCACTTCAACCCCAATGAGCTTTCCCCGTGGAGAGAAACGACCGCGAGCACCAGCAGAGACTCACCTGTCAGCGGGGTTCATCAAGGGTGGCATGTGGGTCCGCTTGCGTTTCGCCACTTCGGTGACAGCCGGCCATACAGTCATGGGTGTGGATGGGTCTCTCCCTCTCTCTACTATCTCCCCTCAATGCCCTCGCACTTCTTACTGTTTTATCTCCCCTCTTTCATCCGGACCGCCCTCCCCTTCCCTTTCCCGGGAGTGCGCGGAAAAAAGAACGGAAAGGAGAGGGGGGGGAAAAAGAAAAAAACGAGGGAGGATGAGGCGCCCTCCGCGGAGGAGTAGCTATCGGCTCGGCGACTGAGGCTCCACTGCAGCAGAGCAGAGCGCAGGAGGCGCGCGCACACACACACATACACACTGACTGATCTACTGATGCACGGACGTGAAGAAAACCCGGAGCTGGAGTCAGAGAGTGTGAGTGAGAATCTCTCTCCTCCTCCTCCTCCTCCTCCTCCTCCTCCTCTCTCCCCATATCTCTCTCTCTCAGTTCCTCTTTAGTTCCTAATTTTGGCTGTTTACTCCTCTTCTCGAGAGGCCGTGTATTACATGCTGATGAATTATTTCTCACTCATAGCTCAGTGAGCACAGATTTTACACTTTTGGTTTGTCTTGTGTATTTGTTTTACATTTTTTGTTACATTTTTACCATGTTTTTGTCATCAGAACAAACAGGATTAGAAAGGACATACAGACATGAACCCGTGGATACAGAACCTAAATCAAATGTAAATGTACATCTATTCGTTTCTGAACCGCTTCTTCCGTTTCCGGGTCACGGGGAAGCTGGAGCCAATCCCAGCTGACTGTGGGCCTAAGGTGGGGTTCACCCAGGACAGGAGGCTCCACCCATCACAGGGCAACACACAGATAGACAACCATTCACACACACAACCTACTGCAGCCTCTGGACTGTGGGAGGAAACTGGAGAACCCGGAGGAAACACACGCCAACACGGGGAGAGCTTGCAAATCCACACAGAAAGGCACCCGTGGCCGACCCGGGGATTGAACCAAGGACCTGCTAACCACTGCACCGCCATGCCCAGTGTCCCAGTGGCATCTGTCCAATGCCAGTATTTTTAAAGAAAATGATGTGATTCTGATACTGTTGTGCATCCCTCATCTAAAGCAAAGGACAGGCCATAAGACCATGGGCAGTAGTGGTTAGGACCTTGCAAACAGAAGGTTGCAGGTTCAAGTCCCAACCTGAGTACCACTGATGTACCCTATAGCCACTGTTCCCAACCTTATCAACATTAAAACCCACTAATTCATCACTGCATGTCAAGGCCCACTGGGTCACGTTAGATGGTATTTAAAGACCGACTGATTTTCATGATTCCAAAAAGTTTTACGTCTTTGGCACAGAAGCAAAATTTGCAGTCACAGACAACAACATTTGGTATATTCTGGGTTATATTTCTGGAACATTTTGAGTTTTTGTTTGCCCCAGTATCCACCTTTTCTTTGCATTTCAGAAACGTCTCCACATCTTGAAGAACTGGCCACCATCACATTAACACATCAGCTTCGCCAGCTCAAAACGATGGTGTTTGTCACGTGTCACACCCACGTGTCCTGTCTGTGTTTGTGTTTCGGTTTTCTGCCTCGTGTCTGATTTGCCACGCCCTAGTCCCACCTTCCACTTGTGCCTCGTTTTCCCATCAGCTGTCCCTTATTTCATGTCTATAACCTCATGTTTTTCCCTCAGTCCTTGTTGGTTTTTGTCGTGGATTCTTTTTTTTGTTTAAAAAAAAAAATTCATTTCATTTCATATTGTTGGTAGCGTTCATTTTGTTTGTTTATTTTAAATAAATATAAAAACCATCCCACTCGCGCTTACTTCCTGCTTCCCTCGACTCAAATCTAACCTGGATTCGTGACAGCGTTAGCCCTAGCTGCCAATTTCTTTTTTCATTTTTATCTTTATACTGTTTGCATTTTTAAGTCATATATTTTATTCATTTTTTAGAAATTCACATGAACATCTTTAAATTATTTTATACTATATTTACTGCCCAAACTAAGTATGGTGCTGGTGGCCCTGTATGGACCAATTACCCTCCCAATATTAGATTTGTGGCCCATATGACCCATCAGTGGGCCACGGCCCAGTGGGTAAGAAACCCAGCCCATTGGCGCTTCACATAGCTGCCCACTCCACGTGTGATGGGTTAAATGCAGAGGTCACATTTCGTTGTGGTGCTTGAGTGTGTTCGGAATGACAAATAGTCACTTTCCCTTCCTTTCACTTCACTTCTTGCTGTCTTGTAATGGGGAATCTTGAGGCCATCGTGGTTCGTCCACTACATGATTGGTCAGCAGCATGGGCAGTGGTAGCCTAGTGGTTGGGGACATGCCCATGTGTTGGGAGGTTTCCCAGGTTCAAGTCCCAGACCAGGTGCCACTGAGGTTCCCTTGAGCAAGGTACCATCACGCTACACTGCTCCCGGACGCTGGTCAATAAATGGGGAGGTAATTTAATGTGGTGTGATGACATTCACAACAGTCAGACATTGGTCTGCTCTCCACACTTTGTTTTGGGCAGTGGTGGCCTAGTGGTTAGGGCACTGTGCTGGGGACCTGAAGGTTGCACGCTCAAGTCCCGGCTCAGGCACTACTGAGGTACCCTTGAGCAAGGTACCGTCCCACTACACTGCTCCACGTCTTGGAAGTCGCTTTGGATAAAAGCGTCAGCCAAATGAGTAAATGTAAATGTTTTGTCCTGCAGATACATGTGAAAACATGATGGAGGAGGTTTATGTGCAAGTCTCTCGGATGGTCTTTAAACGACCATACACAGCGAGCTGATTTGCGAGACTTGAGTCTCCGCTATCTCCAAAAACCGTCAGCGGGTGGAAAAGCAGGGCTGAAATCAGTTAATGAGAGTTTCACTTAAGGGGCAAGTTCTCCAGCACATGTTGAGGAGGATTAGGGAAGCCAAAAGAAGCTCTGCAGAACGTTATCTAGCGAACTCTTCAAAGAGCAGATTTCTTGGGGGGAGGTTTCTGAAAAAGCTTGCAAAATCACTGCTCTATCCATGTTGTGGCTCCTCAAAGTGCAGAACAAATGACCGAGGCTTCAATTCTCCACGAAGTTCATTTGCAGGACTGTTAGTCCTTTACTGTCTCACAATGCCTTTTGTTGGTCTCAACTTATGTTTTGAGACTGATTGCAGTTTTGGCTTCTCCTTTACTCTCTCTCTCTCTCTCTCTCTCTCTCTCTCTCTCTCTGTCTCTCTCTCTGTCTCTTATTTCACTCTCTCGCTCTTTCTCTTTCTGTCTCAGACGCGTTCACTTTCCTCCTGCTCTACTATAGTCGTAGTAGGGTTACACTGTGAAACATGCCTTGAAAGTTAAGTGAAAGTGACAGTTTGTCATGGCGAACACACTCAAGCGCCACAACGAAACGTGACCTCTGCATTTAACCCATCACACGTGCACACGTGGCGTCGTGGGCAGCCACCAACAGCGCCCGGGGAGCAGTGTAGCGGGACGGTGCCTTGCTCAAAGGAACCTCAGTGGTGCCCGGGCTGGGACTCGAACCTGCGACCTTCAGGTCCAAAGGGCAATGTCCTAACCAGTAGGCCTCCACTGCCCAACCACAGGTTAAGACTATGTGTCTGAATGGGTTTGGTGTTTCCATGTACCTAACGCGGTCACCTACACCGTAGCTTGACATGCACCCACCCAAAAATGTAACTACACATTGTGGCAATGAAGTGGTCCGATTGGTAGCATCCCATTTCCTCCCGTGCATTTCCCGGTGGTCCATTTTCCATCATGTTCCAATTCAGTTGAATGTGCAGGAAACATGCAATATTTTCATATATTGTCAGGTACTTCTGCCAATTTGGTTCTTGCATCAGAGTTCGCATGTTATGCCTACAGACTTTACTCATAGACTGGCCATCATCCCAACTTCAGCGTCAGGAGGAGATCAACAGCTACAAACTGGCATCAAGTGCAGTGTCCTACTAACGTTTGGTGGTGTAACACAGACACAGCACTCATGCATAAATGCTTACAATAGCATAGGCCACATAACCCCACAATTATAAATCAGCACTCCTGAGAGATGCATGATCATGAGTCAATCCCAGCTGCCTACAGACCCAAAGGCGGGATTCACCCAGAACAGGAGGCCAACCAATCACAGGGCAACACAGAGACAGACTCCCACTCTCTCACACACACACTCACACCTACAGGCAATTCAGAGTCGGTTTTAGCCTCATGCGTTCTCAAATCTTCAGTGAGAGTGAAATACAATGACACTCAGTCTGTGTTTACAAGAAGACAACTTATTGTCCTGTGTCGTTATCGTCATGAACCAACACAATGTGACTGACAAAATTACCGCAGCCCTCAAAAATTCTTGTAAGTAATCCCCCCTACCACCCCCCCCACCCGTTGCTCACAAATCTGCCCCCTTCTTCTGCACCATTAACACCGTTTGTTATGCAAATGGTTACTATCTCTCAGCCCCTGAAGTGCTAGAGTCTGCTGTAAGGACATGTACACATGCACTGACATAGTCATTTGATGTACAGTGGAAAATTACAATTTCAAAAAATAATATTTTTATTATTTAAATCTAAATCAAATTAAATATAGAAAAATTTTTTTTAAATCATTATAGTATTTTTTTTATTTTTTATATAAATATTCTATTTGTATTTTTATTGAGTTACTGTTTATATTTTATTGTTTAATCACCTGCTCAGAACCAGTCCCCCCTCCAGCTCACTCTCTCACGCACGCATGTGCACTAGTGCTGGATTTTAGCTAACTGGCTCGTCCAGAATGGGCTATGGAACAAAAAGTGAACTCGGAGGAGATGAACCCTGGGGCAGCAATATCCACATTAAAATGCGGCAGACTGACGGGTGGTGTCTTCCACTGGAAGAAATGCGTCATCACAGCTCAGGGAGGCATTGTGTTTCCTGCTATAACGTGGCATGAATGTGGCTTGGCCTCATCTAGATATAATCCTGACACTCAAGATGCATGAAGTTACCAGGTGTAAACGGGGTCACAGAATCACCCCCGAGGTGAAACAGAAGAGCAGAATCAGTGATGAAGAGAGAGTGGTGTTCATACACTTAGGTCTTTTTCCATCCAAACATTCTCCAGTGGTGCAACTGAAACTGACGCTTACTTAGCAGATCAGGTCGTCTTTCTGCCGCTCTACTTCCTCCCAAGGATCAGTGTGTCCAGTCCCTACTGCATCCTACCACTGGCACGGGTGACATCATACCCCCCTTGGCCCAAACATGGGATTCCTGGGCTTGGCTGTAATGGACAGTGGTCAGCAGGGCTGGCTGGGAGAGCTTCCGTCTTTGCCATAGAGATCAGCTCTTGGTTACATCACTGCACAGCACAAAGAAGAGCAGCCTCTGCAGCAACTGGAGCTTTAATGAGTGTGTGTGTGTGTGTGTGTGTGTGTGTGCATGTGTGTATGTGTGAGTTTTAACACATAGATGACTTTCTCTGGCAGCATTACACATGCAAGGAGAAAAAGGTGCACGTGAATGCAATGCATGCATGAGCACGTACATACAGCCTCGATAAACACACGTACACACACGTGACAAGTTTTCCAGCACTCAACACTATGTGCGTACATGAAGCTTCCATCTGCTACAGCAAATCGCTCCCACAGCTCCATCGCTGCTTATGCATGCTTCTGTCCATGCAGTACAGGGCGGTCACTATTAACCGTGTTATTAATCGGATTCATCTACTGATTATTCTGAAAATCGCAGAATTAACGCGTTTAAAAAATCAAACCGTACAGCAGTTTGCACAGAAAGGTAAAAAGGCAACAGCTGCCTTGTGGCAGGAACTGGGAGTGAAGCAAAAATGCACAGTGTGGCAACTCTGCCAAATTCAAGATGTTTTTTTGTCACATACACAGTTGTACTAGTAGGTGATGATGACTCCATATTTAGTGGCCTAGTGGTTAGGACGCTGCCTTTGAGACCTGAAGGTTGCAGGTTCGAGTCCCAGCCCGGGCACTACTGAGGT
>JBBPDA010000001.1:40963651-40988408 GCA_037974385.1 Arnoldichthys spilopterus
CCCCCCCCCCCCCCCCCCCCCCCCCCCACCACATCTTACATGGTTGTTAGGAGTGTTTTAATCATTGAATCAGCCCCAGTTTGGAAAGTGTTCTTGTTTTTTCTTTCATTTCCCCTTTGCTTATATGAGGGGATTATCTTATTTCCACCAGAATCTCATTTAACCATTTTAGAAGCAGACAGAATTGAGGTCTGTGTGTGGGTAGAGTCTTGTGTGAATGTGTCTCTTTGAAGGGGAATGTAATGTCAGGGAGAGCCGTGGGAGCAGCTTTTGTTGGGAGGATGTAGCTGGAGCTGGTTGGGTTTGACATTAGAAGGATAGAGGAGTTAAAGGGGCAGCAAGGGGCACAGAAACAGGGGGAAAATCCTATTTAAATATTTACCCCAAATGTTGTGGACCACTTTGGTGGGCTCTTGAGTGACACAGCTGTCTAAGCGCCGGGGGCCGAGAGTCCAATAGAGCAGAATTGGCCTTGGGAGATGATCAAATTGGGCAGAAAATTGTGAGAGGAAATTGGTTGGTTGGTTGGTTGCTTAATTGGTTGATTGATTTGGTTGGATGATTGATTGATTGATTGATTGATTGGTTGATTGATTTGGTTGGATGATTGATTGATTGATTGATTGGTTGGTTGGTTGCTTAATTGATTGCTTGCTTAATTGGTTGGTTGGATGTTTAATTAATTGGTTGCTTGCTTAATTAATTAATTGATTGATTGATTGATTGATTGATTGGTTGATTTGGATGATTGATTGATTGATTGCTTTGGTTGGATGATTGATTGATTGATTGATTGATTGATTGATTGATTGATGACGACCTAACAAACAAAGACTCATATTTCTCTAATGATGCATCATGCAAGCTTTGTATCTGAATCATCCTCACTGCACTGCTTTAAGCTGCTCATAATGAGAGATGTAGTGTCCCTGGTCTGTAATGACGTGTCTTGTCTATACAGTGATAACAGGCAAGAACTGATCCTGTGTCATTTCTTCTTCAATAAATGTGACAAATGTGGGCTGTGCTCATGCTGCGTGCGGTTCAGGACCTTCAGCTGTTCTTCACAGCTCAGTGGTGCTTCTCCACGCAGCGGGAATCAATGGACTACATTCTCCGTGCCTAAACCAGTTTCAGAGCTTAATTTCGACCCTCAGAGGCGACACCAGTGAAGGGTGACGGAGCCGTTACGTCGCTCACTCTATCACACACCCACAGAGTTCAGGGTTTTCACACAAACACACACATTTTGTAGAGCAGTTGTGTAAACATTGATTATACGAGAAGTGTGACTGAGCGGGTGACCTACAGTAGGGTAGCGGGGGGTGAAGCTCCCTGGTCAGGATCCCTCCTGGCGTCGTCTTATTTTCTCACCCGATGCAATGATACAACCATATCTAATCGTGACACTTTTACTGAATTCAGCTAATTCGCTTAGAAACTTCTATGAATTTTCCCGTAATTCAGGATCAGTTGATCAAAACCCTTAAATCGGGTGAGCAGAACTCTATTGTCATCCCAGCTATACACAGTACAGCACAAAGCAGAGGATAAATGACGTCCTCCTTGGGCCATATGGAGCACCATATACAGCAGATTCAGTCAGACTGAGCTTAATATGAGTGTTAATAAATGATGAACTATTCAAAAATATACAGAAAATCTCTTACTGAAAGGACTCTAACTGGGGACACAGTGCACTGAATATAAATGCGCTGAATATTTCTTTGACCTTAAAGTTTGTTTTAAGCTTTTTTCTCCATTGAAAGAAAACGCCTTTCCCGTTCTCTGAATTTTGTAGCTTTGAAAACTAAACATTGCTTGATGATTAAGGCTGGAATTTTTTCTTATTGCCCAGAATTGTTTTTACTGAAGCAAGTCTCTCTCTCTTTCTCTCTTTCTCTCTCTTTCTCTCTTTCTTTTCTCTCTCTCTCTCTCTCTCTTTCTCTTTCTTCTCTCTCTCTCTCTCTCTCTCTCTCTCTCTCTCTCTCTCTTTCTTTCTTTCTTATTTCTCTCTCTCTCTCTTTCTGTTTCTTTCTCTCTCTCTCTCTCTCTCTTTCTTTCTCTCTTTGTTTCTTTTTTGCTCTCCTTTTCTTTCTCTCTCTATCTTTCTTTCTCTCTTTGTTTCTCTCGCTCTCTTTTTCTTGTTTCTCTCTCTCTCTCTCTATCTCTCTCTCCTTCTCTGTTTCTTTCTCTCTACCTCTCTCTCCCTCTCTGTTTCTTTCTCTCTGTCTCTCTCTCTCTTTCTCTCTCTATCTCTCTCTCTTATTCTCGTTCTCTCTCTCTCTCTCTCCTTCTCTCTTTCTTGTTCACTCTTTCTCCCTCTCTCTCTCTTTCTCTCTCTCTCTCTCTCTTTCTCTTTTTTCTTTCTCTCTCTCTATCTCTCTCTCATTCTCTCGTTCTCTCTCCTTCCCTCTCATTCTCTCTCTCTTTCCTTCTCTCTTTCTTGTTCACTCTCTCTCTCTATCTCTATCTCTATCCCTCATTCTCTCATTCTCTCGTTCTCTCTCTCTCTCTTTCTCTCTCTCAGATGAAACTAGGCTAGTCTCCATGCTCTTCCACTACTGGATGACTGATGTTCTGCCCTTGCAAAGTGAAAAGAAGACGTGATCGCAGCGCAAAGCTTCTCTAACAGGAGAAGCTTATCAACTTCTGCAGTTCCACAGTAAAAACACACCAGATCCAGATAATCCAAGGTTTATGAGAAGCCTGATTATTCCTATGCAGCTCTTTGTGAGGACGTGCTGGATAAGCTACATAGACTTCATCATAAATGAACGTTGGCCTTGATTTGGTCAGATTCCTGGTCCTAGAACAGGGCCTAATCTGTGTCTAATCTGTCTCAGAAAATCTGTTTGTCATTATTGCAGTGCTTTGGTGATTTACATGATTACAGTACATAAATCGCAGGCCTTTTCATTGTTCCAGCCCAAGACAGGTTTCCTCACTGTCACTTCACTGTTGTTTAAAGCCTTTTTTACACATTTTGCGCAAGAGTCAAGTCATGTTTATTTCTATAGCACTTTTTACAACTGCCGTTGTCAAAAGGCAACTTTACAGAATCCGGGTCCGAGCCCCTAATGAGAGGGCCAAAGGCGAGAGGCAAGGAAAAGCTCCCGAAGCTGTAAAAAGAAACCTTGGGAGGAACCAAGGCTCAGAAGGGGGAACCCATCCTTCTCTGGTCGACACCAGATATCAATAACAAACAAGAGAAAAGAAAACGTATAATAATAATAATACTCTCGGTGTAAAGACACGGCAGCAGTTCTTTGTGTACTGCAGTGTCTTTCAGTCAGTTCGGTGGAGCATAGGGCTGTTCCTATGGTTCTCCTCAGTAGGAGAGACTGGGTTCCTGCAGTAAGAACTTCAACCAGAAGTAGGGTATCAGGATGGGTCAGGCTGGTCTTGGCTTGAGAAGCAGCACATTTCTTCACTGGTCTTCCTCTCAGATCCCTTCAGTGTATCCAAAACTCTGTTCTCACTCATAGAAAACGCTCATCCCACATCATCCCATCCTCTCCCAATTACACTGGCTCCCTACTGAATCCCATATTAAACTTAAAATACTACTCCTCACTTTTAAGGCCCTACACAGTCTTGCGCCTCTATTTTTTAGGCATCTTCTTGTGCCCTATTCCCCACCTTGCTCCCTCATGTCACCTGGTACTAATCTCCTGAAGGTTCCCCGTATCTGCATTACCTCTATGGGGGGCAGGTCATTCAGTGCTACTGCCCCCAAACTCTGGAACTCTCTTCCACAATCTCTTCGCGACTGTATACCCACCTTCAAAACGAGTTAAAAACCACTTTTCTTATTCTCCTTCCTCCTCTTACTAAAGGAAAGGTGCTATATAAATCTAACCTATTATTATTATTATTATTATTATTATTATTATTATTATTATTATTTACTGCTTGGTTGAAGCCTGTTCAATATTTACGAATTTGAAGGCCACTGCACCGCTACAGAAGCTCAAATTAGAAACTTTGGGTTTAAAAACATTAGAAAGTCAGAAAAACATAAAACTGCAGTAAAATTAATCTTAAGTTGCATTTATAATGGTCTACATGGGTCTTAAAACGTCTTAAATAAAATGTAAATAAATATATACACGTGTTCACAATATTCCAGTATTGATGAAAACTTCAATATTTAAAAGGTTTTAATCACTTTTGAACCACACACACAACGAAATGTGACCTCTGCATTTAACCCATCACACGTGCAGCAGCGGGCAGCTACCAACAGCGCCCGGGGAGCAGTGTAGTGGGACGGTGCCTGGGACGGGACTCGAACCTGCGACCTTCAGGTCCCAAAGGCAGTGTCCTAACCACTAGGCCTCCACTGCCCACCACTGTCAGTGGTGCACATATAGATGTACACTGATCAGCCACAAGATTAAAACCACTGGCTGGGAAAATGAGTAAATGTGATTATCTTATTACAGTGGCACCTGTGAAGGTGTGGTATATATTAGCCAGCAAGTGAACAGTCAGTTCGAGAGGTTAATGTGCAGAGGCTCTGATCTGAGCCACTTTGATGAGGGCCTTAATATGATGTTCTTTACAATTGTGTCAAGTCATCTCCAAAACGGCAGGTCTTGTGGAGTGTTCCAGGTGTGCGGTAGTTGGTACCTGCCAAGAATGATCTTAGGAAGAAAAACCAGTGAATCGCCAACAGGGTCATAGGCACCCAAGACTCATTTATGCGTCTGGGGATTGAAGGCTAGCCTGACTGGTCTGATCCCAGAGGATACCCCAAGTGGCTTTGATAGAAAGGTGTCAGGACACAGTGGACCACAGTCAGAGCAACATTTCAGCAGCATGAGGGGGATCTACTCAGTATTAGGCAGGTGGTGTTAATGTTATGGCTGATGGGTGCGTATATGTACACAAAAGTGGTTTCACCAACTAAGCTGAAGTGTAATGAGAATTTTGTTTAGTTAAGGACCAGGCTTAACCTGTAATCCAAGGCTTCTGTTTCTTCTGAAGTCCAAGAGCCTTGTTTTCTTCAAAGACCTGTGTAATACCAGTGCGTTTGCGCTGTTCAAACATTAACCGCGCAATTTCCCTTCAACAATGGCTCCCACCATGACGATAAACATACTCCTATCGAGACCTTCCAATGTGAGCGGCCTGTCGAGCCACCCTTCATTCATGCGTTCCCACTGTGGACTGTTGTTTACCTCTATGTGGTGGAGCCCACCTCCCTGCTATCGATCGGTTCTGCCAGGCCAGTCGTTTTCGAAAGCTCCCGTCAACAGCTCATAATGAGTAGCCTCTGGCTTAGCCTCTTAGCGGCTAATTATCTTAGCAGCAAATGTCAACAGCCCCTCGCTAATCCCTGTCCTCATTGTTTAGATGGTGACATTTAGGCTTCGGTGCAGGCCCGAGCGCTCATTATCTCCATTCTCCTCACACACGCCCGGCCCTACCACACACAAATGAAGGTCACGGGAGAAACGACCCCGGCGCAGCAGATCAATCGAGGCCGAGCTTGGGAAAAGTTTGGTGTGGAAAGTATGTGTTGAGTATAACCAATTAGTTGACCAGTGCAATCTGCAGTCAGCACCATTCGGTGTTCTTTCGCTTTTAGATGGATCCAGTGAACCTTATGTAGTCCGAAACATCGAAAACGTGGTGACTTGGCGGTTAGGATCTTTCCCTTGTCAACAGAAGGTCGCAGATTCAAGAGTTGGGCCAGGTACCACTGAGGTACCCTGCAGCAATGTACCCTCCCACAACACTGGAGTACTGCCCGCTGCTCCACACATACATGAGTGTTTGAGTGTGTTCACAATGACAAAATAAGACACTTTCACTTTCATAATGGTAAACTCACCACAGTATTTGTAAGGTTTTTGTTTCTTTGCTTGTTACTGGACGTCCGTCCAACACTGCTCAAGAAACATGTCGATGCATTGTGAACTGACATACAGCTCCAAAGGGCTGCAACCCAAGTCCCCGGCCACCTTGGGGATTGTAAATGGAATAATTCTGCAAACAACCGGAAACTGTGTTAACGTAAATGAGGGAGTTTTACACTAACGTCACCCTTTTTGATTCACAAACACATATCCTACCGTGCAAATATTAATGTTCCAGTGATGACAGTAAATTAGAACACTCTTCATTCGTCAACTTCATGAAAAATCTAGAAAACACAGACAATTACTCAAAAACATTATGAACTAATTACTGGGTATTTATTGTGTCCATCCTTTAATTCCACGAGGACTCACTTTCAGGGTTTCTACAGAAGTCTAAACCTTCAAAAAATAGAAGTCGACTGTATTCTGGGCTATTCAACTATCCATGAAAGCCGTTCAAAACATCAAATAAACAAACATTACTCACCATTAAAGGCATTAAAGCAGACAGAAGTTACACTTTGGTTTTTCTAACACCTACTGATACCGTATGTCTCAATAAATGTGAATTTTTTTAATTACATGCCTTTTCCTCAACTGATAATACAATTCTCAATTATATCTTAAGGTCTGACTGGGAAAAAAAAACAGACTTTTCATTGCAAAGCTACGTTTATGTAGTGCTCAGTCTTTTGCAGCCGGCTTTACAGGGTGGCAGTTATGTTGGCGTGGCTGTTGGCCCATGTTGTTTTATTCTGATGTGTGTCTCTCGGTGTGTTGAGAGACGCGTGGTAGTTAGCGCAGGGCCCCAGGACGCGTTAGTGCAGCCCTGTTTCGGAGAAGGCATAACGGGGGCTCTTGGCAAGGGGGGTGGCACTGGGAGCATGCCTCTTTACTGCCAGTAACGAGGTGTTCACGCAGAAAGTGACAGTCTTCAGGAGTGGCTCTGGCTGTGTGTCTGGATCATGTTGCTTCATTAAAACCCCACTCCATCTGTCTGTGTGTGCGCGCGATGGACAAACAAACGCCAGGTGCGTAGAGTCTGCTTCGTGAGTACGGTCGTTTTGCATGGTCCTGTTAGCAGTTGCTAGCAGTGGTAGAGACATTATCACTTGCTCATACTGTCAGAGCGACCAGTCAGGTACCAGTAATCGATCCACTGTGATAGCAGGATGTATGTGGGTGGAGAAGGAGGCGGGGTTATGCTAGGTCCACACTCTATCACAATCTTAATTTTGGCTTCAGAAACCGGAATCATCTGCCCTGTACCTTGTTTGCCCATATCTAGATGAACGGACTAGTAGAAATATTCCAGAATGACGTGATGCTAACCCCACATTAAAATTAAAGATGTTATTTGCTTCTTCTGTTTTGCTACTGTTTCAGACAGTCAAGGTTTATGACTGCAACAAAAATGAAGGAGACTTGTATTATGGGCTGTTACAAGGCCCATAGACTGTAAGTGCACCACACACTGCATGGGCAAATTGAAAAAAAGCTCACCCAGCAGACTCGGAAATGCAGAAGGGCATAATGTGCCTGGCTGGATGTGGAGAAAGGCTTGTGGGACGTGAGGGGAATGCTCGGTGCTTCTTAAACGAGTTGCAGCAGAATGGCTCCGCTTAAGGCCACAAACTTACTTCACACAAGGTTAAGGTGCTTGAAGAACGTGTTTTTATTCAAAAATGTGTTTCGCGCCGTTCATAACGCAACGAGTACTGGGTATTGCAAAACTGTCACTGCCAAATATCAATACCTCTTGACAGTGAGCCAAAGGAAATGGTTGCATCAGTAAATTTCCACTTCCACCACCTCTCACTCATTTCAGGTTTAAGCCCCACCCACTTTGAGCTTGTAGGTGATTCCAAATGAAGTAGCATTCAGAGACATTAATGTAAGAATTGAAGATTTTTGAACGTCTTCTGTAACTTTTTGGGGATTTTTCCCAGATTTTCTGCCCAATTTAATCAACTCCGGTGCCACCCACTAGCTAGGACACCCCCACTCACAAAATACCACCAACACTGGGAGGGAGAGGGGCAACACGCGAGTCAAAAAAGCTGCGGCACGTCTTTACCAACTGCTTCTAAAGCAACACCATTGGACAGTTGAACGTCAATTATCTGCCAATTCTGCTACATCAGCTAACACATGCCCATGCTAGCTAGCATCACCCTGAGTGGTAGTGGGAGCCAGTTGTGCCCTCTAGGACATTCAGCCACGCATGGCTTGGGCATCCCCAGAGACAGTACTCTCGCAATGATGGGCCCAACACTTGGGAGCCCATTTGGTTACATTACAAACCCCATTGTAATGTAATGTTAACACAAGATCAGCCATTTGTCCCAGAATAAATCGTACGGAATCCCCACACTGCCCGCCCACAAGCCCGCCCACAAGCCAGCCCCCTTCTCCTGTCCCATTAAGACATTTTGTGATGCAAATGCTGCTCCAGCTGAAGTGTGAAGGAATTTTACAAAAGCATATTACAGCTTCAGTTTTCCCAAAACATTTGCTGTAATATTGCATCCATTTGCTCTGTAACAATCTTCTATTAGATCAAAATTGTTACAGTAGTTTCACTTATTTGAATTATTTTATTTTTTTTGTAAACATATTTACATTATAAAATACATTGTACTTTACTCTGTTTTTTTTTTTTAATTTTTGCTTTGATGTAGTGAAACGAAAGAGAGAACTTAAAGGCAAAATAAAAGTCATTTTGACAATTCAGACGTGTCGTTAACTGTGTCATTCTGGTTCACCTCTGTCTTTAATATACTGCAGAACATCACAGACTCCGTATGTGGTAATTATGTTTTGGTCTGTGCAGCTCTACAAGCCCATCAGGCTCCTGTACACTGGCATGAGGGAATTTCGCACTCAGCATTTTCTGCTAAGAGCATTCTAAATATTCTCCTCATTCCTGGCCCTTATCGTCACTGCCCTGAGGCAGGACCCAGACGGGGGCATATTAAAACCCAGAGACAGAAGCCCCTGAGCCTGGACGTATTAATATCCAGAGGTTCTGTCCCAGAGCCAAGCTGATTAGCATGTAGAAGCAAACTCTGAGAACCGGGCGTTATTAAGGCAGGAGCGCGGAGCGCGGAACCCCAGGCCCTGGGATATTAAAGCCTATTGGCAGAGCCTCCGTTCCGTGGATATTAAACCTTGAGGAAGTCGCTGAGTGAGCAGCATACAAAAGCAAACATCCACAGAAATAAGAGGCTGTTATCTGCAGTCGCTGCCTCTGTGGTTCGAGGGCAGAGGTCCTGGAATCGAGCGGTTGTGTTGATGTCGAGCTGTGTGCTTGAGATACAAAGCACCTTTGCTCACCTGGATGATTGCACCCTGAATGCAGCTGTCTAATGCAGACACCTGTCCGTCCATCCGAGGACATCTTGCCAAGCTTGTATCGCTGAATTGGAGGGACATACACTGCTGACTGGGGTACGACCCCTTTAAAAGTCTCACACCCAAATTCCTGTAGTCTGTGCTTCAACAAACTTTGAAGTACAGTCGATAGCAACTGAAGTGACGCGAATGTGACTGTTTGTCATTGTGAACACACTCAAGCACCACAACAAAACGCGACCTCTGCATTTAACCCATCACACGTGCACACGTGGAGCAGCGGGCAGCTACCAACAGCGCCTGAGGAGCAGTGTAGCGGGACGTACCTTGCTCAAGGGTTCCTCAGTGGTGCCCGGGCCGGAACCAGCGACCTTTCGTTCACAAGGGCAAATGTCCTCCCACTTTGCCCACGAAAAATCAAAAATGAACTGAGGAAGAGAGGAAATTTGGGCTGGCCCAAATTCATGACTGTATTCTTCCTTTAGTCAGAGGTGAGCTCAATAAACCACTGCAACTCTGGAATCTAACATCTTCTAAAACGTATCTAGTCTGGTTTAAAGTGAGTGATTATTTGTCATTGTGAACACACCACAGTGCACCACAACAAAACGTGACCTCTACAATTAACCCATCTGTGTTGGAGCCGGGGGCAGCTGATGTGGGCCGTGCCCAGGAGGCGGTGCCTTGCTCGCAGGTGCCTCAGTGGAACTTGTACTGGTCCGGGATTTGAACCAGCAACCTTCAGATTGCAGGGGGCAACTCCCTAACCGTTACACCACTACTGCCTCGAATGGAGCTATGTTTCAGCCCCGGTTGCAGCGTCACCTAAGATGCCTACAACTTTGGTTGGAACCAAAATGTCTGAATGTGGCCACCACTACGTAATGTGTTGCTCTAGGCCTTTTGTCAGACCATCTTCATCATACAATGTGTCGTGCAGCAGTCAACCATCCAACATGGCCATTTTAGCAAACGGCGTTGTTCAATGTGACATTGTCTGCTTTTCACTTGTAGCTCGTCTGACTCTGTCTCCTCTGGGTCCACGCCAAAGCAGCAACACCTGACACCAGGATTATCTCCGAGAACCTCCTCCTGCTGCTTCCACGGCCATGTTTACCTCACCTGTGGCACCTTACCCAGCAAACCCGCCTCTCCCCACAACACCCTTCCTCGCTCTTTACCTCAGCAACTTTCGTCACGGCTCCCATGTCCAAGTCCATGGCAGGACTTTTCTTCCTCTAATCCTATTGAGACACAGGGTTTACGTAACAAGGGAAGACCATATAAGCCTTCAGCTCAGAGAGGAATTTGCAGTCACACGCACTCGGCCAGGCGTGTTTTCTGGGAAGCCCTGTCCTGAGTTTTAGAGAAGAGAAAAGGTGGGAAAAGACAGAGGGCCGTGACGGATAGGGCAGACTAAGGCAGACTCCCGCAGTCAGACCCAAGTAGTGCTTCAGGCCTTCAAAGAGGCAGACGTACACCGTCACGTCCTACAGACTACATCAGAGACACCGCAGAGATGCTTTTCCGGATCCCTCGTCTGACTCCCGGGTACATTCGCTACCTGCAGGTGAGTGGTAAAGCTGGCAGACGGGTGTGAGCATTCATTACTCATGCTATTATAATGGGATACATTGTCGTCGTCTTTTTGGACCACCCAGCTCCTGGTGGTCTACCTTCTCGTAACACAGTGTTTGTTTCTGGCGTTTAGGTGTTATAGTTCAGCTGCTTGGGTCTAAATCCTGTGTAAAAACGTCTCTATACATCACAAAATCTGATTTCATGACCACAGTCCACAAATGTTTTGTATTTATAGTGCCGAAACAGGCCAGTTTTTATCTTCTGGACAGTCCCAGAAAGTTCTAGAAAGTTCTAAAAGTTTCCAGTAAGTTCTAGAAAATTCCAGACAATCCAGAAATGTCTGCACAGTTCTCACAGTATTAAGAAGATTCCAGTAAGCATTAGTATATGTTGTCCATTTGTGAGTAAAGGAACCGACATAATACACCTGAGTTTTTCTGATCTTGACTTGACTAAACTGGTGCTTTGAGAGAGATCGTAATTACTTAAACTTGTCCAATTCTGAGATGACCACCAAGTAGTTGCACTTAAATGGCCGACAAAGTGGTAAAGTACAAAAGTAGCAAACTTGGAGATGTTCCATGTTATCCCAGGTTCTGATTCTGATAAAATCGCCAGCTCTTTGTCTGTTTCTTGGTCAGCGCAGACCAAGAAAACATTGGTCTACTCCAGTGGATATTTGCATTGCTCATGGGGCAAATTTTCATGGTTCATGAGAACCATCCAAACACACTATTACTTCCAGTCCCAGTCTACACCAGCCGTTTGGTTGGAGCTGGACTGGGCAGGGTAGTAGATCTTAAGAGATGGTTTTGTAATCGCTGCTCTAGAAAGGACAAGATTCTTGACCAAATCATATACAAATCTCATTGAGCCTTAAAGAATCTCAGAACATCTAAAAGACCTTTACTGAGAAAAGCACATGATGGCCAGAAGCTTTTAAATGTTTTAAATGCATCGATGTATTCTTAAAAAAAGGATTATTGTCATGAACATTGTCATGTTTTTTGAGGACGTTTTTGTTCTACAGCTCTTTTACAGCTTCCAATAAATGAGTTGAACTTATGACATTTTAGACAAAACCCAGGTCTTGGACCTCTGCCCTCAACACACCTGAACGAAGAAACCGCTCATCAATGAGCTTTTCCTGGCTGAAACAGATGAACAGGAAAGGATTAAATGTGCAGAGCAGGGGGATCACAGGACCAGGATTGGAAACCATCCGTCTCCGGTCTTGGAGGACCAGTGTCCAGCACAGTTTAGTAGCCCCCTCCTCAAACATGTTCACTAAACCTAGCAATGAACTGATGATGTGAATCAGGTGAGTTTGAGCAGGGAAATCACCAAACTGTGCTGGACACTGACCCTCCAAGGACTGGAGTTGGGGACCCTGTTTTAGAGTAGAGAAAATAAATTGAGTCCAATGTGGCCTTTTCCCAGTTATTCCAGCTTATTCATATTTAAAGGGGTTTATTCAGTTAACTGCATGTGTTTTTTGTAATAATGCATTTATTTTAGAACTGCTGGCAGTGCTCTGCCTTTCCTGGGACTCCAAATGCAAAAGAGCTGTAGAGCGTGCTCAGAACATAAGGCATCAGTGCTCCATTTTTGGGCCTTATGTCATTTCAGTGCGGGTAAACTGAATTGCATGAATAAAGAAGTTGCCTTCCTTCGCTTAAAAAGGTACATTTATACTCATACAGATTTTTACTTTGCTATAATGGTGTTTTTTAGTCGTTTTGTTCTATTTTTTGGTAGCTTTTTTTAGGGATTACTCGTTAAAAGGCACAGGAGGCCTTGTTTACTGCTTGCCTGCTCTGTGAGGGCTTTTAAATCACTGCCTGGGATTGAGAGCAGAGCTGCTTAACTGTCTGATTCATAATGCCACCTGGGACACCTATTCCTCTTCCCCCTTCACTCATGGTAGCTCCCAGAAGTGCTATAATCCAATTCTTCCACAACCACGTAAGCTTTGTTTGTCACAGACGTTAATTTTAATGTCTCTTTTACGAGCAGTGGGATTCAACAGTGAAAGTGACAAGTGAAGTGAAAGTGACTATTTGTCATTATAAACACACTTCAGCACCACAACGAAACGTGACCCCTGGATTTAACCCATCACATGTGCACATGTGGGGCAGCGGGCAGCTATCAACAGGGCCCAGGAGCAGTGTAGCGGGACGGTACCTTACCCAAGGGTACCTCAGTGGTGCCTGGGCCAGGACTTGAACCTGCGACCTCAAGGCCCCAAGGGCAGCCATCGCATCTCAAACAGTTTATGAAATTACACTGACCTCCTAAAATGACCATAAAGTCTACAGATGGGAGTGTCTACAATCTTTGCCTGATGTTGCCCCACATAAGGTCAATTGCTCACAAACACAAAGCTTTATCAAAAAGTTTATTAGAATTTCTCTTGCCCTTATCACCTACCTAGCTAGTTCTACTTACTGCTCTGTTCCTGGATGAATGGAATTATGCAAATGAGCCAAACCATGACCAATCAGATTGTTGATATGAGATACAGTAATCAGTTGAGTCATGCTCATAGTCACACGCTGAGGTTACTCGACACCCGCGTTGGCTTGCACTAATGCAGAGAGAGGGAGCCACCTACAGAGAATAAGGCCTATTATTCTCGTTAGGACTCGGATGGCTGTGGCATCTTTAGCGAGTTTTCTTTCATGAATGCAGTGTGTCGTTAGCTAAGGCTGTCAGCTGTCCATCAAAATCGTTGGAGGGAAAGGGGGGTATTTTTTTCTAAAGGCTTTGGCATTGGTTGGCATTGTACACTTTAGGCTTGTGTTTCCTAAACTGTGGGTCACAGTTTGTGCTGGGTCACCACATGAACATGAGGAACATGTACCTGTAGAGTTTAAGGCCAGGGTCCCATTTTTATAGCCAAAAATGTAAAAACGCATTTGAAAACATGCACACATTACATTTCGACCTGGAACCTGAAAGCGACGCTGTGCACAGTTTAAGAAGAAGCCAGTCATGTATCAATCAGCAGACTGATCAATCCGAGCAAGGTTGTTATGGTTCCTCCGTGCGAGTCGGTGTTAATCTCAGACTATTTTTACCCTTTATTTTAGAGCAGGGGTGCCCAGTTTTAATCCTGGAGGGCCGGTGTCCTGCGCAGTTTGTTGGGTTCCCTGTTGGAACACCCCTGCTTCAAGTCACCTGTTCATTGCCAGGTGTAGTGCGTGTGTTTGAAGATGGGAAATACCAAACTATGAGCACAGGACCTCCTGGACTGAATTCGGGTGCCTCTGGTATAGAAGGGGATCCTCACAGTCCGTTACTGGTGTGATCAGAACTAAAACCCTCTGGCAGATTTCTCCACCAACCACACAGAGCTAGTCCTGTCTTCTCAGCAGGAACTCCTTGCTGGTCCCATCCAGAAATGAAAAAAGGGCCCTTTCTACTTTCCATCGCACTGTGGGATCATCTGCGTTGCTCAGTGAGCTCTCATTTAACAGGCACACACACTCACATACTTCCGCCCACACAGATGACCGTGAAAGTGACCTCATCAAATGGTTTTCCTTCATTTTCGTTCACACACCTCTGCATGCTGCTAAATCTGCATCTAAATGCATCATTGTCTTCTCAAGAACAAACAGTCCTACCACTGACTGAGGATTAAGCGGGTGCTCCAGTCTCTGATATGACTCTGCGTATTTGATTTGTCCTGTATTACAGCTCGACACAGGGATTTTTTGGCACCTCAGCATGTATTTGCCTAAATTATGGCTGTAACTATTGCATGAAACATGTTATACACTACCCAAACCAACGCCAGTCCTGGAGGGTCAGTGTCCGGCACAGTTTGGTGATTTCCCTGCTCAAACACACCTGGTTCAACCCGTTTATTGTCAGGTGTGGGTGTGTTTGAAGAGGGCACCATACCACACCAACCCTCCAGGACTGGATTTGGGCACCCCAGTTGTAGGTCCCCCGCCCCTGCACGTTCCTGCTCATCTGTTTAAGCCAGGAAAAGCTTCAGAATGAACTGATTTGATGCATCAGGTGTACTGCGAGCAGGGGTGCCAGACCAGGGTTGGGAACCACTGCTCTGGAGTAGGGCAGGTTGTAGGTGACCAAAGCTACACGTGATATTTTATTGACACCATCCAAATGCACAACCTATAAGTCCTGAAAGCCACAGTTGTCAGAAGAACGATTGATGTGGACTCTGAAATCTGGAAGGCTTTAGCCACCAACTTCTTCTCTGACAACTGTTGTGTGTGCTTTAATCTCTAGACGTGCAGGCAGAAGAAGTCTATCCATTCACTGGTTCATACAACACAAGCAGTAAGAGACTTGGCAGAGCTTTAGCTATTTTCCTTGTTATTATAGAGAGTGAAATGCACCGTATAGACAAGTGTCTGAGAACAAGACGAGGAGACAAAAGGATCACAGGTTTTTGTGCAGTTTGGAACTACAGTTTTTGTATGTAATACATAATATTGCACTTCACAATGTTGCCAGTGTGTGTTTTTAACGAAGTCCTATTCTTTTGCTCCCACAGACCCAGGCCATGCAGACTATCGCCAACAGGGCTGGTGATGTGGTCATGCCGCGGCTGGCTGTGCTCCTCGGGGCGCTGGGTATTGGGATGTCAGGTTACAGTTCTCATCAGCTCGCCCTGCACCACCAGCCCTCTACCCGAGTCCGCCAGTGGGTGGAGAGAACAGCGCCTTCATCTGGCCATGCAACTACTACCGTGGGCACTCAGCACTTAAAACTCAGCCAGCACAGCTCCACACCTAACGTGCCTTAGACAGTGGGTTTGTCCAGCAGATGGAGCCGGTCATTCCCAATTGTTTGTTTGTTTGTTTGTTTTTTATTTGCTGAGTGAAACACCAGAGGCCGTCTTCTAGCCAGTGACTGCGTGTGACTGCACTTGATGTGGCACCATTCAACCCCTAAGTACCCAGTTTTCAAGAGAGTTACCCACTTACTAGAGCCAGAATTCACCTGTATGTTACTCCGTCAAGCAGATTTGTACAGTACATACTAGGGATAAAATTTATAGTCAGCGTTGTTGTAGTTATGGAAAAAGGTCGCCATGACATTTGCTTTAAAAATGTGCTTTATAGTGCTTTATTGATTTGTCACCCTGACAAATTGCAGTGCACTACAGGAAGCATAGGGGGCGATAGGGTTTCTGCCGTTTTGCAGCACCATACAAGTACAGAACGCATTTGCACTTTGATTAGCTTGAAGGCATAGGACAGTGAATGGACAGAATGTTTAATGGTCTGAAAGCTGTAGACATATTAATTATAGGTAGTTAATTGTAACTGTAGTTTGCATGTGGACAAAAGGCCAAAACTCATCAATCTCACTTTGTCTACATTTTAACTATCGAATTATGTAGATATTTTGAACAATCAGTGTAATTCCTCAGCAATAAACAGCTCCTTACTAAATTCTCAGATGAATAACCAGCAGTGCTTGAGGAAGAGGAAGACTGTTGACATAATGCTTTACAGCAACCGGTGTAATCCCATCAAATGTTCTGATAAAACCTTTTGTCCTGCAGAGTCTACAATTGGGGCTAGTTTTCCCAATGCAAAGCATGTAGCCTGGTTCTGGAGCAGTAACAAAGAGGATAAAAATATGGCTGCAAAGTCACACCAGATGTGAAGAGACCTGAAAAGTGCCTTAATTAGCCCTGAAGACAGATACCGGAGAAAGCTGCAATTTTCCCACAAATGGCCAGTTATGGTCAGCCATTGTATTTTATATTGTACATATTATAAAAAAAAAAAAAAAAGTTCATTTGAAGAAGTTAAACTCCTTATGCAAAAGCGAGGAGCATATCGTCGCTGTCAGACAAAAACCTTCTATTTTCCAAAAACGGTAACTTTACAGGAAGAGAAAATGCTGGAGCTTAATGTAAAATTAAATTTTTTTGCAAGTAATGAACATTTGTCTTGATCCCTTCGTCAAAAAAAATTCAACCCAATGTGGAGGTCAGATAGTGTTTTCAAATGAAAAAAAAAAAAAAAGTGACAAAAATGGACAAAAAAGGTTTTGTTCTGACAGCGACAATATGAAATGCTAGCATGAATGATTAGCACTAGCATTGCTGTATGGTTGTATTTAGCCTACAAGGCCCAAAAAGGACTTATTGCAGATGGCAGGTCCATTTTGCTGGGGCAACAACACGAACTTTGGAATGATAGTAGCATTACAAACAAGCTGTTAGCCAGTACCAAGGTTGCTGTAAATCTGATTGGACTTTGAAAGGAATCGTTTAAAACTGAACTAGCTCAAGCAGGAACAGACGCAGAATTGACATGTAAACAGGCTTATGTAAACTGTGTGTTTGGTTTTAATGTCGCTGCCGCATTGCAGGTTCTTTATTTAGCCTGTAAGATGTAGCTGGCATCATCACAGCAGCCATGATGAGGGATATGAGTGCTAAGCTAATTTGCCCACTACAGATTAGACCAGGTGCAGCCTCACACACACGTAATCCCACGTTAAGACTAACGAAGGAGACTGAATGTGCTGAATCTCTTACAGGGCAGCAGAAGTCTCAGAAAGACGTTCTCTGTAATAACCAGGGGTTCAGCTGGGGGTTAAATTGGGCCGGGGCGCATAGGCCTAAGCTCTTCTCAATCTACATGATCCCCTATGACACATGAATCCACCCCCCACCAGCTGACCCCCCACCACCCCCTGGTAGACACATGCGATTACCACCTACACCCCACACCTCCTCGCACCACATCAACTCGTCCCCCTGGTCTACAGATCATCAGTCCCATCACCCCCATTGCTAAACCAATCGTCTCCACTTAGACCCCCCCCCCCACACACACACACACACACACACACATAACACATCCCAGTATAACCACTGGTGATAAGATGCTATCACAACAGTATGCTAACATAACAAGCATGTATGCTTCTGTTAGCATGCTAACATGACTTTCTTTTGTGTCTATCTGTGTTAGTAAACTGCATATTTGCATTCAGTGTACAGATCAGCACATATACGTCTTGACCAAGGAATGTGTCATCCATTAGCTTCATTTCCATCGTAACAACTCTGTTGAATCAAGGACGGATGATCCTAAATTACAGGCCACATGAAAGCTAAGATGGAGATGTGCCCCTGCTATGAGATGAGAAACACCAGGGGAAGCCAATGGTGAGAGGAAGGTCTACATCGACGATTGTCCTAATCCGTCTAATTGAGCGACAACAAAGCCAGCGGTGTGTGTGTGTGTGTGTGTGTGTGTGTGTGTGTGTGTGTGTGTGTGCAGCAAGTTAAGGTTTTAGAGATTAGGCTTCAGACACGGAAGGATGACAGTCTGCCCTAGAGGTCATAGGCTCTAATCGGCTTGAGTCAGGTCAGGAGCAGGCCTGTGGATGTGCTGACTGGTCATTGGTAGTGCAGGAGACGTCTGATTGATCAGATACCAGCGCTAATGGAAAACGAAAACAGGCTCAAAACATTATCTACATGTTCAACGTGATATGTAATCTTTTCTAGTAATTGTCCCATTACACATTTCTGTTCTTAAATAATTGTGTTATTTTTCTATTTGTCTTTACATGTTTTTTTCAGTGTTTGCTAGAGTGCACAGTAATATAAATGATGAAGAACTTTTCCTCTTCTTCATTACATTCACTCTTATTTATTAGTCTTTGTCGTGACATTTGCTGTGATATTTGCAGTGGCCATTTAGGTGATTTTGTGTGACCATTTGTGTGACCGAGGTGTAACACTGTTATGTTGTGACCCCCCCCCCCCCACACACACACACACACACACACACACAAACATTTGAAACTGCAACCTTCTTCAAACCAAAGATATTTTCATTTTCATTGTTGCAAATAATAAAACCAGAACTACACAATCAGTGTTGTGCACATTACTGAAAACCAGTGATTAGTTAAATCACAGATTACTGCATATGGTTAGTGCTGTCGCCTCACAGCAAGAAGGTCCTGGGTTCAATCCCCACTGAAATATATATTACACTATAGGACTAACTATAGGTCAGCCAAAGCCCACATAAATATGGGACAGTGCAATCTCCAGTAAAATAAACCCAAGAATTACATTTTTACATTTTTACATTATAAATTGTAACCATTACTGTTTAAATAAATAAATATAAATATAAATAAATACAAATAAGGAAAAACAGAACTATCTGATTAGGAGAAATTAGAAGAAAACTCAAGAAAATAGTAATAGTAAAATATTTCGACCAATTGTGTATCATCTTTATTAATTATCTTGTAACAGTGTAACGGTGCTTGTTGCTCATCTTCAATTTTAATAATTTGTCATTATGATTATTCTGATGCTCCAGTGCTAAACGGAGGCCCTGATATCAAGGCTATTGATAACAGTAACTGTAGACTGGTCTCCTGTTTTTTTTTGTTTGTTTGTTTTTTTTTTGACACATTTCACCACTGGTGTCAAACTGCTCCCGTTGACCTCCAGTGCAATTATGCCATCTGTTGGCAACAGAACGATGGCTTTTCAAATGCAGATTTGCAAGCAGAACTGCTGCAGGACGTGAAGAGGGCCAGGAAGTGAAGTGAAAGTGACTATTTGTCATTGTGAACACACACAAGCACCACAATGAAATGTGACCTCCGCATTTAACCCGTCACACCTGCACACGTGGGGCAGCGGGCAGCTACCAACAGCGCACGGGGAGCAGTGCAGCGGGACGGTACCTTTCTCAATGTTACCTCAGTAGTTCCCGGGCCGGGACTTAGGCCTGCGACCTTCAGGTTCACTAGGCCACCACTGCCCGAGAGTCTGAGTTACTGTATGTTCAGATGAGAGCAGAGCCTTCTTAGTCTGTAAACCTGAATCCACAGGTTGCTATCACATGCTGGTGGAGGCTGCAGTCACCTACCCCTGGACTGTGGGCCTCTGAAATTCGTCCTTATTCTCCTCTCCTGAAGAGGGCGCCACTGCCAAAGGACATAATGTTACTCAGGCTCACAATTAAAGGGACTGCTGCACCTCTTGCACTAGGGCTAAGTAATAGTTCATACACATGCAGAAGGATTTATTAGTAGTTTTTTTTTTTTAAAAAGTAGTAGTTTCACTCCTCCTGCTACAGGATTGGCTAGTATCTTCTGCAGTATGATTGGCTGGTACTGTCCATCCTTCTGCATTAGGATTGGCTAGTAGTGTCCCGCCTTCAGCAGTATGATAGGCAGGTATTGTCTCTTTCCCTTCGCCAGGATTGACAAACTTCATACGTCTGGACTGGCTAGTTGTTCCTACTCCTGAAATGGACTCGGCTTACAGTGTCCAGCTTGCTGCCATAGCACTGGCCAGTATTTTTCCTAAGCTGAGCAGCATCAGACTTCCTGCAAAAGGTCGGACTTGCAGTCACTGAACTTGTAAATATAAACTAATATGAGCATAGATTATCAGCCAATCCGAACACGGGAGCATGAACTACTAGCCAATCCTAGCGCAGCAGGCGGGGCTTGTCTGAATACGGGTGGGGGGGGCAGCAGCAGTGCGGTGTGAGCGACGCACTCAAGCTCGTGCTCAGTTCGTACGAAAATAATGGCTTAAAGTTTTAAAACCACACGGAGGAGCGGAGCGCGTTCATCAAACCAGGTCTGCGAGATTTCTTCAGATTTCATATGTTCATGCTGTTCGTCAGGACAGTGTGTGTGTGTGTGTGTGTGTGTGAGATGAGCCTGTATTTTGTCACACGTTCAGTTCCCTGTTCTCTCCTAACGGCTCTGGATGTTCGCTCCTGTGAAACTGTTCAGAAGTGTGAGGATCCAGATGGAGCTTCAGACTTCTCTAAATAATATTCCTCCTTAACTCTTTAACATTCATTCAATAATTTCGTCTTTCATTTATTCATTCATTTATTTATTGGTAATTGGTTGATTGAGTGAGTTCTTGGTTGTTTAATTGATTTTGTTGGTTGGTTGGGTAATTAACTGACTTGGTTGGTTGGGTAATTAATGGTGTTGGTTGGTTGGTTGGTTGGTTGGGTAATTGATGGTGTTGGTTGGTTGGGTAATTGATGGTGTTGGTTGGTTGGTTGGGTAATTAATGGTGTTGGTTGGTTGGTTGGGTGGTTGGTTGGTTGGGTAATTGATGGTGTTGGTTGGTTGGTTGGTTGGTTGGTTGGGTAATTGATGGTGTTGGTTGGTTGGTTGGTTGGTTGGGTAATTGATGGTGTTGGTTGGTTGGTTGGTTGGGTAATTTATGGTGTTGGTTGGTTGGTTGGTTGGTTGGTTAATTGATGGTGTTGGTTGGTTGGTTGGTTGGGTAATTGATGGTGTTGGTTGGTTGGGTAATTGATGGTGTTGTTTGGTTGGGTAATTGATGGTGTTGGTTGGTTGGTTGGGTGGTTGGTTGGTTGGGTAATTGATGGTGTTGGTTGCTTAATTAACTGATTTGGTTGGTTGGGTGGCTAGTTGATTGGTTGGTTGATTAATTGACAGAGTTGGTTGGTTGGTTAATTTACTGATTTAATTGGTTGGTTGATTCATTGATGGAATTGGTTGTTTTGTCCGTTGGTTAATTGAATGATTGGGTGGGTTCTTAGTTGGCTAAATAACTGAGTGATTTGGCTGGTTGATTGGTTGGTTGGTTGATTTACTGATGGGGTAATTTTTTTGTTTTGGTTGGTTGTTTGTTTTTGTTAGATTTTTTGACTGGTTGGGCGGTGGGTCGGTTAGTTCTTACGGTTATGGGCCATAATTTCACACACCTCAACTTTTATGGTGCGTTCCAATTACACACCATACCCTAACAAACATGGCAACGGTAAAGGAGGTTGTGATAATGTGGAAAGAGGTGTCACATCATATATATGTTTATAATCCTATAAAAAAACTTGCCCAACTTTTCCCCAAAAAGTTCCACCATTTTTTATCCATTTGTCTTGTCTCACTTTGTTACACTGCCCCCGTGGTTTCCGGTAGTACTGCACCCAATTTCTGGCCTTCACAGCGATCTTTCTCTGGCTTTGGAGCTTTTATTTTAAGACCAAAAAGAGAGGAACAGCTGCCCACAAACTTCCCTTATGATACTGATAGATTATGGATTTACTAAGAAGTTGCACTGCACATTTTTGCGACATTTACTTGTGTTTGAGTCATTAGTTGTTATAGGCTATTCTGTGAACCCTGATCCCTGATCAGGCACTCCACATCACCATAAAAGGTGATACCCCCCTGTTCCTAAAGGTGATTTAAAGGATTACTCACCATTGTAAAAAAAATTATTTTACACTTTTTAAAGCATTGACATTTTGGGAAAAGACATTGCCTTGATGGCAACATGTGTCGCTCTAAAATCCTAATATACACCTTAGAGTTAATGGTACCTTCACATACATGCTGTGGGCACTGATGCCCCTGCCTTAAAGGTGATTTAAAGCTTTGCTCATCTGGTTTACACATTTTTTCAGAGGTACACAAATGTCACATGGGTTCTGACAGGTGTGGAGGCTGCACATGCACATATTTCATCTGAGACGCAATTAAGCATTAAGTCTCAGCCCCATTTAATGTGAGCAAAAACTCTACGAGACTCGTCTGACAGGTACTTGGATGGTTTGAGTCATATCCACTTTGTCATGTACTTCATTAAACCCTCACCACTCCTCTGGGACATTCTGCAGATGTGATTTAACTGACGTAATTTCATTTCGCCATAGCAGGCTGTTGCTTTCGCCGTCTTAGTCAATTTAACACATAAGTGAGCCTCTTTATTTTCACTGCCATTTATGAAATATCTTCCTTTATTCTTTTGCTCTCTGAACTCACCATTGGGAAGTGTGAATGTTTTACACAGATCCAGGTTTCTCTAGCATTAGGCCAGCATTTGGTTGTGGAGAGCCTATCACCATACACCAGTCAGCCATAACATTAAAACCACCTGCCTAATATTGCGTCATTCCCGCTCATGGCGCCAACACGGCCCAGACTCATTGAGACATGGACTCCATAAGCCCTCTGGAAGTATGTTGTGTTATCTGGCAGTGTCCAGTAAGGTGGGGCCTCCATGGGTCTGATTTGTTCATCACGTCCCACGGATACTGACCCCTTTCTGTCATAACTTGCAATCACTTTTTGTGCTACGGCAGTCCTTCTGTGGGATTGGACCAGTCGGGCTAGCCTTCACTCCCACACGTTTTGGAGATGCTCTGACCCAGTGATCTAGCCATCACAGTGTGGCCATCGGTTCTCCCATTAGTTAGGCCATCAGGAGCTGGACAGAAGGCCTAACTGATCAAATTAACCATTAACGTAAGTGAGTGTTGTGACAAATTTTATGAGAAAAAGACATCACTGTAGGGATTTTGGTAGTACCACATACATCACCGACTGTTAGAGATCTAACGTTCGAACTAAATCTGACTATTAGAAGTCCTGCAGATGGTTTCTTCTCCATATGATTTCTTTGCTAAATATTGCATCATCAGCATTTTGTTACAAACACCGTGGCCTACTGGTTAGAGAAGAGAGCTTGTGACTGAAGGGTCGCTGGTTCAATGCCTGTGACAAGCATGGCTGAATGCTCTTGGGAAAGGCACCTAACCCCTTAGCTGCACACTGGGTGCCATAGGTGTGCGGCTCACTGAGTGTCATTGGAAACACACCACATCCCTGGAGAAGCCGTGGGCAGCACCAGGAAAGCAGCACTTGGGGATGGTACCTTGCTCACGGGTACCTCTGTGGTACTTGCACCAGTCTGGGATTTGAGGGGTCACAGGGGCAGCTCCCCAACCATCACACCACCATTGCACCACCTGTGCCTGGTGAATGTACACTGGTGTCATGGATGGGTTGAATGCAGAGGACACATTCACTGTTCACAGTGTGTGAGTGACACAATCTGAAAAAACAGAATAAATTGAGGTAAAGTTAGTTGTAAAGTTTGTTGGATTCTCATCTAGAACATCATCCAGGATGCTCATGGTACACAGTGGTGTTTTTGTGAAGATCTCACTCCATAACGTTAATATCAGTGTTGCTACAGTAAAGGCCATGGTACAGTTAACACGCTAGGTGTTGTGAAAGCCTATAGGACACGTTTATCGTTTGGCTTGAGTTTTTCCTTGCTCTCTTTCTGTCTGTGCCTTTCTACCACTCGGCTTTACGCGAAAGCTTGGTGCTTTCCAAGCATGACCACAGGCCTTTGCATTTCCATGCGAGCTCATTCAAATCCCTCTCCGTGTGGCCAGCTGCACATTTCCTCTTTGTGCCAAACACCATGTTTGTTTCAGAACACAGGTAAAGAGCGGTGTTTGTTGCCGTGGCGCTGTGATATCCGATACAGGAACGCTTCGATGATTGAATCGGACATGTTGACACACGGTAAGAGTAGGGGGAAGAGATCACTGCGTACTCCAGTTCTGCAGAACGAGGCATTTTTAAACTCCAGAGCAGGGCTGTTTCACAAAGCAGTTCAGTCAGTTTGAGTTGACATTTTATTGGAAACACCTTCACTGTTCATACAATCCCCATTTTTAAGAAATGTTGGGATATTTTCCCATAAATTGGTGATATATTAGGTCATGTGAACCTTTTATTTTACTGGCAAATGTGCAAAGAAAAGGTTTTTACTAGTTTTACTGACCCGATTAATTGTAAATATGTAAACATTTAGGCAAAAAACACACTCAGCAAAAGTTGGGACAGAGGCATGTTTACCGTTTACCATGTTCACCAGCAGTTTTGGAATTGGAGAGTTCTATGGCTTTATCTGTGTAACAGTTGTGAGAATATTCAGATTGGTTTGGTCGGATTGATGAGCGAAATGTTAAGTGAAAACAGAAATATATGGAGTTTAGCAGTGGTGATCTAGTGGTTAGGACGCTGCCTTTGGGACCGGAAGGTCGCAGGTTCGAGTCCCGGCCCGGGCACCACTGAGGTTCCCTTGAGCAAGGTACCGTCCCACTACACTGCTC
>JBBPDA010000001.1:40993052-41006186 GCA_037974385.1 Arnoldichthys spilopterus
CCTTGCTCAAGGGTACCTCAGTAGTGCCCGGGCTGGGACTCGAACCTGCGACCTTCAGGTCCCAAAGGCAGCGTCCTTTTAGTCAGTAAATATTGTTAAAAATAGTCCATATCTGGAAACTAAGCTGCAATTCAGATGATCATTTTTGTGATGTCACAAAACAAATCTATTTATATACTGTGTTATTCTGCCAGCAGCCCTGTCCATTCATGCTGAAGTTCTAAGGAGTGTTTCATCCCAGTGTTGCCTATTGAATGAGCTGCACTACAGGGCAACCAATCAGAAAAGATTGTATATCAGTCTTAAAGGCACAGACTGTTTCATTCTAAGGGATATACAGAGGCTGGAAAATAGTCACATAAGTGTGAGCATTTTTGGTAAACAAACCCACACAAACGTCATGGAGAAAACAAGACAGGAGGAAAATCTAGAGCATGGGTCCTTTAAAAGCACCTCAGCCAATCAGGAGCTTTAATTGGTAAAGGTTGCCCAGAACAGTTAGACTTTTGGATTACAGGAACACCTCAGTTCATGTAGTGTAGTTTCTGTGGGCATGTGTAACACTAATACAAATCTCTGCTCTCGTGTAGAACGGTGTAAGTGTCGTGGACTCCTCGGTGGCTGGATTAGGTGGCTGCCCATATGCCCAGGGGGCTTCTGGGAACGTGGCTACAGAAGACGTAGTGTACATGCTACACGGACTAGGCATTGAAACGGTGAGCAGACCTTTCCTGGGCTTATAGTGTGCAGATAAGAGTTTATTGCCTGTGTCAAATGGCATTACAAGAGGTAGAGCTGCAACTTCCAAATATTTTCACTTTTTCGATATTTAATGTCTTTAATCCTTATATTTTAATTAAAGACGGATTTACACGTTTCCAGGACTAAGGATTCAATTGTAGGTGCACTTCATAGGTTCCCCGAGGTGGTCCTATGGATATGACATCAAAATTCCATTATTCCACACAATGCTATAGGAACAGTTTACCATAAAATCAAATTTACGCAATTTCCCACTGATCCCCGCTGTAGCCGATCAGCCAAGACAAGTTTGGATTCCAAATTTAGCTTTTGGTAGGTACTAACTTCTGCAAACCTAGAACACTCCACAAGACCTGCTCTTTTGGAGATGCTCTGTAGTCTAGCCATCACAACAAGGCCCTTGTCAAAGTGGCTCAGATCCTTATGCTCCTGCTTCTAGCACATTAGCTTCAAGAGCTGACTGCTTACATGCTGCCTAATATATCCCACCCCCCTGACTGGTGCCATTATAATGAAATAACCAGAGAGTCAATGGTGTTCACTTTACCTGTCAGTGGTGTTAATGTTTGGGCTGATCGGTGTATGTTACGCTATCAGCTGAGATTTTCCATTGCAGACCCTTTAGAATCAGCGTGAGCGCTAAACTCTGTGCTTGTGTGTGGCAGGGAGTGGATCTACCCAAGCTGATGGACGCTGGCTCGTATATCTGCCGTTCCCTCAACAGAAGGACTAATTCCAAAGTAGCACAAGCCTCCTGCAAACTGTGATTTGCAATACAAATTGTCTGTGTGTGTGTGTGTGTGTGTTCATCTCTCTATCTCTCTGACCATATAATTCCTGTTGACTTCAGGCCCTGCGTGTACATCTGCCTCTCTCCGTGCTGTCCGGGAAAGAACAGGAAAAGCTGATTGGCCTACAGAGACGGCACTAAAAAAGCGAATGCAGAGTTACACGCTTTGTTCTTTGTTGTCGTGCACCACACATTCCTTCCAATGTTTACCCTGACATTTCTTCTCATCACATAATGGGAGGAAAGCGTACAAATCAGCCGGTTCGCCGTTCGCTTTTGGGTATGTGCCCAAAGACACTGGCACTGAAAGGCCCTTCTGATGAATTAGCCTGTAATTATACACACACAGACACACACACACTCCATCTCTGTTTGTCAGGAAGGGCTGTATGAAAACTGTTTCTTGTCTTAATCGCTCAGGCCTGACAAGCTGTGTGTGTGTCTGGCAGGGAGAGAGCGTATCGTGTGAATATACAGAAGCGAATGTCTAAACCTTTTCTTCCAGTGCCTCGTTTTCAGGTCGGGGGAAACGGCCTCACATGCCAAGTGCGCCTCTGACTGATCTTCCGAGTGTTTCTTCCAAAGTTAAATATTGTGCTTTGGAGCTAGAACGTTCAAACATCACCCACAGCATGTGGAACAGGGGTCGCACAGCTGCAGAAGCGGCACCGACGGGGGTATTTTTATTCCTCGGCAACTTGGCGCGCCACCGCAGGGGGGCACAGACACAAACCCCAAAGAAAAAGGTTTAAAAAGTTTTTTAAAAATGCACATAAACCTGGAACATCACATTGTCCCGTTTCCCCCAGTGTCGTCCAGCCTTAGGCCTGTAGTTAGAGTGGTGTCCCGCAGCATAGTGTCATCCACAGAGCCCTAGCTGCATGTTTTGAACCCCTATATGGTCAAGTATTTCTGCGAAACCCCCGCACCCAGAGGCCATTGTGTCACCCTCTCATCCAGAAGCACTTTCAGTAGTGATTTAAGGAGTTTCGAGGGGTAACACCTTGCAAAAAATAGGGATGTTCTCAGCATCGCCAAGATACAACCATAACAAATACATCACGCCGAGAAAGATTTCACATGACTTCAAACGGACCGAAGAGCCGAGATGATCCTATTTGCGAACTGATTTCATCGTCTTGCGCCATATGATGTTCAGCTGACCTTTTGATGTTGTGGAGGCTGGTTACTGGGAGCCTATTAGTGATGGGGGTGAAGGGATATTTATTATCGCTGGCACATGGAAAACCTTTTTCCTCCTTTCTGTATTTACCTTCATTCTCATTTGTGGCAATATGAGACACTAAAAAAAATCTGTTTATAATGATGGTCCTTGTAACATTGGGAGAGATTTGAATATTCAACTACGGTAGTTTTTAGTTTGTTCTATTTACAATGTTCTGTTTAATATGGAATATTTTAGAGTTTTAAGAGTTTTCTTCCTTTTTTCTTTATTCACAGGTAGAATGTCAATTGTTATGCAAGCACAGCTATGCAATGACATAATAAACGTTTATAAAGAAATGAATGCTGGATTCTTACCAAAGCTTTTCCGGGTGTTACCTAACAAAAGTATGAAATGAATCAGAAAAAAAATCTATTTCATGGGGGAAAGATGCTTGTGCGTTTCAAACAGACCGTGTCAATTAGCCATGCATTCTCATGACTCCGCTGTGACTGTGATGAAAGATATTCAAAGCAAATCAAGGAACTGGAAGACACCAGGTCTTCAGAAGTTACCGAAATGGGGGGGTTTGGGGGTTGATGACAAAACACTTCTCAGTGGGACCAAGGCCAATCCAGATGCCAAAATCGGTTCAGGTAAATTACGAGAAATGACCTTAGGAGAAGAAGTGAGTTCATTCTGCTGCCCGTGTAGACCATCCACAGATGTGAGCATCACCACCTTCAGTAGTGCACTGTAGTAGGCATGGCATTAGCTCACCAGTTAGCATGCTCTGAAGTGTCAAGTTGTTTTTGAAGGTTTGAGATGGTTGTGGGGGCGGCACGGTGGTGCAGTGGTCACCTCACAGTGAGAAGGTCCTGGGTTCGATCCCCGGGTTGGCCACAGGTGCCTTTCTGTGTGGAGTTTGCGAGCTCTCCCAGTGTTTGCGTGGGTTTCCTCTGGGTGCTCCGGTTTCCTCCCACTGTCCAAAGGCTGCAGTTGATTGGATTGGAAAATTTGCCCGTAGGTGTGAATATGTGTATGAATGGTTGTCTGTCTGTGTGTTGCCCTGCGATGGGTTGGCCTCCTCTCCTGGGTGAACCCCGCCTTAGGCCCGCAGTCAGGTGGGATTGGCTCCAGCTTCCTTGTGACCCGGAAACGGAAGAAGCGCATGGATGGAGATGATTGTGATTCATATGCTAACACTGAAGATATCAATAGGGGGTAAGTTTGATCGCTGGTGGTGCCACAGTCATCCGTGGTCGGGAGTCCCAGAAAAGCTAAAGGTTAAGGTAAAAGACAAAGATGACTATAGTGAATGGATACAATTATGATATGACATCATGAACCTTCAAAAGGTCTTAAGATCCCAGTGTGGTCAAAAGGTGTTGAAGCCAAACTGACTGCTTCTTGGGTGGTGCTATGTCCCAGAATAATCTATCCAGGGTGCCCAAGCATAGTTTGGTGCTTTAACACACCTGGTTCACTTCACCTGTTCATTAATAGGTTTAGTGGGTGTGTTTTATGAGAGGAACTATCAAACTGTGCTAGACATGGGCCTTCCAGGACCAGATTTGGGCACCTCTCAGATTGCTGGGCTGAGTGACTGGCAGGAGGGAGCGAGAGTATGGAAAATGGAATTTATTTGGAATGCTACATTGAAGAAAGACATTGATAGGTAACACCAAAGACAGCTGAGCTAACCAAACCTAGGAGTGAGAACATGGATGCTACCAAGACTAAACTGGGCCTACCCTGGGCTGTAAGGTCTAGCCTGACTGCCAACCAGAAAAGCAAAGCTAGGCTAATCTACCCAAAAATAACCAGTGCTCTAACCTAAAGAACCTAGACAGCAGAACTGACCTGTGTGGTGGAATGTAGGTGTGTGCAGTCTAACTTGTTCTCTTTTCAAGGGGATTAGCATAAGGAGAGAGAAAGAGAGAACAATACACAGGCAAAAGGGCTAAGCCGACAGAGCAAATGACACTGTCTAGCTGACACTGAGATGTGCATGAGCAATAGGGACGGGCGGATCCCTACTACAACATTGGCACTTCCGATCCTGACATTAAATTACAGATATTAGGTGTTTTCTTTACTCAGTGGGCTGATTAGAAAAGAGAAGAAAAATGTGTAGACATGTGACTGGGGAGGCCTGTGGTATAGGTGACATAGGCGGTGGCCATGGGGTACAAAAATGTCAGGAGGATTGTCACAAAGGGTGAGGGGTCATATTTGTGAATCATGGGGCGGGGTGGAAGTGGTGGGGACATGTCCCCAGTGTCCCCAGTGTAAATTGCATGATGATATAGAGGAGTGTAGCCCTACAGGCGGACTGAGCCCCAGACAGATTTAAACACTGGCTCCATACGAACTAGAACTGCCACATATGTTAAAGGTGGTATGACAACAATTTGTCCCCCTGGGCGATGATGCAGTGGAAATGCCTGTGGTGAATGGTGTGAGGTTTAATTTCCACATTCACACTCTGGGGTCTGAATTTAGCCTGATGATTTTTGTCTCTTGCTCAGTGGTGCACAAGTGTGACTAGTCTAACTCACCTTCATCTGCTAAAGGACTAATAATTAACCTAAGAAAATATTTAAAGGACATTAATTAGGGGGGGGGGCTGCTCAACCAGTCATTTTGAGTTGTTTTATGTTATTAAATGGTGGCTAAATCCACACTTGAGCTAGTGCCTTTTTAAGCTAGCTCACCTTAAGAATTAGCTTACTTGAGCTAAATGTAAACAGCTCACAATAGAACATAACTACAGTTTTAGGTTTGATTAAGTAAGATATGCATAAAGTTGATAAAGTATATATATATAATAAATACATTGCATTAAAAAATCGATATATCATAAATAAATAGATTATAGCTATGTAGCTAAGATTGCCTAGCTAGCAAACATCCTCCTCAGGATGGGTGTTGGGCTGTGAGAATTAAATATAAAAATTAAAATAGCCCACAATAAAGTTAAATAACAATAAATTATGTTAAATTAAAAATAAATTTAAATAAGTTTTAACTTCCCCCAAAAAATAAATACATTTTTACAATTATTACAAGAAAAAAAACATACTTGGCCAAAAGGGGTGGAGGTGTGGGGGGTAGAACAGTTCCAAAGGCCCGACATCGACAGGGGCCCCTCAGAAAGCATCATCTAAAATAGAATTTGATGTAATTTGGGGCTCTGTGTAACATAATCATATTTCATTGCTTTCTAGCCCAGAAAGGGTCACAGTGACAGTTTGCATACAGCTTTAGTGTTGCAGTTATGACGTAAAAGTCGACTGACAAGACCCACTGTGGCAAAAATGAACACTAAAGTGCAAGAACTTGTCTTGGGAGTTTGACATGCCTGCCTTGAAGTTTCACAAGCCATTTTTCATTTTCCGGTTCCAGGGTGAGGCAATCCGGCCTAACCTGCCATGCATTGCTTTGTCACTGTGTAGTGTTTTTCCAGTTTCACATAATAGCAAAATGGTTTTAACTAGAATGAATGAATATTGATATTTTCATTCTTAAAATTGCTTTAACACGGAAACATTATAAGGAAATCACACACAAGGAACAGTTTGGCTTACTGGATTAGTGGTGGTTTCCCCAAAATGTATTTTTAAAGACACTTACCTTTTTTTAAGAATTTCATGCCTGCGACCATGTTGATTTTGGGTACTGGGTGCTCATCGCGACATTTTTGAGATATGCATTTAATGGATAATACTGTACAAAATGCTAAAAACAATAAGTAAAGCTGTTTATTGGGGAAGGGTGGTTTCATTTTCTCAAAAACAATGTTTAAATTAATACAAATAAATGATTTAATGTGTGTGTGTTTTGGCTACCCTTGAGGGAACCCTGTAACTACAGTCACCATCCATTGATTTAACACATACTGTTAGTCCACTGAGACATCTATAAACATATATAATGTTTTATCAGCAGAATATAGAATATAGTGTTTTTATCACTTACTGTCAAGACTTAGACCATTCAGCCTAAGACTCATACTGTTCTTTCACACAGTCAGCATTCAGATATTACTATTACTACATCATTGCATGGTTTCATGGGATAGGTAGCTCCACCTTCTACTAGCTTTTTCCACCTGTTGTCACGTAACAGTGACAAAGCGTGATGATGAGGCATTGCAACATTTAAGAATAAAATAACAATGAAAAGGCAAGAGGAAACAGTCCATTTCCTTATGTAAGTACTTTTTCAAAACAACATTCAGGACAAAGAATAGTTTCTGTGAATTCTGCTTCCTGAAGCCATTCAAATCAATGAAGGGGGCCCTCGACTACTGCAACCATCTAAATGTCGGCCTGATCTGGTCTTGGTAGATCATAATATCGGATGGAACGGTATACCAATCACTAACAGCTAATAATACCTATCATACGGATAATCTTGTAGAGAGGGAGGGCTTAACCCCAATATCCTGTGTATACCAGCTGCTGATCACCAACAATTCCACAGCCAGCCATGTCCAAGACTGCACTATTGTCCTCACTCTTTCTGGTTGGGTTGGATGGTCCTCACTCTCTTTGATTGGGCATGGTGGTCCTCTCTCTCTCTGGAGAGGTATGGTCATCCTCTCTCTCTCTCTCTGGTTGGGTAGAATGATCCCCACTCTCTCTGACTGGGTAGGGTGGTCATCTCTCTCTCTGGATGGTTATGGTGGTCCTCTCTCTCTCTAGAGGGGTATGGTCGTCCTCTCTCTCTCCCTGGTTGAGTAGAGTGATCCCCACTCTCTGACTAGGTAGGGTGGTCCTCACTAAGGTGGTTCTCACTCTCTCAGGTTGGGTAGGGTGGTCCTCTCTCTCTGCTTGGGTTGGCTGCTCCTCGTGGTGGGTAGGTTGGTCTTCACTTTCTTTGGTTGGATAGGGTGGTCCTCACTCTGTCTGGTTGGGTAGGGTGGTGCTGGTAGCCAACCCAGGCTGATGTAGAAGAATCAACAGTTTTTTCTCCAAGTGTGTTCATTTATCCAGTGACTACAAGGGTGGGAAGTAGAATGACAAACCTAGATGGCGTCAGACTCCATTCCCTAAACACAAGGCAAACCTTAACTAACCTCTGTGCCATTACCTATACAGAAGTAAACACCTGTCCATAGTTTAGCTGAGAAATTGTGCTTTTGAATAGGTCTAGAACTGGGCCTCTAACCCACCCAGTTCATCCCATGAAGGCTTTGGTAAGCTCAGGGATAAAGTTCTAAACCCTGCAGTGGTACAAGCCTACAAGACTAGAAGTGTCTTGGAAGAACTGTTTAGCAGCTGGAGAGAAGGTCGTTGTTCTCTGCTTTCTAGCCCAGCAGTAAAGTTTACATGCATTAAGTTTGGGTTTTATGAACAACCTTTGTACCTAAAGGAAAATTTGCTCTAACCTGATTTCAAATTTTATCAGGATGGTGTGCAAGATTACACAATCTCAGTAATTATGTTCAGCTAAAGGTCATAAAGCAGTATAAATATACTGGCTGTAAAACCCACCATAATTTGTTTATGCGACAAGGTTCACGTTGTATTTGTTATCATTCGTTTTTTGCTTTTTCTTGGCCTATTAAAAACAGGAATTCATGCAGTGCAGTTAGACTACACGACTACACTTAAGTTGTTTTTTCTTTACAAAAGTATAGGTTACGTTAATATGCATGAATTCACCATTAGAAAAACACTGGAGGAGAACAGTATGCTTGGCAGGGTTGCAAAGAGAACACCACTGGTCTCCAAAAGAACATTTCTGCCCATCCACAGTTAAAGATCACATGGAAAAGCCAACAGACTACTGGAAAAAAAGTTTTTTTTTGAGGACAGATGAGACCAAAACAGAACTTTTTGGTTTAAACAATAAATGCAGTGATTGGACAAAATAAAGCACTGCATTTCAGCATAAGAATGTCTCATCATGGTATAAGCCTGCCATCAACGATGAAGTGGTTAATTTTAAATTATACCAGCAAAATCCAAGGGAAATTTTCGAAACATTTGTCTTTAAACTATGTTTTAAGAGAAAGTGGGTCATGCAGCAAGACAACAACCCTAAGCACATAGGTTATTCTACAAAATAATGGTTAAAGAAGAATAAAGTTAATATGCTTTGTTCAAAATAGCCTGCAGCACAATCCAAAAGTTGGGACAGATTCATGTTTACCTCTGTGTTACATCAGCTTTACTTTTAATTACATTGTTTAATTGTTTAGGAACTGTTGCAATTTTGCAAATAGAACTTTCACCCACAATTCATCTGTTTTTCCAGAAAAGCTTAAATCCATGAGAAAATGGATTAAGTGCCTTCTGAGGACTCAAAGGTCATGCACATTCAACAGTGGTTTCCAGCCTTGCCCTCTGCAGTCTCTGGATTCCCTCAATCTTTTCACAATATTGTTCTGTAGATTATGAAAGAACTCAATTCTTCCATGTCCTGTGGTGGTACCGTTAGCTCACGTTGTTGATGTTCTGGTTTCTTTATGTGACGTATGTGAAGGTCATGACAATGCATTTCTGGAGCAAATTGAGTTTTTTGTCTCTCTACCTGATATCCTACATAGGGCTTTGCATAGAACATTTTCTATAGTGGTTAATGAATGAGAAAACGGTCAAAATCAAATAATTGCTATGGTAAAAAATGCAACAAATGCTTTTAATCCAATCAGACTGTGAAGTCAGAACTAATATATTATAATTCTGAGTGAAACACTGTATCGGGGAGGGTGTCTGAGCTTTCCTCTATGGTTGGTGTGGTAGTGGTAGAAGAGAATGTGAAATGACATTATTGGTTAATATTATTCTTGCCCCAAGTGCTGCTGCTGCATCATAAATGAGAAGACATTTTACAGGTGGAGCAAAGGTCAATATAATTAAATGAAAAAATTCATTTTTTTAAATCATACCATGTGATGAATTGTGCATAATATTTTGAAGAACGTGAACCAGCACCATAATAAAAGGTCAGTGATGATTTTAGGTTGACTCTAAAGTGGTGATTTAACAACATAAATCTAATTTACCGAATTTGCTCAATGCTAATTGGTCTCTTCCATTACTGACAAAACTAAGACGTCTGATTATCTACATTTGAGGTAAAGAGGAGACTGTACATTTGTTTTTATGCCAGACTTTTACTTCAGCCAGGGCTGTACCTCTGTTCAGTCTGCTGGGACAAAGAATCCAACACATGAAGCCCATTTATATAACACTTTATTTGTATAAAAAAATATATATATGTATATACACCAAAATGTGGAGGCCTTGATCTGCCTTGATCTGTAATTCAAAAATCATGTCAGGCAGCTTTGTATCTTTCCACTCATTTTCTTTACATAAACACCCACATTCCACACCATTCAGTTCTACACTGCACTGGCTCACGGTGACTGTGTCGTTTTTCGTGAACAGCGAAATGCAAAAAAACACCGTAAAAGACCTGCAAATCTGATTGTTCCAGCTGGTACAGCCCAGAATGAATTTTACCTTTTGATGCATTCACTGATTAATACTACCCCAGTACCAGCATGCCTGTTTCCAACTGCTCGAAACCTTTTTTGGCTTTGTTCCCCTGCAAGTCAGAACAGCAACTCTAAAACCTCCAGACAGCCGTTTGGCTTAAGAATGAAGACAGCTTCACCTTGATCCACCATATTATTACTATGTACACCAATCGGCCATAACATTAAAAACCACCTGCATAATATTGTGTAGATCCCCCAGTGCCACCAAAACAGCTCTGGCTGTGGGTGTTCTGACACATTTCTTTTATAGCCAGCATTCATTTTTGTGGCATCTGACCAAACAGGCTTGGTGCTGTCCTTCCTTGGACCATGTTTGGTAAGTACTTTCAACTGCAAACCAGAAAAAGTGTCTGCAGTTTTGGAGACACGCTGACCAAGTCACATTGCCATCACAGTTTGGCCTTTGTCAAAGTGGCTCAGATCCTTAGCCTCACCCATTTTTCATCAACTTCAAGAACTGACTGTTCATTTGCTGCATGTCACACCTCCCTGACAGGTAACACGATAATCAATGTTGCTTCACCTGTAGGTAGTAATAATAAAATGAATAATAATATTAATGTTGTGGCTGTATGGCGAACAGTTACTGCCCACTAACTTGGTTAGCAAGGTATCTACTCATAAGTCCCATCACCACTGGACCAAACCAAACTGGACCAAACCAAACTGGGTTTTGTGGGATTAAGCTGTTACAGTACCAGTCAAATGTATGAACATACCTACACACTGAAGATGTCAAAATGAAAATTATGAAACATTTAAATATAAGAGAATAAAGCATTTATTACGCGTATTGAGGAACTGGCTGCCCATGAATACATTAATAAACAGTAACTGATTAATGCATTTTCCAGACTTTCGGCCACTTTTTGTTTTATTTTTGGACAATAATATCATATGCATAGACCTCACCAATCCACATGATACTTGGTGTAATTGTAGCCCCACATGGCCAATACAGAATAAGAGGTTTGTGGATGTGTCCCTTTATGCCAGCACCCCTGAAATAAGGCAGCACAAAGCCATTTTTGGCAATAGTTTGACAACGGATTTGCCAAAAACAACATCATTTAAAAGGCAAATTGGACTCCAGAAGGCCCCAGTTCATTATGAGTCATTTGTAGAATAGCGCCACCTAGTGAATAACATCAATGCAAAAATGGAACACTTCACTAGCCAATATCTAGTGATGTAAAGGTTCAAACTTTACAAAATGTAAAAATCGGTGTCAGTTTTTAGAAGCACACCAAATTTTGGCCTTAGGGGCACTGCAGTGGACAACCTTCAACATCTCAAAGACCATTTAATCTACAATTTTGACATTTTGGCTACATTCGCTCAAATTTCCAAACGATCCATTAGCCAATCGAAATTCCAGTCAGTACACGCCTGTATGAAAGGCCAGTTGTAAAAAAGTTTTTGCATTTTGCGTGGACCCCGCTGATCGCCACCCACTTTCTCTACTTCTGTTTGTGCTTTTGTCTAGTTTTTGTATTATAGATCTTTTGTCCGACATGTGCTTAGGTGAGCTTGTTGTTTTAGAGAGCAACATTTCTGGGCTTGTAAACCAGTTGCTCACGAGTGAAACACAGCAGTAATGTGTTTTGTGGGTGGTTCACCTTAGGGGAAAAGTTAAAAAAAGAAATTCTTGCAAGTATGTCCATTGTTATAGTGCATACTATGCATAGCTCATTTTATACAGCTGAGAAAAATGAAGTTTTCTTTACCCCAAACCTGAGGCAAGACCGTTCTGATTCTAGAGAATGGTCTCGAAGTCGAAACTTGACAATAAAAATACAAAAATAAAAGTCATTTTGAAGAAGGTCCCACTAGTTGCTGCCTAATAAAGTGGTAAAGAGCAACCAGCTGATCTGCAGACATTGCATTAATAATTCAACCAACTAAGAGCTGTTACTGCTTAAGAGTGTAGTAATGAACAACTAATGATCAACTACGGACTTGATAAGAGCACAGTGAGCTTTATAAAGTCCCATTATCAAACATCACACAAAAAATACCACAATTACTATTTACACCCACTTTAACAAACAACACAACTGATTCATCAATGAGGATCATATATATATATATTATGGCAAAATATATTTAACACAAAAAAATACATTTGACCAGGTTTATCCAAACTTTGACTGATACTGTACATATTCGTATTCTGTACGTATTCTACCAAACACCACGTGTCTGATTCTTTCCTGTCTCATCCTCCTATATTTCGGTCTCTCCGTCTGTCGCACTCTTTGACCCGTTTATGCAAGTTGTGAGGCGTGTCGCTCGGCCGCTTACGAGGTTACAAGCAAAGTTCTTTTCCTCCGTGTCGGTGCCTCTGCCTAAGAATGGAATGAAGACGTCAGGGCTGAAGGTTGAGCCACGGCAGTGGCTGCTGCTGAAAATGGGTTGACCGTAAGAAAGGGACAAACTCTTCTTTGGTCAAAAAGCTGATTTTGCATAATTCAAATGAAATCATGCTGATTGGCAGTGGAGCAGCAACTTGGTTTGTGCTTGACCTTATTGACATTACTTGCATTTTCTATAGATTTCTGCCCAATTTCCTCATCTCCGGTTAGAGACGCACCGATGTGGAATTTTATTTTAAATTTAAAAATGCAGAAACTGGGACGACATCTACCTGGACCAGAAAATTATAACTTGCATTTGAAACTAAAAATGAGGTAAAAAGAGAGAAAGATGTAAGTGTTTCAACCCAGCATGACCTAAACATTCTGCTCTTTCAGAGAACAAAAGATGCAGAATCACACATCGATTTTCAACATCTGTCAAATCTAAACAAGTGGGTAGTGGAGGCCTAGTGGTTAGGAAACTGCCTTTGGGACCTGAAGGTCGCAGGTTCGAGTCCCGGCCCGGGCACTACTGAGGTAC
>JBBPDA010000001.1:41006286-41016497 GCA_037974385.1 Arnoldichthys spilopterus
GCACGTGTGATGGATTAAATGCAGAGGTTGCATTTCGTTGTGGTGCTTGAGTGTGTTCACAATGACAAAGAGTCACTGTCTGATTTTTTTCCAGCAAATATCTGACGATGCAGATATTATTGCGATATCACTGTGGAGCCCTAGCAGCAGTAATAACGAAGTGGAAGAATTGGTACTACAAAGATTAGGGATGCACTGATGTGGGATTCGTAGGCTGATGCCAATATTTTTCACGTACAAACGTTTCTACCAAACCCAATATGATTCCGATATCATTGTGCATCCCAACTTCTAGTCCCCTCCCACTAGCCATGCCTCCCCCTGTCACACAATGCCAGCAGCACTGGAAGGGTAAAGGCTAGCATGTGCTTCCTATGAGTCAAGTGAAGCACCACCACACTTTTTCAAATTGTCACTGGACAGCTCAGCACGATTGGACAACACAAGCTACTGATTCTGTTATGTCAGCTAAGAGATGCCCATACTGGCTAGTATCCCGCTCTGCAATCAGCCCACCCACCAATCAGCCAATTGTGCTCTCTTGGACTCTGCAACGAATGGCTGTGGTGATCAAACTGATCTATTGATGATAGCGCCAACACTGGGACATTAAAGTTCCTTACCAGTATTACAATGTAGCATGTAGGAACGGCCAGCACGTAGCATGTCCAGCTTAATCTCAAGCTGTTCTTGAAAAAGTTTGCTGGTTCCCACTGCAACAAAACCTTGTATCTCCAAAATCTTTACAGGAGAAGAAAAACTTCTTATTGTCTTATCTTATTGTCACTTTAATGGTCAGACGGACTTGTAACATTATGTCAAAAAAATAAACACCAAAAAAAAAAATATATATAAGCTGGTTCAATATAAAGTTTTGTTTCCACAAAATCTGACAAAAGCAGCTTTCACCTTCTCGTTGGACCAGAGGTGGATGTGTTTATATAAAATTTAGCTCTGGAGTTGGACCAGAAGGCTTAGACGACCATACTCCAAGCCTGTTGCAAAATGCTAAGCTAAGTCCTCCTCAGTCCACTAAGGTTAGGCCAGTAGTGAAAGCTCGAATCTCTGATGGGCCCCCAAGGAAAAGAGGTTGAGCAGCTAGGTCTGTATGTCTTTAAGTGCTTGAGATGTTAGATGAGGTGTGTTAGAGCACAGAAAACAGTAACCCGTATAATGCCCTGGCCCCCAGCATCCCGCTAAATGTCCATGACTCAGCCTCCATCTAAGTCCATCGAAGTCTGGAGTTGAGCATATCTTCCTCCTAGGCAAAGGACAGGTTGGGAGCAGAAGCCCTCATGCTCTTGTTGGTGCTCACTGACAGTAGATCAGACTTCTTGGCCTTGTACTCCGGCTTATGCTCTAGTTCGTGCAGGGGCAGGGTGCAGTTGCTGTCCTGGTCCCGGTACTGGGGGTGGCTATACACTGGCATGCCGCGCACACGGTGGTCCTTCATCTTTTTGGCACACCTGGAGAGTCTCTTGGAGATGAGATAGAAGATTTCGCAGATGTTGAGCACGATGCAGATGGCTGAGGCGCCCACCATGAAGTAGGTGAAGACCTTCTTCTCCATGGGCCGGCCGATGTAGCAGTCCACCACGTTGGGACAGGGAACGACCTCGCACTTGACCAGGCGGGGCAGATGGAAGCTGTTGTAGATGCTGTGGAGGATGTAGAGGAAAGCCACCTCAATACCTGTCTTGGCAAAGAGGCTGAGCAGGTACGTCCACCAGAGGCCACCGTGCTTCTTGCCTGTGTTGTCGTAGAGCTTGGCATCGGCCCCGTGCTTCACCTGGTACTTGCGCTCTCGGTCTTCCCGGTACTTGACGTGCATGACCACCAGCAGTGAGGGGCACGTGACGAAGATGAGCTGCAGTGCCCACAGGCGAATGTGCGAGATGGGGAAGTAGTAGTCATAGCAGACATTGGAGCAGCCTGGCTGCTTGGTGTTGCAGTCAAAGTCCTTCTGGTCGTCACCCCACACGCGTTCCGCCGCCACCACGTACACCATCACTCGGAAGACGAAGACCACAGAGAGCCAGATCCGCCCAAATGCAGTAGAGTATTTGTTCACCCCGCTTAGCAGGGCCTGGAACGTCTTCCAGTCCATGGCTGAAACCTGTCCGTCTCAGACTCTCTCGCTCTCTTGTCTTCTTTCCTGAATCTGGATTGTTCTTGATTACCTTATATGATGGCGGTTCTCACCACGGCAACCTGGAAAGAAACAAACAGAAGGAGGTATGAGGGTATGATAAGTACTAGGACCTAACTCTAAAGGGCCCATATCCTACATGTTCTTGCATTTTTTAATTTTTTTCCTTACACTTTCCACTCATGTGGCTCTATGTGCCAAGAATGGTCAACTTCGCTTTATCCCACAGAATTAAACAGGTTGTTTTTGTTATTGTGCCTTTAAGACGAACATATATAAAAGACCTCCATTGCACCTCCCTGTATTTTGCAATTTTGCCTCCTTTTTTCAGTCTGGACTGGACCAGGGCCAGGGCTAAAGTGACAGTAAGAACATGAATGAATGAATGAATGAATGAATAGTAAATATATTATAATAAATGTGCACAAATATGTGCAAAACATGTTTACACTTGTTCCCTGTAGAAGATGTGTTAACTCCTTTCCTGGGGGGCAGTCAAACCTTTGCATACAATGGTAGTTGAGCCATGTGGTCGCCCCTATCCGCAAAAGAACCTGTGCATCATACAAACAAAACAAGCAATTCCTAATGCCTGATGTTTCTCCTACACTGACTGACAACACTGAATTGTTACTACAGTGGACAATAACATACAAAACACCTGCTGCAGTTTCACTGTATTTTTAACCCTTCTGGCTCATGTTGAACAGTGAGAAAACTGTTATTTCTGCTTTTAATACATTTTGTGCAGGTTTGAACTGAAAAGGTTATGTTCTGGAGGGAGGATGGAAAACTCAGACATGATTTAATGTTCGGACAAAAGTTTGAATTCTTGATTATTTTATCATAGCAAGACTGATTCATAACGCTGGAATTCCGTGTCTGAGCCTGCATTTGTACAGAGCACCCCCCCCCCCTCCCCTGAAATCCGGAAGCTGGCATATTAAGCCTTAAACCTGTGATTCATCAGTAGTTTACTTTTTTCACTTAAAAGATTTTGTGTCTAAAAAAAGTGACAAAACCTTTAAAATCTTTCACCAAAAACATGTAAACAATATTCCAAAAACTCTGGAGTCGATCACGTGGGCACAAAATGTCTCTGGGTGTTACTCACCGCAACGGCGTACACCGATCAGCCATAACATTAACACCACTGACAGCAAGTGAACAGTCAGCTCTTGAAGTTCATGTGCTGGAAGCAGGAGCGTAAGGATCTGAGCCACTTTGACGATGACCTTAGTCAGAGCATCTCCGACAGGTCTTGTGGAGTGTTCCAGGTGTGCAGTAGTTAGTACCTACCGAAAGTGATCTAAGGAAGGAAAACTGTTGAATTGGCAACAGGGTCATGGGCACCCAAGACACAGTGCTGCATGTGAGGAGTGGCTAGCCCGTCTGGTCTGATCCCACAGAAGAGCTACTGTGGTTTAAAAAGTGACGCTGAATCAGATAGAAAGGGGTCAGAACACACAGTGCACCACAGTCAGAGCTGCTCCAGCAGCATGAGGGGACACAATATTAGGCAGGTGGTGTTAATGTTATGGCTGATCAGTGTAGGTGGATTTTCTTTATATTTTCTCACCACTGATAATGGTCATGAATATGACGCTACCACATTTTCTGTCTCAACGCGTAAGACAACATCATTTAAAACAGTAGACGACTGTGATTAAACTACGCTGCTCTTTCCAGAACAACAGAGCTTCGTTCCAAACCAGTGTCCTGTAAATGGTGTAGGCCTCACATAAGGCTTCGGTTTTTCTTTGCAAAATCGCAGCTAATTTTGGGATCATATTTGTGTTTTTTTTTTCTTCTTGATTACTGATTTACAGTCCCTTCACGTGCCCCAGATATTACCCCACCCTTCTGGAATGCACCAGGTGTGTTATTACATGCTAAAACTGTATAGTGCACCTTCCCCTGTATCCCACAGGGAGAGCATTCGGACTAGGTGCGATTGTACAAAACACAAAAGCAGGTCCATAAACAAACTTTTTTCTCACGCCAGTAAATACTGAAGCCTTAAGCCTTCAGATGCCTACCTACCCTTTGAACTAGAATAAATTTGTCATACAGTAAGCATATCTTTGTAATTGTATCATATTATGCCTTTATAATGGCAATCCCACATAGCACTAATAAGCACATGCTGTAGTTGTGTTTGTCTTTTGATCTGGATTTGTACTGTGGACTGCTGACGAACGTCTACAGCTGTTGCCAGACCAGTTTAACAGAAAACAGCCTCCCTCCTCTCACTCTGAAAGAACCGAAATGACACGCAGGGGATTCAGTACCAGGAAAATGAAGAATCCGATCAATCTGTAAAGCCAGTCGGAATATAAATAAAGATCCAGAGCCCAATGGGCAAATCAAATGCACATGCAAAGTTGCTGCATACTCTGACTGCTGATGTTAAGAGATACTAAACCAGGGGAGCCCAGATCCGGTCCTGCGTGGCTGATGGTGTCCAGCACTGTTTGCAAGTTCCCCTACTCAAACACACTTACTAACCTATCAACAGGTGAGCAGAACCAAGTGTATTTGGGCTTGAAAATCAGCAAACTGTGCTGGACAATCTGTTGGATTTGGCGTTTTTGTGCCAAAAGTGTATTATCTGTAGAGGACACATTGTTTTTAACCAGAGCAGCCAAAGTTTGGCATCAGGGTGCCCAGATTTGGGTGTCTAGCACTTTGGTGATTTCCCTGCTCAAACACACCTGGTTCAATTCACCGGTGTGCGTGTGTCTGAGGAGGGGAAATACCATTTGGGCATAAATACCCCTGCCATAAATAATAAGCATGTCATAATCATGATGCAGATTTTTTTTTTTAATCACAGAATTTAGTAGATCACTTGGAGATCTATATGAAACAATATGAAACATAAACCACCTGAAATCTAAAAAAAAAATTTTTAAGTGCCCATGTGCCATGTTTCTTATTAATAATTATTAGGCTTTTTTATTATAAAACGGTTAACTTTGATGTTTTCCATATGAAGTGAAGTGAAAAGAGACATTTTAAAGGAAAAAAAAAAATTTGGGCACCCCTGTACAAAATCACACAAATGGAAGAGAAGCCTACCCTGGAGTGAGACACGGTTCCGGTGCTCCTGCTGTCATCTGATCTGCTCAGTCCCAGCGCATTTCGTCCCATTCAAGTGCCAGTAAAGATATTTCCCAGTCCAGTTTAGTCCATAACGCAAATCGAAAGCTGGAGAAAAGTTCGTAAGTGCTCGTGCGAGAGTACGGGGTAGGAATCTGCGAGGGTGGGGTTAGAAAAGAATGAGCAAGGAGGAACGCTCATTCACTCCGGCCGCGTCCCAATAATTACATACTGTGTAAAAATAGTACAGAGCTACACATGCATTCGGTGATGTAGTGCGCGGTGTGGTGGTTTGGGACGCAGCTCAACTTTAACGCGAATCCTCCTTTTTTTTTTTTTTTACAAACCTCCTCCTTTTAAGAGGGTGGGCGGAAAAGACGAGCTAAACAAGGTATGGACATTATAGCCCCTCACAGACAGCAGAGAGCAGAGAGCACAAATCCGACAAGAAAAACTTGCTAACGTTTCCCACAGGCTAATGTTTATGCTGCTTCTTCCTGTGGGAGACTTTTAGCCGGGAAACAGCTTTGTTACGCCTGTACATGTTTAAAAGCGTATGTCGATGCTACTAAGGACCTGTGACTTGATCATTTACGAGACTTGTAGGACAAAATCCAAAACTTTTATCAACAAAACCGAACAGACAAGCTGAGGACTGCACAGTAGCCCGTGCTGCCTGATCAGGACAGTGGGCGTTTCACCCCGCGCTGTGATTGACAGTGCCGTTGCCACGGCAACTGAAACAACCCTAAGGCCTTCAGCAACAGGAATACAAATATTGCAGCAGGCAGACACCTCTGCTGACCTGTACTCATTAACTAATTTGCAATCTCAGTGTGGGAGGAGTCAGACAAGAAAAACGTAAAGAGCATTATGTGCTATTGCTGCACTGTGATTTGTTTTGGTCATTGTGAACACACCACAGCACAGCACACACAGTGCACCACGACGAAATGTGACCTCTGCATCTAACCACCACTGCCCCTAAGTGACCCTTTAAAAGCCTAGGTCTCAGGCCTTTATACTTGTTTTTTTTCTGTTGTATTTTAATAATTTAATTAATTTTTAAAAATAGTTTTTCACTTTTTATCAGTTTTTGTCTTTTAACTATATCTCATATCTCTATAACTTATATCTCTATAATATATTCTTCATTTGTATCTTATATGTAAAGCGGCTTGAGCCACAGTTTATATTTTAAAAGTTCTATCTGAATAAATATTATTAATATTATTATTATCATTATCATTATTATAATTATTACCCAAAGCATTCGAACTTTGGGGAGTGTTAGGTGGCGTCCGTAGACATTGACCTGACCAGGAGGCTTGGGAGGTTGGCAATAATACCGGTAGGCCTTTGGGGAGTCGCCCGATTTAACCCCTGCTTAAACCACTTATAGCAAGAAGCGGCCCTGCCCCAGACTGACTACTGGAACCCATGATATAGAATGAACAGAATTTTTCTTAGTCAAGTAACACTGCTATGCTGTGCACTCTGCGTACTCTTGCATTAAAAATACAATTTCAGATTTATTTGAGTCTCCTGTACATGTGAAACTGAAAGTAGGCCTGTAAGTTGGTGCAGCGTAGGCTGTTGGACTGATTAGACTGGTTGAGCCAACGAATCCGTGCAAAAGTACTTGCTCAAGGTAATTGTCAATTATGGCCTTATATTTCTTGCCACATCACTCGTGAATCCTGAGACACAAAGTTTCATAAGTTTATTATAGCTGTTGATGATTGCTGTTGTTATATTGGTGACGGTTATAAAACAACATTCATTTATTTCTATTTTTCATTGTTAATTTAGTTGTTTATTCTGTGCTTTTAGGTTTCTTAAATAAGTCAAGTGTTCATTCTTGCACACAAAACAGTAGGTGGAGGGGCCCTCCAGCCGGATGTCGCTAAGCCAGATTTTTCAAAAATTGCATTGCTTTTAGCCCTGAACTAAATGCATGAGATTGAGCACACTTGCAGTAATGGGGTTACACAGCTCCGCCCCCACCCAGCCTTTAAGACATTTTTTCTTTGTTTTTTTTTTTTTACCCATTATAAAGGGGGAGAGTAATTATGGCTGGCTGTATATAAGGCCTGACTTGGAAGCTTGCTGCTGTGTTCCCAAATGTTGCCGTATAAAAAAGCCACCACCACAGTTTAGCGAGACCTCGGCATGGTAAGAGTTTCCATGAGCATGACCTAAAGCGTCCTGTTTGGAATATTCTGCCAAGCAGGCTGCGGTGAGCAGTGCTCTATTCCAGACGTTTGCACACAGCCCTGTTCAGACTTGCCCCGTACGCAAGAAGGAGCCGCACCTTATTGTGAAATAAAGCCCTTTGAAATTTTGCCAAATGGCTGATTTTGAAAAGATTTTTTTTGGTTGCTTGGAAACCTGCTTTTATGTTACATGTTGTAAAGGTGGGGCACGGGGTCCTAGTAGGTTGGACAGGTGTGGGCGCTAAAAGAATGGAATTTGTTTCATCATTTGTGAATGTGCAGGTGATGGGAGATCAGGTTTCTCCTGCTCTGACTGTGAACCACTGTAGGAAGTAGGCATAATGTCCCAAGTGACCTGTGTATTATTCTTGCACTGAGCTGGAGTCACATAAAAAAAAGTGTCAGTAACAGTTGTAAGTGGCTTTTCCAGTGGTATAGAGTGAAAACATGGGGGTTAATGCTCCTCATAGACTTACATACACCTCTAGAGCTGAATTAGGTCTGCATGAGTTAGATAACGATGTATAGTGTTGTGCATGTTACTGAAAATATGCCATTTTGCAAAAGTAACTTAATTTTTTATTTTTTTCCTTGTTTTTAAATGTCTTATTTATTAAAACTTTTAATACTGTTTTAAAATCTCTTTTTAAAAAAAAGTCACTTTTCATTGGCATCACAGTTTAAAGCAGACTAAAGAAAAGCAGAGCTACGATGCTAGTCTGCATGGTGAGTTGTGGCGTGGGCCTGGGCCGCTGGATGTACTGCATGTTGGGCCGGAGTCACACAACAACACTTTCACCTTTGAGCTGAAAGCCCATTTGGAAGCGTAGGATTTCGGTGGGTAGATGGCGAAACTGTGGAAGCTGGAGATAAAGCTATAGGCAGCTCTGTTAGCAACAGTTAGCCTAGCGCTCCTCTTATGGACATAATGCGCAGCAATAGAGACAATAGAGCCGTTCTCCATAAATATTTTCACGCAAGAATAATGTAGCAACGGGCTCACTGAAATGTCAGTAATTGTAATTGAATTACTTAAATTCAAAAGGTACTTAGTTACGTGTTTGCTGCCAAAATTAATGTGATTACAGTGACCGGCTACTCAGCACCGCCGATGTGTCACATTACGCAAAAGCTTATAGGCCAGACCTTTCATCTTTCATCATAGCCATTAAAGTCTACAAGATGTTATGTCTTCCACAGGATCCTCACAATGAGATGAGGTCAAGGAAATACAGCTAATTGAGCCAATTAGGCCTTCAGGAAGAGTGGACTTCCCTATTCAGGGAAAGTTATGCAGTCACAGAAAGCTGAACTGGCCAGCAAGGCATAATTCAACAACACTGCCATGATCACGATGTATTTGCAGTCCTGCTCACTTTGGATTTCTTTTTTTTTGTACACAAAAAAGCCTCTGCACAGCAAACTGGGAGCATTCTCACTCATCCTAAACCCTCCACTCCCTTCCTGAGGGAGGCCTAGAAATCTCCACGCAAACACAGACATAATCATCACTGCCTGCCTGTATGACTCACCACTAAAACTCTCTGTACGGTACAGAACCACATGCAGAGGAAAGACCTCAAATGAGTCATTTCTGTTCTTAGTAATTTGGCTGATGAAGACTCTGGAGTTTAGCTCCACTCATTCACATCAAATCACAGTTTTCTCCCTTACCCCAGAGTGTGGCTGATTAGGCAAAAAGCTGTTTTTCCTCTGTAGTTTTGCGCTGAAGCTACGAGTCTAATGTAGCATGGATGCTGTGCCACAGGCATCAGTGGCCAGGAGTCCAAGTGAGCACGGTTGGTTTCTCTCTCACTTGGCCCTCCCTCTCCCCCGTTATTCAATGCGATGCTAGCCGGTGTGGACGTCTGCCAGCTGATGTGGCAGATTTGGCAGTCAGCGTTCTCCTCCAAATTGTCCATTGTCGTTGCTTTTGCAGCAGTTCGAGGAGATGCTGCGGCTCTTCACATGACTCAGAAAATGAATGAATTAATTAATTTATGGATGAATGTATGGTAGAAACGTTTAAAATCATAACACGGTGCAAAATAAATCAACTCACTGAGCAGCTATTGTTTCCTCAGAAATTCCTTTATTTTGACATGCTTAGATGAAAGAACATGTAGGTTGGTGCATGAAAAAGAAGACCCAACTGACACTCATGATGCAATGTGAAGTAGCCCTTTAAATGGTCATTTTTGAGTCAGTGGAGTAAATTCAGGTGTTAACTGATGTAACCAGATTTACAGTAAATGTTCTCCTCTAAGCATGTGTCTCTGGACTGTCCTGCAATGTTTGCACATCTTTGCACACACCTCACATTATGTTGTCAGTTGTGTAGTGTTTGTGGTCCTGTGTTTCCTGCAGCACCGTTTGGTTTCACTGTGTACTGTGTGAACTGTATATGGTTGGAATAACAATAAAAGCTGACTTGACTTGACTTGATGTTACGCTGTCCAATGAGGCGGCATTATCAGCAGTTTGAATAGATGCGTTGGAGATGACGCTAGGAGGAAGCCTATGCTCGCCTTCACCTTCCGAGTGTTGGCGGTATCGTGTGGTAGCGGGAGTCCAAGGTAACAGTTTGTGTGGTTGGGTCACATGGCTCCTTCTTGGTGATTAAACTGTTAATGCTGTTTACTAATAAACACAAAAATGTTCATCATTAAGTGAGTGAAAGTGACTCTTTGTCATTGTGAACACACTCAAGCACCACAACGAAATGTGACCTCTGCATTTAACCC
>JBBPDA010000001.1:41016597-41029579 GCA_037974385.1 Arnoldichthys spilopterus
GTGGGGTTTGAGCTTCATCCTTCACTGTAGTAGTGAAATATGGATCAGTGTCTTTATTTAGACCTGAACCTCGACGTTGTGTTAAAAATCCTCCTGATATGGCGAAAATATCACACTCTGACTGAAGAATCATGGGAAGGCTGTAGTCCTCCAGAGCTAAACTAACGGCATGTAAACGCAGTGAAGACGTTTTCTTTGCACTTATCCGGATTTCGGCAGAAAAGGACGCCAAAAAATGCTGCGTCATTTTTTGACACCATCCGAACGCGCAGCCATCCGAATGTGAGCCCCCAAAGCCTGTGTGGACGGTTTGATCTGCGCTCAGCTGAAGCCACTAATGTCAGGAAAAGGCTTCATTCAGACGTCCGTGTGGAGCAGGGCCTAATTTATGAAAGCATTTAGCCCACATTAAACATGGAGTTGATGCTGAACCCCCTCAGTCACTGTACCACTACGTTTGCAGCATCTGTTTGGGTACATGTGCTACATAAGTGCATGTTGTAAAAGCTTTAGGTTGAAATGTTGAGTACAAGGGGCTTACAGGGTTTTGACGAATGCTGCTTCACAATTTTATACAAACTCCACGCACACGATATTTTGTAGGTGCCCGTACTCACATTGAGAATCTTCTCATCCTTGCTCTCCAGACCCTGCACCAAAAGCACAGCAAAGCTGTCCGTCTGCAGAGAGGCAGTTGCACCCTTATCCCCACCTTTACCCCTCGATACGCTCAACTCGATCTGCTCTAGCCGCTCCTCTATGGACATCTGGAGAAAACATGAAGCAAAATGAAGGAAAAATAAAAGGAGAGTCACGAAAAGGCATGAACGTAAAATCACGAAAGCACAAGCTCGTATGTACGTGTGTCCAGTCATACCTCTGTAACGCTGGACCCTTGCTTCCGTTTCTCTGCTTGGCTGGGGGTTGCTCTGATTGGGGGTTGATGCCCAGGAAGTCCTGGGGCTAGAACTTTACTTTTCTGTTCATTTACAATGGGGGTCTTCACCTGGGAGGGTCAGTCAAAAGTTCCTTAGTGTAGGACATATGAGCCCAAGGAAGCATTGCATTTAGCAGCGGTCACTGTGACCTGATATTCTGCCAACAATAACCAGTAACATATTGAAAATGACTGAATTTATAGGCTGAAAATACAAACAAGTGGTTACCTTGGATACAGCAGATTCAACAGAAAGCGAGAGTGTGGTGTGCAAGTCTCGGACCAGGCACATGTGCCGCTCTGCTGTACTAACAGGCTGTGGGAGCACAAACATTTAGCGTTAGCTTTACCATCCCCATACACACAGACACCACTACAGAACGTCCTCAGAACTAAAAGCTACTGTTAAAAGCGATGCCACCAACTGACCCAAGCAAACTGCATCAAAAAAAGTTTTCGATTCAGTTGTCCATGTGGACTTTTAACTGGACATGGATAAAAAGGCAGTGGAGGCCTAGTGGTTAGGACCTTGCCCTTGTGAACTGAAGGCCTCAGGCTAAAGTCCCAGCCCGGCCACCACTGAGGTACCCTTGAGCAAGGTCCCGCCCCACTACACTGCTCCCCATACTCTTCTCATAGCTGCCCGCTGCTCTGCGTGTGCAAAGGTGATGGATTAAATGCAGAGATCGCATTTCGTTGGGCGGTAGTGTGTGTTCACAATGACAAATAGTCACTTTCAAAATTAAAAATTCTACTTAAGACTATATTCAGACCATAAACAAGTCATTGACGTTACAAAACCAGCCCAGAATACAGTAGCAATGAGGAAATTAACTCCACATCCCAGTGGTCCAGGCACACTGAGCATTTTATCACCTCCCAGAGGGTCAATCCACTGGACTGAAGCTGAGCATTTAGTGAAAGCAACCACATGCAACCCACAATCTACTAAAAACACTACACACATTTGCCCCCAACAGACAAACAAGGGTTAAGGAAACATGGCCATCACATGGGATTGGACCCTTCTGTCACGTAACAGCAAAGTTATCTTAACATCTGACTTCCGCAGATGTAAGGCTGGTCATCTCCGTCCCATAGCCACTGACCAATTTCTCTATGATGGGTTGCAGGTGGTTCCCGTAGGCCAGAAAGAGGTTCTGCCTGTCTGCACACAGAGACGCAGCCAGCAGGGGCACGGGTACAGGTGTTTCACCCTCCTTTTTGCCTCCAACACCGGACACCTGCACTGAACACACTGGAGACAATGGCTTTTTACATGGCCTGCAGGAAAAGAGAGAGAGAGAGAGAGAGAGAATACCCATCATTAAGCTGGAATTAAAACACTTATTATTGTCCCCTAACCTACATGCCTTAGCGTGTTATTACTTAAAAACAAAAGATTATAGAAGATTAATTTTCATACACGTACACACACCAGGGAGTAAATGGAGTTTCACAGTCTTCACAGAATACATTAAACTACTACACTGTGGCCTAGTGGTTAGAGACCAGGACTTGAGACTGGAGGGTGGTGAGAAAGCAGCACCTCCCCCTCCAGCATCCACGGCTGAAGTGCCTAAAGCAAGGCACCTAACCCCTTAGCTGCCCAGTGGGGGGCTGTGGGTGTGCACTTGAGTCATGGATGGATTAAACGCAAATTCACTGTTCGCAGTGTGTCAGACACAGACTACATTAAACGACTACTAATAAGCAAAGAGAAATCAATATTAACTTCAAACACAATTCAGAAATACGGTCGTGCCAAGAAACAACCAACAGAAACCGAAAAACGCAGAGAGCCTAGTAAAATGCAATGGGAGGAGAACGTTTCTTGGTGGCTATGAGGAGTGAACAAACTCACCCATTGAGAAAGTGCTCAAAGAGGTGAAGCTGCCCGTCCTTACACACCACCGCTAACCTCACGGCCTAGAGAAAAGAGGTTTTACCAGTTAAACACACATACGCTCCATACAGCCTGATTTCACTCCGTCCAAAAACACTTCTTAGATGAGCATCATGTGGGGCTCAATAGAACAATATGCATATTGGAAATGGAAAATAACATTAGAAATGGAGAGGCTTTTTGGATCCGAGTGGATATTAGAATGGGGGAAAAAACTAAAAAAACCAAGTGGTTTTACCTCATCTTTGCTGTTGGAGGTCTGCAGGTCTATGTGTTGGGGCTCGTCAGTCAAGGTGAAGGACACCACCGAGTTCTTGTCTTTGCCATCAGACCGGACCTGCCTGTAGAGCGGGGGGGGATCAAATAAAGCCCCGTTTTAAACACTGACCATATACAATATTATACAAACATACTGACCAATGACGATTCATATAGTTTAAGTATTTTAAATACAAGAAACAAAGTCAAGAGAAAAACTTTCCTTACCATACACTGAGAAGTCGATCATGAGATGCTCCAGACACAAAATAGAGACCATTACTGTCTGGTGGTCGGTTTGTGGCGAAGCACAGACTCGTTACCATAGTCGAGTGACCTGTGAACTTCTGCAAGCAGAGAATAGAACCGTTGAGCTCAACAATATAGTAAAATGTCATCGGCCTGCAAACAGCCACTTTACTGCTAAAAAATTACATCTTCATTTCCAAAATAGTTGGGATATGATAAAATGTAAATTAAAACACAACTGCATGATCCGCACCTTCTGTAAACCCATTTAACTGTAAATAAACAAATATTTATACAAAGAAACTATTGTTTGGGGGAGGAAAAGCTCATTTTGAATTTGAAATTTTTATGAATGTATTAAAGTTTTGGCAGGGCAGACCACCATGGAGCAATGTAACTGGCCAAAAAACTGGGGTTTTATCACCAACTCTTAACAACACTGTTTGGGAACTGAAGAGACCAGTTGCTGGAGTACACCTTCACAGATACTGGCTTCTAAACTGTCCTAATAAGCCAGATGATCCCTCTCCTGTTCAGCCCCTAGGTTGTGGCCTTGGGTAAAATCAGAATGCTGAAATGTATGCAAAAAAAAAAAGAAAAGAAAAAAAAGGATCAACTCTTTTTAAGGCCTTTTCTCAATACAGAAAAACTTTTTCTTGGAGGACACTCTTCCAAATTGCGATTGGTCAAAAAACAGGACAGTTAATAAGCCTGAGCCCAGAGAAAGCGAAGGCGGCACTTCTGGATCCTGTTTAAATATAGTTTCTATGTAGTTTTAACCTGGATCTGTGGATCCAGCAACAGACTGTTCATAGAAGACAGTTTTTAGTCATGGTTTAGCCTCAGGCCCGGCTTATAGCTCCGATTTTTCTAATTCTAAGTAGATGATAAAATCCTCACATTTTTTGGGATTTTATGTTGAGGAATGTTATTCTTAAAGTATATTACTGACCTGCTGCATCAAATTCAAAATTCTCCATTTCGACATTTGGTCTTTTTCTTGCAAATCGTAGCAGTTTACCCACCACGCCAACATTTTAGAAAAGAGTTGTAACATTTTTTTTTGTCAATTTAATATCTTCTAAGGACATGTTCAACATACTCTGTACACTTCCTTGGTCTCCAGGTTCCACATCTTGATGGTCATTCCAGCAGAGAGTAGGAGTGTCCCATCTGGACTGATGCACAGGCTGGTCACCGCTGCTCTGTCTGCTTTCCATTTACTAAAGGAAGATACATCACCATCAGTCAACATAATACATCGATCCGCTCTGGTTCAATACAGGAAAGTGAAAGTGACTGGACAGTGTGTTTGTTGCTACGAAACAAAGGTAAAGTGAAAAATTACATATTCATAGCATAGATTGACAAGTATTACAAGTGAAGCAATTTCTAACATTCATTCATTCATAATGGACTATTGCCGAGAGCGTGTATGTAGTAAGGGACGTTTTCGCTGGGCTGCGCTTTTCTACGGAAAAGTGTTAAACGAATATACGTTGCCTCTTAAAAATGATTAAAAAAAAATCAGAACAGCTAATGTCAAATCACCTCATTTATGCACAACATACTCTGAACACACCAGGCTGACTAGCCTAATGCAGATCCAAAAAGCCCTTCTTGAACTGATGCCGAACCCACCGTTACATGAAGATTACCATTAACTACGGCATTATAACCATACAACACTATAAGGAGTCATATGGTCACTGCAATAAAAATCATACTAAACATACAAAAAGGCTGAGCGACACGTCAAGTGCATTCGAAATTCCACAGCTCATTCTATGTCTATCTGTCCCGTCAGCTGGTTTGACCAAATATGGTCTCATTAAATTTAACTCGGTTGTGATTTCCCCTTTCGCATCAACGTTTACTATTGTTCCAATAAAAAAAACCTTAATAAATATAAATGAATAGAAGTGTTGAGACGTTACAGGAGCTACTAGAAGAATTTTAGAGAATTCAAACATATTGAGGGATCAAGTATTGCGATACAGCCTAAAAATATCAAGCATTATTATTTATAGGCCATATTACCCAGTCCAGCATACACTACAGAATGTAATGGGTGTAAAGAATCTGACGGGCTTGTGTGATTAGATAAACAGTTCCCCATAGATACTGAAGGTCCCAGGCTGAAATCTGACAAATCAGACTCAGGTGCAGCATTAACAGACCGATGAGTGACAAACTGCAGACTGTGCGCTCACACCGAAGGGATTAAGTGCAAGTGCGCCTGCTTCTTACCAATGCGTTTTGCCCGTCTGCAGGTCCCACTCCACGATGTTCGTGTCATCAGAGCCGCTGTAGAGAAGCGAGTTTTCTGGGTGCCACTGGATACTGTTAACACCTCCACTATGCCCACCATCCTGAGGGACAGGAAGTGGTATCTGAATAAGTCTGTGGTTCCTGTAGCATTTTTGTGTACATAATATGTTCTGCGTAGTGGCAAAGTGTGGGGACAGGTGAGCGGCTGCACCATACCAGTGTGCAGTGGAGATCGCCTTTCAATGTGCTGTAAATGAGGACTGTGCCCGCAGCTGTGCCCAGCGCCAACAGATCGGACTGCTCCACAGTCTGTCCCGCCTCCGATTTCCTCTTCTTCCTCTGAGGACCCTCCTACAAACACACACAAACAGACCCCCCCCAAATGTTATTGAGCTCCCAAAAAATACAAATAAGGCACATTTATCACAAATAATATCTTGGTACATAAAGAGTGACTTAGTGAAGTTTACTACATTGATCGTGCAAAACCTCACATATTGCACTTGAAAACCACTTCCCATCTACACTTACCCAAGCTACAGCCTTTAAAACAGAAACCAGCCTCAGTTATGGAGGCATCTGCACTGGACAATGCAGCAAAGTCTAAAAGTCTCAAAATGGCCCATGGATGCTTCCAAGACTTAAACACTTACAGCTGAACAACTTTAATGCACAAGTCACTGTCCAGTAACAGGATAAGGTCAAAAGTATATGTCCTATCATACAATTCCCACTAATGATAATTTGCAATAGTGTGATATTGATGATCTACATGTTCTTACATATGTATCACAATGGAGGCACATCACACATCTGCATTACTTAAACATTTGCACTTTTATTATTATTATTTTTTTTTTACATAATTTCCATTTCTCTCCTGATGTAAGATCTATGTGAATACTGTTGTTGGCACTTTTACTAGAATTTTAATCTGTGAATAAAACTCATACGCTACTTTGGTAGTGTTCATAAAAGGTGTAGTTTAGTCATTGATAGTGGTCAAGATTTTTTCCTTCTTTTTTTAGATCAATTCACTTAAAATTCAGTTGTTTTGCACAAACAGATCATCAGTTAAATTAAAATCTAGTTAATTAATTAAGCATACATCTCAGCATTCCGTTCTTACCAAAGAACAAACCCTACATAAGAAATTATTGATGAATATCAGAATCTTGATGAAAATTGAAATTAAAGCAGTGAAGTTTCAATGAGGCCTAGTGTAAAGAGATGCATGCGGATGGGGGGAAAAAAGATGCCACTGTGTATATGGTTTATATTGTTAGGTTTATTGTTTAGTGTTAGTTTCCTATTTATTATTATTTTCACCTGCTTACATTTTACAATACATAGTTATTTCTTTTGTAATTTTTTACTACTTTTACTACCTTTTTAACTGTATTATTTATATATAAAAATAACGCAGTCTCAGGCAGGATCAGGGTACATTTCACTACATGTTGTACTTGTATAACTATATATGTGACAAATAAACCTCTTGAATCTGGTCTCAATAAATACCATGAACTATTGTTCTAGTCCAGATCACCTGGCCTTAGTGAGAGGAACAGCAGTAAAAGTAGAGTTGGGCTGGACCTGCCTTTCAAATACCTGTGGACTCCAATCCCAACTATTCACTAAAGTGACCAATCAAACCACATTACTGCCCCCAAAACTGTCTGGGTTACAGTCCATTCCTAGGCCCCTTCAGATCATCAGTGAAAGCTCTTGATTTTACCCTGCAACTGCACTATATTACTATAGTAACGGTGCAGAAACGCCGAGAGAGGGGCTTCGAAATGACCCCCAACCACATAACTTTACGATCTACCACCACAAGTGACAAGTTCATACAAAACAAGCGCACATTAACGCGAGTCGTGGCCAACAGGCCTCCCCCAAAAACGAAAAAGTCGAAACGAAAAACACTGGTGTCTAAAAAACAACCCGGAGCCATCTTAGTGGCGAACATGTGCCACGGACCACATGTGCGTTTCACTGCGAGGCTAACGGCTAACAGGCTAACGTAGGCCTCTCCGGCTAACGCGATGCTCGGGGGGGCTCACTAATATACGCACACGCGCCACATATACGCAGAAACACACACACGCCGTTACCGAGCCCGATTCGCTCCGATCACACCGGTAAAACGAAAAGAAGGTGAACGTAGAGGTTTTTATTTAGCCGTCGTTATCCTAGCCTCCAGCGGTCTCCGGCTACGTTACTTAGCACTAGTCTCTATAGCAACGTGAGAATTCCTCTGCGCGAGCTTTAGCGGCTGCGATCAAAAGGTTTCTGGTGGTTTTTTGTTAGTCTGTAACGGATTCACAGCTTTGCGCACCTTGGTCGTCCGGCACGGGCCCCACGCCACGCAGCTACAGGCGGCGCTGAGGCGAGCGGAGGGCGCGTATTCCTGCCGGAGACTTGCGCCTGCGCCGCCGCCGCCATCCGTATCCCATATGCGAAGACGGCCGTCGTGGGCGCAGGCGGCCAGGTACTGCCGCCGCGGAGCTGGCGAGAAAGCGCAAGGGAGCGCGAGCGAAATCAAAGGTGGAGAACAGCCGCCGTCTGCCGCCATCGTTGCACGACTCTCTGTCTCACACACACACTGTCTGCGTGCGTAGCCGTACGATCGGTGGTAGACACGTGGGGTATTACGGAGAGACGGGCAAGTGAGGGCGCATGCGCCGGAGCTGAAGAGGCGTGTGTCTGGGCCCTGTCATGCTCTGTGGGCGTGTCCACATCCTATAGAATAGAAATAGAATAGAATAGAACTGTATTGGGGTAATTTACTTGCTACAGCAGCTGAGAAAGAAACACACACACACACACACATATATATATATATACACAATTACATACTAAATATATGTATACATAAAATAAAATAAAATCAAACTATATACACACACAACATTTAGTTTTAACAAAAGTCGTTAAAAAATAAGGAAACAAATATCCATCCATTAATCCATTTTCTAAACCGCTTCTTCTGTTTCCGGGTCATGGGGAAGCTGGAGCCAATCCCAGCTGACTCCAGGGCCAAGGTGGGGTTCACCCAGGACAGGAGGCTCAACCCATCACAGGGCAACACACAGACAGACAACCATTCATACACACATTCACACCTACAGGCAATTTAGAGCATCCATTCAACATACTGCAGCCTTTGGACTGTGGGAGGAAACCGGAGAACCTGGAGGAAACACACACCTGCACGGGGAGAGCTTGCAAACTCCACACAGAACCAAGGACCTTCTCACTGTGAGACAACAGAAACAAATATAGCAAATATAAAAGTGTAAAAGTGATATTGCACAGATTATTGCACATTGCTCGGTGATTGCACAGTGACTGTGTTGCATTATGAATAAGTTAAATATATTGCACAGATAAAAATACAGCTGAGTTTTTTTTTACCAATAGAAAAAAATCATTATACAACCAAATAATTAAAAAAGCAGGCAAACAAATAAATTGATAAAACAGTAAACAAATAAATAAGAGTTTGTGGAGAAACTTCAGATCACAGAGGCAAATACATATATAGTTAATAATCATTTGTCATTGTGAAAACATCACATATATATATATACTTTGCAGATGGCACTACGTATTCAGGCATGTAGTATTGTAAAGCATGATTAATCTCTTAGGAGACTGCATTCACTCTGCCCCACAGTTCAATGTCAGTGTGCCACTCTTGGCCTGTGCATGGTGATCTTAAGCTTGTGCACAGCTGTTCAGTCACTGATTCCGATGTTTATTTAATAATTACATAAAAACTAAATTAATCAACAAAAACACATATATAGTAAAATTAAATTATAAACATGACGAACCTAGAAGCTGCTGCTGGATGAAGATGCAGTGAAGTTGTCTTTTGCTTGAGAAAGGTCAGAAGCTAGTAACTTAGTCCCACCTGGTGGTCACTCTCGGTACTGCAGCCCTAATGTTTGTCGCCCGGCTTTGGCGTAAGAAGCCAATATGGCGTCGCCCTGTGAGAGTCATGCTGCTTTTCATTTTCTTCACTCACTAGAGGTTACTCGATTTTGGGATCCTCTTCAGTTCGTTCTCCTTTAACCGGCCAGCGAGACATTTTCTTCCTTTGTGTGCGATTTGACTGGACCTGCATGCAGGTGGGCAGAGACTCAGTTCACTGTACCTTTGCATTGATTTGCGTTTCAAACATTAATATTTTACACATGCTGAAGTGTTTTAGAGGAAGGAAACATACTTTCCCTCAGTTCCGCTTTAAGATAAGACCATTTAAGATGTAAACTAAGTTATTTCGAAGATTAATGTGAAATAAAATTGTAGAGAAACTCAGACTAATTTCTTTACAGTGGTAGTGAATGGAACCAGGTGTCACATGTACAGTACAGATCTAAGCACTGTATTTATTAATTTTGGGACTATGTTGCCTCTTTTAAAATAGGTCTCAATGGTTTTAAATAAAAGCACGATCATTAAACAATGACTGAGTTCGAGATGGTTCCTTACTTAATATACAATGCCCTAGTTATTAAAACTAGGTTATTAAATTTGATCAGTCCAGTATGGGACATTGGCTGTGTATGTCCCTCCTGCTGCTAAAACAGCTCTGACTGTGGTGCACTGTGTTCTGACCTCTTTCTCTCAGTCAGCGTTAATGTATTGTGCAACAGTAGCTCATCTGTCAGACAAGCTAGCCTTTACTCACCACATGCACCAGTGAGCCTTGGGTGCCCATGACCCTGTCATGCCATGGATGTCTTTTGGTAGGTACTAATGCACCTAATGCACTACTGCATACCTGAACACTCCACAGGATCTGCTGTTCTAAAGATGCTCTGAGTCGTCTACAGCTTCACAATAAGTCCCTCAAATCCTTACACTTGGCCATTTGTAATATTTGCAACACATCAACTTTAAGAACCGACTGTTAACTTGGTGTCTAATATATCCCACCCCCTTGACAGGTGCCATTGTAACGGAATAACTAGAGAGTCAATGCTATTCACTACCTGTCAGTGGTCTTAATGTTATGGCTGATCATGTGTATGCACTGTTGCAGATCCAGGCACTGATGGAACCTGTATTTTTTTGTAGGGAACCAGGCAGTGGATTCATAATCCATCGTTCTGTGAAGGAGCTTCTAGTGGCCGTCTGGTTCCTATCACCACTGCTGTGAACACGTCCTCTTTAACAGCTTTTACCAAGCACCCTGGTGCACAAGCAACAGTCTCTTTACCTTTGACAGTCTCTAACACCACCGTCTCTTTGCAGGCGTTAACGACACCTTGGTGATTTTGTCTGACGTTGCTGGGGTTCTTCTCACAATGACGCAAAGACTATCCAGATTTTGTGCTGCTTATCTGAGGCCGAGCATCAAGCATGTTGATAAAAGCATTGCCCCAGCTGTTTGGACATGTGGCATGAAGGACTTTGGAACAGGTCCTAAAAGTTCAGATGGAGACGACCGTGGCCCAGAAGCACTGGAATCACCTGGCCCAACACTTTCACACCCCTCTCGGAGAGCTTCTCTGTTTGGGACACGGCGACCCTTGTCACCTTTAGAGCGGGTCAGTCAGCTACTGCCGCAGGACTCGCTGAGCAAGGAGGTATGGGAGCTGAGAGATAAAACGTCCCTGGAAGAAGCCGGAACAGAGGAACAGATCCAAGGACAGCCTGTTGTAGGTGGGGTGGGCAATAGGATGATGTATTATTCTTATTGTGGCACGTTTTGTGTTAAAATTCATAGCTTATTTTTCGAAATCGCTATTTTAGTTATTTTCAGACCTGCAATTTCTATTGTATCCTATATGCCTACGTCAGGTGCCCACTGGTCCTACACGGATGGGTTAAATGCAGAGGTCACATCATCGTGGTGCACTGTGTGCCGTGCTGCGGTGTGTTCACAATGACAAATAATCACTCACTTTAATTTTCACTTGCCTGGCACATTACATATGGCACACAAGCATGTGGCACAAAAGTCTGAAAAAATGACTTTTTTGAGATTTTTTTTTGGCTAAACAGGGAATTTTAATCATCCCAACCATCAGGCCACCACTGGGACTTTTATTTTGTCATAACCTTGTTAAACATGCTGCTACTTTTTAAATGGCGCGTTCTGTCCGTTCCAACCTGCTCTCAATGAAAACGAAATGTGAAATGTAACGTAGAGAATCTCAGACTGATTTCTTTACAGTGGTGGTGAATGGAACCAGGTGTCACATCTACAGTGCAGATCTAAGCACTGTATTTATTAATTTTGGGACTATGTTGCCTTATAACTCCTTAAAAATAGGTCTCAATGGATTTAAATAAAAGCACGATCAATGACTGAATCCGAGATGGTTTCTTACTCCCTATACAATGTCCTAGTTTTTAAAACTAGGTTATTAAATTTGGTTAATAAAGTTATTAAATTTGATCAGTCCAGTATGGGACATTGGCTGTGTAGGTCCCTCTGACTGCAGAGGTGATGTTATGTATTTCGAAAATAGAGAAACAGCAGTGATATTTTTGCCGTGTCGCCCGCTCTGTAGGTGCAGATGTTGAGAGACCCAGGGATGACGGTAGAGATGCTCACATACAAGACGGTGCTGAATTTCAAGGCGAGGAGCAGAGCAGGACCGTAGGAAAGGAGAGGACGATGTGTTTTGGGGAGGCACTGCTGGCAGAGTATCGCCGTAACCGAAGGCTGCAGTTCCGGAAGATGTTCCAGCTGCAGGAAGGAATGAAGCTGCAGAGTAACTGGGGGATTGTATCTCACCAGGCTGTCGCGGGACACCCTGCTGGAACTGTCCTGCGCACCAGCCTGGGGCTCCCGATGCTTTTCCGCAGGCCCAGTCTGGAGGAGTTTACTCTGTTCATGAAAAGAGGGCCCGCCATCGCATATCCTAAAGTAAGAGTACGGAGTCATCCACACAGTGAATTCCATGGCCAGTCTGGTTCCCTCCTTTTGGTTTGGTCCATTGTCAAACATACATTATGGAAAAACCCCTTTTTTTTGGGGTGGGGGGGGGTCATCTTTATCTTTCAGTTCTTGCGTAATTTTTCAGTTGTTTTGCAGGACGCCAGTGCCATGTTGATGATGATGGACGTTAGTGAGGGAGACCGTGTGCTGGAGTCCGGCTCAGGGTCAGGAGCTATGAGCCTCTTCCTCTCCAGAGCAGGTGTGCAGCTTTTTGGCCCCTATTCGGTCTGGACTCGGTTTAACGTTCTAATGAGGTAAATGAAGTATCAGAGGAAAAAGTGCAATTTCTGCCCTGGGATTAGGGATTCGAAGTGAAAGTTACTGTCATTGTGAACACACTCAAGCACCACAACAAAATGTGACCTCTGCATTTAACCCATCACACGTGCACACGTGG
>JBBPDA010000001.1:41029679-41043379 GCA_037974385.1 Arnoldichthys spilopterus
TGCATTTAACCCATCACACGTGCACACGTGGAGCAGCAGGCAGCTACCAACAGCGCCCGGGGAGCAGTGTAGTGGGAAGGTACCTTGCTCAAGGATTCCTCAGTAGTGCCCAGGCAGGGACGCGAACCTGTGACCTTCAGGTCGCAAAGGCAGCGTCCTAACCACTAGGCCACCACTGCCCAATCGTTTGTTCACCATTTGTTGATTTGTTGTATAGTTTGTTCACCATCAAACAAGTGGTAAATTGTCTTCCTTTTTTTTTAAAGGACAGGCTTTGGATTTCACTTGAGCTTTGCTAAAATCCAAAACGGGGAACTCATGGCCACCACTGGATCACAGCTCAGCTGTCTCATTATATGCTTAACGAAAAACCGACGGGAGGGGAAGACATGACTGTCTCTCACCGAGGGTTTAATTGGTAATCACCTAGAGAACAGGTTGACCATTTACCAAACATATGAGCCTAGTTCCTCTTACTCTCCTCTGTTTAAGTGCTAAAAGGAGAATAGTAAAGCTCTTGGTGGCCCCCTACAGGCCAGAACCAAAGTGACTAGTGAAGACTGTCACAACAGTGAGTCATTTTATTCGATGAGTCAAAGAGTTGTGATCACACGATAGGAGCTGTGGGAGGACTTGCGGCTGGTGGGCCCCACAGTCCCTCCTACTAGACACTGCCTCTCCCACTATATGTTTGGCTCCTGACGGCAGTGACACTTACCTCCACATTTTTGTGTTTTCCCCACTGTGACACACCCACCTCCACGCAGGAGAAACCTGCAGGGGGGGCATCCAGGACACTTATCTACAGCATGTAAATGTATAGAACTGATTTTGAACCGGACTGAAAGTTTTGTGTGGTTGTAGCATCACTGTTTTATCTGTGTTCTCCCTCAGTGGGCTCTAAGGGCAGTGTGCTGAGTGTAGAGGTGAGGGAGGACCATCACAAACGCTCCATGTTAAATTATCAGCGCTGGCGTTCCAGCTGGAAACTCCGCCGAGGAGAAGAGTGGCCTGATAATGTTCACTTTCATCATGGTGACCTGATCAACTCCGACCCCTTGCTTGCTGGACAGAGCTTCAATTCGGTAAGAGGCCAAACTGAGAATTTGCACACACAGTATTAAAACTTTGTGTAGAGCACGTCTCTTATAAGCAACACAGCTCCAAGTGCATGACAGAAATGATATGCAAGAAAATAATAACTGCTCAGGGCAGAGTTCTGCATAGGCCAAGGCCAAGGTCTGTCTGCCTTAGTCTTAAGGCCAGACGCCCCAAAACTAGAGCTTAAAACAAACCTCCACAGTCGAGTTATGGAGCCTATGGCGCAATATGGCAACGTCAAGAATTCATGGCTTCATTTAACTGTGAATTCTATTTGTTTTTGTGTTCAATGGCTCCTATTAAGTGTTGGGTGACATCACTGCTGCCTCCCTTCACAGTGCTGTAATTATGTGTGCAGAGGTTAAAGGGGAATCCCAATTGATTTTTTTCCTCAAATATATATGGCAGTGGTGGCCTAGTGGTTATGGGCTTGACCATGTGATCGGAGGGTTGCAGTGCCAATATAACCATAGTCTTCCATTCAAACTAGTGAATCTAATCACCTCGCCCTACTTTTAATGTAACAGTAGTAAAATAGCTGTAATTAATATATATGGAGGTACGATTATGCCTTAAAACGCCTCTCCTCCAATAAAACATTTTAAAATACACATCTCAAACAGCGGTTTGGGTATCAGGCAACATAATCTTAACATTTCCATTTGGCAGATTCTTATGGGGGAGATTTAGCATTAAGCTCTTCAGACGTCTGGTTCCTTAACTCTAAACAGGGCGAAGATTTTCACGTTGAATTACTGTGAATGACATCTTAAAACACTTAATTATGCAGATATTTCCTTCCACAGCACAAATCAAATGGAATTTCCAATCACAGTCCGGCTTGAATCTAATCTCTTTACCAGGAGAGATGACTTTATGTTCATGGTTGTTTCAGGTTGCTCTGGATATGGTCAACCCCCATTTGGCACTGCCTGCAGTAGTCCCTCGTCTTCATAATGGAGCCGTGTGTGCCGTCTACCTCGCTAAGTAAGTAGTGCGTTTGTCCATCCAATCACAAATTCTCTGACCAGGGCCAAAACGTCCAACAGGACAGCGTTAACATCCTGGCTGGTGTGACGGGCCTTAAAACAGCTTCTAGGCAGAGAAACGCTGGTTTACATGAGTGGTTTCTCCTGTTCATGGCAGTATTACACAGATTATTGATTTAATGGAGGGACTACGGTGTTCCACTCTTCCTCTGGTGTGTGAACGCATCATCGAGGTGCAGTACAGGGATTGGCTGCTGGCCCCATCACTCAAAAAAGATGGCACCTTCAACCAGCGGAAGCCTGTAAGCGAAGAAACCATGGATATCGTGACAGATGACGACTCTAATGGTGGAGAAGATGGTAAAACGTCCGTTTTCCAAATGTATTTCAGTAGTTTTTTTTCTAGCTGTCTGTTTTAAATGGAATTGTACATCATGTGCAGTTGTTGACATGGCTAATTAGTTCAAAATTGTAATTCATGTGTTTTCCATAAGAACTCACCGGTCAAAAACAGGCCCTGTTTGGGAGCGTCCCGTACATTGCTCGGCCTCACCCTGAGCAGCTTGCGCACACAGGTGAGTTGAGACCTCTACTTGTGTAGACCCTGTATGACGGGTCCCAAACCTTGTTTTTCCCTACACTGACACACCAAGATTATTTTGCTAACGAGTTGAAATTGCAAAAACATGCGCAGGATTGAGTGGCACTGGGCTAAAACACATTTTTCACTAATTGATAAACTTCTAGACCCCCCCGCAGTTATTTACATGCAATATCGCATATTGACATCACCCTACATTTCTAGGCTTTGGTGCCAAATGTGGGTAGTGGTGCAGTGGTTAGGACACTGCCTTTGTGACCTGAAGGTCGCAGGTCCCAAAGGCAGCGTCCTAACCATTAGGTCTTCACTGCCCAATGAAATTACTTCACTGCGAGTTTGTGATTTAGGGACGTAGTACGCATGATGCTTTTGTTCGCTGAAAGTCGCCATTACTTCTTTGCTACTTCGTCGTCATCGTCGTCCTTCGAGCTTCAGTAAACGAACAACTAAAGAACTTCACAAAAGCAAACATGTCTTGGCTAAAATCACCCAAATTGAAATGTAAAAGATTTTGGCCAAACCATCGATTTAAGCATCTTCGTAGTAAAACTACAGACCCTTTCGTAGCACGTGATTTCAATACTGTACCCTTGATTTCAAATGGACACATTTTCTTGTTTTTCCAACATTAACATCTATCTCTAATTCCAGCCTTCCTCGTGAAATTGCGGAAGATCCTGAAATAGCTCGACTGTACCGTTCGTCCTGAAGACCCAAATGAAGACCTGCATGTTTTAACAAAGATTTCAAACAACACAGAGCTCTGTGTAAAGACCTAAGGAAACATTAAATTCGTTTTGAAAACCAGGGACAACAAATGAGCAGGTTTGATGAATTTATTCATGTGTGTACATGCAACAAATGAGCCAATAAGGAGAAGCAATTCATTCAGTCTTAGTAAAACTAACATTTTGGACAGTTGTAAAGTCCAAGGCACAAGGTGGCATCACAAATATGACTGTACGTGCACAGAATGTGAACATTTTAGTGGCATATAGAGAAGCATCAAAGCACTTCATAAATGAGTCATAGTGAAAGGCATGTGATACAGGACAAATTGTGTACTCCAGTATATAAAGCTTTTGCACATTAATTGATTCTGGACAGTCATACAGTGAGAGAAACTAAGTTTTTACAAGCCTGACGGCCTTTAAAGGCAGGGATGTGGAAAAACTACATCATTAATACAGTGGGATGCCAAAGTACTGTTGCTGGAAGTAGGAATGGTCAAGAATACCCAAACGTAAAGTTCTACTTCTCTACACTGACTGCACAATTGACCCAAAATTCTTGCCATTTACACACTGTAGCTTTTGTTGCCAATTACAGGGTGTTGTAAAGGGATAACGGGTTGCAATCATCTAGGATGTAATCTACTCCTTGTCGATCCAGTCCATGGAATAGTCAGGACCAGCTTCACTGTCCACATCACTCCCTACTCCTAAATCAAAATAAAAGGAGGGGAAGAACCCTGAAGCACTGCACAGCACCATAATGCAGGGGTTCCTAACTCTGGGGTCCAGATGTGGTCTCAGGAGGGTCACAAGAGTGATTCTTCAAAGACATACACCTTGTCAAACAGAGAAAGTCAATTTGACAAGTGCATGCAAGCACAGCTGAATAGCTCCTCCTACAGGCCAATGTAAGTTATCAAATTCTAGCGGGTGAGGTCGTTTCCCAACTTTGGTCCCCGATTCGATTAGTCAAAGGATTAGCAAGCTTTCCCCCCAGTTGATGTGAGCATGTTGGTTTTTTTCACAAAGCTGGATTTCATAGTTAGCTAGATAACTTAAGCCAGTGTTGTAGAAATGGAAAGTAATATTCCTAATGGCTTAATTCCTCCAGCTAAACCAAGATAATAAAAAAAACAACAACCCTGCTTTGTGGAAGAACCAACCAAGACTTGAACTGGAAGCCACTGCCGCTCTTGTGGCGACGTCTATTAACATTAGCTCAATTCTAAAACCTGCCACTAGAGTGCACTACACACTCACCCACCTGCTGCATTGTCACTGCAGTAGCAGACGGCCTTCTTGCCGGGCCGGTGGGAAGGCTTGGGCTTGGACTTGGAAACTGGTGTGGCCTCCAAGCTGAGGTGCAGTGCCAGGGGGGAGGAGGTCATGGACCAGAGGACAGAGGCCTTCTCACAAAGCGAGCAGGGTTCAGGGGAGGCAGCAGGGCCGCGGGGCATGTGCACCACATCCTTGTCTCGATACTGACGCTGCGCGCCACTGTGGTGCTCTGCGCGCTCGCGTTGCCAGATGGAGTGAGATGGTACTATGGCCATCACCTGATCTCTCGCACACACAAAACAGAATGAATGGGTGGATGACCAGGTTTGATTGCATCAGTAGTTTGCAATTAAACTTGGATGACATAACGGCATTAATACAATAGCATTAAAGCAATAACAGACCAGACATGATCTAGGACAAAGCTACTTTGCACTGGATGTAAAAAGTCATGGAATTGTATGATTGCCAATCAGCACCATGCAAACTGAATCTTCACACTTGCCTTGGACTTGTTAGTGGTGTCAAATGAAGGGCTTAGGTGGTGACACTGAGAGACTGGGTCTTGAAGGGCTTGAGACCAGCACATTTTAGTCATGTTCCTGCCCCGACACACCTACTAAATCTAATTACTTGAGGTATTTTGTATTAAAGTGTAAATGGGTGGCAGTGGAGGCCTAGTGGTTAGGACACTGCCCTTGGAAACTGAAGGTTGCAGGTTCAAGTCCCGGTTTAGGCATTACCGAGGTACCTTTGAGCAAGGTACTGTCCCACAACACTGCTCCACATCTTGGAAGTCGCTTTGGATAAAAGTGTCACCCAAGTGAGTAAATGTAAATGGCTGCATTGGTTCTAAGTTTGCATTACTTGTCAGCCGTGCTGGTCACAGGATCAGGGCAAAACTAGAGGGGGATGCTCTGGATAACATGTCTTGGCTGACTGAATTCTGAGGTAACGAGGAAATGGACTGACGAGATTTTTCCACCACACTCTTAAAACGTACCTCATTAAAGACGGGTCAAGTTTCACTTACACCCAGCAACTGCGTAACAAAGTAAATGGAGACGTCTTGTAGAATGTAACAAGGATGGTGGAATGTGGGGGTACCTCCTCACAGCAGCGGCGGCTGACGGCAGCGCGGTACTCGATTCGAGCCCACAGCTTGTCCCTCTGCTTCAAGAAGTGTGGGAAGAGCTTCCTCCAGCTTTTCCCCAAAGCCCAAGGAAAGATCTCGTACTTTGCTTCCTCTTCGTCCTCCTCCATGGTGTTCGCCAGGTATCTACAACACGCAGTGATGTATTAATTAAATGACAAATAAATTGAAAACTCAATTCTCCAATACTTAAAAGCGCTTTTAACCCTCAAATTCCCCTTTTTATGAAATTTGGTAATATTTGGGGAACTGGCTCCTGATCACTTTGTCAGTCAAAGAAATAACTGGTTTGCACTCACACTTCCTTCAATGAAATGCAGAAAGTGCCAGAACTTACAGAGCGATAAAGAAGTTCAACCTGCTGTGCTCAGTGAGGCTGAAGCGGGCTCTCTTGAAGTAGACGAAGGTCATGGCAAGCAAATACTAAAAACACCACAATCAAAATACAGGACAGTTTAGGAAACGTTCTACTGTAAACTTGCATTTTCTATTGCAACATGACAGCAAATACAACCTGATTCCCAAACAGATACTTGGGCTGAGCTTTCCAGCAACTTTACAAGCCACCTGGTCTGCAAATACCTTGTCTGTAAGTTTGCAACAACAGTCCATCCACAAAAAATCCTGAATCAAGTCGTCATCTGAGGAAAGAAATGGCACATGAGGGGAAGAGAGTCGCATCGTTGCCGGTGAACATTCACACTCACCAAACAGCCTGAAGAAGGCAGCCATCTCTTGACGCTGTATAACCAGGGTTGGACCCCACGGTTGTTCGCACGGTCGGGGCATTTCGTCTCGTTTTCGGCCCTGTTGGTGCTGGGCTTTGCCCGGTGGGCCGCGGGCCTCCTGGAGCTTCGGCCGCTTCATGCGGAGGCCTCTGCGGAGCTGCAGGTTGAGAGCCGCCGCAGGCCGGATCCGCAGAGTGACGGAGGGAGGCGTCTCGCCCCAGGTGTGCTTCATCATCGTTTAACCGAGCCCTCTAAAAAGGCTTACGTCGGCCTGTGGAAGGAAAAATGACATCTCTGCTGGGCAAAGGAGCGATGTTTGTTAATTTTTTTTTGCAAACAAAACCAACCACCCAACAAACAAAAAATACTGATTATATTAGAAGGACAGAATGTTTATTTCGCTTATAGGAGCTTTGGTAGAATGACAATTAAAGCTGAAAATATATTATTGCTATTATTATTTATTAAAGTTTAAATCTTGCTAAAACTCGCCCGTGTTTTTCCACAGCCGGTCGAAGTTCAGTGGGTTATCGTTCGCTATCAATAGCTGTTTGTGTGACCGAATCATTTTAATATACAATTCGAATAGTAAGAAGATGTAGCTTACCACAACGTTTATTATATATATATTTTCTACAATTTATTGAGCTTTCCGAAATGGCAAACTTCAGGATAAACCCAAGCCGACTGTGATGCTAAATGCTAACTGCTAGCTGAAGTCTAAACAACAGATTAGCTATCGCTACCTACGGGTGACTAATGTTGTGGGAAATAAATCGTAATAACTGTGTTATTTTTACGCATAACACCAGGGATTAGGATTTAAGCAGCGAAGTATTTGTAAAATATTCGACTCAAACTCAGAAAAAAAATCGATTTTATGGAGTATATGACGTTTGTTGGCGGCCGAGAGCAGGAACTCGCAGACGACCCTGCACACGCAGCTCCTCTCTGCACGTGCAGCATTGCCAAGAGCCTAGAATGAAAGTGCAATTAGGTCAGAGGTAATATTTCTTAAAGGTCTTTCGAAATTGCACGTTTTGCTTGAAACAGTGTCTCAACATTGTACTGCAATATTATTGTGTAAGGGTAGAGAATATGGACAAAATATTAGTAAGGTATATTGGTATATTATACCAATGCTTGAAGGCTTGAAATATGCATTATCACCATGCTCATGGTTATTTGTATCTATATAATGTAGTATGCATTATTACATGACATAGTTGTATTGATCTATAGAATGTAGTATGCATTATTGCATGGTACATAGTTGTGTCTATAGAATGTAGTATGCATTATTACATGGCATGTAGTTGTATTGATCTATAGAATGTAGTATGCATTATTACATGGCATGTAGTTTTATTGATCTATAGAATGAATGTAGTATGCATTATTGCATGGTACATAGTTGTGTCTATAGAATGTAGAATGCATTATTGCATTTCACAGTTGTTTGCATCTGTAGAATATAGTATGTATTATTGCATTGGGCATAGTTGTTTGCATCTATAGAATGTATGCATTACTACATGGCATGTAGTTGTATTGATCTATAGAATGTACTATGCATTACTGCACTGCACATAGTCGTATGCATCTATAATGTAGTATGCATATATTTAAGAGGCTTGAAGTATGTAATTGTTCAGTTTTTCAAAAATGTACATTCACTCCAGCCATCCATACAGTCATGGAAACCAAGCTGCAAAAAACAGTCCGTTTTCATATCATAGTTTTTGTGACATCACATCAATCCTATAACGTCCTTATTCAGCCTACAGCAGTTTACCTCCACCCCTTCACCCTAAAGTTCAGTGTTTCAGCCCTATTGCTGCCTTTTGAATGTGCTGCAATACAGGCCAGCCAATCAGAAAACAGATCATTTACATTTGTCAGTCTTAAAGACAGAGTCTGTGTAGTTCTATTTGTAGAGGTTGCAAAATGGTAATGTACATGTTATCTTATATGTATCATGATAAATAATGACACATATAAGATGGAATTTTAATTATCCACCATAATTTCTCTGTGGGGATAAATAAAGTGTTTTCTTACATACACCCAGGCAAACATAATGGAGATAATGAAATTGTAGGAAAATGCAGAATATGGACCCTTTAAAAAATGTCCTGGCCAATTAGGCTTTAATGGTTTAAGATTGGCCAAAGTAATTTGACTCTTGACCTTGATTCCTTAATATAGTATTATTTTCCTATTTGTACTTTTATAGAGTATTGTTTAAATAAAAAAATATACTTTTTGTCAATTATATTTTCAAGAGAAATTTATTTTTTTACTGCTTACACCTTAATTTAGACTTGTACACTAGACTAGTAGTGTGCATCTGTAAGACATAGTATGCATGCATGTCATAGAATATTGTATGCATTGTAAAATGACATGAAGCATCTTTTAAAAAAACTTTGCACATTATGTAGTACACATTTGGAGTGTGTATTTATGGTATGTAGTATGCATTATTCATTATATATTGTTTGCTATGTGTCTGTAGTATGCATCTATAGAATGTAGTATGCACTTCTATATCAAATTGTGTAGATCTGAAGTATGCAGTATGAATTGACATCTAGTATGCATTTATTGAATGTAGTATGCATCTATAGTATGCATTGGTGTTTGTGAACTATGTATCTTCATACACAGTGGGAGTGTAGTGAGCATCAAGACAGTCGGTCAGTGAGGGGTCACTACCTTTGTCTTTAAACGTTTGAGAGTGTGCTGGACAATGGAAAGCACCAGAGTGTAAAGCTGAAAGCAGTTTTATTCAGTTTTAAAGACGTAAAGCAGGTCAATAGTAGGAGAAGAGCTGTGTGCAATCAGATGGAACCACATCATTGGTCTGTTAACAAAAGTGCATGTGCTTGCAGCTGTCCCTCGCGTTTTTCCCATGGAACAGCAGACGAATGGCCATGGCCTCGTACTTGCTCGCTTGGTGCAAGCAGTTTTGCTTGAAATGCTGAAATGTCTTGCACATGGCTTTTATTTCCTAGAAAAAAAAGTAAAAAAGCTCAGTCGCATGTGTAATCATTGTGATCAATCATGTGATCAAACCAATTAGCCATAACAATAACACCACCCACAGGTGAAGTGAATAACATTGAATATCTAGCTATTTCATTACAATGGCACCTGACAGGGCGGTGGGATATTAAGGCAGCAAGTGAACAGTCAGTTCTTGAACTTGATATGCTGGAAGCAGGACAATGGCCTTATTGTGATGGCTACACAACGAGTCAGATCGTCTTCAAAACGTCAGCTCTTGTGGAGTGATCCAGGTTTACGGTAGTTTGTACCTACCAAAAGTGATCCAAGGAAGAACAACTGGGGAATCAGCGACAGGGTCATGGGCACCCAAGGCTCACTGATGCATGTGAGGCTAGCCTGTCTGGTGTGATGCCACAGAAGAGCTGCCGTAGTTTATTTATTGTTATTTATTGTCACAGCATATTTGCACATCTCCTCCTCCTCATCCACTGCACTGAACGTTGTCTTGTCTTGTCTTGTATTCTTGTCCAGTTTTTGTTTTAGTGTAGTTGTTAAGTTTAGTTTAGTTTAAATTTAGTTGTATTTTTGCTCTTGTGTTTTGTCATGTTTGCACTTGTGCTCCTGTCTGTCTTGCTTTTGTGTTGCACCATGGACCCGGAGGAACATTGTTTCGTTTTTACTGTGTATACTGTGAAAAAGACAATAAACCTACTACTACTACTACTACTACTACTACTACTACTAATGCTGACTCTGATAGAAAGGGGTCAGAACACACAGTGCAGCACAGTCAGAGCTGTTTCAGCAGCAGGAGGGGGAACTACTCAGTATTGGGCAGGTGGTGTTAATGTTATGGCTGACCAGTGTGTGTATGATGTAGTATGAAAAATGTTCAGGTGAAGTCAGAGCCTTTATATGGACATCTTTACACTTACCTTCTTAATCTCCTGGCTTGCCAGAGCCATAAGGTTGCCAACTGTAGCCTTACACAACCAGCACAGACCTGCACTCACCTCCCTGTTCTGAGGGGACACGTTGTGGACTGAAGTAAGATAACTGTTACCTTTTAAAATATATTCACTATTAAATGTAATAAATGTAAAAATGTTGATGTGATGATGAAAAAATACCTGTATCTGAACTTCAAATTTGTTTTGGATATTTTTAAACAGGTCGAGTGCCGTTTTATCCAGCGAGTCAAATTGTCCAGGTGCACTGTCACACCTGGAAATCACTGCAGAGACAAACAGAGACGTTTGAAGACTGGTCAGACAGCAGCTTTCAGTGCAGACTGTGGGCCTTGCATTCCTAAACACCACACTGTCATTTTTTGCATCCAGTAACCCCATCCCTTCATACAATGACATCTTTTAGGGTTGCACCGATGTGGGACATATAGACTGATGTAATATCTGATATTTATTATATACATATCTGCAGATGTTGATGCAAAAACATTTCCAGAAAAAGAATTGCCGAAATTTGGAATGCCATCTACGTGGAATAGGAAAATAAAACTTGCATAGAGCTTCAATAAGCTTAAAATGAGGTAAAATGAGAAAAATCAAAGTATTTTAGCATAACGTCAACATAAATGCATTATTTAATATTGGCTTTAAAATATCAAAAAATATTTAAAATATCAAATTTAAACATCTATCTATCTGTCTGTCTATACATTGACAGGTTTTAATTACTGAAGTTTATAAGTGATTAAATATAATAATATTAAAAATAATAAGATATTTGAATTGGTGATTTGACAAAACAGTGTTTTTTTATGTGATAAAGGGTCTGGGTGAAAAATAATGGCTTTTAAATTGAATTTGAAATATTGGTAAAACAATCGCAATTAGATATTTATCTAATTGATCTTATTTATATATTTCCAAATTTGTTTCTGACCATTAAAATCACCATCACCCCTCGGTCAGTTACTGTGCAGTTTACATTTCTATTTGTAGCTAAATGTTTAGGCTGCTAGTCCAAAAGTGCTATTAGCTTAGCGTAAATACTTTCAAAAATGACGGAGCAGTGTTAGCGCTCTGCTGTCTTCTACACTTACTCTCACTGAACATTATTATCAGCCAGCAGGTGAACAGTTACAGACTCCTCTTCTACTGAACAAGTTGCCAGCCTTTTACTCTGTCCCACAATGGGACAAGACCACCAGTGGACCATGCTGATAGCGGTTTTTAACTAGGGGGGTGGCACAATGGTAGCACACCCTGATCCGACCAACTAACACTATATGTAGAGTGTATTTAGGCCATTTCACTAAAGGTGTAAATTACCTACTGGGTTGACCCCATTACAAGCCAACAAGTGTGGTTGTAGGTGTGCCTAATAATTCTGAGTGATGTTTTTGATGAGTTTAAAATAAGTTCTTACCTGACAGTGCTATTAGCGCTGCAGTTAGCATGATGCGGCACATGGTGAAAGCAGGGCTAACTTAAAGTCCTCAGCACATGCACTTTCTGTTCTGGTCTGATCTGATCTTTCCACCTCGTGAGCCATAGAGAATCATGCTGATCATTTTGACACCTCTCGCTCTTGCTCTTCCTCCCCCCTGGGGGTGCAGGACACCACTGGACGTTTGTGGTCCAGATGTCGAGAAATGCAGGTCAGCAACAACACTGAAATACTGCAAGCTGGACAACACCCGCAGCAAACCACCGCCACGTGCTAAACACACTCTGTGAGGCCTCATGGAAGTAGACGTTTCTTCACGAGTGAATGTAACATTTGAAATATTTTTTTCTGCTCCAGATCATATTCAGGTTTGATGTGAGGTTCTAGTACAAAAAAACGTACATCAGGGGAGCCCAGCTGTGGTCCTGGAGGGCTGGTGTCCAGCACAGTTTTCCTCAAACACATTGACTACACCTGGCAATGGACAGGTCAGTCTGAGGAGGGAAATCCCCACACCGTGTGGGACACTGGCCTTCCAGGACCACGTTCGGGCACCCATGCTTTACATTATGTGGAAGTTCTTTAAATCTCATTTGCCAAGATAGTTTTTTAAAGTACAATCTTTTTTGGTTCTTAAAGGTTCTTTGGTTATTTAATTGTATGGAGGTTCTTGGAATAGGACTTTTAATTAACAATGTCTGGTTTTGCTCGATTCCCGGGTCGGCCATGGGGGCCTTTCTGTGCGGAGTTTGCAAGCTCTCCCCGTGTTCGTGTGTGTTTCCTCCGGGTTCTCCGGTTTCCTCCCACAGTCCAAAGGCTGCAGTAGGTTGATTGGATGCTCTAAATTGCCCGTAGGTGTGAGTGTGTGTGAATGGTTGTCTGTTTGTGTGTTGCCCTGCGATGGTTTGAGCCTCCTGTCCTGCGTGAACCCCGATTATGCCCGCAGTCAGCTGGGATTGGCTCCAGCTTCCCAGAAAAACGGAAGGAGTGGTTTAGAAAATTGATTGATGGATGGACGGACTCTTTGGTTTGTTGACGTCATACACAAATGAAGAAACCTTCACCGTAGTTAATGAATCAAAATGAGTCATTTCACATTTCATCTGTTATTTTTAAATGATTTATTTGGAAGATACAGAGACATTTGTTCATTCTACCTTCACTCCACAGTTAACTCCAGTAGAAACAGCAGAAATCCGTTCAAATCCGAAATCTGGCAGCCGAAATCCAGGCACACAATATTTTCACAAACACTTTTACACACATTGCTTGCTCGTGATATGAATATCATTTGCACATCTTCAGTACCTTGCATATGACTCTGGGACGGCCAGGGAAGAGAAGCCGTATCAGTTTTCGCTGATATGTTTTGCCTTTTGCGATACATTCGTCTTGTACACTTTTAAACACATTACATATATCGTTAATTTTCTGAAAAAGATGGAGAAAGATAAAATAAGTAGTGCGGTAGACAGACAGACAGAATAAGAGAGAGGCAGACAAGTAATGAGAGAGACATAGAGACAGACAGACAGGTACATGGATAGATCGATAAAGAGATACATAGATATGCAGGTAGCCAGACATTTCTTTAATAATTCATACAATCCAGATAAACTACCGTTCAAAAGTGCATCAGTGTTTATTCTTACAAATATTGTGGTGTCAGATTAATGTACATTGACATATATA
>JBBPDA010000001.1:41054710-41069956 GCA_037974385.1 Arnoldichthys spilopterus
AGGTGTGAATGTGTGTATGAATGGTTGTCTGTCTGTGTGTTGCCCTGCGATGGGTGGAGCCTCCTGTCCTGGGTGAATCCCGCAGTCAGCTGGGATTGGCTCCAGCTTCCCCGTGAAACGGAAGAAGCGGATGGATGTTCTGACCCAAGACTTTCTCCACTAAACTTTATGAAGTTGTAGTTAAAAATGAAGAGCCTTCATCTATAAACCCCCCCAGAAAAACACACACACACTCCTAAACCCAGCCAATGTCTGTTGCTAAGGATATGGTTTTAAAGCGAGTTCCTGGAGAGATGGCCTCCAGACGGACGCTGAGCCTGCAGTATGTTTTAATTGAGTAATCTGTGTAGTTTTGTGCCAAACGTCGCACTCATTTACCCAGGAAATGGATTCTGTTGTAACCGGAACTCAGCCACATTCCTGGAAGCCTCATCAGTCATTTGGACAGACTGAACCCGATTAAACAATCATTTCACAGGTAGGGCTTTAATCAAGTAGAGATAAATGATTTCTGAGTTTGGGGACTTAAAGGCTTCCAGAAGGAAATGTGACTATGACAGAACTTAGCACTGGCAGTGGTGGATTTCGGTATAGGCGACATGGGCAGCATCTCTGCTATCAGTGATTTACACGTTATGTGAATGATATAGAGTGCTCACTCTGAACCTTGTTTGTGTTCTAGGCAGCCTACAGCCTGGGAAGGCCTCCCATGCGGAAGAATGAGATGGGGAGGAGGGTCAGGTGTAGATACATTTCAGGTCTCCCACTGTAAGCTTGAGGCAGGTGAAGTGGGGGACTCTATCAAATAGCACAGCTCAAATTTGCACAGTACTATTGCAATTAGTAAAATTAGTAACACCATGAAATGCTCCTAAATCATCCATCATTCATTCATAACACTGTGAATATACAGTTTGCCAGACATACCTCATTACCAGGTGTAATAGAGGGCACTGAAGTGGTGGTGGCCCAAGATGCCATACAGGTTAGAACCACCACTGATCACTACTTCTGCAATCCGCTATCAAGGGTTTGGCCAAATGTCACATTTACAGTTTTCCCTCTTACTACAAGTGCAGTAGGATCAGCCAAGACATGTTTACGGTCTGAAGATGGGCAGTAGTGGCCTAGTGGTTAGAACGCTGCCTTTGAGACCTGAAGGTTGCAAGTTCAAGTCCCACTGAGGTACCCTTGAGCAAGGTACCGTCCCACTACACTGCTCCCCGGCTGCTGTTGATAGCTGCCTGCTGCTCCACGTGTGCACGTGTGATGGGTTAAATGCAGAGGTCACATTTCGTTGTGGTGCTTGAGTTTGTTCACAATGACAAAGAGTCACTTTTAGATTGATTCTGTTCTTTGCTTTTTCCATTCCATTATTTTGGAAATTTCGATTATATTTATGCAGATTTTTTAGAGGACCATTATCTGAGGAGCTTGATTAGCTCACAGTAAAAGTGATGATGAAGCTCATGGAGGTAAAATGTTAAAGATGATCCTGTCTGGAAAGGTTTATAATAAAGACAAATATGAAGAGGTGACGGTAAGATAAAAAGTTGTCTCCAGCACTTTCCAAACCTCCAGCACATTTTTCAAACTTTGTTGTCCCATCGTGACAACAAAGAGACCCATAATTTGTTTTGTGGTGTGGGAGATGGGAGAGACTTTGTTGGCAGGGTGGCTGAAAAGGGCCCAGGGCACCATATAAGCTAGGACCACAAGTGCTATAAGCCATCCCATTGATTTTTGGTGGGAAGATTGCTTATGATAAATGGTTAAAGAGATAGGGAGCATGGAATCTCATCACTTTTTGCTAAGCCATGGATTTCTTCTAAATCTAACCACTGGATGATATATTGTCATAAAGCTGCCTGCTAAGCCTTGTACAAACAAATGAATTGCTTTTTGCAAACACACACACACACACACACACACACTCCATTAATCCATCAAGTGAAAGTGATCTCTGCATTTTGCCCATCCAAAGCAGTGGGCAGCCACACAGCTATGGCACCCAAGCAAGCAGTTGAAGGTTGGGTGTCTTGCTCAGGGGCACTTCAGCAGTGATTCTAACCAGTGGCCCTTTGGTCACAAACCTTTAGGACATGGCTGCCCCCATAAATCATTCCCAGAATGCACAACTACCCTCAGAAGTAAAGAGCTCAATCAGAAGCCACTGTAACCACTGCTGAGGAGAACGGACAGAGAATAAATAGCGGAGTTAGCGTTAGCCTACTTTCAAAGTCAATTAAGATCTGATAATTTCATGCCAGACAGTCCCAAATGTGTTAGGTCTCTGAATCTTTAGAGAATTCAGCCAAATCAGCGAAAATCATGTTAGCATATTAGCACATTAGCCATTAAGCAAGGGAGCGTATTTTCTGTTGGATGGTCGTGTCAACAGATGGATGGACAAGCTACACGATTGTTCAACACAACATGTAGCACACATGTAGCAGCTGATTAGCACAGTTAGAGGTCCATAAGGCCTACTGGTGCCACACTGGATTAGGGAAGAAACGTGTCACTATCATATTTATAGTCCTCACCGACGACATTGTGACACCGGACTCTATTAATCCGAGTCTCGGCAGACATCTCCCCGACATCTAAAATAGACAGGATCCACTTTGGTGAGGTGAGGAGTGAACTAGGCCAAGGACTTGCTCAGAAAATAGACCGCCAGCCGAAACTGGCCTGGATCGAAATGGAGGGACAAAAAGCTCTCAAAGAAAGCAGGTTAACTAGACTCTTCGAAGTCACAGGGTCTCTGAGGGAGAGGGACGCACAGGAAAGTTTAGCATGTTGCTAAAGTTGATGACAGCAAGGCAGCGATTGTCAACAGGCTGGCAGATACGTTCAGGAACGGAGTGGAAGTGGGTGTAATTTCTCCTTAAGGCTTAATACTGCATTTGAAACAACAGTGAAATGTTCGTTAGAGTCAATGTAACAAAGTTACATGTAAAATTAGTATGACCAGAAGTGATCTCAAAATTCCTGACTGAAACTGGTCATGAACACTCGTTCCTGAGTTTGTGCTGCCCCTGTGTGGTCAGCAGGCATCATTACACATTTTGAAATAGCAAAAAATAACTTTTCAAACAGGCCGCAAACCAAACTCCAATCACTGAGCTAAAGTAGGTGTGCCAAAACGAATAACAGAGTGTACAGCACAGTTTGGTAGTTCTTCTCCTCAAACACACTCACTAAACCAGGCAATGAGCAGTGGAATCAACTGCGCTGGTCCCATCCGTGTAGGAGCAGTGGGCAGCTAACATGAGTAGCATTGCTCAGTGGTATTTGTACTGGTGCAGGATTTGAACCAGCGACCTTCAGGTCACAGGGGCAACTCTGTAACCGTTACACCACCACTGCACATCATAGAGTGTTTTATAGTTAGAGTTGACTTTACTCAAATATTCACACTTAAGGCTGGTGGAGCGTGGCGCTGATGGACACCGTTGTCCCAGTGTTCTGGGAAACGGAAAGGTAGGAGCTGCACATGGCTGGAAACGTTGGCAATGGCAGATGGTAAGCAGTACCATTAGCAGTAAAGTTATGACTATTTCTAGCTCATTTGTGACAAAGTCTCTTCTAAAGTAGTTCTAACTAGTCGTAGCCTTCAGAGTCACAGGCTGGTATGAGGTATGTTGGAAAAGCAACACTCCCATCACTTCCTGCAGTAGGAAAATGTGTCATGTGATAATATTTTGTGTACTAATCTGCCAAAATCAGGGTTTCCTAAACCTGCTCCCGGAGGCCCACTGCCTTTAACACACTCACTTCAGTTCAGTGATGGGTTGTTAATGAGCTGTTTAGCTGGATCAGGTTAAATGAATCGCAAGTATTTCAAACATTAGCTCCTTTATTTTCCTTTGTAGGCATCATATACAGACAGGTATAGCTTTCTTCTATTGGAAAAAACCACAGCACACACACACACACACACGCCTGTGTGGAAACGTAACCATTTGTTCAGTCTGTGAACAGTCGTGAAGGGGAAAAATGCTCCACTCTCTAACACAAGGCAATATTCAATAATATACACTGTGCACTCAGAGAGGTTTCTCTGCTATAGCCGATCAATGCGTCCATTATTGTATTACAGAGTTCATACATGTATTCAGTGATCCCTTCATAAATAGCTTATGGCGGAGATGCATTGAACTACTCCTCTAACATTGGTCTGTTCATCTGCTGTAGTGAGACGGAATGACAGTACGAGAGTACGAGAGATACATTTCATTCAAAAGAAAGGTGAAAATCTTCACCAAGCTCAGCTCCACACAGCTTCTACATGCTATGGAAACCAAGCTCTATCGGACAGAGCCGCATCACTCAACATGCAATACACCACAGCAGCGCTGGGCAACTTCCCACCATGACAGACTGACATGGTGCGTCAGTGGGACAGTAAACATACTACTACGCTGACATTTGTAGCACGATGTTATTTGCGCAATGCTAATCAGGGACTATGGGCTTGGATTTATTGTTAGCAACATTAGCATTATTGAACATATTCCTTTGATGTGTACTTCAAACAATATGCAAAGTACTGAAAAGCATTCGGACTGAGAATTTCAATCAGGATTTAGGCAAAGCCATTCAGAGCAGTGATGTGAAATGTATCCTCTCAAAGGGTCAGAATTAATCAGTGGTGATAGGAACCAGACGTCCGAAGAGCGTAAAGCTACCTCGCAGGCGACAAATACGCAAAAATATGTAGGCCAATTACAACGAATACACTGGCTAATGCCAGAGACATTGTTTTACCATAGTTTTGAGCTTTTGTGTAAAATGCATTTTAAATAAATGATTGGAGTGGTGGATTGTTGGGGAAGAAATTGCTGCAGAGGCTGCAATCCCATACAATCACAATATTTGGACCATGATACATTATTACTGATTTGATTCTTTCACTTGAAAGCAGACGACATGTTACATATGACTCTGCAGCCGACATGGCGACTCATTCCCAATTTCCACAAGAGAAGAATGTCTTGCGCCATCTTGTGGACTTCAGAAGCAATGATGTTAGAGTATGCGAATGTACCAAAATAAAAGTCTATTAAATACATTTAATAATGTTAAAATAATAAAACGTATCATGGCTTGGCACCTCTGTATCAATATATTTGTATTGCTTTTTTTCTCCCATGATGAATGGTGTCATGTGGCCTAGTGGTAAGGACGCTGCCTTTGAGATCTGAAGGTTGCAGGTTCAAGTCCTGGCCCAGGCACCACTAAGGTACCCTTGAGCAAAGTACTGTCACACTATACTGCTCGTCGGGCGCTGTTGATAGCTGCCCACTGCTCCATGTGTGCTGGGTTAAACGCAGAGGTTTTGGTGCTCGAGTGTGTTCACAATGACCGTCACTTTCACTTCATTACCACCATTACATATAAAATTAAAGGTTTAGGTCACGAGTTTTGACAGCAAATAAAATGGCCATACTTGCATTGTACACATGACGTTTGGACACCATTCCACATCGAATCGCTCTGAATGGGGTTGTTTACATGTCAGCAATGCAATGATGCAGAAATGTAGAAAAATTGGTGGAATTCCTTTTCAAGTACAAAAGTAAAGCCTTTTAATGCAGCTGCAGTTATGAACGCTTTGTGAATCCAAAGACTTTACTGTAGGGATGTTTTCTTCCATTTTAGTGTAATGGTGATGAATTCACTTCAGCTTTCTGCCAATCTGTCCATTTCGCAAACGCCCTGCATATTGCATTCGTTACTAAAGGCTTTTAAGACGTATACAAAAATCACATCACTCGGTGGCACACGTCCGCATGAGCATGGGTGGAGGCAAGAGGCGGGGTAAGGCGACCAGAAAAACACACACAAGTCAATACGGTTAGCATTCGAAGGTTTCAAACTTTAGTTGTCCTCGAGACACTCATGCAGGTCATCACAAAATACGTCCTTTCAGACTGCGCGAAGTGAGGGAGTGACACCAACATTGTCGATATAAAACATACATAAAGTCCCTCATGGTCACCTAAAGAGGCAGCAACAGCAGCTATAAAACACACGGCAGCCAACAGACTTTACAACAGACATACAGTCTGAGCAACAGACCGGCAGATTTCTCTCCCTGCTCTTCTCTGCAGGCAGAAACCCACTGCAAACAATACGAAACCTAGCAGCTAGTTTATATTGTGTTTCCTGTACTTCGTTATTGGTGATCATGTGGCTCAGATGAAATACTTCAATCAGCTGTAACAGCTCGAGTAGAAAATAAGCTACTCAAGCAAATAAAAAAAGGTCACACAAAGCAACATTATTAGCATAGCACTAAAAAAAATGAATGTATGCATCGGACACAAAATCCCTCAGATCGCTCCGATGTCTGCTCGTTTTGGTTTCTGGTGAAACAATTAATGTAAAGTTAATATTGCAAACTAGTCAGTCAGTAAAACGTGTTTCAAGTATGTATTGCGGGGTTTCATAAGGGGAAGGAGGAGGCAAGAGTGGCTAAAAGGTTAAACATACATTTTGACACCTAGCAAAAAGACTGGCCACCTCTGATGAGAACCACTGTTGTGTAGAGAATGACGGTTTAGAGCCACGTTGTACAGGATAAACGGGTATAGACTTGCTAGAAGAGTGACTCTAGATGCTTTAAAAGCCGATGATCGTTTCCTGTTCAGACCAAAGAGCACAGCACGATGCAGTGACTGGTTTCCAGCAACACAGACTACATTGCATGAGGAGTCGACGTCGGAATGCCAACATGAAAAAAATGCTCTGTAAAGGTTAGGTGAACACACACACAACTCTCCACAAACACACTCCACAGACACACACGTGCTGATCTTGATGCTGAGAGAGAGAGAGAGAGAGAGAGAGAGAGAGAGAGAGAGAGAGAGAGATATATATACAGAAGTGTTTTGGCCCTTCGCAAACATACACGAGGGCTCGTCCTTCCTCTTCAGGTGTAGTCACTGCGGCTCAGCATTGTGGGGGCTTAAAAAGGGGGTGGGCAGGGCAGGTCGCCAGGGGAAACTTGGCATCGCTGCTGATGGGGCGTTATGGGGTCTCCATGGAAACAATCCACAGGCACAGGCCTAGCAACAAAGGCAGACAAACAGAACCGTTATGCGGAGTTCTAAAAAATACAGCGGGTGTATATATACACTGATCAGTCATAACATTACCCAGTTATTTCATTACAATGGCACCTGTCAGGGGGGTGGGATATATTAGACAGCAAGGGAACAGTCAGTTCTTGAAGTTGATGTGTTAGAAGCAGAAAACTCTTAGGATGGTAAGCAGTGTAAACTTGATAAGCACCTTAGCAAAAAAGCTTAGCAACTGGGCAAGAGCTATTTTCCACGGTCTATACGCAACAGGGGGTGTGTTTACATACTTGTGTATGGACAAAAACTCTAGAACTATTCATCATTATCATTTAGTCCAAACTGTATTTAATATCTACAGGAAAGCAAGTAAGTGTTCTTACGTGGAGAGCTGGATGAGGAGGGTGCGATAGAGAGCAGACGTGTTACTTATTCATACTGACGTCTTCTTCCCTCAGAGTGAATTTCTTCCTCAGAGCCTCAGATATCAGAGTTGCAGAGTCTTCCTCTCTTAATGACGTACATCCTCGAGAATACCTGCACAAACACACACAAATATACACACTGTTCTCTGTACAAGACAAAAACAACTCCACTTGCATCCACTCCAGTGTCCACTCACCTGTCCTTGCACATCTTCATGCGGTTCATGTCTCTCAGAATATCCTTGACGTCAGCAAAGCTTGTGGACTTAGACAGCGACACTGTATCTTCCTCTGCTTCCCGGAAGTCCATAGAAGGGTGATCGAGGTCAAAGGTTGCAGACGCGGTCATGGAGACTGGCGGCATTGGGTCTGGTGCCAGCTCGGACACCTCCGCTTCCTCGTCGTCATCTTCCTCCTCCTCCTCATCTTCCTCAGTGACGTCACTGATGACGAAGGAGGCTGAGGGGGCTGGCTGGTACATGGCCGTCTCGAAAGGGGCCATGGAGAAACCCATGCTGGTGTCATCAGGAGAGAGCAGGTCAGGGGTGATGGGGTTTGAGTCTGAAATACAACAGGACACTTTGGATCATAATGGAGCACGTCTTCCTATAATAGCGATTCTCATCAACGTTAGCCTCATAGCTCCAGAACTTAACTAAAGAGGAAAAATGGGAGCATCAGACATTTTTCGGCTGAGCAACTACATAGAGGGTAAACAGAAGAATATATGGACTCGTTTTATCACCTATTTTTACAGCAATGGGGAATATTTGGACAATACGATTGTCTTGAAGCCTGAATTTTGTACGTAGCGTGTTGGTCAGCAACAATACTCAAACGCTAGCCTTGTGAATCACCAATGAAAGTCCTTTTCAGTCAAACCCAAAGGCACAAACACGTCCAAAATAAAGCTGCTCTTCACAGAAACAGAAACTGCAAAATGTAGGAAGGAGTCCATACAGCTGGAGGCATTGAGTCAAGAATGCAAAGCAAGGCTCTAAACCAGTGGTGGGCATGTTCAGTCCTGGAGGACCAGTGTCTAGCACAGTTTGATGATTTTCCTGCTCAAACACACCTGGTTCAGCTCAACTGTTGACTGCCAGCTTAAGTGATTTGATGGATACCAGCCCTCCAGGACCAGAGCTGCCCACCCCTACTCTAAACCCTAGCTCTCATGCCAGTATTTCTAACAAGCATTCTTTGAATCCTAGGGGCAGGAGACACCATGTTTTTGACATTACGTACATCGTCTTATAGTCCATGACAATAAGTAAACTTATAACCTTAACCGTTTAAGAAACAGTGGCTCCAAACAATCGGAATTAAATCCTATAGTAGAAAGCAAAACAAAGTACAATTTAAAGAGCATTGCGAGAATTGCACCAGCAAGTCTTTCTCTAAAAGAAATTGTTGCTCTGGTAAGTCTCCTGCCATGCAGTGCCATTCAAAGCCACCGTTGCATAACGCACTTATATACTCTCCATTTAGAAAGAGCAAAAGGGGAGCTGCTGTAAAAAGCAGTCACAGCAGGTTTAGGCGAGAGCAATTCTAATGTCTGTACAAGCTTAGTCAGTGTGGACTGCTTAATTCAGACATGAACCACCTTCTGACTGAGAAATCTTTTATTTGGTTCTTTGAGTTGGCAGATAGCCAACGCTTATGGCCTAAAGGAGACAATCTTACCATAGCCCAACAAATACGATTTGTAATTTGAATATAAATTAAATGTTGAATGTGTTGACCAATTATATGACAGAAGTTTTAAAATATATGCAGTGGACTTACTGAGGACACTACACCCTTTTCACAATGAAAAAGAACCAAATCAAATGAAACCTCTTTTACGATTCACATTATACCCGCTCATCCTACCTGACTCGCCAGCCACGATCTTGGCAATCTGGGCTCGCAGTCGGCTAAGTTCATCCTGCAGAGCCGTGGTGCGGTTCAGAGCCGTCACACCCGGCTTCCTCAAGCCCTCCATCCGTTTACCCTCACGTCTGAAGTTTGGCACTGAGGAATTCCTGTGGAGCACCAGCAGGGGCGTTGGCCTCCACTCCTGCCTGAAGGGGCGCGTGTCACTCCTGACCAGGAGAAGACGGAGACTGGTTAGCGCACAGACTTTAATAAATACATGATCTAAGTGTGAAATTCTGTGACACAAAAATAATAATGAATGCTGGGTTTTAATGGTTGTTTGTGAACTTTCTTGGAGCAACAAGGCATGTCATACTGATGCTTTGTGTACTGCACTGCAATCAGTGGGAATGACTGGGTGTGCAACATGAACATTATAGGGCAGTGGCTCCCAACTCTGGTCCTGATGGCCCACTTGCCCTGCACATTTTAATGTTTTTCACACAAAAAGCCACCTAATCGAACTAATCAGATAATTAAGAACCCTCTCCTGTGTTGGAGCAGACAAAACACTGTTTGCATAGCAGGGGGGGCTCCAGAACATGCTCGGAACCATAATAAAATTACCTTAGTTTAAGAAAATAAAGCAACTGAGACGAAGCAGCAAACACACCTCACTCTGGCGTAGGTCTCCTCCTCATCAGATGCGATCCAAGCGATGTCAGCCAGAGTGGGCACCATGGGGCCATCTGGATGCCGCAGTGAAATACCTGGCAGCTCCTGTACAGTGCAGACAGATTAGTTTAAGCTTCTGATTGAATGAATAACTACCACCTCTAAAAGCAAAAAAAAACCATTCTGGTTCCTAGCTAAATAAAAAAAGTCATAGGTCAGATTAATTGTACTAAAAACAAACACTGAAGCTAGTAAGGACATTCCCATTACATTGTCATTTAGAACTGCATTTATTTCAAGCAACTGAATTAAATAATGTATACACTAATGTAAACATGCAGAACGTACAGATACAAACAGTTCTTTGTGTGGGTACCTGAAAGCATGCTCTGGGACAAGGTTTCAGCGGCAGGGTGGAGCCGATTCGCCTCACCACACTTCGGGTCGCACCATGGGGTTTATTCTGCCAAATAGGGATTACAGCCTGGAAAATGACCAGAAGAACAAAAGCCATGTGTTCAGTACACCTTGTAAGTAGTAAGCAAGCAGCACGGCGAATAGTGAGAAAGCTTACCGCTTCAGTTTCCATTTTATGAGAAGCACTTCAGATGATGCCCACTGAGTTGCTAAAAGTTTGTTACTGCAGGATATAAGGCATGACGTTGAGCGAGACGGGTGTCAGTCTACAGCAGTAATACCACCGAACATCTAGAGGGAAGAAAAGGGAGGCAGAGGGTTGAAAAAGTTGATTAACCATCATAACAAGAGCAGCAGGGAATCAGAAAACCTGGGTTATGTGCCTTCCAAGTTATTTAGAAAGACTTCAACCAGTCAGTGTTCCTGCTAAACGTGGTCCAAGATTCTCCCTGCAGTCCACATTTAAGAGTTTTCCTATTCGAACACAACTAGGGGACTTCTTGGTTAGCCATGTAACTTGCCCACAAAATTGAAGATCATCCAACAGGAATGTCACCACGTGGGCAGTGGAGGCCTAGTAGTTAGGACGCTACCTTTGGGACCTGAAGGTTGCAGGTTCGAGTCCCGGCCCGGGCACTACTGCGGTACTGAGGTACCCTTGAGCAAGGTACCGTCCCACTACACTGCTCCCTGGGCGCTGTTGGTAGCTGCCCGTTGCTCCACGGGTGTACATGTGATGGGTTAAATGCAGAGGTCACATTTCGGTGTGGTGCTTGAGTATGTTCTGGCTGCTGGGGGGGGATAAAATGTGCAGTGCAGGGCCAGGGCTGGGACACGTTTTGAGAAAGGCTGCTTCAATCAGTTGTCAAATAGGCTGGACACGTTAAACCACTTTTACAGTGGCTAGCTAACGTACTCTAATTTAGGGGACTACATAAACTTAGGGCGCCTTTTCCAAACATATGGACTTGGGAAACATGCAGAAACTCCACCAGAACAAAGTGTGACCAGCTGTATCTAAGCAACCACTAGCTAACAACGCTAGACATCTACCGTGAGCTACTCAGCAGCTAGCAGCTCCTTTAAACGCCAACAATTTGATGGCCTAACCTATTTAAATGCTCAATTTTGTTACTTAAAAGTAAAACGGTAAAAGCGAACACCCCCAGCGTAAACTACCCAGCATTAAACGGTCATTAACCTTGCTTCCCGTTAGTTGACCCCCGTTTGTTAGTTAGCTTAGCTTCATTAGCACCAGCTAGGAGAAACGGCTAACGCAATAAACAACACGCACCCTGCGGGCAAACATGTCCATTAGCAAACGCGACGGGCTTAATTGTGTACAACATATTTACTGCGAACAACTAATGACTAAAAATGAATAATTTGTCATTCTTAACCTGTACAAATCTCCGGTCTTCTGACGTGATGCCGATCGAGTACTATTCGGACGCTCTCTCGGACAACAGCGCAGCGCTGCGATTGGTTGATTCTGGTCGACGCACTGATCAGCGACCAATCAAACGTGTTAGTCGGCGAAAGCGCTCGGCAATGTAAAAGTCATGAAATAATAATAAATAATGCATTTTTTGGAGGCTTTCGGACTTTTAAAAAACGTCTATTTTATTGCGCGTGTCAGCTACAAATTTATTCCGTTTTACGTGTTTATCTCCTTTTTAATTTGTAAATTTTTTTGTGCGTGACAACAGTGGGCGGCCCGTCATTATCTCTCTACAGGAGAAACATCCCACCCAAAACAAACACACACACACACACACACTGCAGCAAATACTGGGAGATGAGTGGGAAACACTGATGGGAAGGTTAGTAGCGGAATGACATAATATTTCCCGAATGTGTGTCTGTGCTGTGTTGGGTAGGGGTTACATAAGAGCGGGCGGTTTCTTTTATTTTGTATCTGTTGCAGCAGCATCACGCTATGGCGCTGGTGTAGCTCGCTGGGATGGCGTTATTAGGCGGCTGGCTTTTGTAATTCAGAGCTGGTCGTTTTTTTGGCTGCTCTGCTCTGTTTTGTTTTCTCCTCGAGACAGTTCATCACATCTCTGCAGAGTCACATAATGTTGTGTTATGCAATAATGATCTGGCCCTTCGGAATTCCAGGCAGTGTTGGGAAACTCTCCTGTTTTCTCTGTGTTTATGTATGTCATAACCACAAGGCGGCTGTAGTTTTGGGACGTCGGCTACTGTATTTCACAGTAGTGATTAAAATGTAGCTGCTCAAAACCCAACGGATTAAGCTTCAGGTCCAGAACTCCTCATTTACCGAGTTCCCCATAGAGCTGCGACGGAGCTTATTGTATCCAGCGCCCATCGGAGGCGATTGTCCCGATACCATCGGTTCACATCCGGTTTTGATACCGTTACAACAGCGTCTACCGATATTTATTTGATACTTTGGTATATTCTTGAACAACCAGTTATTTGTTACTCTTGTTATAATAATAGCGATAATAAAGTATACACTGAGCAGCCCTAACGTTAAAACAATTTAAAGGGAAAGTGACTAGAATAGAATAGAACTGTATTGATCCCCTATTGGATATATATATATATATTAACTAAATATATATATACATAAAATAAAATCAAACTATATACACACAACATCCAGTCGTAACCAAAGTCATTTTTTAAATAGGAAAAAAAATATTGCAAATATAAAAGTGTAAAAGTGATATTGCACAGATTATTGCACATTGCTCAGTGATTGCACAGTGATTGTGTCGCATTATGAATAATCAGAATCATGTTTATTGGCCAAGTGTGTGAGTAAACACATACAAGGAATTTGTTTCCGGCCGGAGTGATCCTGGTGATCCAAGGAAGGACAACTGGAGAATGGGCAGCTGGGTCACAGGCAGGAGTGAAGGCTAGCCTGTTCCCACAGAAGAGTGCAAAATGTTAATGCTGAATCTGATAGAAATTGGGAAGGAAGGAAAAGGCATAAAACAAAGACAGACTGTACAATAATAAGCCAAAACGTGGCAGTAGATTCAGTTCATGGAAGAGCAGAACAGTCTCCAGTCTCCATCTCCAGCTCCATCCACCTGGTTTCCCATGATTCAGGAAAGCTGTAAGCTAAGCAGGTCCTTCATTCCTGAACAAAGCTTGTTTTTCATGAAATTTACATGATTTTTTTTGTTTGCTCTTGGTGACTTTGGTTTTTCACTGATTTCAAAGGTTATTCACTGTCACGGAACTGCTTAAATTACCAGTAAAAAGTGGAAAATTGGGGCTTTTCTAAAACTTCTGATGGGTAGTGTAGAGAGAATAAGGTGTGTGAGTGCATATGTGTTTCTGACATGTATAGACAGAAGGAGGTCAGTCTCCCCAAGCTCATCCTCTCCACCCTTTCACTGCAGGTGTTTCTGCCAATGAGGATGACGAAGGAAAGGCGTGGAGGAAGATGCGTCCAGCTCCGCAAACTGGAGAAAAGTGCTATGTCATTTATCTCTTCCACTGAACATCTCCAGGGATTGTCCTGCTTCTAGACACGGCAGCGAGAACAATGGACTATAGGCAGCAGAGAGACAAGACAAGAGCCAACTACTTTGGCAATGTCAAGAGCAGGCCAGTACTTCAGCAACTGTATACATGTTGGCTTATGTTACACATATTTTTACACAAGTGCAGTGAAACCTGTTTCCCTGCTGATAAGCTGATAAGCGAGCTCAAGGCAGTGTTGTAGGTTGTATGCTGCCAGATGACGCAGCAGTCATTTGCATCAAGGCCAGTTCACGCATTCGCCATACATTTGCCTAGCATAATGCACTAACAGCTTAGGAAATTTTGGTCCAGTTTTTTTGGACCAGTTCTGCAAGACACATCAATTGGGGGCTGTCTACATTAGTAATTAGAATTTTATGTCAATGTTTAGGGCTGATTTGAGGTATTTCTTAACAAGCACTCATTATGTATTTATGTATAGTTAACTTTAATTTTATATCTCTTGGTTTGAAGTTCAAAGTTAATCCACTAGGTGGCAACAGTGGACCGACAGTCAGCTGAATCCAGTCCACTTGCACGCTGTATGTTCCATTAGAAGCCATACTTGTAGCCTTGTGTGTGATACAGCTTTTATGAGGCTTGTAGGCGGTGAGGGTTGTGGGTTCAGGGATTCACCCAGGCCAGACCTCGATTCACAACACTGGGTTCGCAAATATTCTCACGATATTTTGAACAAAACGTATACTCAACTGGCCGGTGGGAGGAGCGTGGCCCATGACATGTAGGTGCTGGGCTGGGTTGTTTGTTCTTTATTCTTACAGTCTGAGAAAGGTCAGCATGTCACTGTTGTCACTATTTGCACCATACAGTGTGACATGGAGGAAATGTAAAGGACCACTGTTAGTTCTTAAGGTCGTGCGGACAGGTGGACCAGCAGCTGTTTTCAGACAGTAGTGTTTTCTCTTCTGTGACCACCTGCCTAATAATGAGCATGCTGCTCAGACGGCTCTGACTGCGATGCACTGTGTTTTCTCACCTTTCTTTCTGTCAGAGTGAGCATTAACATTTTGTGCAACAGGAGCTCAAACTAGACAGGCTAGCTTTCTCTCCTCACATGCATCAGTGAGCCTTGGGTGCCAATGACCCTATCACAGAATCACCAGTTGTCCTCCCTTGGATCACTTTTGGTAGGTACAAAATACTGCACACCTGGAGATGCTCTGGCTCAGTTGACTTATCACCTTATTGCCTAGCACATCAACTTTAAAGACTGACTGTTCAAAATAATGTGTGATAATGGGTGATCAGTGTGCATA
>JBBPDA010000001.1:41115714-41152448 GCA_037974385.1 Arnoldichthys spilopterus
GAAGAGCTACTGTGGTGTAAAAAGTGATGCTGACTCTGATAGAAAGGGGTCAGAACACACAGTGCAGCACAGTCAGACCTGCTCCAGCAGTAGGAGGGACACACTCAGTATTAGGCAGGTGGTGTTAATGTTATGGCTGATCAGTTTGAGCTTTTAATGAACAGTCCAAGAAAGGTGTCTTTGCTAAATTGTAGGGGTGCCACTACGGGTGTAATGCTATGGACGTTATGGTTTGGTGCTTGCAGTTGTACAGAGAACATGTGGTGCCTGTGTGCAAAGACTGATGAGCATAATATGGGGCCAAACGTCATAAGTGCAAGTTCCACTCGGAAACCTTTAGCCTTTAGCAATTTAGCAGTGTGCTAAGCTAAGTTTAACGCAAGCTAATTGGCATCCGACTGAAAATGCTTGAGCTTTTATTTTTTATAATAAAGTTCCCAAAGCTGCCAGCTGCGGCCGTGGTTTAAGCTCTGAATGTTTAAATCTAGAGGAAAGTGATACACAAGTTTTATTCTTTATTCTTCTATTTGTTTTGTGCTTTTATAGCAAAAGGGCTACTTCTTTCACCGCTGGAGCCGATTGTGAGCTGCCTCTGACCTCCAGGGTGGATGCTCAAATGAATAAAATAGCTTTACGCGTTTAGGATGTGTAGTTGTCCCGATGAGCCGAACCGAGGCTTCTGTGTACCGTTACACCTCTAGCTGCTACTCCTTTAAAACCCTCCTGAATTCTTTCCCACCAGGCGAGAGGTTAGCCAAGCCTGACAGAGGGAAAATGCGATTTCACAAAATAGCCAATGTCAACAAAGCGCTTGAATTCATCACCAGCAAGGGAGTCAAGCTCGTCTCCATTGGAGCTGAAGGTAAGCTTCCGGATCACGGAGTTGGGTAATTTTGATGTTACTAACCCGGGCTTGTTGTTGAGTCTTTTTGGGGACTATATAGCAGGGACACGCCGATCTGATACTGGTATCGGATATTGGTCCAATTCTGGGTCAAACAGCCGGGTATTGGGTATTGGTGACAATGGGCTGATCCATTGGGCTCTGCTACAGTTCTGTGTTGGTGCGATTCTGTAATTCTTGTTCCTTTATTAAGATGTTTTAATCAGGTTGTTGGTGCATGATTATAATTTTGATTCAGTTAATACGTTTGTATGTGTTCGTTACATTTTGTTTTATGATGTTCCTCACACATCCCAGTCTCTTCCACACACTGAGATACACAGATGATTAATTAACCCCTTAGTCTTCGAACTAGAGTCTAGAATCAGTTATGTGGTCGATTGCATTTTGATTCCCAATATCTTATTAAAACACGCACTGAACTCAACTCAACCTTACTGTTCCATCTCCACCACTTGCCTTTTACCACTGTGTCCTTAAAGAGTAAACCTTTTCAACGAACTTCCTCATCGGACATTAGACAAAGGCTGGTTGCACATGGTTCTGTTGCACAAATATCAGGAAGTTTTATGGACTTTTAGAAGTTTTAATAGAATCCAAGGATTTTATTTTATTTGTACTAGTTTGTTTATGTCTTCAGAGTTTTATGATAAAGAAAAATCTCGACTATTTGAATAAAAAATTAAACATTATTGTTATTGCTCCAAATTGCACGACTGCCAGGCAGTGGAGGCCTAGTGGTAAGGACATTGCCCTTGGGAATCACTGAGGTACCATTGAGCAAGGTACCGTCCCACAACGCTGCTCCCCGGGCACTGTTGGTAGCTGCCCGCTGCTCCACGTGTGCAGGTGTGATGGGTTAAATGCAGAGGTCACATTTCATTGTGGTGCTTGAGTGTGTTCACAATGACAGATAGTCGCTTTCACTTCAAATGAATATAAAATGCAAAGAATGTTTTTTTTTTCATTGCTTTATTCTTGGTGTGCCCATTAAAGATTAAACACTGGTACTGGATCAGTGCTCAGTTTCGGCCTGTCCCCAAAGCCCTGGTATCGGTATTGGGACAGAAATGGTGGGAATGAATTAGTGCATCTCTACTGTCTCTTTTTTGTTAAGTGTGTAGTGCTTTTGGTAAAGAAGATAAAGTGTTGGTTAATGAAAATGGTACGTGTTTCTCTTCTCATCAGTGTGTTATCTAGTCATGTACTGTGTCTTTATGTCTGTTTGTGTAGAAATTGTGGATGGGAACGTTAAGATGACTCTCGGAATGATCTGGACCATCATCCTCCGATTTGCAATCCAAGACATCTCTGTGGAAGGTACAGCAGTATTTATTTGTGGACTAATGATATGTTCTATATCTCTACTGAGTACATTTGAAGCACTCTGGGCGATCACGGAATGTTTTGTAGGGGGGGGGGGGTGGCACACAGTGGTGCAGTGGTTAGCGATGTCGCCTCACAGCGAGAAGGTCCTGGGTTCTATCCCACAGGGGCCTTTCTGTGAGGAGTGTGTGAGCTCTCCCCGTGTTGGCGTGTGTTTCCTCCGAGTTCTCTGGTTTCCTCCCACAGTCCAAAGACTGCAGTAGGTTGATTGGATGCTCTAAATTGCCCGTAGGTGTAAGTGTAAATGATTGTCTGTCTGTGTGTTGCCCTGTAATGGATTGAGCCTCCTGTCCTGGGTGAACAAGCATGGACAAGCATCAGGGTTTTCAGTCTGCTAGAGAAGACAGCACAGCCACATAGTGAACTTAGGAATATTGAAGGGTGACTGAAGATTGAAGTCCTACTGCTGCATTCACTCCTGGTGGTCTGGTCTTCTTATTCCCAGTGAGCAGCATTGCTGCATGCCTGTTGCTGGGCAGTTTTTCTGCTAGGTTTGCGGTTACGATGTGCACCCAAGAACAGAGGAGCCTCACAAAGGCTTTTAAACTCAAAGGCAAATGGATGTAATTTCTATGGCCTAAAAGCAGCTGCCACCAGAGTTTGCACTCTTACTTTACCAGGGTTGCCAGTTAAGTGCAATCTGGAGGATGTGAGTTGCGTAGGGGGAGACCACATAGCGTTTTACAGACCTTTACAGACTTACGTTGGTATTTCAAATAAGTACTTATGCATTCATTCCCAACACCCTTAAAAAAGAATACTGATGTTTTATATTAACCATATTCATCATAATTTAAAATATTTTCATAACTGCAGTAAATATATACAGTAGGGGGAAAGACTGTATAAATATTCAACTGTTCACATGTATGTTGCTATAGAAGCCGCAAGTGTAGCCTTTCTGGGTTTCTTAGTCATAAGAATTATTAGAATTATTATTTACGTCAATCAGTTTTCTCCTCCAGGGGTTCTTCTCCTTATCCACTGCCAGAACTCACCCAGTAAACAGGTTTGAACCTAGTTGCTAAGCTACTGCGGTTAGTGTAGCTTGGGATGAGGATCACTACACTTAGATATTTCAGATGGTTCATACAAACCTCTTATCATAAACATTATCATTACATCCCTCATGTTTGATCTCAGGCATCTGCTGTATTAGCTTCAAGGAGTAACCATGGTGATTCACATTACTTCTGCTGTTCTCACAGCATCAAATTTGAAACTAGCGTAGTTGTGCTGGTGAGGCATTTCTCCGCGAACGTTTAACATTAACATTTCTTTCCAGCCATAACATTAACACCACTGAAAGGTAAAGTAAATAACATTAACTGTCTGTTTCTTTCTTTTCAATGGCACCCGAAATGGATGGGATATGTTAGGCAGCAAGTGAACAGTCAGTTCTTGAAATAGATGTGCAGAACAGTCAGAGCTGTTTCAGTAGTATGAGGGACACACTCAGTATCAGGCAGATGGTAATTTTATGGCTGATCAGTGCATAAGGAAATTGATCATCAGCTAAAATTCCATGGTCGTGACAGGGCTAGTAATTTTGCAGTGCTTTGTGATTTTAGAAACCTCCGCTAAAGAGGGCCTGCTGTTGTGGTGCCAAAGAAAGACCGCCCCCTACAGGAATGTCAATGTACAGAACTTCCATGTCAGGTAAGGCTCACTTTGCGAAGGTCTTTCTGTATGAAATACATTCTTGGGTTAAGCCAGCGGTTCTGAAATCTGGCCCTTCAATCCAGATTCCGGTCCTGGATTGTGTGATCACCAGTAGATATGACTCTAGGTGGCCAATCAGTGATTACAAAATCCAGGAGTGGAATCTGGATTCAATGGCCAGATTTGAAAACCTTTGGGTTAAGGTGTTGCTCTGCCAGCCGAGACTACCATGCACATTTATTACAGTAGGTGATTTTGTATAAAATCATCTCTAGGCCCTTTTTTTCACCAAAAAAGTTCTTTTTTTGGACTTGAGACATCAGTGCTGTATGTAAATTGCGAGAACACTTTCTGCATGATAGGATACAGTTTGTCCGTACAAGTGGTCCTTGCAATGTGAAAAACATTTTTCAGAGCCCAATTGCAAGTCTGTTCTACATGCCGTCAATCAAATAAATGCACAGCAACTTCATTAATGTGATTATTAGAAGTACAGTTGGATAATTATGTATAATAATATGTACTTCATTTGACCTTTGACCCTCAATATGACCCTAATGTTCTCTGTGCGCCATGAAGCTGGAAGGATGGCCTAGCGTTCTGCGCCCTCATACACAGGCACAGGCCCGATCTCATCGACTACGCCAAGCTCAACAAGGTCTCGTGTGTGGTGCCATTAACATCACTGCACAATCTGTGAATTTGTAATAGTGCATCAGAATATGTGGTGTGAGGTTTGTGCTAACAGTTATTTCTCCTTCCAGCTCACATGCACTAACCATTCGCGCTCACCCAAATTAAAGCGCAACTGTTGATTCACCCTCTCATTTCTTTATGGATTTGTGCTGTTAAAAATGCTGAATTTAACTCACATCTCTCTTTATGGCCCTACCCCTCAGTCTTCTGCATGCATATGCCATGGTCAGCTGTTTGTGTGTTAACAGCTGAAAAAATGGCCAGGTGCACTTTCTTAAGGGTGCTTTTGCCAACGTGACCTATGCAAGTCATGGCAGCCGGCCTTAAACCTACATACACTGTTGGCACAATTGGCATTGTTCAGTCTGGGTGGGTAGGGTGTCCCTCCCTCTCCCCCATCGCTCAGCTCAACTGGGGCATCTGCTAGCTGATGAAGCAGAATTTGCGGGTTGTGTTCTCCTTCAAGTGCGTTTCTCTGTCCAGTGACATTGCATTTGTGTCAAAGATGTGGGTGGAGCTTCACATGACTAGGAGGAGGCTGGGTGGAATTTGTGACAAATAAATTGGGCAGAAAATCAGGAAGAAATGTTTAAAAAATGTTTCTTTGAAGAGAAACATCTTAGTAGGCAGCTTTTGTCAGGAGGATGCCGTTATAACTGTATCCAACAGACTTTTTTGCACCTGTACCTTTAAAAGTGATATATGTAAAGTGCCTCTGTTCTGATTGGCTGCACTGTACTTCACCTCATACAAAAAGCAGTCGGAGGACTCCATAGTGCAGTTTTCTGTGGGTTGGGCTATGGAGGATATTGCAATGATTGGGTCAATTCCTGTTAATGCCACATCCAGATGTGACTAGAATAATTGTCTTCTCACTCCCTGGGTGGGTAAAACGTTTCTCCGTCTCTCTCTTCATCAACCAGTGCGATGCTAGTCAGTATGAACATCAGTTAGCATTATTCTCCAGATCTGACCCTGATGAAGCACGTGCTAGCATTCACCCTACCTGCTTGGTAGCATTGTGTGTTTGGCAGTTACTAAGGGTGTGCTCACACTATGAGATCTGAACCGTGCTCGAGCATGTTTGACCCCCAGAGTCCACTGTGTATCACTCTGTATCATGCTCAGGCCTGCATGAAGATGGACGGGCTTCTGCTCGGGTCAGTTGGACTGGGGCAGAGTGTGCATTTAGTTTACCCAAGCATGAAACTCGAACATAACGTCAGTGATGCAACGGTCACATCTGTGTTGACAGTGGGGCTGGTTTGCACCTTCCTGGTGAAACATGGATTGTAGTCAGTGAGTAATCCTGCGAAATTCCTCCATCAGGGTCAGTTGCCTCCGTGAAATTCTTACCACTAAATCTGTAAGACATGTTAGAGAGAGGTGTGTCAGGTGCCAAAACCACCCCAAACACGCCCATAAAATCATGAACCTCACTGTGCCCTGGGAGAGTCTTTGTCTCAGCACAAAGGTCGCATTGTGAAGATGTGCACGTGATCAGGTCTGGAACGTTAAGTGCAATGTGAGCACAGACCAGGGGAGGGGGAGCAATTGTGCTTGGGCACAGCAGAAAGCAAGTGGGCCTAGTGTGAGTACACGGTAAAAACTAATTCTGTCAGTGTTAAAGGGTGGGTCACAGTGTCATAGGCTGAATAGCTGAATATATACGTAGGCTTTTTGGATACCACAAAAATTATACATTCGAAATGAGCAACTTAATTTCTATATGGACACTATGTACAATTTGACACTATGGCATACTACACCAACCTCCTTTATTTCTAAAACATCGGAAATGTAGCTTTTTAGGGTCCTTTAAAATCATAAATTGCGGATATACAAGATTATATGGTAAAAAAAATCTTTTACATTTTCTTGTGTGACACTAGTTTTAAAACCTGCGAAGACACTTGAGCGGGTGGGTGTAGCTGGACGTTTGTCAGGGATTTAGACAGTGAAGTTTAAGGACTTATTTAGAATGGCCTCAGTCGGTTTAGCAGAGTAATAGGAATGGCGTGCCATGCCCACACACACACACACACACACACACTCGCATACAGATCCCTCATCCCTTTCAGCTGTTGCGGTTGGCTCCAGGTAAGCTGGTAAGGGGTAATCCTGAGGTTTTTGGTGCTCTCGGGTTAGGCATGGGCCATTAGGAAGCCCCTGGGCCCTCTGGATCTGCTGCAGCTGACCGCTTCCAGCTCTGTAGGTCTGTACTGTCACACAGAGAACAATACGTGCTGACCCCAGTGCCCTCACACGCACACAGGTGCAGACGCTCGATTTAGACACATACACAGGGTTTGAGGTTTGTGGAAGTTTACATTTAAGGCTAATGTACTAAGAATGTCTGACCATGGCTGGCAGTGGTTACAGTTTTGTGTGTTAGTGATGAAAAAGCCTGTTGTCCATCAGGTGGACAAGGCCTGCGTGGGCCAGGTACTAATTCCACTGTGATTTCTCCATGTAGGATGATGCTCTTGGTAACCTGAATCTGGCCCTTGAGATTGCTGAGAAGCATCTAGACATCCCCAAAATGCTGGATGCTGAAGGTGAGACGTCACTGCCTCTAAAAAAGAAATGTTATTACCACTAATTTAAAATAAAGAAATTTCTCTTTTATTACTGGAATGACAATACCCCATACTTTGGCCTATGCAAAATATGGGGAATGATTTTTAGCACATTTAAAATGATGAATTTGTGGAATATTTCATTTTATTTCATCATTTTGCAATTAACCGAATAATATAAAGTCTGAATTAATGTTTAGTTCTATCAGTAACACCGCCTTCTTTCTAAGAGGCTTGAAGAGTAGCATACAGTCATATGCAAGAGTTCAGGCGCTCCCAGTCAAATCACTTTTTATTCATTTTTTAAAAAATGTAATTACAATAGAACAAAAACAAAAAAGGTGCCATTACTTTTTCACATTTTATATTCTCCCAACATGTAAAATCCATGAAATAAACAGTAATCATGAAATGTTCAGACACATGAGTACTCTGCTTTGCATATTTCCCCACCTGGTCATACATATAAATGTGAGGAAAGCCAATTTCTGACCACGGCAATGTCCAGGGTTCACTGGTTCATTGGTAAGCCGTAAGGATCACAGTCGAGAACAGCTGTTTCAAGCAGATATATATTTAGTTGATAATCGCACAACAGCATGTTTCTCATTTTAGATACTGTGCATTGGCTGTCACTCAGTCAGTGTTTGTCTTTCTCCCTCTCAGTGGGTGTAACCACAGGGAACTCCGCCCACTGAGCAAAGCTTCTGTTGAACAAAGATGTTGAAAGTTGTGCATATGACTGTACTGGAATGGACCATGGCCATAGCTGCTTTCACTTTTAAATCTGTGTTTAGGACTTTGTGACTGTTAATTAGCAACTCAGGCCTCGTCTTTATTTTCTCTTCTGTAGACATTGTGAACACCCCGAAGCCAGACGAAAGAGCCATCATGACCTATGTGTCCTGCTTTTACCATGCTTTTGCTGGAGCAGAGCAGGTATAGTGTGTATGTGTGTGTGTGTGTGTGTGTGTGTATACATGATCAGCCATAACATTAACACCAGTCAGTTCTTGAGGTTGATGTGCTGGAAACAGGAAAAATGGGTGAGAGTAAAGATCTGAGCCTTTTTGGCAAGGGCCTTATTGTGATGTTCTAGACGGCAGAGTCGGAGTATCTCCAAAACATCAGGTTTTGTTGAGGGTTCCAGGTGTGCAGTAGTTAGTACCTACCAAAAGTGATCCAAGGAAGGACAACTGGTGACTCGGTGACAGGGTCGTGGGCACCCAAGGCTCACTGATGCATGTGGGGAGTGAAAGCTAGCCCGCGTGGTCTGATTCCAAAGAGGAACTGTGGTTTAAAATGTTAATGCTGACTCTGATAGAAAGGGAGCAGCATGAGGAAGACACACTCAATATTAGGCAGGTGGTGTTAATGTTATGGCTGGTCATTATACACCCATACACACTAGACAACTGAACTCCTCTTTGACTGTGATCTATCCGTTTACTCATACTTTCTCTTTCGCTTGCTCTGTCCCATCCCTTTTCAGGCTGAAACTGCTGCTAACAGGATCTGTAAAGTACTGGGGGTCAATCAGGAGAACGAGAAACTGATGGAGGAGTACGAAAGACTGGCCAGTGAGGTACACACACACACACACACACACACACACACTTACTCAGTTCACTTTCTTTCAGTTAAATATGTGGACTAGAGTGGAGCCAAAAAATATCACTAGAATATGATGACATTCAGTATCAACAACAAGCCCAGTGTTGGTGTGTGTTTCCTCCGGGTTCTCCGGTTTCCTCCCACAGTCCAAAGGCTGCTGTAGGTTGATTGGATGCTCTAAATTGCCCGTAGGTGGGAGTGTGTTTGTGAATGGTTGTCCGTGTGTTGCCCTGTGATGGGTTGAGCCTCCTGTCCAGGGTGAACCCCACCTTGGGATCCCCTCAACTGGGATTGGCCCCAGCTTCCCTGCAACCCAGAAACGGAAGACGCGGTTTCGAAAATGGACGGATGGAAATTAATGGACCACCTGAACTTGTGTTAATGACCAAAACTCTGATTTTGAGTGTAATGTGTGTTTAGTTAAGAAGTGGCGAAATACAGGAAATGTCTGATTGGGTTTGAGGCTGTGACACTAAAGGTGGTGGCTTAAAGCAGCATGATTACGATTTCTGAGATATTTTGGGTTAGGAGGTTGTCTCTGATGAGAACCTACTATGTGCCGGGACGCTGAGGGATACCCAATTCTACTGCTGTCATATAAAAAAAAATCCTTTAATAGCAAATGCAGACAAATCTGCCAAATTCATCGTACAGTCCCACTGTCTCATTGTAGAGTCCCACTGTCTCATCATAGAGTCCCACTGTCTCATCGTAGAGTCCCACTGTCTAATCGTAGAGTCCCACTGTCTAATCGTAGAGTCCCACTGTCTCATCATAGAGTCCCACTGTCTAATCGTAGAGTCCCACTGTCTTATCGTAGAGTCCCACTGTCTAATCGTAGAGTCCCACTGTCTCATCGTAGAGTCCCACTGTCTAATCGTAGAGTCTATATACCAGGTTTAGGTAGAGAACAGCATAGTTTTAGTTCTTCATATAGTCCATATTACCATATTCATGCATAAATATCAGTTTATTTTCTTAATTGTCAATTTTTTACTAAGACATGTTGTACTTCTCTCCTCTCATCTTGTCGCCTCTTCTCTCCTCTCCTCTCCTCTCCTCTCCTCTCCTGTCCTCCCTTCTTCTCTTCTCTCGTCTCATCTCCTCTCTTTTCTGCTCGTGTCCTCTCCTCTCCTCTCGTCTCGTCTCGTCTCATCTCGTCTCGTTTCCACTCCTCTCCTCTCCTCTCATCTCCCTTCCTCTCCTCCCCTCTCCCTCGTCTCCTCTCTTCTCCTCTCGTCTCCTCTTCAGCTGTTGGAGTGGATCCGGCGTACCACCCCGTGGCTGGAGAACCGCGTGTCAGAGAAGACCATGGCGCAGATGCAACGCAAGCTGGAGGATTTCCGTGAATACCGCCGCATGCACAAACCGCCCAAAGTGCAAGAAAAGTGCCAGCTGGAGATTAACTTCAACACCCTGCAGACCAAACTGCGCATCAGCAACAGACCCGCATTCATGCCCTCTGAGGGCAAGATGGTGTCGGTAAGACACACACACATACACTCACAGACCTGTTACACTGATCTACACGCATCTGCACGTGCACTGCACTGAGAATGTAGGCAACACTGTACAGGAGTATAAGTGTGTGTGTGTATATGTGTGTGTGTGCAGGATATAGCGAGTGCATGGCAGTGTCTGGAGCAGGCAGAGAAGGGATTTGAGGAGTGGCTGCTGACGGAAATCCGCAGACTACAGAGGCTTGACCACCTGGCTGAGAAGTTCCGCCAAAAAGCGACCAGCCATGAGACCTGGGCCGCAGGTGAGTAAAGCAGATGTGCGATGAATTTTAAATGAATTTCGAGGTGTGCAGTGTATGCGCATTTGCTGTAGGTTGTATATTCATCTATGGTTTACCATTTTGTGTGTGTGTGTGTGTGTGTGTGTGTGTGTGAGACAGGTAAAGAGGAGATTTTGACCCAGAAAGACTATGAATCTGCTTCATTAATGGAAGTTCGAGCACTGCTTCGGAAACATGAGGCGTTCGAGAGCGACCTGTCAGCTCATCAGGACAGAGTGGAGCAAATTGCCGCCATTGCACAGGAGCTGAAGTACGACCTTCATACCTGTGACTTCTGCAGTACTCACATCTTGCAGCCCACTGCTAACATCCTGTCAAGAGTGCAAACACTACACTACCAGTCAAAAGTTATAGAACAACCAATTTTTTAACCATATCGGCAAGGCAAAATTTAGCATGGAACAAAAACGTGTGCGAAGCCATTAATCCGCACCCGGTGGAATCCCGGGGTTAGATTCTGTCAGGCAGCAAAAAGTCCACAGTGTGGGATCATTTTGAGTGTATAAAGGTGACCTGCAGTGGTGGCCTAGTGGTTAGGATGCTGCCTTTGGGACCTGAAGGTCGTAGGTTCGAGTCCCAGCCTGGGCACTACTGAGGTTCCCTTGAGTAAGGTACTATCCCACTTCACTGCTCCCCGGGCACTGTTGGTAGCTGCCCACTGCTCCACGTGTGCATGTGTGATGGGCGACCTTCAGGTCCTAAAGGCAGTGTCCTAACCACTAGGCCACCACTGATCAGCGTTGCCTTAATATGAACAGAATGAAAAGTGGGTGGTATATGTGACACCCCTGCCCCTAGGATTGGGATTGTTAGCCAATGCCTGATTGGGCCGTCTGTATCCGCAATGTAGTATTGCTCGCATGTGTCTGAATCTTTGCCCTTGAACTTGGCCGGTCACGTTTTGATGACCTATTACACACATACACATACACACACACACACATACACACACACAAACACATATACGGTGTGTGCCTGCATGCATTCTCAAGGGTCTGTGTCACCGGTGCTCTATTTTAACTTGCATTATCTCCCTGTAAGCCTGAGTGTGTGTGTATATGTGTGTGTGTGTGTGTGTGTGTGTGTGAGAGAGAGAGAGAGAGAGAGTGAATGTTAGACACACATATTGGGGGTGAAAGATAAGCTGTAACCTTTCAGCCTCTAAATTCTGTAGCTGCAGGGGGGAGTTCAGCACTCTCTCAGTCAGGAGCTAATCTCCCGGACCACTCAAACCAAACCCAAAAAGCTTTGAGATTCTGCAGGCCAACATCGGCTACAAGACCATCCTCCACAGTTTCAGTGGGACTTCTTCCGGTCTGGGACCTGAACTGGGGACATTCAGGTCACAGGGGCAAATCCCGAACTTTTACACCACCACTGCAATTAATATGCTAGTTGTGAGAAAGGCTGGTAGTGGGATATATACAGTAGCTACTGTCCTAAGTTCTCAGTGAAGAGGTTTATCTCCAGTCGTCGTTTGAAGACAGTGAGGTTCTCCGTAGTTCTGACTGTCGGGGAAGTTCATAACACCACTTAGGAGCCAAAATTAGGAAGAGCCTTGATGTCTGTTTTTGATTTTTGAGTAGAAGGATGTGTAGTTAGGCTAAGCATGATGCTCTGAGAGGGCGAGCAAAAAACAGAATATTAAACACTAACTTCATTCCAGACTGCACCAAAGTGCCCTCCTGCCTAATAAAGGTCTAACATACTGACAGAATTGCTCCGTTATTGTTAGTTTGGAGTTTAACAGCTGTCAGTCTTCATTAGCATAGCTAACGCCATTTAAACTAGCCGGCTAGCAGCTAAGGGGCTACTTAGCCGATGCCCTACACCAGTGGTACCAGATCTAGAGGACCCCCTGCCTCGATGGGATGCCTGAAGTACACCCTTTGATTTAAAATCAGAACAGCACTGTCATTTACACATTGGGGACATTTTGTTGGTTATATGAGCTGAGCTGCTTTTACCAAAAATGTATTTATTTTTTTTTTAAAAAGCTAAAAGATTAAAAAGAGTGCCTTCTTATTACTTAGGTTATGGGTAATGTCAGTGTTACTGCAGTACACCAGTCAATGAAAATTCCGCACCAATATAGTAATATCAAATTGTGTGTGTGTTTTCTTGACCCTCTCTAGTGAGTTGGACTACCATGATGTTGCTGCAGTGAACCAGAGGTGCCAAAGCATTTGTGATGTTTGGGATCACCTGGGGACACTCACCCAGAAGCGCAGAGAGGCGCTAGAGGTACACTAGGTGTGGGTGCAGTGTGAATGGCAGGAGCCCCAAGAATGATCGCCAAGATATGTTTGTCCATTCACCTGTGTGTGTGTATGTGTTGTTAGAGGACAGAGAAGCTGTTGGAGACGGTGGAGCAACTGTTTCTTGAGTACACAAAAAGATCAGCTCCTTTCAACAGCTGGCTGGAGGGAGCCATGGAGGACCTGCAGGACATGTTCATAGTGCACACCATTGAGGAGGTCCAGGTACACGCACGCACACACACACACACACACACACACACACACACACACACACACACACACACAGAGTGCCTTGCAAATATCATTGCAAGTCATAATATTGGTTTATTGTTCCAGCCAATATTTTTATTGCATTATTTTATTCTCTCTCTCTCTCTCTCTCTCTCTCTTTCTCTCTTTGTGAATAGAGTCTAATAGCAGCTCATGAGCAGTTTAAAGCCACTCTACCTGAGGCGGATGCGGAAAGGCAGGCCATATTGGGCATCCAACAGGAAGTGCAGAAGATCTTCCACAGTTATGGAATTCACGGCGACCTCAAGAACCCCTACAGCACAATCAGCCCTGAGGAGATACTAAGCAAGTGGGACAAGGTGGGAAACACACACACACTCAGTTTTTGGGTGTATTCACATTGTCCACACTTGGCAGGTTTGGCAGGTTTGTATTACTGGCAGTAGTAATGGCAGTAAAAACATAGGAAATATATATTTTTTAAAGATAAGATAAGAGATAAGAAAAGATAACCAATTATTAGTCCCACAAGTGGGAAATTTTAAACCTATAACACCTCAATTGTCTCCTCTATAGTGAAACGCCATTCAGATTATTCTTGCCCATATCTAAATATTTGGATGTATTTTTTTTATTCCTCATGGTGTTTGTGTATATGCGTGTGTGTGTGTAGGTGAAGAAGCTGGTTCCTCAGAGAGATGGTGCTCTGCAGGAAGAGTTGGCACGACAGCATGGTAACGAGAGGCTGCGGCGGCAGTTTGCTGGTCAGGCCAACCTCATCGGACCCTGGATACAGACCAGGATGGAGGTGGGTGGGCTTTCCCCACATGCAACTTGTCAAGCATCACAAAATTACCCTTTGGCTTGTTAAACTTACTGTACCCTTATGTTACTGCCAGTGATGATTCCTCCCTTCCAAGCGTGCTGAGATGCCCATTGATGTTAGGTTAGCAGCAGCTAGTGACATTTCCTCCCAGCTTGGTAGAATTGTGTGATGGGAAATCTTTGTTGGGTGTTTTGGTCATTATTTGCTACCTTGACACTTGCCTGTCCCTACAGGTCATTAAAGCAGCGTGTGGTTGGTTATTTTCTGTGAGACAGATGGTGTGGATGCTCCCAATTGACAGACATCTTGCTTACGAGACTATGAAGGAGATTTGAAAGGAGAACAGGCTGTGATTGGCCTGTTGTGTGTGTCTGATGTGACAGGAGATCGGGCGCTGCTCTCTGGAGATCGGCGGGACTTTAGAGGATCAGATGACTCAGCTGAAGCAGTATGAGCATGTGATCGTCAGCTACAAGCCCAACATCGACAAACTGGAAGGAGACCACCAGCTCATCCAGGAGTCTCTCATTTTCGACAACAAACACTCCAACTACACAATGGAGGTACATGGTCAAAAACACACAGGCTGACACAGTATTCCTTGCTTCAGGGTCAATGCAGAGACCTGATATCTCCTTGGGATGAGAAAACCATGGAATGAGAATGAGAAAACCATGCACAGTGATGATCGGCCTCTCCTCTGTCTCTACTTCTCTCTCCAGCATGTCCGCGTTGGTTGGGAGCTGCTCCTGACAACAGTCGCTCGCACCATCAATGATATCGAGACTCAGATTCTGACTCGTGATGCTAAAGGCATCAGCCAGCAGCAGATGAACGAGTTCCGCTCCTCCTTCAATCACTTCGACCGGGTACTGTTCTCAGATCAGTCTTTACATACATTGTCCACATACACCAAAAACTCCAATACTGTACTTAGTTACGCTCCTCATACAGTGCCACACACGCTGCCATGTCACTGCCGTGTTGAGAACGGTCTACCGTTACTGTATCTGGTCAGCGGGGGCTGTATGATGGATGGACATGGTTGAGCAGGGCTGATATATTGTGCAGCATCAGATCAGTCAGTCAGTCTACACCTCCAAAACTGTCAGGTAGGTGGAGCCAATAAAATAGTAAATATAGGAACAAGGTTGGTGTTTCAGTTAGAGGCTGTAGGCTTCAGGATTTTACTCCCAAACGGTAATAAATAGCTTCTACTTTCACTTTGTACAAATTCACTACTTTGTGCACATATGTGACAAAGGCTGGCCTAGGCTATCACAGTTGAACTGACATGGCCCAGTCATCTTGCCCAAACGTTTTACTGTCATCGCTTATGTCAAACCTTACTTATTTGCATATTCTATCAAGTAAACAAACACTAAGATGAGTTTAGACATCATTGGATAATCTATGTTTTACTCTTTCCCTATGCAGAAGAAGAATGGAGCAATGGACACTGATGATTTCAGGGCCTGTCTCATCTCCATGGGCTATGACCTGGTAGGGGCTTAGCGCTTCATTTAGTCAAGTGATTTTATTACAATGGGCTGTTTCTGTTCACAAATGAGACCAAGTGTGGAGCAATTCATCCAAGTACACTAGTTTAATACATTAGCATTTAAAGTGTAAAGATACATGTGTGTGAATACAGTGTTTTTCATAATCATAAATAGATGATTTAGACATTATATATAAAAATATATATATAATATCTGAGTCACTCTGACACGGGCCTTATTTTCCAATCGGGATGTGGGAGGTGTTATTTTGCTCATGTTCAAATAGCGGAAAGCCAGTATTTCTGACTGGAGTAATTGTATATGTGTCAGGGTTTCCCAAGTGTGTGGTTAACAGGCATGGGACTGGGAAACGCCTTCCGAATGTGCCCTTACATAGATGTCATGTCTGCTATTATTCTAAAATATGGAAGAGTTCAAATAGAAAATCTACTCCTCTGTGAACAGTGTATCAAAGCTGTTATCTGAGCTGCGGTAGGAGTGGAGGAGAAGATAGATATATTAGTATTATGTCTGTATTGTGTCTCATCCAGGCTTTTTAGTCAGTCTGGTCTTAATCTTCTGTCTGTCTGCAGCGCTGTTTAATTTAATGTAATATAAACTGGTTCATTGGTTGATTTTAACAGGCCTTCATAATGGAGAAGATTAGACTCCCATGTGTTATTTGTGTGTGTGTCTGTGTGTGTGTGTGTGTGTGTGTGTGTGTGTATCAGGGGGAGGTGGAGTTTGCCCGAATCATGATGCTGGTTGACCCAAATGCAACAGGGGTCGTGACCTTTCAGTCTTTTATTGACTTCATGACCAGAGAGACTGCAGACACAGACACGGCTGAGCAGGTCGTTGCTTCCTTCAGGATCCTGGCTGCTGACAAGGTGTGTAATACTGTTTATGCTGCATCATTTATTTTGCTTATGTTGCTGATATTCCAGATACCTTAATAAAAATGACTAGACATACACAGCGTATATTATTTATCATTTAAAGGGCCCATATTGTGAAAAAACAAGTTATTCTGTCGTTTTCTTTAAATAAAAAGTTTAATGTGTCCCCAGTCCATATATGAATTAAGCTGCAAAAACATCAATTTAGATTTGATTGTTTTTGTGATGTCATGGAAACCAGCATGTTTACATATGCTGATCAGTCACAGCATTAAAACCACTGCCAGATGAAGGGAATAACATTGATGATGTGACAGTGGCTTCTCTCAAGGGATGGAATATATTAGGCAGCAAGTGAACAGTCAGTTCTTGAAGGTGATGTGTTATAAGCCACAAGGGCCTTATTGTGATGTTCTGAACGACAGATCATCTCCAAAACGGCAGGTCTTGTGGAGTCCGGTATGCATTACCAGTAGTACCTATCAAAAGTGACCTCAGGAGGGACAACTGGTGAATCAGCAATAGGGTCATGGGTACCCAAGGTTCATCCAAGGTTTAATGATAAATGTGGAGAGCAAATACTAGTCTGCCTGGACTGATCCCATAGAACAGCTGTACAAAGTGTACGCTGGCTATAATTGAAAGGGTTCAGTTCACACAGTGCACCACAGTCAGAGCTGTTGCATGAGGGGGACCCATACAGTATTAGGCAGGTGGCTTTTATGTTATAGCTATTAATGTATATCCACCTATTCAACCTCAAGGAGAACCTTCAGACTGCTGAAGTCCAACCAATCAGAACAGTGCTTATTTACATAAATTGTAATTCTGCTGTGTTGTCTCCTCCAGCCATATATTCTGATCGATGAGCTGAGGAGAGAGCTGCCCCGAGACCAGGCTGAGTACTGCATCTCCAGGATGCCGCCCTACACTGGCCCAGGGTCCATGCCGGGGGCCCTAGACTATAGTGCCTTCTCCACTGCACTCTACGGAGAGAGTGACCTTTAAACATGACCACTGCCTGTGTTTGACCCATGACCATAACTGTCACTGGACTCCTGAGAGAAGTGCATTAGGGCGACCAGCACACCAAAGCAATTAGATAACAATGGAAAAAATATGAGGAGCTGAACTACTGAATGCAAATCTTAGATCATTAAAATTAACATGGAATTTGAAAAATTTCACATAAAATCTGTGAAATTTAGCTAAATTTCAGCCCCACATGAAGAACTGCCCCATATACACTATATGTCCACCTGTTTATTTAGTGTTTCTTATAAAATGAAAGGTATGGATTGAAGAGTTACTCCTTATCCCCCTTTGAGATCAGGTAGTGATGTTGGAGGATTAGTTCTGGATCACAAACCTCACTCCAGCTCGTCCCAAAGTTGCTGGATGGAGCCTCATCGTGCCAGAGAATGCAGGGTTTTTTTATACCCCTCTAGCCCATGCTTGGCATTTGGCTATGTGTGGCACATGTGTGGCTGCTTCAGCTTCTATTGGCGATGCTTTTCTATGGAGATTACAGCTGCCATTGAACACCATTGTGAATGTAGCTGAAGGTCTGCTTTTGGACATATAGTGTATATATTATAACCACTGTTACCAACAAATATCTCAGTTGCTTTTGTGGTGCCACACACAAACCTTTCTCTCCACTGTTGAAATATACACTGAACACCAAGTAGTGATGAATGTGTTGCTCTACTACTACACATGTATCACTATAGTTCTACAGCTTCAGTAGTTTGTGTATGGAAATATACTCTTCACACAGACACCAGAGCAGAGTGCGCGTGAGGGTGTCGTGTATGTTTGTGTACTCTTGTATTTCCACTGATAGCAACTGTTTATCCCCAGTCACCAGCCTCAACTGGCATTTGCAATTTACATGTGCTGAAACATTTGAAATTAAATTTAAATCATTTTTCATAAACTGCAGAAATGTTAATGTTGGAACAGCTCATTTTTGACTGTGGATTTGCTGCAACTGTTAGTTTCACTAATGCACTGTGGTGTAGATGGAAATCATTTATAGCTGGACATCATTTGTCTGTGTGAAATAAAAAGTTAAAGACTGGTTGATTTATTTTATTGATTATGATTATGTCCATTCATTCATCCTTGAGCGTAAACCAGCACACACGGGGCAGAAGGCAGGTAAACACAGGTCACAGGTGAAAAATACTATGAGATGAAACCAATTCCAGGACAGAGACCTGTTTTGACAGTCTAATGTTACTACTGCTGACAAGGTGTGTATCTGTGTTATATCGTTTATGCTGCATCATTTATTTTGCTTATGTTGCCGACATTACAAATACCTTAATAAAAATGAGTAGACATACACAGAGTATATTGTTTCTTCAGCCACTGAACACAGCTAAACGTAATAAAAGCATTAGTAGTACTTTACATCACATTTATCGCGTTCTCAAGTTAAAGTGGGCATCAAATGTGAAAGTCGAGGAAACGTGGACCTGAAAAATCACACCTGAGTTACAGAGTCAGAAATCCAACTCTGGGGAGCGTATACATTTGGTTTTTCCTAGTCAGAGATCGGGAAATTTCAATTCCCTGTTGCCATCGAATACAGCAGGGGTGTCAAACTCCGGTCCTGGAGGGCCGTTGTCCAGCTCTACTTGGTACTTCCCCTTCTTAAATACACTCACTAAACCTGGCAGGTGAGCAGAATCAGGTGTGTTTGAGCAGGGAAATCACCAAACTGTGCTGGACACCGGCCTCCAGACAGCTACCAACAGGGAGCAGTGTAGTGGGACGGTACCTTGCTCAAGTGCCTGGGTACCTCAGTAGCTCAAGGTACCTCAGTAGTGCCTGGGCCAGGACTCGAACCTGCGACCTTCAGGTCCCAAGGGCAGCGTCCTAGCCACTAGGCCACTACGGGTACCTCAGTAATGTCCGTGCCAGGACTTGAACCTGCAACCTTCAGGTCCCAAGGCCACAAGGCCACCACTGCCCATATGTTGCATATGTATGTTATTGTGGGTCAACAGTACAATGAAATGTGTTGGACAAGAAAGACCAGTAAACTCAGCAAGAAAAAACATGATAGACAAGAATGAATATAAAATAAAATAAAATAAATTATATATAAGAAAATTTACACAAATATATTAAGGAACCATGGGAAGGGTACATTAAGTAAAGTGTATAAAAGTGAAAAAGTGACCAGCACATTGGATGGATTTCTTACACAAATGATAAGGAAGAGAACTGTTTTTGACATAGATCACTTATGCATTTAGAGGCATATCTGACGCTCCTAAACAGTGAATAATAAATGTTAAAATACAGTAAAACACTACTATATTATAATAAAAGTCATTTTACTACTACATGTATTGTTACTGTAATACATATTGTTGGTATATAAGTATTCTGCTATAGATATGTGCATCATCACAACAGTAAAGTTCCATCATTTAAGTTGGGTTCTCGATCAAGACTTTATCTCACCATATGTTCCAGCCCAACTCCTGTCAAAGTCTACACAGTATGTGTGGGTTTACCCATTTATGCTCTTTTCTCCCTCTCTTTCAGCATAGAAAAATTGAGAAAATTCAATGGAGTAAAGAGGCCTTGCCATGAGACCTCATCTTGTTTTCCGCAAGCCTTTCCCTGTTCCACATTTGCAATAAACTGTGCATTGATCTTTCCAGTGGTGTGGTCTTTATCTGTGAAAGTGTTAATGTGGTGTTTGAATACGATTTTTACTTTTTTTGTTGTTGAAATCTTTAGCGATAGTAAGATTGACCTGGCTCACTCGAGCCAACCGTTTTTTTTCTTCTCTCTGTGAGAGTGGGGAATCTGTACATCTTGCTTTTCTCTGAGCTGATCGGAGCCGAACACGTCTCACAACACACCTTTAATATTATATCCTTTCACATGGGCCAAAATGTCTAGCGGCATGCATGACAAGCATAGTTGTAATGAAACCCAAGTGTTATTCACTTCACCTGTCAGTGGTTTTAATGTTGTGGGTGATCTGTGTATATGCAAGGACAACACAGAGAAAATGACACAGACTGCTTGACATGTTTCTTAAAGACTCATGGAGTTTATAAGAAACTTTAATGAATTGATGGTCATTAATATTCACCTGTTTGAGTCATTAAATCATTAATATTCATCTGTTTGTCTGATCCGTACACACTCAACCTGCCTGCCATGAACCATCTCAACTATCGGACGTCTACGTGCATCACGTGACCATGAAGCGCTTTGAACATCTGTTGATGCGACTCTCTCAATGTGGCGTCGGTGGGAACTAGACAATAAAGGAAGATCTCCAGAGTTAGTGACAAATGACAAATCGCCTACAAGACTGAAAAGAGCAATTCTCTAAGAGCATGAATGAACCAAAGCAGATTAAATATAGCATGTGAAGTGAAAATTGGTCATTGTGATCACATTCAAGCACCACAACATTTAAGCCATCACATGTGCAGCAGCGGGCAGCTACCAACAGCGGTGTAGCAGGACGGTACCTTACTCAAGGGTACCTCAGTAGTCCTTGGGCTGGGACTCGAACCTGCAACTCTCAGGTCTCAAAGGCAGCATCCTAACCACTAGACCACCACTGCCCACTAGTGTGGGCACCGCTACCAGCATGTGTACACTGATCAGTCTTGCGTTAACACCACCTGCCTAATATTGAGTAGGTCCTACTCATGCTACCTGTGCTGCACTGTTTGTTTTGACCACTTTCTCCTTCCTTTGGTAGGTACATACCAGGAAACCTCCACATGAGCTGCCGTGCTGGAGATGCTCTAATCCAATTTTCCAGCTGTTGCAGTGGCTCTTAGTCATGCTACTAACCTGGGGTGCTAAATGTACAGGGAGAAAAAAGCAGATGTGAAGAAAATGATACCGTGTTCACATCAATGGCTTGATGCTTTGGTTTAGTGGAAGGTGAGAAGTGGACACATCTGAAGGGGCTTTCACAAGTGGACCAGGATGGAGTCACTTTTCAGTCTGCTTGTCTGGCGAGAGTATCTACTAGTGGGTGTGTGTGGTAGTGGGTGTGTTCTTCAATCGTGAAAGACACACTCCGCACACACTCTCTCGCTTTCTGATGCTCCTTGAATGTGATTCTTTTCTATCTGCTCTCACCACCCTTGTGTAGCCATCAGAGATCATGGGTTCTGCAGAGGGAGAGGACGACTTCCAGTTCCTCCGCATGGTGAGTAGAGAATTTTTTAGCTGTAAGCAGCAAGAAGTAATAGTTTCTGGGTTCTTTGTGGAACTTCTTAGCAGGCCTAATCCAGCATCCATCAGCAAAGAACCTGGAATTTGTTTTGCACTGTTCTTCTCTTCTAAAGTGAGAGGTATAAGCAACAGAAAAGTAGTCTAGAGGCTGAACCAACATGTCAGAATGAAATGACCCTTTTCTCAAAAAAGTTGTTGAAATTATTTAAAGTTACTTGCTAAAGTACAAACGCCAAATTCATCCAAACTGTACTTTATCCATTAGTCAGACGTTGTGCTGGTCTGTAGAGATGGATGATCAACCAGCTTTGTTTATTCAACTTCATGCAACTAATCCAGTATTGTTCAGCAACCAAACTTAGCAAGATGAGGACATACCACAGAACGTGTTCTACATAGGGATGCAGGATAAGCTCAGAATTATTTGGGTTTTGGCGGATATTTGCTTGAAGAAGCAGTATTGCATTGGACAGATGTTTACATTTGACTGATATTTTAAAGAGATATATGATGATGCATTTATTGTGCTCTGGAAGAACAGAGCAAAATGTTTAGATGACTCTGCTTGAAATGAATTATTTTTTCATTTTATCTTGTCCAGATTATATATATATCAGAGTCTAAATGATATTGAGTTGGAAAGCTTTAGCTGTATTTTGTCAATACATGTCCTACACATTTTCCTTTATTTCTTTATGTACAGTGTAGCCCTGCAGGCAGAATGGACGTCTATTTTAACCTGTTTTATCAGAAAAGTGAGAACAGGTTCGAGTGTGTTAGCTGTTCACTCTCAGTCTCACCACCAACACAGAGATAGCACAAACACACCTTATCAAACCTTTTCTAATAAAAGCAGTGGTTTAGGGAGGGTGTTTTATTCTCCATGTAGAGCAGCAAATGCCCCTGCAAGGTAAAAATGTTAATTTTTATCATCTAGGAACAATTTAATCCACACATTGAGCTAAATATGGGCTACATGCATAATATCATACATTTTTAAAAGCCTCTTCTTTCAATGAACTGCACAAACCTCAGTTAATTTGTTAAAAAAGTGGATCTTGATGCATGCGGGAAAAGAGGAGATAAAGAAGACGGAGATAGGGATGGCCCCATTATTGCACTGACTGGTGTGTGTATCAGTAAGCCACTAACGGCCAATGTAATGCATGTGACAGCAGATGAAGTGTTGGAATTCTCCTTGTTTGACTGTCTAATAATATCCCTGGTGACAGCCCATATATGGACACACAAGTGCTTTCAGTGTAACGTACAGTAAACCATATTTATGCCTACTGATTTCATCACATGGTAAGATGACCAGATATCTGAAGTGAATATCGGTGATGTTTTCAGTTTGGCAGTCAATGTAGCGTTAAAATATATGGTGATGTTATCGAGGAAGACAGAGAGGCCGCTGTATTGTAATAAACTCTGGTGAAGCCTCACTGATAAAACTGGGTCAGAAAATCAAATCCTACAGTAGCTGACCATGGCGAGTGAAGCTATGGAACAGCCAAAAAAGACAATTGGCCACAGCAGCTATAACAGTTTAGCACAGTTAATTTAATTATTGAATTTTTTTATTACATCCTTAATTTTTCCTTCTTACTCCCCCCTTCTGCTAAATCTTTAATAATAATTAGTGCACTATTAGATAAAAATGCCTAACAGATTCAAGTGTTTTACAAGAAACAAGTGTTTTATTGTATTATTTAGAATAATAAATAGGCTGGCTCAGTAATTATGTATTTACCTTTCATACTGTATCTTCATCACCCATCTTCCTATGCAGTCTTCTTCCCCTTCTTCCACTCCACTCTAAAGCAAATATCTAATAAATAAAGCAAAAATCTTGTAATAAAGCATTTTCTCAGGTAATTTATAAATTACCGATTTACAAACAGGTTACAGAGGCCCACCTTACCCCCAGTGCCTGCTAAACAAACAGCAAATGTTTAAAAGGTACTTTGAAAATGACACTATATTTTTAGATGGCACAGTCACTGCATCCAAGTAGACAGCAGGCCAACAGATCAGATAGTAGTCCCATAACCCCACCCCGACTGTAACACTGTCTCTTGGCTGGAAACGACTTTTGTGGGAATCTAAATCTATTATAATAAGAAGAGTGATTTGAAGCTGCTATAGTGAGCAGACATGTTCTTTCTTTCAAAACTGGGGACCGTCTCCTGAAAAAAGGAGATGTCTGGTCGCTCTACCACAATGTGATGTCTACTGACGTTGCTAAATTTCTGCAACCGAAATTTTCTACATAGACATTATTTAAATTTTTTCGTAAATGACGACTGATTCGATGCAGATAATGATTTAGATTATAGCAAACTGGAAGAAGAGACATTTGCTTTTCTGGCTATTTTGGTGCCATAGGGGAGATCTTCAAACAACCTCCCCAAAATAATGAACATATGCAGTGAATTGTCAGCTGGTGCACTCCCCCAGTCCACAAGCGACCCCTATACCAGTGTCCTCATCTGGCTCCTCCCATGTCATTCACACCTGGACCTTTCTTCACTGCTCACATCTGGGCCTTACCGCACCATGCTAGTAAGGGGGAGTTAGGTACAGGGTGCAGGTGGCATCTAGGTGGCCTATGCCCCTGAGAACACACACAGTCTGAGCAACAGAAAAACCCATATGATCCTATAAGGTCCTCAATCTGCTAATAGATTAAAAACTATGACAACATTTTGGCTCCATTATCTTATTTGCTGTGCCGTCCACCACGTGACAGCTTTTAGGCATGGTTGTGGGTTTACTTTATGGCAGTAAAGAGAAGAGAATCTACGGGAAGTGCAACGTTGTTGTCCCCCCCATAGCGTGGGCGTGGTTTCAGCCCGCGCGCTCAATCACACGCAATTCAAATTCAAAATCTAACGGAAACGTCAGTTGAACGCCTGCTGCTAAGGAAATTAGCACCTTTATGTTGTTTTTAGACCTAAAATACTGATACACGTCGTTATTAACAAACATAATATGTCATAATTACATAATTCTACATAATTCAGACTCTTTAACTTTATATAATTTATTCATCATGACCGAGGAGCCTCCCTGTCAGCTCGGTGGGTTTGGATAGATAGCATTTTTCCACATTGAGGTTAACTTTACCCGTAATGTTTACATTTATTAATTTATTTTTAAGATTGGTCATATACAGAGAAAACCTCAGGTAACAAGTGGTAAAATATCTGGGAATTTTGTCTTTGCTGAGCAGCAGCTAATTTAGCTAACTAGCGTTAGCACATTAGCTTTTTTGGACACCGTGACGGTAGGTACAGCCCTAAATCCGCATTCACCACTGTCCTTATTCCATTTGAACCATTAGTTCAGTCGATGATCGTTGTTGGTCATGTAACTGAAGGGCTTGTATATGCATTAATCTGTAAATATGTTTAAACTGAAAACCCCGAGCACCACGAGGAAACTCGTTTGGAATTTCTCCCACATTGCCCTCCATTAGCCCACCCACAAGCCAGCATAAGCCCGCCCACAAGCCAGCCGTCTTCTCCTTGGCTATTAAGTCATTTTGTCATGCAAATGCTGCTGCTGAAGTGTGAAGGCATCTTGAAATTCATTCTACAGTCAGGATCAGTTTTGCATTCACCCTCGTGTCCACTCGCGATCAGTTTTGTGTTCACTGTCGTGTCCTGTCGCAATAAGTTTTGCGTTCACCGTCGCGTCCTGTCGCGATAAGTTTGGCGTTCACCGTGGCGTCCTGTCGCGTTCAGTTTTGCGTTCACCGTCGCGTCCTGTCGCGATAACTTTTGCATTCACCGTTGCGTGCAGTCACGCTCAATTTTGCGCAGAATTATATTTACTAATTCACTCACACATGCTTACACACACACACATTCATATGCTTGTGTCTGTAAGCATTTTTTAGTGTTGCAAACATGCTGTGTGTGAGAGACTTGCACATGTCACATGTGTGTGTGCGTGAGAGAGAGACTGTCATTCAAGTGGCATTCGGTTATTATATATATAAACAATTAATAATAAACTATTTTGATGTAATAAATGTATCAATTTATTCTGATTTTATTAAAATGTGTAACGATTATGTTGTGTAGTTTTTGTCTTCATGTCTTTGTAAGACTAACATTTTCCATTATATAAGACATATTACATATATTAACCTGAATTTAACATATTGAAATTAAAATGAAACATATTAAGGTTTTTAATACTAAAATTACAATACTAAAATTACAGTAATAATGTAAAATAGTAAAACATGACATGTTACCAGTATTACTGTATTTCCACTGTTTTTTCAAATGATAGATGATAGATAAATTGTTAATTTTTTTTTCTATTTTATTAAGTAAGTTATAATATAATATATTTCTGCTTACTCCATCTGCATTACTCCATCCATACAGTTAAAGTTACTTAAATTTTACATCTTGGGCAGTGGAGGCATAGTGGTTAGGACGCTGCCTTTGGGATCTGACGGTCGCAGGCACTACTGAGGTTCCCTCAAGCATAGTACCGTCCCGCTAAACTGCTTTCTGGGTGCTGTTGGTAGCTGCCCCCTGCTCCATGTGTGCAGGTGTAATGGGTTAAATGCAGAGGTCACATTTCGTTGGGGTGCTTGAGTGTGTTCACAATGACAAATAGTCACTTTCATTTTCAATAGAAGATTGTGTTAATTTAGATTTTTCTAAGCTATATCTTCAACATTACGGACGTCATTAGATGTAACACTGTTGTGTGTTGTGCAGTCAGATGAACTGGTATTGCGATGCTGCTCAGCTGTTGCTCTCCAGCAGAAGTTTTGTTTGGCTGCCAATGGCTTTGGCTGTCGTCTCTGCTTCCTAGAGTCTACCTCCAACTCAAAGGTGAGAGATCAAACCGGAACCGAATTACATTTTAGCAAATGTCTGCTATACAAGGTTCTGCTGAAGTTATATATAAATGCCACTATCTTCTGTGAGATTGCTATATATATATATATATATATGTGTGTGTGTGTGTGTGTGTGTGTGTGTGTGTGTAATGTCCATGGAATGTGCCTTTCTTAGCTGGGAGGAACATCTAGAGTGTTTTAATGTGTTTTATCAGAATGTTCCAGCAGACCTCGCTCTGTGTGTGTTTGTGCTGGATCGATGTGTGTCTGTCCGAGCTCTGCAGGAAATGCTTGCCAACCATGAAGATCTACAAACTGAGGTGAAAAATGTGATCTTTCTTTTTTATATACAGGATTGCACAAGTTGTCCACTTTATTTGAAGTTTCTCTCTTGTACTCTCACACACTATACACTTCATGAGCTCCACCTACATTATATATCCACTATAGTATAGTAAATATACAATGAAAAGGCTAACGTGTATACTAGGATTAATAGGGTTTCAGCTGATAAAAACAGCCAACTATTGTCTATAGTTTGTTTTGCACTAATGTATTTTGTGTAAGGTTGCAGTAATGTTATGTATTGTGATTTTGCTTCAGTCTTCGGAAGCTGCTGGCTGCCGCACTCTCCTCTATGGTCAGGCACTGCTGCTAAGACATGCCTACAGTGACATGGTGAGGTTGATCAGAGAATGCATAGTGCATTTTGATTGGTCACTGGACAGTGACTGACAACATTAAGTAGTTGCTTATGTGTCCCACGTTGTCGTGCATTTGGATTGGTTACTAGATAGTAATTGGCACAACCGGACAGCAGCTGATATGCCTATACCCTTATTCTAGTATCTGAGCTGTCTGACCTCCTCTGGACTGTCTGCTGATAAGCTGGCATTTGATGTTGGTCTTCAGAAAGATGTTGCAGGTAATGCCGACTATAAGCATTCCACTGTAGAATTCACTCACATAAAGTTGCAATACTATAGCTGCAATGACATTACAAGGGTGAAGTAGAAAACTAACAAATGTAGTGAAAGTGACTCTTTGTCATTGTGAACACACTCAAGCACCACAACATAGTGTGACCTCTGCATTTAACCCATCACACGTGCACACATGGAGCAGTGGGCAGCTACCAACAGCGCCCAGGGAGCAGTGTAGTGGGACGGTACCTTGCTCAAGGGAACCTCAGTAGTGCCCGGGCCGGGACTCGAACCAGCGACCTTCAGGTCCCAAAGGCAGTATCCTAACCACTAGGTCACCACTGCCCACATTAACAGTAACAAAGGTCACTGGAAACAAGCATTAAACCAAGCTGCTCAAGAATGTTTAATTAGGGAACAAGGGCAAACAAGATCTTCCAGAATTGCTAGAAGAGTGCTCAGTGGCAATTGCACAGGTCACATTAAAACCAGTGACAGGTGAAGTGAATAACATTCACTGCCTGTTACAGTGGCATATGTGAAGGGGTGTGTTAGCCAGCACGAGAACAGTTCTTAAAGTTGATGTTTTGGAAGCAGGAAAATGGGCAAGTGGAAAGATCTGAGCCACTTTGACAAGAGCCTTATTGTGATGGCTAGGCATCAGGGTCAGAACCTCTCCAAAACAGTAAGTCTTGATGGGGTGTTCCCAGTATGCAGCGATTTGTATCTATCAAAATTGATCCAAGGAAGGACAAGGTGAACTGGTAAAAGAGTCATGACGCATGTGGGGAGTGAAGGCTAGATTGTCTGGTCTAATTCCATAAAAGAGCTACTGTAGCACAACTTGGTAAAAAAGTAAATGCTGACTGTGAAAGGAGAGTGTCAGGATATGTAATTGTTGATTGGTATATAGAATACAACACTAGATCATCCCAACACACAGGCTCAGCTAAAGGAAGATGAGAGGTATCTTAGGTAACGTACCTGTCTGTGATCCTCAGGCGAGGTGTGTTGGTGGACGGTCCACCCTGCCTCCAAGCAGAGGTCAGAAGGTGAAAAGGTCAGAGTGGGCGATGACCTTATTTTGGTCAGCATCTCTTCTGAACGATACCTAGTGAGTGTTCCACCTTCTTTTTTGGTCTCATTCATTCTGTCAATTGGTCTCTCTTAGGCATGTACCTAAAATGACCCACTCGCTTTATATGGTATGTAAATTTTCATTAAAATTCATACTAAATCCATAGTCTCTCTTCCTCTCTCTCTTCCTCAGCATGTCTCCTGGAGTGCAGGTGTATGTGATGCTGTTCTTAGTGGTGGTGTCAATGCAGCTTTCCAGCAGACTCTATGGAGTGTAGCCCCAGTTTCCTCTGGCACTGTTGAGTCTCAGGGTACTTCTGTTCCTCTTTCTGTCCTATAAAGACACATGATGATGCAGGATGGTGTAAAACCAGCTGAAAAAGCTATTACTACACCACTAAAACTATACCACTATTTTGAATGCTACATTAAGAATCTTACTCAGTCATATTAAAAAGCCCTCCCCTCTGTGCCCATGGCGATGCACGGTTAGAGATTGAAGACCACCTGGTCCTAGCATCATGCCCAGTTAATCATCATCTTAGGTATTAATTTGTGATAATACAGCAGCAATGGTATCTTTTATGTGTTAATTTTCCATATAAATAAAAAAACAGTTGCATACTAGGTGGATTAAAAGCTGTCAAGCTTATTAGCAAGCTGGTTTCCATTTATAATATATGGTCTGGTTACAATTTAGTTGTAACTTCTTTTCTCAGAAAGGTTAATAAAATGTATGCATAGTTATACTATATAACATAAATTCAAAGTAAACGGTAAAATGTCCTCTGTCGTTTAACCTACAGGCTACCTGAGAGGAGGGGACACCTTGCGATTGTTGCATGGTCACACAAATGAATGCCTAACCATACCACCTGCTGCACATGGAGAGGAGGAGCGCAGGTCTGTGATGAGGGCTCTGACTCTTTCACACATATGACTGACAGCTGAGAAACAATAGAAATGTATTCAGTATTTAGTTTAGTTCATTTGAATTTTTGTACAGCATTAAAAAAATTTTTGGGTCCAAGCCCTTAATGAGCAAGCCAAGCTTGACAAACGCTCCCTTAGAGCAAGAGCAAGAAACACAGGCAGCAACTAAGACTCAATAGGCAGCACGTTCTCCTCTGGTTAACACTGTGTAACAAAATTCTTCTTCAAAGTTCTTATGTCTGTGTTGTCTGCCCGCCGCTATCTCTCTCAGACACTTATGCACACTTTTTTACTCCCTTCAGATCTGTTCGTTTCGAAAGTGGCTCTGCGTTGTCTCAAGCTCGTTCTCTCTGGAGGGTGGAGTTGCTGTGCGTCTCGTAAGTTCCTCCACGCATCCTGCACCTGCTGCAGACTCTGAAGTGATGTTTATTGGAAAATCAGGTTGGCTTCGTAAGGTTATATAGTATAGCTGTGAGGTTATATACCCATTTACAATATACAATAATACACGGGTATGTCCACTTGGCTCTCTTAATTATTCAGAGGTGTGTTTTGGGCTTAACATGCAATTAACCGCTTGGAATGGCACGTCACCTCACCTTTCAAAGTCAGGGCACATGAGCTATGGTGGATCGTTATTATAATGGCATGTTTACCTGACAAACCAGATCAGTTTTCAGCCGGGGAAAAGGACCTGCTCTTGTGTAAAGCACAACTGTGCATCATTTACTGGAAATAAATAATTAAATAAAAAAAAAAAATCATTATTGCACTTTGAGAACATACCTGTGCCAGTAACAAGCATCATGCACTCACACACTTCGACATCGTGCTGCTTAAATATGGTTTAATAATATGATTTTATACGTGATTTGATTTGGACGAAAGCACAATGTCATTTCATTGCTGTGTTGGGGTGTTTGGAAGCAGGCGCAGGCTTGCAGTATTTTAAGGGTTTTATTTATTAATAAAGTAAAATGCTAAGAAACATAAAGTAAGAAACAAGGGAAATATTAGGGAACCAAAACACGGACCAACGGCAGGGTACGAACACCAGCAACGGAATGATAACAACAGAGAACAGACAAAGACCGAGGCAAACACGGGAGGTTAAATAGAAACACTAACGAGGAACACCTGACACGGTAGAAGACTAGGGAAACAAGGGACAGGTGCGCGAGGCGGGACTAGGGTGTGGCTAAAGACACACAGGAAGCACATGGAAAAACCCAAACAAAACATGGACACGGACACGAGGCACACGAAATGTCACAACTGCCTTTTAGTCTTAGAATAGCAATGAGCCATACAATGCACCCAATCACACCTGATTTAAAAAGCAGCACTTCTTTGAGCGGGAAACACATGAAAAATCACTTATTTTAAAATTTGGAAATTGTGAAATAGAGGAATGTGCTGAAGAAATGTATGAAACTAGCAGAAGCACTTTTTGGGTGGAAAGTCATTTGTTTGATTAATTTCTAGTTATGCCTGAGCCCTCTGTGGCCAAGAGTTCACAGCAGCATAAATGGCCTGTCCCTCATCCGCTATTGCAGTGATAGCCAGTGATAGCTGAGGCAACAGAGTTGGCATGCCCAAGCAAATAGAGCTGCCAAATGACACTGGAAAAGAAGCAGTGGCTGGATCAAATGACATGGAGGAAGCATTCGTTAGGCTTCAGTGTACTTCCAGTGTTGGTGCTAAGAGAAAATGAGACAGTGTGTTTGTCTGTGTTTGTATGTGTACATGCTCATACAGTTGGAGTGGGAGTCACGCTCACTGGGGGCAGCCGTTCCGTTTGCATCACATAACTACGGGGAAATATTTAGGACTCTCGCAGGATGGAGGACTACAACTAGTTGGGAGAAAGCAGGCTGACATCAAATCCACTGCCTTCTGTCTCCGCACAGCAAAGGTTCTGACACCTCCGGCTAATCATTCGAATTGTTCTAGATGCAAATCCTTTGTGTAGTTCAGTGTGGAATTCTGTGAAACGTGCAGGTTGTGAGCCATTGTTTTTAATAACATGTAAGAGTAGATATTTTATTACGACTGTAAGTAAGCTCTTCAGTTCAACCTGTGCGTGGTTCATTATACCTGCTGGTGGATTTATAACAACAGTAAACATGATTCCTCTCTGACTGTAGGATGCTGGCCAAGAGTGTGGGGACGTCGTTCAGAATAGAGAGGGGATGGGAGCGCCTGAAGTGAAATATGGAGACTCTGTCTGTTTCATCCAGCACGTGAACACAGGCCTGTGGCTCACATACCAGATCTGTGACTCAAAAAGGAGTAAAGAAAAGCTGCTGCATAAGCAGGTAACACAAGTTAGCCTAGGTGAACTAACACTCACCTCACCAACGAGTCGTCTGAATATACGCTCGTCACACGCTTCATCGGAAACCCCAACCTTGTACATCTGTCATTGTGAACACACTCAAGCACCACAACGAAATGTGACCTCACATTTAACCCATCACACGCGGAACAGCGGGCAGCTACCGACAGCGTCTGGGGAGCAGTGTAGTGGGACGGTACCTTACTCAAGGGAACTTCAGTAGTGCCAGGGCCGGGTCTCGAACCTGCGACCTTCAGAACTAAAAGAACTAAAAACGCACGGAGGACTAAGGGAAAAAAACAAGGCTAAGGGATATGAAAAGATCAGGGCGCTTACATACGAGGACATCCAATGACAAGGTGAAACGACAAATAACCGACAGAGACTGAACCAAACACAAGAGACTGAATAGAGACACGAAACAAGGAACAGCTGACGCAGGAAACGAGGGACAACAAGGAACAGGTGACAGGGCGTGACGAGGCATGGCCACACAGACACAGGCAGGGAGCACATGGAGTAACTCAGAACAAAACACGGACAGGTCACATGACTAGGGAAAACATAACCGGACAAGACAAGATGGACCCTCACATTATCCGGCCTCTAGTTGTGGTCAGGTTTGGTTTTCTTTGTCTCCGTTCTGTAAGACCTCAGTCTAAGTGTTTGCCTTTTTAATTAAAATAAATGTCTTAAACCTTAGAGCTCGCAATTACTTCCTGCAAACCCCAATCATCAGGTTGGGCAGTGGCGGCCTAGTGGTTGGGCCACTGCCTTTGGGACCTGAAGGTCGCAGGTTTGAGTCCCTGGGCACTACTGAGGTACCCTTGAGTAAAGTACTGTCCCGCTACACTGCTCCTGGGTGCTGTTAATAGCTGCCCGCTGCTCCACGTGTGCACGTGTGATGGGTTAAATGCAAAGGTCACATTTTGTTGTGGTGCTTGAGTGTGTTCACAATTACAAATAGTTCACTTCATTACAAAAACCTAATTAGGGCTGTTTATAAAAAAGGGTGAATGTGGTAAATGGGGTCAAAACGATGAATGAGAGCCCAACTGTGTGTCAGAAACCCACTAAATATTGATAAGAGTCTGACTGTTAATACTGTTAATAATCCCAGCAAACTCAGCTCTATGTCGAGAGTTCAGTCTTGATCTGTGAGTAGGTAAAACTGTAGGCTACGATCAGGCTAGATCACTGATAATGTCTTGGAAAAGTCAGAAAATGATCTATAGAAAAGAGTGGGAACATAATAGAAGAAAATAATATGGGAGAAAATAAAATACTAAAAAAAATATATAAGAAAGGGTGATTTCAAGAAATGCGTAGTAGTATGTATTTGCTTGGTGTCTTTCTACTCGAGTTTTGGTGCGAGAATGTGTTAAACTGCAATTCTTTTCTAGGCCATTCTTCATTCTGAGGGCCACATGGACGATGGGCTTACACTTTCTCGCTCACAGAGGGAGGAGACTCAAGCAGCTAGTCTCATACATAGCTCTACCCTCCTCTTTTCACGCTTTATAAGGTAGCCATGGAAAATCCAACTTCTGTGTTAAGTGTCAGTCAAAAGTTTGGACTACTAGTTTGGAAGGGAAGTCTTAAAGGGGGAAAACCATTTGGACTGACTCAGTGCATGGTTTCCATAATTCTAAGACCATTTTGATGTCTTACACAGATATTTGTTTCTAAAACAAGTATAAATTGTGTTTGTGTATGAAATTCTTTCAGGAACAAAAATAATCAAAATTTAAAGGAAAAGATAAACGATGTGGTATCACATAAATACGAGAATAAATCAAATGATGCACAGTCTGTGTGACTTGAAAAATGTCACAAGTGCTTCTGTTTTTCTGGTTGACCAGGGGACTGGACGAGAGAGACAACATTTCAGCTTCAGACCTGCCAGTAGAGAGTTTTGGTCTAAGTTTGCAGGATCTAGCTGGTTACTTTCACTCACCCGATGATGATCAGGATCATGAGGCAAAGCAGAGAAGTATCAGAGGACTGAAGAACAGACAACGCCTTTTCCAGGAAGAGGTATTGTCTTCAGCAAAAGAATTATGGGTACTTAGCGTCCACTGACAAGCAGTTTAATCTCAGACAGCTGAACTATCTTGCTGTCTTTATGGAAATGCTCCTTGTGCTGAGACACGTCTGCTTAGAGCAGAGCAATATTTTGAATATACTTTGAGTACAGATTGTCATGCCTAACATGGCACTTGGTTCGATGTTCCACTTCTCATGCTCTGTTCATTTAAAAGCTGTTAAAAGCTGATGTGCACAGTTAACTGGTTTAACACCTGACTAAATACTGTTTGCTAAATTTTACTTGATTTTGTATCACAATAAAGCCCAAATGCTCCAATATTGATTATTATCTATCTTGCCCAGCCCTTATTTGAAGCATCTTCTTTTGTAATATTTTTTATAATAAAGTTGCATTACTTGATGCAGTGACACTGTAATAAGTAACAGTGTTTTTTCAAAGTGCTCCTGAGCCCAGTTTGTCACAGTAACATGGCGTTTTCTTAGTCAGTGTCACCTAAGGGCATGAAAATCACACACATAACAGTGGATTCTGACATTGCCCTTCATGCACTGATGTGTTTTTTTAAATTCACTAAATCTTTTCACAATATTATGTACTGTAGATGTTGAAAGACTTCTCGGAAATTTTGCGTTCAGAAATGTTCCTTTTAAACTGGCAGTCTTATTTTAACTCCGCCCCGGCTTTGAATGAATTTATGTATATGTAAAAACAGAATTAAGTTGGTCAGTAAAACTATTGAAAATCTTTTTTTTTGTACTTTTGTCAGTTAAAGTTTTTTTTATTATTATTACAATCTGGAAAATATCCGAACTTATCTGGAAACAGGGTTTTGTGTGTCTACTCAGGCAATTCTAAGTATGTTTTTTCACTCTCAGTTTAAATAAACACAATTTCACAAAACGAATGTGTGTATTTTAGAATGCATGTCATCTCATTCGTTGCTGTTCTGTTTCTCAGGGTATCATTAACTTAATACTGGACTGCATTGACCACCTGCATCTGTACAGCGGTGCAGCCCATTTTGCCAAGACTGCTGGGAAAGAGGCAGGAGATGCATGGGAGGACATCCTGAGCTCCCTTTATAACCTTCTGGGTAAAATCAAAGATTAAGGTTGTTTTCTTTGCTACGTAGATTTTAGCGCCGGATTATAACTAATAGATTTATTTTTGACACAGTGGAATATACCACAAGAAATATGTAACAGGCAGTGTTCTTAATGGTCAGCTTTTCATTACTATTACACTTTCCTCCATAGCTGCCCTCATTCGAGGTAATAGGAATAACTGCTCCCAGTTCTCCACCTCTCTGGACTGGCTAGTCAGCAGACTGGAGAGACTGGAGGTTTCCAGTGGTAAGTTTTTTAGATGTGACTTTAAAATGTGTAAATATTTTTGTTCTTAAGTTCATGTTATTGTTATTTAGTTGCATTATTATGTTATTTGTTTAGAGGTTTATTAAGTTAATAAGGCTAATGAGTATGTTGATGCATTTTACACATTCATCTGCATCAGCATTACGTGCCCCACCAGCAGATTTTCCATATCTAGATTTGTTTATTTTATTGCTATTATTTTTATCATGTGTAATTTTGATCATTTTATTTAATGAGTCAAAGACATTATTCTAAATATGTCATAAATTATACCTCAAAAAGTCACACAGTTGTACAAAGTACATCAATGAGCCTTGGGTGCCCATGACCCTGTTGCCATTTTACTAGTTCTTTCTTTAAAGTGAAGTTAAAGTGACTTTTTGTCATTGTGAACGCACCACAACGAAATGTGACCTCTGCATTTAACCCATCACACATGCACATGTGGAGCAGCGGGCAGCTACCAACAGCGCCCGGGGAGCAGTGTAGTGGGACGGTACCTTGCTCAAAGGAACCTCGGTGGTGCCCAGAGACTCAAACCTGCAACCTTCAGGTCCCAAAGGCAGCGTCCTTACCACTAGGCCTCCACTGCCCTAAGCATTGTCAGTGGGTACTAACCATAGCCTACTGGGAACCCTGCGCAAGCTGATAATTTGGGGATGACGATTCTGACCCAGTCATCTAGCCATCACAGTTTGGCCCGCAGATCCTTACACTCACCTATTTTTTCTGCTTATAGCACATCAACTTGATGAACTGACTGTTCACTTCCTGCCTAACTTTAACTGCACTCAAAATTTCCTTAAAAATGAACCTTGTAACCAGTGACTTTGCGTAAAACATATTATCACATTAAAAAAATTAGTAAGCTACAAAAACTGATTCAGTAATGTTTCAAAATAATCACACTAAAGTCTTTGAATATACTTCATTTCAAGTTGTGGATAACTGCATAGTTTTTATTCTTCTGGGGAATGCCCCCTATGTCTCAAACTATAGGTTCCCCTTCCAGAATTCTGGCTTGCATGTAATATGTTATACTGGTTTTTTAAAAAATATATGCTCAGATTTTGCTGGCAATAAAAGTTCTCTGATTATTTTCAACATAAAAATAAGTATATGTAAATAAGATATTCGCTAAGACTTTAAAAAGATACATTTATCAAACGATGGGGTCCTGTTATGGATTTACTTTTACAGTGAGGAATTATGTTTTTTTTTCTTCTTTTTTTAAAATTCATTAATTAATGTATTATTTATTATTATTATTATTATTATTATTATTTATTTTTAAACACTTTCTTTTTGGACTAAGTGGATATTATACTACAGCAAATGGAATGTCTTAGAAGCCTGTTTAAGTATGTTTAAAAAATGTAAGAGAAGGACTCTACAGCTGGAAAAAAGCTAATGTCTTGTATGAAAATATATTGTTAAATTGTTAAAAACTAAATAAATAAAAAATTCATTAAGTAAAAAAAATGGAGCAATTCCCATCAAAAAAGTATATGTAATAAATAATTAATGTATTATAATATTATTAAATTTAATAAAAATAATTTAACCAAAATATCAAG
>JBBPDA010000001.1:41152548-41171326 GCA_037974385.1 Arnoldichthys spilopterus
ATTTTTGTCATATTTTAGTGTTAATAAACAGTGTGGTCTTCTTTTCGCAGCCTTTTTGGCTAAATTTGTGCCAAATCTAAGAATGTGCCTCACTCATTACAGTGACTCTGTACTCTATATCAGTATGTTATGCTATTTTGCTGCAGAAAACTAAAGCCTTCCCTGCTACAGCCTCTACTGCGCAATCTTGTGGTCGATGTTCCCCAGCTTACAGAGAACACCAAGATGCCACTTAAGGTCTTTTACGATCTTTAATGTTTTTAAGGTCATTTTTTAAGGTTGTCTTTGACGGAAAGTGGAAAGTGAATTGACCTCTCTTTTAAATATTGTTGGCCATTGTTCTCACCTTTTCAGCTACTGACCAATCATTACGAGCAATACTGGAAGTACTACTGTATGACTGGTATGCAGGGTGGCTTTGGATCTGTCTCGGAGGAGGAGCTTCAGCTCAGCAGGAAGCTCTTTTGGGGTGTATTTCGAGCTTTAACCAAAAAGGTGAGTTCAAGTCGTGGCTGTCTTTGTCAAGCCACAGTCATGAAGGCTTTAGTAAACCGACCTTCTTGTAGCTTCCCTGAATATATCTTGTAGCTCTATCTTGCTGTTGATACTGCCCATCTGTTGATGCACAGTTTGCCTGAGCCTCATCTCATCATCACTATATGGTTTCTCACCACAAAGGGCGTGATAGTTTTTGGGTTGGTGAACCATTGCCAACCTAGCAGTGACACAGACATGTGTAAAAACCCCAGTTGTGCTGGAGACACTCACAACAGTCCACTACCATGTCCCTGTCACTGCGTTTGGCTTTTACTTTAGGGTTCCCTAAGAAATCCAAGCAATTTTCATCCAGGATCAGTAAAGGTTTCTGATTCTGATTCTCATTCTAAAACAGTTGACTGATTTTCTAGTAATGGAAAACCTTGTGTTGTCCTGGAAAATTATTTCAATTTTTTTTTATTTTCTCTATGCTGAGAATGAACTACTAGGCTCCCTATCAGAGCTCCCCACACCAGTTAACTTTGCCATTTGAAAGGGCTGAGTTATGTTCAGGATCGGCAATCAGTGCAGGCTACAGCCCCTGTCTGTCATACCAGCTAGATTATCACTAGGAATGTCATGGGAAAGTCCTGGGAAATTACATCTGACAGAGTGAGAATCCTGCACTTGCTTTCTGTCTTTTCTAGCCTTTTGAAGCGGAACTGTTTGAGCTGACTCTAGGCTGCCTCAGTGCTGTGGCTGGGGCAGTTCCTCCTGACCACACTGACCCCAACTGCAATGGCGGGCTGAAGAGAAACTCTTTCCTGGACTCAGAGGGGCAGTTCTGTCCTCAGACTCTGGACACCTCCAAGTGAGAACACATGGGATTAACCCTCAAAAGTCTACAGCTTGATTTTGCTACACATTTATGTTACATAATGGTTTAAGTGTACATATATTTAAAATTAGGTGCAGTTAATGACATTTCATTTACATTCTGTGATGGGTTTGAAGGTGTTTATTCTTTCCAGAAAACAAGACCGTAAGCAACCGATTATTAAAATCCAATAAATTAAAAAAAGCTCCTCATTTACTTACAAACAGAAGGTGATATGAATTATTGTCATGAACGAACTAAAGAACAAATGGCATTTACGTAAATCTGCAGCAATGGAGTTGTGAGGGGCTTTACTCAGGGTCCTTTATTGTGCATGGAGGCCTAGTGGTTAGGACGCTGCCTTTGGGACCTGAAGGTCGCAGGTTCGAGTCCCTGGTCACCACTGAGGTTCCCTTGAACAAGGTACCGTCCCGCTACACTGCTCCCCGGGCGCTGTTGATAGCTGCCCCCTGCTCCACGTGTGCACGTGTGATGGGTTAAATGCAGAGGTCTCATTTCGTTGTGGTGTTTGAGTGTGTTCACAACTACAAACAGTCAATTTCACTTTAAAAAAAAAAAAAAAAAACTGTTAAAGTCTAAATAATTTATGCATTATATCTTTGGATGTAGCACTGTGTGAGTTTCCATCTTGTCTCGTCCCGTTATACAAGACTGAACCAAACACGAGAGTAAATAGTGACATGAAACAAGGAACAGCTGACGCAGGATGGAGACAGAGGATGAGGGACAGGGGTGCAAGGCGGGACTAGGGTGAGGTTAACACAGACACGAGGCAGGGAGCACATGACCTGTTCGTGTTTTGTTCTGAGTTACTCCATGTGCTCCCTGCCTCGCCCTAGTCCCGCCTTGCACCCCTGTCCCTTGTCCCCTATCTCCATCCCGCGTCAGCTGTTCCTCGTTTCATGTCACTATTTACTCTCTTGTGTTTGGTTCAGTCTTGTCGTTACCACAGTGTCATGGTCGTTATCTCATTGTCGTCCTCACCTTACCGTACGTCATGTTTTTCCCTTAGCTTTGTCTTTGTTTCTGTTTCCTAGTTTCTTAGTTCCCACTTGGTGTCTAGTTTGTTTCTTAGCTGTTTGTAGTTTCATTTTGTAAATGAACCCTTTAAAATCATGGAGCGCTACACTTGCTTTCAAAATACCACTATGTCGTGACACACTGTGTGGTTTTCCTGAACTTTTCCAGTGTATCCGTTCCCGAGGCCTTGGACTACGTGGTGAATAAGTATGCAGAGCACACTCATGAGAAGTGGTCACTAGAAAAGGTAAAATATGTGAACGTTATCAAGGCCTTCCCATATTGTTTAAATAAGAATAATAACTGTTTATAATAGAAAATGTTTAACACTGTTCTGTAACATGGCTTTATAATGACCTGTGGATGCCACGTTTATTATCCAAAATAAAAATTAGGCTAATTTATTGTGGGCATACAATTTTATATTTTTAGGCTGGAAGCAAACGCTGATTCAGCAACACTGTTTATTACAAACAGGCAGGCAGACAAGCCCATGAGGGAGATCCAAACACGTAGTGAAACAGTCCAAGGGTCAAACAGGAACAAACTGGCTAATGCAGAGAAGCTAAGGCAATGGTCGAAATACTAAAGCTAATGCTAAGGTCGGTACACGGCAAGACTGTGGGGTACTGATGGCTTAGAATACTGCTTCGACAAGTAAACCTTGCACCCTCCCTGTATTGGTTGCGAAGTTAAGTAACCCCAGTCATTAACTCCCTAATCCACACCACCCGTGGAATGCTTGATTTGGGAGCTAGGACTGGGGTGACCGGTGCTGACCACCAGGTGGCAGCAAATCCCCAGAAGGGACCCTTTTCCTTACACCATGACCCTGTATATTCTTTAATTTTGACCCTCAGTTCTCATTTGTGAAGTATGTGTGTTAAATGCTGTCTGTTTGCTTGCAGTTTGCTAATGGTTGGGTCCATGGGGAGCAGATGTGTGAAAGCTCTAAAGTTCACCCACTTCTGAAGCCATACAGAGCCTTGTCTGAGAGAGTATGGAACATAAACTGTTTTTAAAAATTTTTGCTTAAAATGATGCACAGTATTTAAAGAAACACGTAGCACAGTTCAGCAAGCGTCGATTCTAAAGGCCCTTGTTTCTGTTGCGTTTGATTCTGATGTTTCTGTTGTGCTGAATGTCTTTCGTCCTGGCCGGGCTCTGTCATAGGATAAAGAAAACTACAGGGGAGCCATTAAAGAGACGGTGAAAAACATGCTGGTGTTGGGCTGGACTATCGAGAGGACAAAAGAGGGGGAGGCAAGGGACCTTCATAACCCAGCCAGGAGGATCTCACAGTCTGGGCAGGTAACACACAGTGCCCTTCCGCAGCACATTCCTGAACACACTATGCTACACTAGTAAAAGTTCTTGGGCAAGACTCCTGACACTGATTACGTCACTCCCGATAATGCATCTGCCAAATATGTTAATGTAAAGATTGCCTAATTTTTTATTAAAACGGCTCATTATCAGCGATTATCAGTCAATAACAGTGTTGTAGTGTGCGGTACGGGCAAGAAGTTATATGTAAACAGTACCCGGGGAGCAGTGTAGCTCCTCAGTGATACATGAGCCAGGACTTGAACCCACAACCCTCCGATCACAAGGGCCCTAACCACTAGGCCGCTATTGCCCACATAGACCATACGTTATATGAATACCAATCGTTTTATTGTGCAAAGTAGCTAAAACAAAACTCAAACTAGATAAATCTGTTATTACTGTCTCTTCAGTCATTCTTTCCGATTCAAAAAATCTTTTAAAAATCGTTTACCCTGAACATAACCTGAAAAAAAATATTTTGTACCCCAAAAATAGTTTTAACCCATCAAATTATAGTTTTCAACATCTGTCATTTAAATATAAATAAAAAGCCTTTACTTCAAATCACCTCAGATTCGTTACACTTGCAACGTATATCATAGTAATAAGATGCAAAAATGTTTGAATTGAAAGGTTTTATTCCAGAACACATTCGAGATCAGCTTTCTTTTTATTGCTGTGACTGGGTTTTCTACATGTGAACAAAATCAGTAATATTATATCTTATTTCTTATCCTAATGCAGTTCAATGAGCCTGTTAATCTTCCTGTAGCTCTCTTTTGAAGGAACCTCCACATTCAGTCCCAAACCAGTAGACACCAGCTGCATCACGCTGACATGGAATCAGTATGTAAGTCTGTTGGCAGCATGCACACGCAGCACAATGACTGAACGTCGATTTCACTTTAAGATGTTCTGCTGAATAAATGATTGAATGCGCTGATAAAATGATCCCTTGGTGATGTGACTATGGCAGGCAATGGCAGAGCAACTGGCAGAGAACTACCACAACATCTGGGCCAGCAGGAAGCTACGAGAGCTACAGGCTAAAGGTCTCAGTTACATATTGTGATTCTCTAAAATATGTCACCACTGCCCCCCCCCCCTTGTAATTGAGGTTTCTCACTCATATCTGTCCGACACTTTGTAATGTAGTGTGAATGGTGCGTGTGATTTTGACTGTGTAGTAACTGTCTGTGTCCAGGAGGGGGCAGTCACCCACTGCTTGTTCCATATGCTGCTCTAAGTGCTAGGGAAAAAAGCAGAGTCCGAGAGAGAGCCCAGGATGTGCTGAAGTTCTTCCATATAAATGGATACACTGTATACAGGTGAGGTTCACAATGTTTGAAGACTTTACAGCAGTTATTCTTAAACCCGGTCACACATTTGCCTCTTTGTTGTGTCTTCAGGAATCATTTGCATTTATACGTTACGTGTTTATACCACTGTTGTAACAAATTTCCAATATGTGCTTGTAAAAGAATAAAATTGTGTTTAATATCCTGATTTTTTTTGTTGTAAGGGAGCAAGCACCTGCAGACGTAGATTCGCCTGCCATTTCCAGTCGCTTTGCCTACTGTCTGCTATATCAAGCCCTTTCCTTCACCGAGCAAGCACAGGAGCAGATGCTGGAGCTGGGTATGAACTGGTCCCTGTAATCTCCCACCACTATGTCCCACCTTCAGCCTCATATGTCTATACTAAAGTAACAGCTCCAGAAAGCTTAACCCTCATTCGTTAGCACTGGGCAAACTGCAGGCAGCGTCATACGATTGCCTTCAACTGGATTGAGTTGTAATCTCAAACCTATTATTTCGTTTCCGACACTGCAGCTGTAATTGGTAAGGATAAAGCTTTAATTACTTGACCAATTACTTAGTTGATTAACCATGTGAGCTTCATAGCTTCAGTGTGTATATAAAGTGGCAAAAATTTTTATTTTTGCAACAAAATGGAAAGTGATGCTCTCATATTTGTAATTTCTTTTTTAATCCAGGTTTTGTGTGTAAAAATGAATCTTTTTAGCCGTTTTAACCTCATTGTCTCAGTACTAACGCAGGAATGCTGAATCACATAACTTTTTGAGCTTTACTGCTCATAAAATGTCAGTGTCTTGCCACATTAATGATCTGTGGTCCACAAGAAGTTTTTCTTTTTAAATTGGAATTTTAAATTCAGACATTTTATTTTGTTTCCAGAAATAAAAACATTACATTTTAATAAAGTGTGTGAGTGGCAGTGGAGGCCTAGTGGTTAGGACGCTGCCTTTGGGACCTGAAGGTCGCAGGTTCAAATCCCTGGGCACTACTGAGGTTCCCTTGAGCAAGGTATCGTCCCACTACACTGCTCCCCGGGTGCTGTTGGTAGCTGCCCGCTGCTCCACGTATGCACATGTGATGGGTAAAATGCAGAGGTCACATTTCATTGTGGTGCTTGAGTGTGTTCACAATGACAAACAGTCAATTTCACTAAAAAAAACTGTGTGTACATTGTGTCATCTACAGAGGTTGTGCAGGCTAGAGGACAAATGGGGAAGACAGAAAAGGTGCCTCATGAACAACAGATCTGTTTCTTCATCAAGGTCGGTTTAAGATTGAACATCTACAGATTCATTGTGCACAAACTACAAACTGCTCAGAAATGACTTGTAGGTAAACTGAGAAATCCAAGGGTGCTGCTAATTCTGGAATGTACTTTATAAAGAGGGTAGTGGAGGCCTAGTGGTTAGGATGCTGCTTTTGAGACCTGAAGGTCACAAGTTCGAGTCCCTGGGCACCACTGAGGTTCCCTTGAGCAAGGTACCGTCCCACTACACTGCTCCCCGGGCGCTGTTGATAGCTGCCCACTGCGCCACGTGTGCATGTGTGATGGGTTAAACGCAGAGGCCACTTTTCGTTGTGGTGCTTGAGTGTGTTCACAATGACAGAGAGTCACTTTCACTTCATAAACATGATGGAGATGATCTTAGAGATTTGATGTTTTTAGTTATGCCAGTTTTTGTCTCTTTCATCTCTTGCGATTGATGACTAAACTGGAAGTGTTTCAGATCCTTTCCTCCACACCAAGTTCTCTCTTTCTTCTTTCTCAGGTGGTTTTGCCTCTGATTGATCAGTACTTTAAGAATCATCACCTGTACTTCCTGTCCAGCTCGCTGTGCCCCCTCAGTAACACTTGTCATGCCGCTAGTAAAGAAAAAGAAATGGTTACAAGGTAATGTTTTAGAATAGCCGTGGGCGTGTGTGTGTGTTTATGTGTTAGCGGTCTATACAGGCTTGAAACTGACGTCAAATCTTGACCTATACCTGTAAATGTGAGACCCAACTCGAAAAGACTGGTAATACTCACACTGCTGTGGAAAGGCTACATCTGTGGTCAGCAAGGCACTGAAGAGACACAGTGCCAGTCGTCCTGCTGTCAAAATACAGTATTGTATCCACACTGTACTTGATCAGCATAGTTTTCATCTGAAGTGATTACCAGGTCTTCTAAACGTCTTAAGGGTTTACTGGTGTAACGTAGGGTGGGTGGAAGCAGACGCGGGTTGGTGCTATTTTAAAGGGATTTATTTAAGAAAACTATTTGTAAGACACATACTAAGAAACCAAAAAACAAGACATAAACAGGGTCGAGTACAACAGCCGAATACATCAGGGGGAAAATCAGGATAAGTGCAACAGAGCACAGACAAGGGCTGAGGAAAACACAGGAGACTAAATAGGGAGCCCAAACGAGAGACACCTGACAGGAAGGAGATGAGGAACGAGGCACAGCTGTATAAGGCGGGACCAGGGCATGGCTAAACTGGGTTTAAACGTGACAACTGGGTTGAGATGTGTTGAATTCGGCCCACGGTCCCTTAAACTTCAGGACCCCTTGACACCTCACAAACTGAGATCATGTTAGATTACACGTCTATTCGCTTCTGCATTTAATCACCAATCAAGGTCTGACTGTTCGGCGCTAAAGGGCCCTTTGACTGTCACAACCGGCTGAAACTGGTTCCATACGCAGAACACTCACACTGCTATATAAATCTGTAGTTAGTGATCTTTCAGTTGGCTCAGAGGACTTCAGTGCTTTGAGGCCCTGTGATCCTGACTGCTTCCTATGCTATCTTTGTCTTTGGGACGTCCCAAACTTATGGGGGCAGACATCTCTCTCTCTCTGTTAAGTACAAAAAATATGTAAAAAGAACAAAAACATAATGGTGTAACTCAGACCTCTCCTTGAAGACACGTCGACACTCACCAACATCAGATGGAACTTTAAACTGTTTGTGAGTCTGCTCATTTTCATGGACATAAATCTATAGCATGAAAAGTCATTAATGAAATGATTGTTGTATGTGTACCTGTTCCGAAACCCCATATTTTGTTGAGTTCTGATTGGCTTGGGTCAGTTAGCGGACCTCTAGTGCATGTTTAGCAAATCTGTGTTGTTTTTTTGAGATTCTTTACACTTGCTTTTCTCTCTTTGCACATCTTATGTTGCATTTATTTTTTATTTTTTTGCGGTCATCCTTTCTTTATCCAATCTCTTTCTTCGTGATTTGTCCCCAGTTTGTTCTGCAAACTGGCAGCACTAGCCAGGCGTAGGATTTCTGTCTTCGGTAAGCACTGGCATTAATGGAAATCTTACATTTAAATTTGATTTTATGTGGTTTTTATATAGTCGTGTAGTTTCATTTAATAAAGATATGTGTGTTTGGGTATTATTAATATTAAATTCAATATATTTATTGAAATATTTAACTTATGCATAATTATTACATAATTACATGCTTACTCAGAAATTGCAAATAGCCTATTGAATGTGCAAACCTTCAGCTCATCTTGTACTCATGTTAACACGATGTGGTTCACTTATTATTAGTTTTTTCACTAACAGTGATGATGGAGCTTCATTTTTCAGTAGCAGTGATGATGAGCCATTAGTTTCTGGATGAAACCCACAAATGGCTCATTGATTTGATGAACTGAATGCAATTAAATAAGGGAACCACTGCATCAAGTCTTTGCAGCCTGCATGAGGGCTTGTGTGCTATTTCGTCTCAGCCTGAAGTGGTTCCAGTAAAAGTGTTGTACGTTTTTGTCTTCAGGTAAAGACGCTCAGTCCGTGGTGAGCTGCTTACAGATTCTCGCACGATCTCTCGATACCAGGTAGGTAGCACTCATGTCTAGGTCTCCTACAGTTAGTGAGCATGAGAATGAAATTACAGTGCGTTCACAAGAGACGAGGCCCGTGTAATTTGGTCAAATAACATGGATAATTAGGTTTTCCAGAAATCACTGTTCCTCTAATGCAGTCCTGGAGGACTCTGTGTTTAATATGTTCTTCGTTCAAGCACAGTGAATTTAACTCACACAGAGATTCCTACATAGTTTATGAAGGGGGGATTTATGGGCTAGAAGAAGTGACAACACTAAACCTCATGATTTTGGCTGCCCAAGAACACTACTATATACTGCATTTTCATTTTGGTTAAAGGAATTTGACTTTAGAATTGTTAATGAGTTAAGTTTAAGCTGTAAATCCCTTATGTCTGACAAGCTACATCTTTAAAGCCATGTTTTTCATTTACAACATGTTAGCGTTAGCGCCCCGGCGGGCCGGCAGGGGGCGGTTGGGTGCCCTGCCTTTGCGGCCGCACTGTGTCGGGTCGGCGGGGGGCGCGTCGCCATGGTTACAGCAATCATGCTTATGTGTTTCACCTGGGCCAAAGCCCTTATAACACTGGTTGTCTGATTGGGTGGCGTGGAGTCCTTGTCCCTGTTGGCTGGTGTGGCTGTTTGTTTCAGCCACACCGGACTCGCGCCGGTAATTTGGTAAAGGTTCTGGGTTTTAACTCAGGGTCTCCCTTTGAGGCCTCTAGAAAACAGCAGACGTGCTTGGACCTAATGCCTGGGGCACCATGAGCCAGCGCGAGACGGACTCCCTGACGGCCGAAGGCCCGGGGGATCCGTGACTCGCTCGAGCGGGTCCCCGCATGCGGCCGGGGTGGCTAGTTGGCTCGCACCTGCTTCCAGCGGTTCCTTTCCTTACCCTTAAACCCAGTAGCCTTTTCCTTTACCAGCGTTGCCTTCAGGGCGGCCCCTAGCTTAGCCCGTGTTTACCATCTCGTGAGCTAAGCTAACTCGTGAGCTAAGCTAACACCGTGGTCTGTTTACATATTGCGCCTGCAGAAGACGGTGTAAACCCACCCGTTTTTCCGCCGAAGCAATATTTCACCTGTATTCAGCCAGGGCCAATCAACTTGACTAGTCTCGCAAAGCGCCCCTCCCCTCTTCGCTGACACGACCGGGTGGGCGCGTTACACAACATCCTGAGATTCTCTCACACCACACCTCTCCTTCCGAAACTGCACTGGCTCCTGTGGCCGCTCGCATCAAGTTTAAAACACTGACACTTGCTTTCAAAGCCAAGACTGGATTTGCCCTTCCTCACCTATCAGCTATTATCAAGCAACATGTCACTGCCCGTCATCTCCGAGCATCAACCACTGCTCGCCTTGAGCCTCCAACGCTCAGAAGAAGAGGAAGATCTACATCAAGACTCTCCTCAGTCCTGGCTCCTCAGTGGTGGAATGAACTTCCTCTCGTCATCAGAACTGCGGAATCCCTCACTGTCTTCAAGCGACGGAGGAGACAGGAAACGAGAGACCGATGACGAGGCGGGACAAGGGCGTGGCTAACATAGACACGAGACAGGGAGCATGTGGAGAAACCAAAACAAAACAAGGACAGGGCACATGACTAAGGAAAACATCCGTCGCTCTGGATAAGAGCGTCTGCTAAATGCTGTATATGTACATGTAAATGATTTTTGTGTTTCTAGGTAAATCATAAAGCAGCCTTTCCAACAGGCTTGTATACTGTATTGACTAATGTTTTAATTTATTTTAACTGTCAGTTAGCATATTTTCTTTTGCACAGTATGAATGTGGGCCTCTCTCTCTAGCTCTCGTCATAATTCACAATCTTAGCATATGTTTCTGTAATACCAGGACGGTGATGATAACAGCGGGAGAGTGTGTTCGGTCGTCGCTGTGCTCATTCTTTGAGGATGCGGTGTTGGATCTGGAGCTGGCTGTGGAGAATGCAAACGTGGGCTTGTATGGCCAAAGCAGAGTCCAGGCCAGAGGAGATGAAGAACTACTGACCTATATCACCACTGCACTCATTCCAGTACTGACCACCCTGTTCCAGCATATTGACTACTGCCAGAGCTCAGAGAAATTGATCGGTAGGTCTTATGTACTACGCCCAAAAGTTTGTAGACACCTGCTCATAAAACATGACTTCTGATGTCAAGGTAAATCAATAGGGTGTTCGGCCCCCTTTACTGCATCAGCTTCTGTTCTACTGAGAAGGCTTTATGCTAGATTTTGAAACATAGCTGTAGGGATTGGAATGCATTTAGCCACAAGAGCATTAGTGGGGTCATTCCAGCTCATCCCAAAGACACTGGATGGAGCTCAATCACTCCAGAGAATCCTACGTATGTTTAGTCACAAAAGGTGTTGTTGTCCATTTTCAGGGAACTGAAACAGTGTTTCACAGCTAAAAAAAGACAAGCGCCAGTAGTGATGAGTGAAAGTGACGTGAAAGTGACTCTTTGTCATTGTGAACACACTCAAGCACCACTATGAAATGTGACCTCTGCATTTAACCCATCACACGTGCACCCGGGAGCAGTGTAGTGGGACGGTACCTTACTCAAGGGAACCTCAGTAGTGCCCGGGCCGGGACTCAACCCTTCGACCTTCAGGTCCCAAAGGCAGCGTCCTGACCACTAGGTCACCACTGCCCATGATGTGTCATTCATGAATGATTCATTCATTTTACTGAATGAGATTTAAAGATCTGAGACAGTAAAACAATCAGAACTTCCTATGAGTGCAGTTCTTGAACAGAGCCCAGTACATTCATTCAGCTGAACTGTTTCATAGCTTTTGTAAGTTATAATGCATGTATCATTTATTACGAATGGTTTAGACCAACTCGACTGCAGTTTCGTTGAAATGTTTAACAGCTCCGGTGACACTGACAACCTGTGTATTCCTTTTTCCACACAGAAAATTGTCCTGATCCATCAAAAAGGTTTTTCAGCATCACTGCAGTGGTTTTGTTTTCTCTGAGTCTGAACACAATATTGAAAATCTGCTTAATAACCTATGAAATGAATAATCAATAATGTAAATGACAGAGGGTCAGATCAGTAAGCGGAATTTATAATGGCATTATAAATACATCAATAAAATCTCCGGTTCCCATCACTAAAAGACAAAACCAGGGTGAGATTCTGTTGAACCATTAGCGGAGGTGCATGGTATAAAGAATAGACTAAATCCTTAAAAGATGTAATAATGAATGGATGGATGAAAACAATCTAAAATGGATGGATGGATGGAAGACATGGTTAGACTGGTGGATAGATGATTGGATTCATGCGTGTTTAGATCAATTGATGGAAAGATGGGTGGGTGGGTAGACTACATAAAGGATGCGCAAATGAATCAGAGAAGCATGGGTTGTATAGACAAACTGATGGAAATACTGACAGTCAATGATGGAACTGGACTTAAATGGCATCTGAACTGTGATGAAGATTCGTGTCCATCAAAGCCTGTCCTTGACACTGTCCCTTTGTTGAGAAACGCAGAGAATGGAAATGCATTGGTAACAACTTTGCCTTTCACTCCAAAAGTGCATCAGTTCATCAGAGGTCTAGAGGTCCAGAACAAATTCTATCGCTCTGTGCCTCTGTTGTGTTTCCTTGATAGTGACCCCACGTCTCTGCTAATTCAAATCAGCGTCACGAGGGCCCAGGCCACATCACCTTTGGAATCTGTTCACACGCAGTAACTGTCCAGCCTCACTGAGATAAGCCCTGTCTCTCTGCTTTAAACCTTGACTGTAAAGCAACCTTTTGAATCATTCATCCCTTTTTTTCCCTTCTACTCCTGTACACACTCATTACCATCCCTTTCACAAACACACGGGCAGTTCTTTGCTGTTTGTGCGGCACTAATTGAGTCTCACGTCTCTCGTGGACCAAGGCACTCTTTACAAATACAGGTCGTGTAAGTCATAGAGATTTTCCCAAGATGTCGTCTGAATGTATTCAATTACCATTTCATTTCTTTCTGTACACATCGTCATGACGACTGTGAAGTTTTTCTATTTTTCTTTTTTTTAATTATTAAAGATTATTTGCAGATTAAATATAATCTGAAAAGCAAACAACGTGATGGAGTTAAAATTCAGTAAACGAGGAACTGAGGAAGAGTTACTTTAGTTCAGCACTGTGTATTATTCTGAGACTTTAGGATCAATTCAGTAAATAATTTGTCACTGAGGTTATTTGAAGGTGTATCTTTTGCAGCATTCGAATATTGGCTGCATAATAATTGATGTTTTAATTCTGTGACTATTTAATGGTACATGACCAAAATACACAACATATTTGTTCTAAACATTTTAACATTTTACCCCCGTCTTTTTCAGTGGATGACACACAGTTCTGCTGTTATCGCATCCTTTGCGGTCTGTATGCTCTTGGCACCTGTAATGACACTTTTATGGAAAGGTATTACTCTGGTTTTATTGACTTACATGTGAGCTGAACTGAAATCCTAGCTGATGTGTTACCATCTCATATTTTCTCTTCTCTAACATAACCTGAGTCATGCTGGTAATAGTAGAGTTGGCAGTAGGGAAAACCCTGATGCTGCATTTACATTATTACATTTGACGGTCGACGGTAAAGCATATTTTCTTTATCTTTTAATGAAACACAACAGAATATCCCACGCTTCAGTTTCTTTCCCACAGCAGTGGCATAAACAGTGTATTGTTTTTTTCCTAGAAACAAGCCCAGATGTCATGTGCAGCAACAACCACTCACCATGATACAGATTAGCATGTATTCAAAACACTCAAGCTTAACTAGTGGCACAAACACCATGATGTTCTGTATGATCAGGCCGGTCATAAGTGGCAGAATAATGTAATACATTTTGTCGATGTTGGTCTAGTGTCGCTCTAAGCTGTTGTCGAATTTTCCCATATGTGTAAAGATCTGGGGACGCTTGGACTCAAATGCTGGCTCAGCAACACGCTTTATTGCAAGCAGGCAGTCAGACAAGTCCATCGAGGGAGATCCAAACACGTTGTCAAACATTTCAAAGGTCAAACAGGAGTAAACAGAGTGTCTAAGGCTAAGGTCTATTAACAGAGCTGAGGGTGAGATTCTGAAGCTAAGGCTAGGGTGCTAAGGGGCTAAGAATACGGCATGGGAACCAGTAGACACAGGGAGGGTGCGAGTTTATGTAATCCTGGTCATTAGCTCCCTGATCCACACCACCTGTGGAAAGCTGGAATTGGAAGCTAAGACTGGGGTGACCGGTGCCGACCACCAGGTGGCGGCACCTCTCCAGAAGGGACTCTTTTCCTTACAATATGGATTTATTGACCTTGCTTACATGGCTACATGCTGCTGATAATCTGGTGTTCAACACCAAATGTATTTTTCTTTCCTACAATGTAAAACATAGCATCAGACGTATATTAGGAATAATTCGCCCTTGGAGTGGGGTAGTACTAACTACCTTATTTTTTTATAGACAGAGGCCTTTCCTAGGGGAATGCCTCGCTGCCCTATCAGCTGCTTTCCCTGTGTGTTTCCTGGAACTACCACTTAACCACATGAGCAACGAAGAGAGAGAAGGTACCTGCAGGGACCAACACACAGACGAGCATACACACACTGTAGGTTCACATGCAAGTGGTAATGTTGGTGCCCACAGCATATGTTTGTCATGCTTGTCGATTCAGATCGAAGGTAAATTTACATAGTTTTTCAGTTCATATTTTGAATGACAGCAGATGATATTCAGACTTTTATGATGACCACATGAGGAGAAAAATCCTAACTTAGACCAGGTATGTATAGTAGCTTTTACAGATGGGTGATACATTAAAGCAGAATGATGGAAAGAATTTTTTTGTTTGCCACCTCTTTCTGATAAAAAAAAAAGTTGTCTAAGATACAAATGCTCATGGCAGTTTCATAACGTGATCAAACGAGCACAGGCTGTTAGAGAGAAATCCAATTTATGGTCAAAAGGTCTTATCCAGCCAGACTGGGATAAGGGTGAGGTCTGACGCATTATTTTTCGTGTCAACGCAGGTGTGGCCACTGCAGCTGAGTCTTGCACACTTCTCCCGTCCCTGCAAGACGCCTTTGCAGAAGTCGAGGATCTGGCAGAGGCTGGGTCTGCTGCTCGCCAGGCGTTTCTGTACAGGGTCATGGAGATCACTTTCCCTGTGCTCTGCAGCTATGTGCGCCGGTGGGGTGAAGCAACATTCCCGGGAGCTCAGGGGACCCAGGACGGGCCATGCTCCTCACTCACAACACTTGAACCCAACACCCTTCTGGGACATGCCCTCTCCATCATCCACACCCACCTGGGCACACCTGACTGCAGCTGGATGAGACGAATTGCAGGTGAGTAAAAAGTGCAGAGTTGTTATCATTTGGCGATACATTGGATTTACATTGCAACATTTTTTAAACAATGGCTGCACATGCAAAAACGTAAAGGATGATTAGTGTCATATGCACAGCAAATTTACATCATATTGAATTATTTTATGGAATATTTTCCTAATGTCCACTTGTTTCAGTGAGCTGCAAGTGAACAACCAATCAGGTAGCATCTTGAATATTTTTTATTTGCTGAAGTCTAATCAATAAAATATGTATTTATATTGTAAATATGTCTTTCCTGATAATTCATTTGTGTCATTTTCAGTGTTTGTTCAGCCACTAATTCATAAGGCAGAGCCCCGCCTCCTAAAAAGTCACTTCCTGCCTCTAATGGAAAAACTAAAGAAGAGAGCCGACTCAGTGATGCAGGAGGAGGAGCGTATGAAGACAGAGGGGTGTGGTGATCTGGCAGAGGCGGAGCTCACTCTTCAGGGGAAGTTTACAGTAATGGTGCAGGATCTGTATGCCTTTTACCCCTTACTCATCCCGTTTGTAGACCATCAGAGGTATGCTGCAGCTCCCTGAACCCCACGCATGCTTAAACACATTCACTTTAGGTTAAAGATAATTAAAGGGGATTTTTGTGTGTAAGAATATGGACTTGCCATCCACTTTTATTCCAATTCTACCTTAAATTCTTACCTGTTCACTTTAAGCTCCACCTACCCATTAGATCCACACTACAGATGTAAATTCATTTGTTGCTGCACTCCTCTTCAACCCATGTGTTAGTCAGATTCTGACCACAAGGCTGCTTATTATTTGCAAGGGGGACTGTTCACATCACTTCAGTGGCACTGACAAGGTAGTAGAATGGTCATCTGTGTGTTAACCCTATTTGTACTGCCCCCTGGTGGCTGATACAGCTCTGTACGAAACACAGTTGTCATGTAAAACGTCAGGATCTGTAATTAATCTACTGGATAAAACACCAAAACTTTGACATTACTTGATTCTCTGAAATCCAGAGCACATGCCTACCAAATTTGAAGATTCTATGTGTTTTCATTCTGTAATAATCTGTAAAAATGTGTTTTTACTTAAACAACATTCAGTATTGTATTAAAAAAACAGCAGAAACTTACTAAACCTATAAAACCTTTCCTAGTTCATAGCAGTCGGAAAATAAATCAGAATTTAAAATAATAAATAAAAATAGTAATATCTTTTCAGTAATAACCACCATTGCATACCTTTATCAAGTACTGCATGCTCTGAATGCTGTGTGCTTCTTTTACCAGAATGAGCTGGCTGAAGGAAATGAATGAAGATGCTGAGAGGCTCTTCTTCCTGGTGGCAGAGGTTTTCATTTTCTGGGCCAAATCTCATGTGAGTTACTCTCACACACGATTTCATTCAATGTCTTTTTTGCAAAGAGCTCTCAGTAGTATTCCTGACAAGGGACCTGACATTTCTTTGGTTCCAATGCTAATATTTCCAATCTCTCAAGACTACTGCCGTTCACAATCTACAGTTACAATGTACAGATTATTCTGGCTGGTGCTGTATTAAGCAAGTCATTTTTAATGTTTGTTTGTGTGTAAATTGGATTTACAGAACTTCAAGTGGGAGGAGCAGAACTTTGTGGTTCAGAATGACATCAACATCATGGCCTTTCTTGTGGATAGTGGGAACAGCCGAATGACCAAGGTTTGTTGTCGGGGTGGGGGAGTGGGGTGTTTTCAGAATAAGTGAATGGATCCGTTGTTTGTTTGTTTGTTTGTTTGTTTTTTGGTGTGTTTTTTTTTTCCCTTTGGAAGACACAATTGACCCGAGTGACTGCCAAACAGGATGCAGTTTGTGAAGATGAGAGGAGGAGGATGAAGAGGAGCAAGGACGAGCGATACTCCACACGCACCTCGTTGATCATGGTTGGCCTGAAGAAGCTACTCTCCGTGGGGCTAAACAGATGTTGCCATGCCGATCGGGTCCTGATAGCTTTGGCAAAGGGCCGATTCTCAGAGGTGGGGTGTTTGCCATCTATGCTGCTATATATGTCCTTGTCTTGTCTAATTGTGTGATTCTTGTAGAAAGACACCGAGGATGAGGTCAGAACTTGCATTTACAACAACCTGCAAGAGGTAAGTGGAATGGATCTGCGTTCTCAGTGATAGCAGCGCATTATGAATAACCGAATGGCCAAAACCCCAATCAATTGCTGATGCCCTTCCACAACGTTCAGCTAACTTGTCCACTGTTTCTGCTAAGGAGATGACTAACGGGTCGGTGGATTCCCTATGTGTGGAGAGAGTCCTCACCATTAGCCGTATTCTTTTCTATCTGGATCAGGTAAGGCGGCTAAAACACTTTTTTCCCAGCCTGTTGTATGGGTATTGGTATGGGTAAGGCCATTATGCACTGCCAACTCATTAAACAGGCATGGTTATGGTGAATTAGTGTTTACTTTTTTTTAGTTTATTTATTAATTTATTTAAAACATTTATTAATTCACCCCGTGGTTTGTGTCCTGAGATTGTTAGTAAAATATTACTTGTTGTTTCTTGAACAACATTGCAAGTTTGTCAAAAAAATTATTAACCATCAGTTCATTTGCTTTAACCTTTGTCACCGCCCTTGTTTACACCCCCCAGATGAGATATCTAGTGGGCTTGGCCCCACCCTTACTGCGCATTTTGCCCATATGGTATGTGGATACAGAGTTTGCGAGCTCACCTCGCGTTGGCGTGTGTTTCCTCTGGGTTCTCTGGTTTCCTCCCACTGTCTAAAAGCTGCAGTAGGTTGATTGGAGACTCTAAATTGTCCGTAGGTGTGAGTGCGTGTAAGAATGGTGGTCTGTCTATGTGTTGCCCTGTGATGGGTTGAGCCTCCTGTCATGGGTGAACCCGCCTTAGGCCCGCAGTCAGCTGGGATTGGCTCCAGCTTCCCCGTGACCCGGAAACGGAAGAAGCGGTTTAGAAAATAGATGGGTGGATGGATGGTATGTGGATACATGTTTTGTGGGATTGCCCCAAGGTGTTTACTTTCTGGAACAGTGTTATCAATACAAGTGAACTAACCAACATTAACCCTATTTGTACTGCCTCCTGGTGGCTGGCACAGCTCTGTACCAAACACAATTCTCATTTAAAATGTCAGGATCTGTAATTAATCTTAGTTTTAGTTCATCTTAGTCTTAGTCTAATCTTAGTTCCCTATTAACCCGAAATAGGTTAAGTTTTGCAAGAAAGGGCTGGAAGAGGGTGGGGGGTTGTTGGGGTACTTTGAGGGTTGAAGTGGTTGTGATTTTAAGGAATGTTGGGTGTGTTTTTTTTGGGGGGGTTGCTGAAAATTCAATAAATATTGCATTACTATATATATATATATATATATATATATATAGTTTATTTAGGGCGGCACAGTGGTGCAGTGGTTAGCGCTGTTGCCTTACAGCGAGAAGGTCCTGGGTTCGATCCTTGGCTCAGCCATGGGGGCCTTTCTGTGTGGAGTGTGTGAGCTCTCCCTGTGTTGGCGTGTGTTTCCTCCGGGTTCTCCGGGTTCCTCCCA
>JBBPDA010000001.1:41171426-41188735 GCA_037974385.1 Arnoldichthys spilopterus
TGCTCCCCGGGTGCTGTTGGTAGCTGCCCGCTGCTGCACGTGTGATGGGTTAAACGCAGAGGTCACATTTCGTTGTGGTGCTTGAGTTTGTTCACAATGACAAAGAGTCACTTTCACATTTTCACTTGTTAAAAGTCTACTGCTCACTATACCAAGGTCAAGAGGTCAAACTATAACTGATGAGTCCCATTCTGGTGGACAGTGGTGGCCTAGTGGTTAGGACTTTGGTCAAGAAGGTTGCAGGTTCAAGTCCCAACCCAGGCACCACTGAGGTTCCCTTGTGCAAAGTACCGTCCTGCTACACTGCTCCTCTGGAGCTTCTCACAACCACTTGTTGTTGCATGTGTACACGTGTGCTGGGTTAAATGCAGAGGTCACATTTAATTGGGGTGCACTCTTTGTGTGTGATTGAGTGTGTTCACAATGACAAATAGCCCCAACATGCTTATTTGTGCTTGGACCCCTGTCCATTGCCTCTTGCCTCTTCATTTACATTCGGTAATTTGGGAGCACACTGCACTACATTGTGTGGTTGTATTTCATTGTTTTAGAAATAATTGCAAAGTAAACTTTCCATTGTACAATAGAACATGTTTCTCTGTGCACAGGCCCGACAATAAGACTTGAACCTGAAAACCAGACTTTTAATTGTGTTTGTCTTTTAGCGCCGGACCAAGGCCTCCAGTTATTCCCTGGTCTGATTTGGAAATGGTACTTCATTGACAAAGACTCAGATTCCCAGAAATATTTCCATATATATGGATCCTCTGAGCTCCCCCATGGTGGCATTTGTGTAGGGCTTTGCCATGGGAATGGATTCTGGGTAATGAATAGTGGAAGGAAAGGTTCTCCAGTTTCTTAGCATTGCCCATGTGTGCTCTGGCCTTCAGAGTAATCAGCAGGTGAATGGAGAACTATTCCTGAATACGTGCCCTGCCTTTCTGATTGTTCATATAATGGAGGAGCGTGCGGCTGAACTGGGCTCATACTTGGTGGGCTAATCATTTAAAGTGACCAGGTTCCTCTGTTTGCTATCAACAAGCTGTTACAATATGTCATATTGTTATAGGAATGTAGAGAAACATGAGTAGAGATGGGCAATAGCACTGATTTTCTCTTAGGTCCGATACCAATGCTGGTACTTGTGAAGCACAGTGAAAAATTATATTTTGTGTGTGTGTGTGTGTGTCTGTGTGTGTGTGTTTGAGAAGCATAGATAGAGGTTGGAAGGTAAAGTAGTTCCTATTCTACACTGTAATGTACGTAGGTTGTTGGAAGTAAATGCAAGCTTCAGGTTGGGCAGTGGTGGCCTAGCGGTTAGGACGCTGCCTTTATGACTTGAAGGTTGCAGGTTCACTACTGAGGTTCCCTTGAGTAAGGTACCGTCCCACTACGCTGCTCCCCGGGTGCTGTTGGTAGCTGCCCACTGCTCCACGTGTGCACGTGTGATAGGTTAAATGCAGAGGTCACATTTCGTTGTGGTGCTTGAGTGTGTTCACAATGACAAACAGTCACTTTCACTTTTAATTGGGGTTTAATAAAGTAAAATAGAAAACACGGAAACATCTACTGGATAAGTACAACACAAACGGAGTCAAAAGGGTACAAAACAGGGTACGTATAACAGGCTAAGGACAACAGCGTGACAACAACAGGGTATAGACAACAGAGAACCGACAGCGGCTAAGGAAAACACACGAGGCTTAAATAGGGACATGAAACAAGGAACAGCTGATGGGGGTGGGCGGTGGGGCGAGGAACAGGTGACTAGGGCGTAGCTAAACACAGCACGAGACAAGAGCACATGGAAAACTCTTTACTTTTCCAAAGTCACATTGAGTTTAATATGAGGACGGATACACAGCTCTGTATGTAAAAAAAACATTATTTATTTTTTTTGTGGAGGATCGATCGTAAACAAGATCTGAGGATCAGAAGTAATGATGTTTTAGTATTGATCTGCCCATCTTTAATGACCCTAATCAATGGGATTAAATCTACATGGGGTTTCTGCTGCAAATTCTTTTATGACTGGTGGCATTTTTTTCATCTCTGTCTGGATCGGCTACAGTCTGTCAGCGTTTTCCTTCCTCCTCCTTTGAAAAGAATTACAGTACGAATTATTCACTGTGTCTTATCCCTGTCTGGATAAACTTCTTTGTGATTTTCCCGGCAGATGTTGCTGTACATTGGGGAAAAAGAGTGTGACTACTGCTGCCACTCGCCCTGTTCGCTCCTACCACATGTCTCTCAACCACTTACCGAGTTAATTTAACCAGCGTCTTTTCTAAAGTCTGGGGCAACCTTTTGGACACCAACTGAACACCTGCAATGCACATTTGTAGATAATACAACTCACTCTTTTTACTGCAAACTAGGTATGAGTGTTTTCACTGAGTAGAGGTGGACAAATTACACACATCCCTCTGCTGGACTGATCCAGTCTGAACAGTGCAATCAAGATTCTGGGCACAGTGGAGGACTGGAGCTGCGATTGCAGTTACAGCCCCAGGAGGTTTGAAATCATACAACAAACAAATACACTTAACAGCAGAACCAGGGTTATGACGTATGGGAGAACAATCAGAGAATCAATATCAGGGGCCTAAGGACCATGCGTTTCACTACGTAACAGAGTTGTAGTTTATTTTTGTTCCTGGGTACAAAGTGTGTTTTCCCTTCTGTCTAAAATCAATAGAAAATGTCTGTAGTTCCACAAAACTCAGGACAATGACATTCCGAAATCTCTCAGTTTTCAAGAACATTCTCCATTCACTTTACATGCTAAGTAGAACTTGCAGAATATTCTGGAACTGTGAGAACTGTCCAGAAGTTTCTAGAATTGTCCAGCATTTTCTGGAATCTTCTAGAACTTTCTGGGACTGTCCAGAAAAGATAAAAATTCACCAGTTTTGCCACTAATAATATGACACTTTTGTGGGCTGTGGCCATAAAGACAAGGTTTGTGATGAATTCAGCCATTTTTTACACAGGATTTAGACACAAGCAGTTGAAATATAAGACTTAGACGCCATAAACACAAATTGTGTAACATTGTGTAATCTTTAACTAAAAGCAGTCCTCTCAGAACAGCGTTTGGGTTTTATCTGGCTGCCATATTTGTTGTAAACTTATGAACAGGACTGTAGCATTATACTGTGGGTACTGTCTCTGACTCTGGATTGGCCAGTTGAGAACCATGGCCCTGATGAGAGAGGACATGACATTGCATAAACATGTGCAATAAGAATTCCAGGAATGTGACTCTATGCACTGTGCTCAGAGTTTAACTTTTGTATTTGGGACATTTTAACATTTTTCTGTCTTTCCAATGTTTATTCACCAAAATATCAAATGTCAACAAAGAGCATCCCACAGAATACAATAGAGTAAATGTACAAGACTGCAACATCAATGGGATACTCTAGGGTTGTGTTCGTTATAGGCAAACGTATGTGGACACTTTGGCTGGGAAGAAAAGAAAAAGCTGCTTCATCTGTTATGAGCAAACCTACTGACCTCTTACAGAGGGCTGCATACCGAAACCCGCTGCCAATATGGCCGTCAATAATAACGTCAATGTGGACATTGCAAGCATCACTGCCATTGCTATTTAATATTACACTTGCTCTGATGGCAGCAGATTCCTTCCTGTAGCTGGTAGCTACCATAAACATGGTTGAAATGCCTTGAGTTAAACAGTCTGAAGTGTGGCTGTCTGACTATTCCAGCACCATGTTGCATCAAAAACACGTCAAATTTAACTAAGTATCTGGACACTGGTACTGTTTAAAGAAGAAATAATCATGTCATATAGAGGAAGGTGTAGAGTAGACTACCAGCACCAGGGCTGTGCTGACTATCTCAATGGCATCTGGTGAACATGATATGCATAAGCAGATCACCTGACCACCTACATGAGGATGGGTTCCCTTCTGAGTCTGGTTCCTTTCAAGGTTTCTTCCACATATCATCTCATAGAGCTTTTCTGTGCCACCATCGCCTCCAGGTGTTGTCAGAACACAATTGAACTGAAAAGTCCTAATTCACACTGGGGACGCTGGGGACATGTCCTGCTAACTTTTTGCCAAGGGTCTTGTCATCTCCAGCACTTTTGAAAGAACAGGAAACTGCTCATCCAACCTTCCAACCTCCCTCGTCTGACCAATAGGAACCCTCTCATTCCCCCATTGACTAATAAGGTCACCAGGCAGTGGTGGCCTAGTGGTTAGGACCTTCCCCTTGGGAACAGAAGGTTGCATAAGGTTCACTTGAGGTTCCCTTGAGCAAGGTGCCATCCCGCTACACTGCTGCCGGGCGCCGTTGATAGCTGCACACTCCTCCACATGTGCACGTGTGATGGGTTAAATGCAGAGGTCAGGTTTCGTTGTGGTGCTTGAGTGTGTTCACAACGACAAATAGTGACTTTACACACCCACACCCTTATCAAGTGTGATCCACAGGCAGTCCTGTATGTGATCTCTTGTTTAATAGAAATATGAGTTAAACAGCAGTACAGTAACCTGACCTTTATGATCATATCTCGTTAACGTCTGAGGCTCACGTGCACGTCGAGGTCCCTCACTCTCCCTGGGCTTCCTCTGAGATGCTGTGTAATCTATCTGCACTATTTATAGACAGTCTGGCCACATGAAAACACATTGATTAGTGTGACACGAGCGGCTCTTTAAAGCAGTAATCAGATTGCTGCCAGTGCCAGGGGCCGCTCGCTGTCTCTCTCTCGCCCCTCTCTCTCTCTCTCTCTCTCTCTCTCTCTCTCTCTATCCATCAGCCCAGCTTCGTCCCTCCATTAGCTGCTGAATTAGGCCGTGCTGTGCTCACCCGCTGATGCCTTTATAGAATCCGTACGTGAGCTCAGCGCGCAGGCCGAGGCAGGAGAGGTACACACAAACAACTTTCATAACATTATAACTTTCGTTCATACAAAATATTAGCAGCTGATATCACTGTTGATTATCAGGATTTTAACGTCGGTCAGGCCCGAATATAGACCATACGGTAAATGCTACCCTGTACACGTTTGCAGACAGTGGAGGCCTAGTGGTTAGGACGCTGCCTTTGAGACCTGAAGGTCGCAGGTTCATATCCCGGCGCAGGCACTGATGAGGTTCCCTTGAGTAAGGTACCGTCCCGCTACACTCCTCCCCGGGTGTTGTTGGTAGCTGCCCGCTGCTCCACGTGTGATGGGTTAAATGCATTTCGTTGTGGTGCTTGAGTGTGTTCACAATGACAAATAGTTACTTTCACTTCACATTTTGAACTACATATTCTAATGTGTGGGCCTGTGCCACCAGCTTGTGGATTCCTGAGGATGCTTCAACCCTCAGAACCTTTATGTCCTGAGCAACTGGCACCGCTTCCACTCGCGCTGCCAGGGGACAATGCCAATCTGGAGACAAAACTCGGGGCAGAATGAATTCATTCTAGAGACTAGGCTAAGAGCAGGATGCATTGAGAATGACATTGCCAAGCAGGATTAATCTGACCTTGCCAAGAATGTGCAGGATGATTATGATTGACTGTGATGCCGTTCCTTATGAATGGAAATCATGACCGCTGGACTGGCCCAAGGTCTAATCTCTACATTGCAGTAAGCATACAGAAGTGATCGGCACAATAAATAGCATGATCTTCATTGATTTGTGCACGGTGGTGTAGTGGTTAGCGCTGTGGCCTCACTGCGAAAAGGTCCTGGGTTCGATCCTTCGGGTCAGCCACGGGGGCCTTTCTGTGCAAGTTTGCGAGCTCTCCCCGTGTTTGTGTGTGTTTCCTCCGGGTTCTCCAGTTTCCTCCCACTGTCCAAAGGCTGCAGTAGGTTGATTGGATGCTCTAAATTGCCGTAGGTGTGAGTGTGTGTATGTTGGTTGTCTGTCTATGTGTTGCCCTGCGATGGGTTGAACCTCCTGTTCTGGGTAAACCACACCTTAGGCCCGCAGTCAGCTGGGATTGGTTCCATCTTCCCCATGACCTGGAAATGGAAGAAGCGGCTTAGAAAATGGATGGATTTTGTAAAGTGATGTAGAACACATATAGCACGATAATGTAGAAACCTAGACTTTATTGGAAGGCTTCAAAATGTGACCTCTCATTTAACCCATCACACGTGCAGCAGTGGGCAGCTACCAACAGCCCCCAGGTAGCAGTGTAGTGGGATGGTACCTTACTCAAGGGAACCTCATTTTAAGACAGTAGAACTAAGAAACATAGACTATGAAACTAACCAGACAATGGGGTGACATCTGCAGGACAGGTGCAACATGAACGGAGTCGACCCAGGGTACAACAGGACACGTATAACAGCAGGGTACAACAGAGAACCGACCACTCTGAGACAAACATACGAGACTGAACAGGAACATAAAGCAAGCAACACCTGACGCAGGGAGGACACGGGAACGAAGGACAGTTGATGAGGGCGAAGACAAGGCGTGGCTAACAGACACGAGACAGGGAAGCACATGGATGAGAAAAATATAACAAAACCCAAACAGGACAAGACGAAACCTTGCAGACAGCTAATTCTGCGACATCAGCTAACAGGCCCCCACGCTGGCTAGCATCACGGTGCTCGATGGGTGGAGACAGCAAAGCTAATTGTGCTTTCTTGGACTCCCAGCTATGGGTGGCTTCTTATTACACAGCTGTGATGCACAGACGTTTCAGTTTTTAACTCTTTAACTAATTTTCATCCGTTTTGGGCAGTGGAGGCCTAGTGGTTAGGACATTGCGCTCGGAACCTGAAGGTCGCAGGTTCAAGTCCAGGTCCGGGCACCACTGAGGTTCCCTTAAGCAAAGTACCATCCCACTACACTGCTCGTCCCTCTGACAAGGGTCTGATATGTGATCAGAGCATGTCTACAGTTCCATTACAACGTTACTGGACGAGTTTATTATTTGGCAAATTCTCAAATACTGGCACACGTCTACTGTGCAATGAGAAAATGTATCTGAATTCCTTTGACAGTCTTGAAATCCTATTGGCAGCATGTGGACAACTGCTAGGCAACGCAATGCTGGGTAAGTGTAGAGCGAAAGGCATCTTTTTGCATTCACCAACTACAGCTACAGAGTGAGCCGACATAGGTCTTAGCAATTTTAGCAAAGCAGCCTGTGTCGGGTTTGTTTGAAAGAGCCTGGTACGTTCTCGCAACAGCTCCGTTACAAACATTCAGAATAGGCCGTTTTTGGCACATCGGCTAAATAGTTCACGCACATGTTCAATATCTTCGAAGTGTTTTTTCTCCACACCAATAGAAGGTTTTCCAGGCACGTCTTTAGCCTGCTCGGGGCACTGAATTACACTTTAGATGGTGACTTTCCATTAGAAATGCTTTTTAGCGCAGATTCCACTGCTGTGAGTTTGGACATCACTGTCACGCGCACGGCCCGCGTTTCTAATTTGTGCCCGGCTAATAACTCATCTGTGTACAATAGCAGCCTTCTAAAAGGCACATGTTTGCTTTAAAAGGTATTTTTGCCGTGGAGAAATATGAACACACTGACGCTTAGGCCTCCATCAGCAAGCTGAAATGGTGCCACATGCAATCTGCAACCGGTCATGTTTGGGCTCTAATGGAGGGCCTGATAAACCTCCATATGGGTTGCCCTGTTGTGAGAAGTGGTAGGGTAGTGAGAAAGAGGGCATGGGCCCAGGGATGTGGGACACTTGCTTTAGCTGTAAATGCAAATGAATAGTAAGAATTAAATGCAAGGATTTTAAAACAAGGCCAAAACAAAGATTTATACCGACCATGGCTTTTTTGTCTCGTTTCTGGGGAAAATCACTATAATTTAATCATTATATTTTATTATTTTGACTTTTGCATTTTTTTGCCCTATTTAGTTTTCTCTAATTCTACCTACTTGCTAGGTTTCCCCCCAAATTACACCATATCACCAACACTGGGAGGGTGAAGGTGAGCATAATGTCGCTGGACACCTTGACACACTTGACTCCAGTTCTGCTACATCATCTAACAGATGCCCACGCTGGTTACCATGGGGCTTTGATTAATGAGGGGAGAGGGAAAAGCCTATCCAGAGCCAGAGCAACCAGAAGAAAAATCTGATTTTCTACAAACTACTTATGGGATTTTTGTCGGATTTTACCAGTAATTTCCAGTCTGTTTCGAAATGTTAATGTGGCTTTTAGTCTGAGGGTTATTGGTCTCTGTCCTTATCCAAAGAGAGAAGAGCCTGGTCTTGCATGAGTGGAATTTACTGCCTGGGTGCATCGCTAAGATGGCTGCTTAGTGGACAAACTTTCCCTGGAAGGATTGTTATAGTGAGTCGCTCTGGATAAGGGGCGTCTGCCAAATGCTGTACATATAATTGAAATTCAGATTAGCCCGAGGCTCGCTCACCTCACAGCGAATCAAGTCTAGCACTGGGAATAAGTTCATGCTAATGATAAGCAGGTTAGTCTGTTACTGTAATACCACCAGCTGTGCCCCCATCAGTAATTTCCTTTGGCCACTTATCTGCTCGATCCGCCGGCCTGCTGCAGAGCAAAGGAAAAAAACATTTAGCATGGCATTTTTATATGATGCCATTTTTTGCAGCTTAAAAAATGCTGCTTAAAATGTCAGCATCCTCCTGACAAGCTGACATTTTCGGACGTGCTCGTTTCCGGCAGGTCCGTGCGTGACGTCACGCGAAGCCGAGAGAAGAATAACTTTAGCTGGTAATTCAATTATGCTAGTTGTCCTCCCGCGATGTTTCCTACAGCTGAAAGTGATAAGGCCTCGCGTAATCGCATTATTCAGGATGAAAACTGTCCGTGATCGAATTACGTCTGATTAAACTATTGACAACAGCAGCTTATGGGAACCATGACAGAGAGGCAAGACATCAGGAAACGTGAGAGAGAACTCCACTGCCATCCAGACCTTATTAAATTGTGATATTAAGGTAAGTGTGTCGTTGGTCCGGAATGGACTGAATGAATAAATTAATAAAGGAATAAACTAATTTACCACCAGAACACGTCCCCTCAGTCCGAATGGGTGGCGAATCATGGCTGCCTTTAGTGGGGAAAACAGTGAAAAGTGGGAGTAAGACAAACGGTTATCTGCTTAAATAAATGGCAGTTGGGCTCAACAGTGATACTTACAACTTACCAAGTAACCAGTGGGCCATGGAAGTGAAAGTGACTAATTGTCATTGTGAACACACTCAAGCACCACAATGAAATGTGACCTTTGCATTAATCCATCACACGTGAAGCAGCGGGCAGCTACCAACAGCACCCAGGGAGCAGTGTAGCGGGACCTTACCCAAGGGAACCTCAGTGGTGCCCAGGGACTCAACCTGCGACCTTCAGGTCTTAAAGGCAGCATCTTAACCACTAGACAACCACTGGACACTGACATGGCCAGCATTCGTGAAATTTACAGGTTGTATGGCTTAATTTCCCCACTGTCGAGATCAGTTACATCAAAATGCCAGGAAACCCGATTCCTGGCCACAACTTTTCATGTTGGCAGATAACTGTTTGTTTTACTTCCGGTCTCCTTGTCCGCCCCCCTCCCCCCTCCCCCCTCCCCCGCCTACTAAAGGCAGGTGTTTCTGGGAATTGCAGTAATCTGTTAGCCTCTCTTTAGCTTTGGGCAGTCTGTTCCCTCTCATTTCTTTCCAATTAATCTGTAAAGTCAATCACAGAGCAGCTCTTTACCATTTAGATGTGGTATTCGAAACTGAACACTCAGTTATTTAGAGTTATACACACTGCTGTGTTACTTTTCTCACTGACTGATCAGAAACCCACCTACATTCACTGAAATGTAAATTAGCCTAACAGCCAAATAGTCACTAAGATAAACTCATTCATTCATTCATTCACTCATTCATTCATTCATTCATTCATTCATTCGTTCACTCACTCATTCATTCATTTATTCATTCACTAATTCATTCATTCATTCATTCACTCACTTATTCATTCATTCATTCATTCATTCATTTATTCACTAATTCATTCATTCACTCATTCATTTGTTCACTCATTCATTCATTCATTCACTCATTCATTCATTCACTCATTCATTTATTCATTCATTCATTCATTCATTTATTTACTACTTCATTCATTCATTCACTTATTCATTCATTCATTCACTCACTCATTCACTCACTCATTCATTCACTCACTCACTCATTCATTTATTCATTCATTCATTCACTCATTCATTCACTCATTCATTTATTTACTACTTCATTCATTAATTCATTTACTCATTCATTCATTCTTTCAATCACTCATTCATTTATTCATTCATTCATTTATTCACCACTCATTTATTCATTCATTCATTCATTCATTCATTCATTTATTCATTTTCCAAGCTGCTTTTACATATTTGACTGTTATTTGCCACTTTTGCTTTGACGCATGTCACGTGTACCTGTGCAAAATGACGGATTTTATAGTGTTGCACCACAAACTCCTGGTATGTAGATCCTTGAATCTTTTCCCGAGCTCTCCAGTGAACTGCTGTGTTTTGTGTGATTTAGATGTAAGTGACTGTAGATGACAGATGTGTGACTGTCAGTCGTAATCCAGAAAACGTGGGTAGTAGTGATGACAGTGCACTGACTGTAATCCTAAACTGCCATTAAGTTGAATCATTGTGTCAAGGGTTAGAACCTTCGAGAACGTTCGTTATTTTACATTGCAGATCACGCGCAGGTGTGACTCTACGCTTCAATGGAAAACAGACAGCAGCTCAAGCGCGTGGAGCTACACACTGCAAGATTAAAGGCAGAGTAGAGAAAACAGCCTCTTTCAGTCTGAGGATTAAACAGCTCGTTGGAAATTAATTATAATTTTTTTGGCGCACGAAACCACACAAATGGGCTTAAATAAGATAAGCAAAGTGTAGAATATGGGCTTTTAATTCAACAGACAGTAACATTGTGTGAGGCTTCAGACTCAGGATCTGGAGCGGCAAGCGCAGGAGACTCCAGATCCAGTCCAGAGGTTGAGCTCTTCAACAATGAGTTGGCGGAAGTGGCACGGTGGTGCAGTGGTTAGCGCTGTCGCCTCACAGCGAAAAGGTCCTGGGTTCGATCCCCAGGTCAGCCACAGGGGCCTTTCTGTGAGGAGTTTGCAAGCTCTCCCCGTGTTCGTGTGAGTTTCCTCCAGGTTCTCTGGTTTCCTCCCACAGTCCAGAGGCTGCAGTAGGTAGATTGGATGCTCTAAATTGCCCGTAGGTGTGTGTGATTGGTTGTCTGTCTATGTGTTGCCCTGTGATGGGTTGAGCCTACTGTCCTGGGTGCAATGGAACGGCAACGGAAGAAGTGGCTTAGAAAATGGATGGACTGATGGATGGAAGCAGGAAGTTCTCTTCGCGAAGTATTGTTTTGCCCTGCAATTCCACTGAGCGCTCTCTCTTCTTCTCTGATCTCATGGCTTTTTGACTGTCTGGCTTTTGGGCAGTGGAGGCCTAGTGGTTACGAAATTTGCCTTGGGACCTAAAGGTCGGGGGTTCAAGTCTCAGCCCGGCCACTTCTGAGATACCCTTGAACAATGCACTGTCCCACCACACTCCTGCACTTCTTGTAAGCCACTTTGGATAGAAGCGTCAGGCGAATGAAGAAATGTTTGACATTTTGGATTTCCCATTAAACTTTGATTGCTGTATTTGAGCCTCTGACCGGTTCATCACACATCGACAGTAACATATGCTGGACCTTGGCAACAGCCATTGCTATATTACTAACCACCACTGATCATTGAATCAGGCCCATAACACACACATACACAGGTGCACACACACATAAATGCTGTAAACAGAGGTAGACCACACTACACTCTGAAATAGCAGCTGATTGGACTCTCTCACTTCCCTCTAATGATGTGTGTGTGTGTGTTTACAACATATGGGTCAATACATAATCGCTCTCATTGTTTACCCACTGAGTCAGAGCTCACTACAGCAGCTCTCCCGCGGACCTGACATCGCTCAAGATTAAACTACAACCTTTATTAAAAACGGGTCGATTATCCTCAGACCTGAGTGAGATGTGAATACGTGGAGGGTCCCGCGGCGAGGAACAGAAACCAAGCAGCACTTTCAGATATCACACTTGCATTAGACGAGGAGGAGAACGTTGCGACTGAAGGAGGCTGATCTGAGTTGACTGTAAGTGACTGACCTTTTTCAGTGAAGATATTGATTACTGGCCCGAAATCATGACCGTTCACTCTGACAAACACCTTCAAAAAGAAACGCCTGAGGCAAAAGATGAAGAGGTGACACCATGCAGATTTCTGGTTAGGCTCTTAGAAATGATGCTGCCAGAAAGGCCTTTACATGACGCCACTGAACAGTGCTTCCCCATCCTGCTCCTAAAGACTCACTGCTCTGCATACGTTAGTGTTTTCACTGCTCCCTCTGCAGCTCAGTGATCGGCTGTAGTGAGCTGGTTATTTTGATGAGGTGTTGGGAGCTGGGAAAAACCCCAAAATGTGCAGGGCATTGGGCCTCCGTGAGCAGGATGAGGAAACAGTGATATAGTAGAACAATTTTTAATAAAGACTCTTCTGATGTGTTCAAAAATCTCATTTACGAAAAAATGGTTCTTTTATGGCGATGCTCATAGAAGCCATTGTGTCACTATTTGTATTGTTTTTTTTTTTTAGTACATTAAGGTGTTTGGTGAAAATAAAAAAAAAACACTTTACATTACATTACTTTCATGTTTTGCTTCTTATGCAGGAAGCTATATGGCTAATGTAGCTAAACATGGATGCTTACACCCACTGTATGTAAAATAATGAGGGCTGCCAATCAGTTTTGTCCTTTTTTATAGATCACAGCAGATTTTTTAAACTAACGAATTATTTCAATAATTTATTTCATTTTGTATTTTATGGGATCATCATGCTATGACTAAAAAGGGTTATTGAAATGGAAAATAGTTTCTGAATTTTTGGTTTGGTTTTAGGTTGGTATAGCCAAGCGAGCTTTCCCATCGCTAAGCCCTTACATAAAATTAAATTAACTTCCAACATAATGAAGAAGTGACAAATTATTATTTTCAATGCATTTTGGCCTTTCATCCAAACAAAAACACAAGGTCACTAAGAACTGATCTTTTGAGAAACTCTATCCAGAGTAAAGATTTTCAGCAACTGTTTTCAGTTTATAGTTTTAGGCTTGTGAGGTCAGAGTGTGCACCATTATCTCCTTTGTTTATATTCAGAGAGTGAACCGGTAATGAATCCAGAGGGAGGTTTGGACGCAAGTGCAAGTAAAAAAATGTTTTTTAATGTCAAAGTTCGGGTCTTCAGAAAAAGGTTAAAATTCACAGAAAACAGTTCTATCAAAGGCAATGCAAAAATGTAGTCAAAATTCCAGGAAAAAGGTAAAAAAAAACATGGCAAACAGGTCTATCAAGGGCAAGACAAAAGAGCTAGTCAAAAATACAGGCAAAGTCAAAAACCAGGAAATCCAGAACTATCAGAAACACAGCTTAGAAACGCAGAGTAAACATACGAGACCTTGCAACATAATGCAAGTCTCCAACTCTTTTTGAGGCCTGTCTTGATTTTCCCCCAAAAAGTACCACCTGGGAATGGCATGGCCCGGCCAGCTAATATTCATGCAGACCATTCTCGGCCACCAGAGGGAGCCATAGCTCCCCTTACAGAACCATTATCTCCTTTGTTTATTGCAAGAGTTTGTGCCAATTTCTCCTTTGTTTAATGTTTAGAGTGTGCACCCTTATCTCATTTGTTTATCATCGGAGAAATAAAACATATAGAATGTCTTTTACAAGCTGGATATATCTGTATGGCCAGTATTTATGTGTACCAACAAATTTTGCATTGCTGAAGAGGTGGCTACGTTTTTTGACATTATATTTGAGTTTTGTTATGTACAACCCAAACGGAAGGCCTAGCTCTTAGGTACGGTTCATGAACAGTATGTCATACAGTGACAGAAACCACATAATCAAGTCATTTGAGATTACTTAACAACTTATATGATGATGTATCCGCTAAATTTTGGGTAAAGATAAGATACATTTGATTACTTTTCTAGACTATTGCTTTACAGCTTTGGCCAAATGGCCCAGTCTCTCCTCATTTGGTTCCATTCAAACTCCAGTGCTGAATGTAATTAGTACTATGTACCAGCTGTTCCGTTTAGCACACATTGTTAGAACCAGCTTTGTTAGTTATTAGCACTGATAAATGAATCCTATTAGCCGTAATCACAAAGCACAGTGGTGTGCAGCCCTTATTAATGAGGGTCAGCTTGTGGAAATGTTATCAGACTAAGAGCATCCACATACATCCAGTCTGCGCCGGACCCCTGACTATTTCTGGACAGATGACTATCAGATATGAGAGACTGAGCCTGGAGACTCTTCTCTTTAGCTAGTCGTGCTGGATGGAGGAGCGCACATGCTAGTATTTTCCGATGAACGATCTAACAAAGCCTTTCTCAATCCTGGTCCTGGAGGACCCTTGCACTGCAGATGTTCATGTTTTCCTGCTCTAACACACCCGTTTTGAAGTTGTTAATTAGCCTGATAATGAGCTGATGTGTTGAGTCCAATGAGTTCAGTAACACAGAAAACACTAAAATGTGAAATGCAGAGGGAATCCAAGACCATGACTGGGAAACACTACTATAACAATAATGAGCACTCAACCATCATTCACCAGTTTCGTGTGTGGTGCACCTAACTGTGTTCTGTAAATGTCATAATTGTATCTATAAGTGTCTCCCTTGGACAGGGTCCATGCTATCTGAGCTGAAACATATCAGTAGATACCATCATGCAAATGAATGGGACCATGGAGGTTGGGGGGCCCTCTGGTGGCCACGCACAGTTGGCTGAATAAACACAGTTTGGCTTCCTTTTCCACACTGTAGAGGCATTGTAACACATTCACTACGCCATCGAAACTCTGAATCTAATGCTGCATGTGAGCGATGTCAGAAACTGGGAAATATAATTTTTCCACACTTGATAATTGCACTTGATTGGTTGCGTCTATACGATGTGACATATAGCACGACCTTTCACCCCTTCCATTAATGATAAAGGGTGGGACTCTCAAGTGGCTCAACTGTCTTAAATGTTGGCACAATCATCTGGAGATAATAAGTTCAGGCCGTGGTGGTGCCACAGTCTCTAGGTGTGTAGGATGACTCTACTTTTCCCCATATCACTCAAAGTGTGATGCTGGCCAAAGTGGGCATCAGAACTGGCGTTCTCCTCCAAACATGATACGGTGTCCAATGATGTTGCGTTGGCAGCCGTTCGAAAAGATATGGGTGGAGCTTTAGGTGATTCAGATGGAGCACATGCTCGACTTAACCCCCCCCTGCCTTGCTGGGAGGTCTGATTGGGGGGTCCTAGCTAGTGGGTGGATGTGAAAGTGACTAAACTAGGGGAATCTGAATAAATCAGAAGTCTGATTAAAAGGAGGTTCTGGACACAACAGACAAAGCAGTTAACATCAGTCACAGCAGTTAAACAGTTCCATTGTTACCATTCTTCATGTCGACCCAGCACAGAAGCCAGGAATCTTCACAGACCATTGTGGAGAACATAATCAATGCTCTTGCTGAGAGAAAACCAGGACTGCTCAGTTCTGAACTGTTCTTTGACCATGTTCTCCAGACATGACTTGCTTGAGGCCCCCTGCATATCAGCAATCAGCCCATTCTCTAATAAGGCCCACTGGTGTTATTGTCCACTGGCTTTGCTCTGCTGGTGTTTGTTCACTCTTGATGATGTCATGAGCGCTGCTGAGGGTCACGGGTGGTCAGCAGTGGTTGTGTGTACAAAAGTAAAGGCTGTGTGTTTTCAGAAGGTGTCTCAGAGACGCTGCTGTTGCAGTGGTATTTTTATGACACCTTAAGTCACTGACTCTGGGGAAGAATGTTTGCTGAGCTAACATCCAATAGTTTAAAAAAAAAAGTTTTAATTTCCTGGAACGAGGCAGACTCGTCTCTATTATAATTAGTCCCAGCGAAACTGTGCTGCCAGGGAGTGTGTGTGTGTAGGTGTGTGTGTGTAGGGTTATTGTCATGCCCTTCATGCTCTTAATGTGGTGCGCTGGCTGAATTTTCAAAGACCACCACTCACTTTCTTGTTCACACCCTCAGCCTCTGTCATTTTCATGCACGTTCTTGCCTTTGTCATTTGTCTTTGTTAACTTTTGCCTCTCTCTCTCTTTGTTTCACCCACTCAGTCTCTATCTCTCTTTCTTCATCCATTGCACCACTACCCCAGGGATGGCAGATGCACCTGCTACAGGGATGTCCTCTGAACATACACCGTCTCTCGTCGCCACCCTTGCTGAGCACAAATCAACAGCTGCATTAGTTCTGCAGGCCTCGGCTAATGAATATTTATTTAACCACCTCCATCATCTTGCGCTGATAATGCAGGTCAATGAGTAGCGATGTTATTTGAACAGAAGATTGGCTTCATCCAGCCTTTAGGCCAGATGGTAGGTTTGGTTTTTATTTCTTTTATGAATACCATAAGGCTGTTAAAGGGTAATTTCACCGACTTGTTTTGAGAATTTCTGCATAATTCAGTCATTGAGCAGTAAACAAAGTCATTCTGGGTGGTTTGGTGGCAAATGGTTCGTTGTAGACAAACGATTTCTTCGCAGTGGTGGTGATGGTAAAATATGTCGTGTGAAAATATATTGCTGAAGATGGCAAAGTAGTGGTAAATCTGGAAAAAAAAAAAAAAACTGGGCACTTACATTGCTGTACATGTACCCCTTCACCATCCCTTCATCATGTAATACAGTGTCTGAGGCGTCAGGCCTGTCTTAACCATTGGGATAACTTTCTGTGAGGAGCTTTTAAGGGAACCAGACATCTGGTCCCATTCACCACCACTGTCAAGAGTTGTTGTTACGTTTCTCAAAGACAGAACACTTCCCACTGCATCTACTCTGACTGACTTTGTTTTGAGTGCTGTAAAAATAAAAGACACATTTATTTCTATGACATCCAGGACATTTAGCACATCTGCTGCAAATATAGCTGTTGGAGCTTGGCCTTTGTAGACATTTCCCCCTGGCATTAAGAACCTGGTGAACTTACAGCTTTTCCTGCAGCAATGGAAGTCAATTAAGCCTTGAAGGTTAATGCAGACGATTCCCACAGGAGCCCCAACTTCTGCTGATCACCTACACCTACCTCTGTGTGAACGTGGGCGGAGCTGGAGCACACTGTTTCTACAGCCTCTGCTGCATCATTAGCACAGCGCTGTAGAGCAGGAAGTAGTGCTGTATATCACTATCA
>JBBPDA010000001.1:41188835-41199599 GCA_037974385.1 Arnoldichthys spilopterus
CTCACTTCACTTACTAATGACTCAGTTTACTTACTAATGACTCACTTCACTTACTAATGACTCACTTCACTTACTAATGACTCTGTTATAATTCACTTCACTTAATAATGACTCAGTTTCCTTACTAATAATTGCAATAACTGTGTTATGTATTTTATACATTTGAGTTGTTTTTTTTTATAATTTTTTGTTTGACATCCAATTTAGAAAAATAACACCCTTTTACTCTTAATAACCGATGGGGTTTTGTATCAGAAAGCAACTAAAGGTTATTCAGTGTGTTGACGAGGGGCTCAGGTACAGTGCGTAAGTCTTTTCAGTGGCTGACTGCGCGTCTCCAAAAGATCAGCGAGACGGCCTCCTGGGAGCGGGTGTGAAATGGCAGATATGTAAGAAAAGAAAGGAAAGAAGGATTCTGTATTGTTTTCCACAAAAAAAGAAAAAATGTGAAGAGGGCATTTTAATTAGCTTCCACCTACTGAGGACCCATAGGAACGAGTGATGGTGTAATGATGTGGCTGCCCTGGACCTTTTTTTTTAAAAACACACACACACACACACACACACACACACATACACGCCCCCCATGCTTGCCATATATAAATATAAACACACTGGTGCCTCACACTTATTATTGCCTGCGATGTTCGAGCTGTGAGACAGGTGGGGCAATAAACGTGTGTTCAGAAATTTAAATTACTGTGTGTGTGTGTGAGGGGGGGGGGGGGGTGGGCATCTGTGCCAGCTTCGGGTGGAAACAGCTCACGAACAGCGAGAGGAGGGAGACGCTGGCGGGTCAGTGGGTGGAAGAGGAATGCTTTTACTATGCGCGCATACAAAAAGATGTTCGCTGAGTGGCACTGAGCATCCCAATATAGATGCATCTCCCTCAGCCATATCAAAGGGCCACTGCAGGGATGCTCTCTTTGAAGAAAATCTTAAAAAGTCGTTCCCCTCATTTATATGGATATAGGTCTTGATGTGTTGTCCATGCCAGATAGATGGGAATTCGAGTTGGGCCATGTCTAGCAGAATGGAATATGACAACGTCCACTATGAAACATGGTGATTGACAATGGCATCTCAGGGGCTGGTCTCATGGGCTAAAGGGTTGGTAGTAAGTTAAACGTTGGCACTGCCAAAAGGTGGCAACATTGCACCTAAAAGCTGTTTGCCAGATGCCGTTAAACAATAGAAGAACAAAAGAATGGCAGTAAAATGTGTGTGGTGCTGGATGCTATTAGATGCACCCACAGCCTTTAGAAATGTATGTATTTAACTCCAATAAAAAAACATTGTGATCAATGTCCATCATCAGGGACATGTCGTTAGCCCGACCTTACGGAGAGTGATCGCCCAAACTGTGAAGCTTCTCCAAGTCTTGGACAGCAGCATAATTGGGAACTTATGGTCCCCCATATAAAAATGTGCTTTATTTTGCTCGTGTACACATCATTTCGTTTTAAACAAGTTAAGGCTCTTTGGCGTGTCACCCCAATACCATTAGCGTTAGCCTAAAGGTTTATGCTAAACTCTCTACTTGGATCTGAAAATTGATTCATCATAGTTAGCTGTCATTTACATTTACAACATCTGGCAGATGCTCTTACCTAGGACAACGTACACAGTGCCTTTTACACATTGGCCTTGGGACCTGAAGGTTGCAGGTTCGAGTCCCTGGGCACCACTGAGGTACTCTTGAGTAAGGTACCGTCCCGCTACACTGCTCCCCGGGCGCTGTTGGTAGCTGCCCGCTGCTCCACATGTGAATGTGTGATGAGTTAAATCCAGAGGTCACGTTTCACTGTGGTGCTTGAGTGTGTTCACAATGACAAAGAGTCACTTTCACTTCAGTAAATCTACACTTGGATTAAGAGCTGCCAGTCAACCAACAGCTGATGCGTTTGCCAGAGTCTGTGAAGAGGGTCTTCAGTCCTCGTCTGAGGACGGTGAGGGACTCTGCAGTTAAAGGTGACCCGTGGTTTGATCATCGCCGAGAGGTAAACAGGGGACGTTTTTGGCTTATAAGCTGCATCGGGGTTTTAAATCCGATGCGGGCGCCACAGGAAGCCAGCGAAGGGCTCACAGCAGTGGAGCGGTGTGTGAGAATTGTGGTGTATTGAAGACCAGACATGCCATTGGCCAGTAAGAGGCTTACAGATTCCTGAGAACCGTCCCTGTGCAACGTGCTTCGCTACATATTTTGACGTTTAATTTGAATGGAATCATTTTGGTCTTTTGAGATGGTTGAGGTGTAAATAAGGATGATTTCCTGTGGAAGCTTGTGAGGGATTTCCGTGGGTGAGCTTCATTGTGAATAAGATGAACAGGCATCAGCGCTGTAGGTGTTGTGCTAATGGAAGCTGATTGGTGTGAATTTTTCCTGTGGGGCCTGGTTAAGCCATGGGCCCCTGTGCGACTGCCCCCTCTGTTCCCTCCAGTAAACCACTCGTGTCAGTTTGGAGCAGTGTTGTTTTTGTAAAACTAGGTCTGAAGCACTGCTTATAACTTCACTGTGAGCGAGCAGGGCTGCAGGCTGATCGGGGATATGCGTCACTGTTTCTGGGGCATAGTTTCCATATATGGACTGTATGAAGTGAATAGTTCGTGCTGAATGTTTACCAATGTTTACATAAATCAAATTCTTTCATTGACCCTTTAATGGCCACACTAAAAAAAAACAATAGAAACATTTCTTTGCATTTTTTATTAATTTGAGGCAGAAATATCAATAATTCTTTTTTTTTTATTCAAATACCCCTCATTTTTTACATACAGGAGTTTTTTTTTATCGTAAAACTCTGAATCCACAAACAAATTAGTAAAAATTTAATAAAATTCTCGGATTCTCTTAAATCTAGTGTTTGTCTAACTTCTGATTTTTTTTACCATATCTGACCTAAACCTAGTGGCAGTGATGGAACTACAGTATATTTGCAGCTACGTCGTGTGCTGTCCTGTTCTGTGTGACTGTATTGTTATATATGTTTTGTGCTGTAAAGTTCTTGCCCTTTTTGCACTGTGTAGTCAAGTCAATTTTATGTCTATAGCACATTTTACAACTATATCAGTGTCCCAAAACAATCAGTATCCATTGTCAATACTGACCTTTGACCTACGCAGATAACAGCGAGGATTTCTGAACTGATGTAATGTTCTAAAGCCATTTGTCAGGACCTCACACAGTCAGTTACATGCAAGAGTCGAGCCAATGTTATGTCTATAGGGCAGGGATGTCAAACTCTGGTCCTGGAGGGCCGGTGTCCAGCACTACTAAACTACTAAACCTGGCACTTAGCAGGTGAGTTGAATCAGGTATATTTAAGCAGGGAACTCACCAAACTGTGCTGGACACCAGCCCCCCCGGGACCAGAGTTTGACACCCCTGGTATAGGGCTTTTTACAACTGACCTTATCACAAAGCAGCTTTACAGAATCCGGGTCCGAGCCCCTAATGAGGGAGCCAGAGGCCAGAAAAAACACCCTAAGCTGTAGGAAGAAACCTCGGAAGGAACCAAGGCTCAGAACCCATCCTCCTCTGGTGGACACCAGACTCCGATAACAAACAAGAGAAAAACCTCAGAGACGTCAGCAGTTCCTAGTGTACAGGTGCTGCAATGACTTTCGATCAGTTTCGGTGAAACATAGAGCTGTTCATATGGGTTCTCCTCAGTAGCTTCCAGCCGTAAGAACTTCAACCACAAGTAGGGTATCAGGATGGGTCAGGCTGGTCCAGATAGCAGGATGGGACGTGATCACTGGTATCTCAGGGGCAGCTTGTGTAGCTCAACAGAGAGAGGGGCAGTGGTGGCCTAGTGGTTAGGACGCTGCCTTTGAGACCTGAAGGTCTCAGGTTCGAGTCCCGGCACCACTGAGGTTCCCTTGAGTAAGGTACCGTCCCACTACACTGCTCCCCGGGCGCTGTTGGTAGCTGCCCGCTGCTCCACGTGTGCACATGTGATGGGTTAAATGCAGAGGTTGTATTTCGTTGTGGTGTGTTCACAATGACAAATAGTCACTTTCACTTCACTTTCAGAGAGAGATAGATAGAGAGAGAAATAGATTGATGGTGATGCTCAACGTTACCAGTGACACTGTGGTCTGAGTGCAGGCAGGAGCTCCAGCAAGACTCGCTATAGCATAACTAAATTGGAGACCCGTGGAGACCCAGAAGGTAGCAGTCACGAGAGCATCCTGGGGCATAAGGCAGCCAACCGCTCAGTGAATGTGTCCATGGTGGGCGGGTGATATGCCTGAGAACCCTCCATATGTTCCCCCTTATCTAGAACTAACAGAAGGTCCAGTGTAGTCCAGTGCACACTTGGTGCAGGCTTGTGTTTTTGTGCTGCTGGGTGGCCCCTCAGCAGGAGTACGGTTTCATCTCCCTGTGCACTGTTTAGATGACTGAAATGACAATCAAAGCCTCTGTCACTTGACACAAAACCACATAAACAAAGACTTGTTCATTAAATTGTACATTGTAGTATTTGGCTAATGGTTTCAACCAACGCTAGAGGTCATTCATAACCCAAATCCTTTCTACACATTGCTCAAACCACACCCAGCCCTTAACTGAGGTGGTACAGACCAGTGGGTGAGGTTTAGGATGCCTTATGACTTCCTGTGAGCTTTTAAAAATGAACTATACTCCACTGCTACATTTCATAGCGGATTCTGCTTAAGGATCATTTCCACAAAAATGTCTAGATCAGCAAAGCAACTGCTGGAATTGACCCTGTTATTTCTAAGGCTACAAAATGATGTTTAGTTCATGTTTACAGCTCACAGTAAGTCAAATCCCAGCCCAGGCACCACTGAGGTTCTCTTGAGCAAGGCACCGTCCCACTACACTGCTCCCCGGGCGCTGTTGGTAGCTGCCCGCTGCTCCACGTGTGATGGGTTAAATGCAGAGGTCACATTTCGTTGTGGTGCTTGAGGGTGTTCACGATGACAAATAGTCCCTTTCACCTCACTTACAGTTGAGTGACTATGGGCTTCACAATTCAAAATGAAATCTAAGCTCCAGACATGTCTTAACTGATTGACTGGTGTAAAACTCTTTAAAACCAACGGAAGCCATGAAATCAAAAGCAGAAAAAGCGAAACACTAATGAAGACATTAACACTATAATAACCCTGGGGCGGAGATGAGGAAAACAAGCAAACAGGCTGATGTAGGAGTTGAGAGAATTTCCCCAAAAATCAATTCTGGCGTTTTTCTCACTGTAACGCGGCCGATTAGGTTCCGAACGTTTTCCCCTCGGTTTGAAATACTGATTCCAATCACGATGGAGGAAGTCTCCAACAGGGAATAATTGAATGGGCAGAAAGGGGGCTATTCATCACTAATGACTCTTATCAGTTTGATTATTATTTTCCCATTTGGGCCTGACTGATCAGCTTTCTGTTTGTGTGTTCGACTCGGGTTCCAGTGATGACGTGCTCCCCGTTGTAATCATTTAGCCGTTTCTTCCTTGATCATTTACACCGTGGAAAGAAAAAAATCTTTTGAGAACTACCAGCGCTGACCGTTCCGCCTGGTGCAGGTTGAGGCCTGAGGCTTTTATGGCTTTGTTAATGTGTTATAAGCCTCTCTTGACACCTGTTATGACAGTAGACGTCACGGTAATGCCCAAGCAATTTGTCTTCATTTTAGGGTGTTTCACAGCGCTTCAGCTGGGATTGGCTGAGCCGTCTTCCGGTTCTGTAACACAAAGAGCTTTGAAATTTAATATCAATCATCATCGAGGCTCGTTCCCGTCAAAAACTGGTGTCCAGATCGTGGAATCGACTCAGCCTGACCCTTAAATTCTGAAGAAACCTCATAGATGTCAGAGATCGTGTTATTACGCCAGAGTGACAGCTAGCATCGAGTTAAATCACTCAGGCCAGCTAAAACCATCCCGGAGCCTAATTGTGATGCACCTACATGCTTCCTGTACTGCAGGGCTTGAGAATCGATGGCATGTGGCGCTGCATTTTGGGATCGTTCCTCCATATTCGCAGTGTGGGCCATTGTTTACATGGTGGAAGTTCTCACCTACGCTACAAATGCTCGTGGTTAATTGTGTTGTTGAGACTTGTTAAAATCTCATGGTATATCTGAACCAGCTCTACAGGGATGTGGAACAAGAGCGTATGGATAAAATTAGCATTATTGACAGTGTGGATCCATACAGACTCCCGAAGAGTGGAGTAATTACCTTTCCACCTTCCTCCCTCTCTTCTTGGATATGCTACCTCCTCCTTCATTCCCAGGCATCTTTCCTAGCCTGTGCAGCTCAGGCGTCTGCTCTTTTTGAGGGAATTTCAGGTCACCACAGTTTCTGGCGTGTGTAGTGGACTATTTAGGTAAATGTCAAAAAGGTTTGTTCTCTGTTACGTGAGATCTTCAAACGTGAAAGTGACTCTTTGCCATTGTGAACACACTCAAGCACCACAAAGAAACGTGACCTCTGTATTTAACCCATCACACGTGCACACGTGGAGCATTGGGCAGCTACCAACAGCACCCGGAGAGCAGTGTAGCGGGACGGTACCTTAGTCAAGGGAACGTCAGTGGTCCCCGGGCCGGGCAGAGGGGGCAGAGTCCTAACCGCTAGGCCACAAAAGCATCTCAGATTAAATCAAATTTTGCCCGTTTGTTAAAATTCTAGATAAAAAAAAAAATCACATGTGCACATTTAAAATTCCAGTTACAGCTATGATACATATTTAGAGCCGAAATCTTTTGTGTGTCCATGTGGTACGTAACAGCGTTAATGCATAATTGAACCCCCCCCCAGGCTGCTGAAGGCCTCCAACCATAATTCCTGCACCCGTTACTCAGAGTTGGGCTTGATTCTTTTGGTGAGTGGAATCAGAGGGGAAAAACTCCTGGACCCCAGCATGTCCTCCAGGTCTTCCAGACCTTTTCCATGGTATTTTTAGCAGGTTCCTGCGGTGAGCACATTCATCCCAAAGCCTAGCAGTGGGGGGAGTTCAGGAGGAGAAATGAGGGCAAGGGTGTGGGTTGAGCCATTGTAATTGGCTGTAATTCTCTCACATGGCTGTCCAGTGTGATTAAGAAGCTCCTGTGGAGAGACGTTCAGCAGAGAGGCGAAGTTTTATTCCGAAGAGAGCTGAGAGCTTTGCTTCTTCCGCTCTGTAATGCTGCTCCTGAGCTGTGCCACACGAGGTTATATCACAGACACGTTCAGTCGCCTGTGCTTCTGGGTTAAGACTGAGTGCATGCTAGTTCAAGTGTGGATCTGCTCAGAACATTCAGAGCTTCCTCACCTTGTTCTGGGGCGTCTGTACAATATAATGCCCGCAGTATCCGCCACGTTGCTGTCTTTTTCTAAAGGGAAGAGCCCACACCGCCTGATGCCACCAGAGATGTGAGTAATGCTAGCGATAGCTGTAGAGTTTCTGCATAACTCCGTTATTACGCGGCGGCGGCGGCGTCACCTTCCTGCCAGTCGTCTGATGAAAACTAATGCCTTTCATTTGCAGTGGAACGTCCATTTGGAGAAAAAGCGTAAAAACATCCTGAAGACCTGAATTGATGATTCTGGCTTTAATTAGTATAGCCTGTTTTAGTGATCACATCAATTCTTTACAGGCTATGCTAATCTATGCCAGAATCAGCAATGCATTTGGGAATGGACTAACTCTTCTTTCCTTTACCCAGGCTCCCTTTGCGTGTGACTGTACGGGGATATCGATGACAAAAACATTACATCCTGCGTCCTTTCCTAAACACTTTTCCTTCATCTCGATTGGACGGTGTCACGAGGCGAAGGAAAGATGTGAAGGGAAAATTATACGGACTTAAAAGAGAACGGAAAACAGGCCTTTGTGACTACGCGGTGGGGGATGCTACTGACCAAGGTCTGCCATGGTGAAAATAAAGGATGCAGTGTGTCTTCGGCCAGTAATGTTTATTTCGGTTGTACAGCAACGAGTGTTGGCCATTGTGTCTTCTTTTGCCGATCAAGACAGTAAAAATAAAACCAAAGCGAAGAAAAGCTAATGACCCCTCCGTTCCATCTTACCAGTCACACTGAAGAGAAAGTGACTGTCATTGTGAACACACTCAAGTAGCACAACGAAATGTGACCTCTGCATTTAACCCATCGCACGTGCACACGTGGAGCAGGGACTGTACTGTACTGTACTGTACTGTAGGGACTTACTCAAGGGTTCCTCAGTGGTTCTCGGGCTGGGACTTGAACCTGCGACCTTCAGGTCACAAGGGCAATGTCCTCACCACTAGGCCTCCACTGCCCACATTGACAGCTTGTACTCTTCCATATGCTGTTGGAGATGATAGATGAAGCATTGAACGCCATAACGTCCTCCAACTCTTACACACCTCCAGGTCTTCTTGCTCAGTTAGGAACACTCCTAAGCTAAAAAGGCTTTTTCACACCAGCCAGTGTGTTCGTGTGGGCCGGTGTTCCACTTTTTAAGTCCACATTATTTAGTTGTTTTTCATATTTCCTTAATATACAGTATACTGCTACAGTAATGGTCATAGGTTGTCTCGCGTGCGCAGCATACAGCACAGTTTCGATCGCTGTGTTGTTGTACTGTTCAACCTCTTTTCTCCTTCAGTTTCTTCACTGACTGGGACATTCGCTTCCAGGCTTTGCTGACCCTTCTATTCCCACAACCCAAAGCTTTTTTTATTTTTATCCAAACATGCATGTGGTGGTTGTAGAGAATGGGCTCTGTATTTATTTTTTTCAGACCACAGCACTTGATTCCAAAATGCCTCCGATTTTCGAACGGTTGGGTTGCAGACTTCGGATGTTAACTTTTGTGATGAGATCACAGTTAAGGACATTTCCTTCTAATGACTCTTCCATGTAGATATTGTTTCTGCATCATTACCCCTGTGCCAGCCAAACTTAGCGTTGATGTGGGGGTTTTGAATTGCACACCTAATTTGTCACAGTCTATTTGCGGGTTTTTATTGGTCTTCCAGGTCTTTCTCTTGACTTTGATGCCATTTCCAGTGAACATCACAAGCAGAAAGTGCGGAGACATCTTTTAGTGTTGTCTCTGTTATCTTTACGCTTCTTAGATGATACCACCTATATAAATGGTATATTTCCACAAAACACATCATATAAGTGAAGTGAAAGTGACTCGTTGTCATTGTGAACACACTCAAGCACCACAACGAAGTGTGACCTCTGCATTTAACCCATCACACGTGCACACGTGGAGCAGCGGGCAGCTACCAACAGCGCCCGGGGAGCAGTGTAGTGGGACAGTACTTTACTCAAGGGAACCTCAGTAGTGCCCGGGCCGGGACTCGAACCTGCGACCTTCTGGTCACAAAGGCATTGTCCGAACCATAACATGCTGTAATGTAAATATCACAATAAAATCTTTATCCACCCGTACCCTAGATGACCCCGCCGGTCTGAAATGATGATTTGCTTTAATCAGATCCCGTCTTGTGGAACTGTTGTTCTAACATTGGGCTCTTTTTTTGTCTTTTTGGCTGTTTAAAAGCGTAGTCCTTATCATATAACACATCACTTCTACTGCCGCACCCTCACCCCTTCCTTTGCGTCCAGGCCGCCAACAGTGGCTTCACACAAAATATGGTTTTAGCAGATGATTTGATTTCAGAAGGCAAACCTACACTTAAATATTTCATTTCACACTTTTCTCATGGAAAAGCCTCTTGGCTCCATCTCTGGAGTCTTGATTCCTTCTTTTAAATTAATTGAGAACTGGAGCCTTTACACATTTAGGTGTTTTTTTTTTTGTTTCGTCTCTCTGAGCTCTCGCTTGCAGTCGCTCTGACATAAGCAGAACAAAGCGGAGACGGCATGTGTTAGTTCCTCTCGTTAAAACTTGTTTTGGCTGTTTTCCCGTGGCAGGCGCAACGATCAAGCTATTGCTTCTATTTTTTGAAGCCGTCGCCCTGAAGCCTTGACCTTAGCGCGAGGGCTCAGTCAGACACTCTACACTAATGCAGTCAGCTCCGTAATTATTGGCGTCCTGCGTTAGGGATGGGTTACAAAGTTCACAGAAAATGTATATGTGGTTAATTAGCATTGAAACACTGAACCGTTAACTGCCGTATGTTACGGGTTCGCGGCTGCCTGTTCCACTGGGGACTCATTTAAAGCACCACGGGAGACGTTCTCCTCGTCATTCATCAACACGAGGAAGGTTCGCGAGAACACCAACGAAACGAAAATGTTCTGGCTTTCATAAATCAGGCCGTGACTGTTTAGAATAAAGCCGTGTTCTCTGCTAAACGCAGAAGGAGGTGAGTTCTAATACGTGTGCCTGACTGGGTCAGTTGTCTCGGATTAGCAGCAGGGTTCAGAGGTCCCCCTGGTTGCATGTAGCCCTCAGAAAGTAATTTAACAGAACACTGCTCCCTTGGCAAAGTCATTAGCAGTATCTGATATAGCACGGTCCTGACTGCCCTGACCACCAAAGACCTTCACCTTCATGGGCAGCGTTGCAAACAGAAGCACAGATATGGCTGGTGTTCTGCTTCAACTCAACCAACACCAAGTGCGTCCAGGTCACGTGTCTGGTGGAAACTCACGATTTCGCATTTTTCTGGTTTTGCAAAGAAGATTGGAGGTCATTCCGGTGTTGTAGGTTTTCCTTAATTACGTTTTAAAGTTTTGTCGTCTGCACGTTTGCTTAGTTCAGTCAGTGGGAGGTGGGGTCGCAGGTTCGAGTCCCTGGGCACCACTGAGGTTCCCTTGAGTAAGGTACCGTCCCACTACACTGCTCCCCGGG
>JBBPDA010000001.1:41287693-41298490 GCA_037974385.1 Arnoldichthys spilopterus
TGTGTGTGTGTGTGTGTGTGTGTGTGTGTGTGTGTGTGTGTGTGTGTGTGTGTGTGTGTGTGTGTGTGTGTGATTAAGCACTGTACTCAGGCCAGACTTTTTTTTTTTTTGGAACATGAATTTATCCCAAGTCTCTGAATCTGAACTGTATAAACTTTACAATTACAATCACAAATTCTGCCTGAACTGACTGAAGACCAAGTGTAGATTCTCAAAACTCTGTCTAAAATGACTGCAGACCCACAAAAATTATATCTAAACTGACCATTACCCCCTCAAACGTCTGTCTGAACAAACTGTGCACCCTCAAAATGTCTGAACAAACTGTAGACCCTTGAAATTCTGTCTGGACAAACTGTGCACCCTCAAAATTCTGTCTGACTCAACTGTAGCCCCACAACCTTCTGTCTGAACCGAGTGTAGACCCACAAATTTCTGTCTGAATGTACCATAGCACTTCAAATGAACTGAATGATACTTCAAAGATGTTTTACAAGTGGTGTCAGAACCTGAATCCAGTCCATCAGGAATAGTTGGTTTTTTTTTGGTTTGGATAAATATTTAAGTTTGGCTGTGTATAGTATGCAGAGCTGTGTGTGTGTGTGTGTGTGTGAGAGAGAGAGAGAGAGAGAGAGAGAGATAGAAACAGAGAGTGTACCTGTAACTGTGATAGATGCTGAATCCTGAAGTACTGAACTTCCTGCTGAAACCTGAACCACCACAAGGTGCCTGCCCTCCTGCACAAACGTGTGTGATATACTTCCGTCTAGCGTGATCAGTGGCTGACACACACACACACACACACACACACACACACACACACACACACACACACACACAACACACACATTATGCACACTTGCTGTAGGACATTCGAAACAAAGAATTATTTTCTTAATTTTCTTAATCTTTAAGGCTTTTGTAACAAAGTCTCTAAATATGTCCATAATTTGACTATGACGCAATCATAGTTTACCTCCTTCCTGTTATTTAGCAACTCAGTTCGATCTCTTAGGCCTTCAGTTTTTAAGTCTTAGGTCTTATTAAGTGTGTGTTCCAGGTTAGTAATAAAGATCAGAGTTATATAAGGGGTTCCAAACCTCAGTGCTGTTGCTGAACCACCAGTAGAAAGCAGCTGTTACAGGCTGACTGGGAAACACCACTGCCGTCAGGTTGGTCTGGCGCCCCTTGATGGCCACCAGTGGTGCTGAGAGTGTGATTCGCTCTACAGGACCTATTGAAACACCACACACACATACAGACCACATACACACAATGTTATAGGTAAAGGTAAATCAGTAGAATATACTGCATTTGTGCACAGTCAGTATCTACACACAGTTTTATCTAACCAACATTACCAGGACATCCTCACTTTGACAGACCTCAAATTGAGGTGTTTGTGTATGTACACCCACTTGTGATATGTAGGTAGATGGATGCGTAGTCTGAGCCCTGGCTGTTCTGAGCATGGGCGGTGACCTTGAATATTCCAGCTGCTCTGTACACATGTCTGATGCCATTGCCAAGGCGACTGATGTTGGAGTACAATACTGATATTCCATCACCGAAATCCAGATGTAAACTTGTGGACATGGAATCACCCTGCAATGATAGATAATAAGATAGATAGATAGATAGATAGATAGATAGATAGATAGATAGATAGATAGATAGGTTATCTCTATATCACTTTACTGTTTATTCCTCTCTAAAGCACTCTGAAGCATTGAAACTTTCTTTTTATCTTAGGTTAGAACCTGTCAGGCACCTGGCAGTCAAAGACGAAAAGCTGGTACACAGATGTTTTAAACCCAGCTACAGACATAGTGTTTGCCAGAACCAGAGCTCTGTGTCAGATTATTTTCACTACAATAACTAATTTCAGTCAAAATGACATACTGGAGAACTTTGGGACATCACTGATGAGCTCAGTCATATGGAATGATCCGTAGAGGAGTATGATGGAAGTAATTCAGTAATTAAGTCTGGAAATAACAAAAGCTTGAATAAGAAGTTAAGCATCCTCTGCAGTCAGAAAGGGTTGTACTCATGTGGCCAAGAAATCAGGAGGGTCTGGTGATAGATGCCTTCCGGTAAACATGAGGCATCTGCCAGATGTGTAGAGTATGTCTGTATTGAGTTGGTCGGATGCAGGACCTTATGTGCATGTCTGCATGACATGCAAATCAAGTTCAGTACTTGGATATCTGACTATGACCCCTCTTGGACGTTGATCTTCAGTTCAATATTTGAACATCTGGCTAGGAGTTTTCTTGGACATCTATGGATAGAAAATTGGCAAACTTTGTCAAAATTAGTTGTGGGCCAGTTGCCTGTTGTAGCATAATGTTCCTGTTTGCGTGTTTGTGTACCATCCAAATATGTGGACAAAATGTGCTTGATTCTATGGGAATATTGTTGTGGACATCAACCCTAGACATTCAAAAGATATCATAAAAAAGACATTCTGACTCCTTAGGAGACATGCAAGATGGGCCATCTTTTCAAAGTATTTTGGATATAACTGTGCTCAGTGGGTTAGTGTGACCCAATGTTTCACAGGTCAGCTTCCTTGTCTTTGTGTGACCAATTTTATTTGCAGGTAGACTCCCTTGTCTTTGTACATCAGAGTCTTGCACAGGTAGCTCCCATTGTATTTGGCTGAGATTTCAGCAGTTAGACTCACTTTTCTTCATGTAGGCACATTTTCTGCAGGCATTCTTCATTATATTTGTGCAATGAAGTCTTCCAATGGTATTCTCAATTGTCTTTGTGTAACGTCTGTGCAAAGTTTAGACTTAGGTCAGTTTCTTTGCCATCATGTGGCCAAATCTCTTTCAGGTATACTCCTTTTGTCTTCAAGCAACAAAATCCCTTCACAGTCCAGTTTCAAACAAAGTTCAGTATAGATATATACTCCTATTATGCTGTGGTTCAATTTGACCTATTTCCACTTTTGAGTGAAATACCGATTATCCTCACTTTTTGCCTAAAATTGCCTGACTTTTCCTCATTTATAGCCATGAACTTAAATATCAAATGTGGACACACTGATATGTTATGGAAAGTCAGTATAGACTAGGTAAAGGAAAATTTAAATAATTGGTCTGTGGAGAAAACAGAGCTTCCCTTCACTTTTTCTTAGTCCTGCAACAGTCTTTGTCAGAGGTAGATTCATCAAAATGAGCTCCAAAAGACAGTTGACAGTTCAGGAAGCCATAGAAAAGATTATCAACCAGGATACTGAAATAGAGGAAATATTTTCAGAAACAGAGGATTCCTCAGAGCCAGACTGAAGAACTACAGCTAAAGGGCTACACACATTCAGTTTCCCTCTAGGTGAAGAGGGTTTAGAGGATTAGTCTGCCATAGCCCCTCCATCATCAGATGGAAACACTGGACCACAGCAAAACTGAATGGTCATGTTCACCTCAGTTGAACCTAGCCTGGATTGCTGATATTAGCTGGCGTTCAGGTCAAATGGGAAATCAACTGCCAGTCTATGGGATGAAGACAATGACAGACCAATTTTTTGGACAACAATGTCGTTAGAAATATTCCATATAATTTCTCATGCCATTCGTTATGATGATTGTGAAACCAGATCTGCCCCTCTAGTCAGGACAGTAAAACTACTACTGCTTGTGTAAAGTGTATGCTACATATACACTTACCTTGTGCTCATAATGTGGAGAGAAATGAAAAGATTTTTTGAGAAAATGGCAAAATTCTGTCTAGTGGGCAGTGGTTGTCTAGTAGTTAGGACAATGCCCTTGTGAACTGATGGTTGCAGGTTCAAGTCCTGGCCCAGGCACCACTGAGGTACTCTTGAGCAAGGTACCAACCCACTACACTGCTCCCTGGGTGCTGTGGATAGCTGCCCAGTGCTCCATGTGATGGGTTAAATGCAGAGGTCACATTTCGTTGTGGTGCTTGATTGTGTTCAAAATGACAAATAGTCACTTTAAAGTACCAAACTAAATTTACTTACAGACACTGTATGGGCCTTTTGGGATAAACTGAGAATTTCCACATTACATTAAACAGTGCTGCAAAAATTTTAATGTACAGTAAATAAATATTTATTTAACATATGTTAAATATGATGTTTGCATTATATGTTCTTATATGTCATATTCTTAATGTTATAAGATAAAATAAAATTCAGAGTCTTTACCTAATCTTGGCTGTGTTTAAAATATGTGGGTCAGTTTGACCCGTAACATAACAGATGTCATTTTTACCAGTATAATAGGGTTAAACAGTATCCCCATATCCTGAGTCACCTCATGCACTGCGCTGTCCATCAAACTTTTGGAATTTCCATTGTAGTGATTATCCATCTAGAATATGCATTCACCAGAGTTTCACAAAAGTATCAGCAAAACAAACACTAAATCAAAATCACCTGCTGTAACACAGTGTTTGTATGAACAACAATCAACCACAGCATTAACACCACCTGTCTTATACTGTGTAGGTCCCCCTGATGTGAATGAAACAGCTCAGACTGTGGTGCACTTTGTGTTCTGACCTCTTTTTTGTCAGTCAGCATTCACTTTTTAATCTACAGTAGCTCTTCTGTGGGATTGGACTAGACAGGCTAGTCTTCACTACCCACATGCATCAGTGAGCCTTATGTCCCTGTCACAAAGTCACCAGTTGTACTTCCTTGGATCACGTTCGGTAGATATTAACTAATTCATACCTGGATCACTCCACAAGTTACATAGCTGAGACCAAGAGTGCATGCTACTACCTTCGTTTTGCCAAAATTGCCAGAGCAAAAAAGTAGTACACTACCAAGCTACCTACCAAGCTACCAACCAAGCTACGAATCAACCTTGAAATGACAGGAATTAAACTGACTTAAGAGCAAATTTTTGTATTACTAATGACCACTGAGCTTTGACAGGCTACCCTTCGCTACAGTGAGCCTGTGTCTATGACCGCATTGCCAGTTCACCGATTGTCTTTCCTTGGACCATTTTTGATAGGTACTAATTACTGCAGAGCTGGAACTCTCCACAAGACCTGCTGTTATGGAGATGCTTTGACCCAGTTGTTTTCATCAAAGGGGCTTAGATCAATAAACTAGCCTTCCTGCTTCCAACATATAAACTTCAAGAACTGTCTATTCACTCTGTGCCCAGTGTATCCCACTCCCTTGACATTGTATGGAGATAATTAGTGTTATTCACCTCTCAGTGTTTTTTTTAGTGGTTAATAAGCATATGTGTCTCTGTGTGTGTGAGTGTGTGTGCTTACATGCTGTAGAGTGACTCTGAAGGTGACGTTAGTGCCCAGGTTTGCCATCAGAAGTGTGTTGCTTGTTTGGAGCTGTAGGCCGCTGGGTGGAGTTTCCTCACACTGCTGCAGTCTGGGGCTCAGCGCCTCCTTCAGACCCTTGTTACAGCTATTAGAGTGCACTCTCCTATACCTAAACACACACACACACACACACACACACACACACACACACACACACACACACACACACACACACACACACACACACAAATGGCCTTCCATACAGTCATTGTTGTACACATATAAACACTTTTCAGACATGCACACAAACACCTCCCCATAAGAGAGTGTGTGTCTGAGAGTGTGTGTTTTACCCGGTGCTGTTCAGGTAGCTGTGTCCTTGGCTGCAGGTGTGTGCAGGTGTGTGTGTATCGTGCCAGAACGCAGGTACACACCTCCCACTGGCTTGCCTTTCAAAGCCGTAATCACTGCAGAGAAAAATATGGCAGATCATTAATTTTACTTAAGGGAACTGATCAAGAAAAGCATACTTTCCTGATCAATATGAGTGTCAGAGTGAGGATGGAGGCCAGATGGAGCAGGGGCGGAGCTACACAGCTGCAAACACCAGCAGTGAATCAGCAAGCGTATCTCAATCAAATGACTGCTGCTAGAATAACATGGTCCTCAGCAGCAACTGTTTTCAACTTCTGCAACTTGAAGCATACAGCCTATCTATCTAAGATTCACACAAAGGCCACTGGTTCATAACTTTTCTGGCAATTTATGCTCCAAAGTGATATAACCTTCACAACAAACAGCCTAACATACATTACCCATTCAAACGGTCTATGGTCTATTTCCATAGTAGCTGGAGATGCAAAAGATTATGGGATTTACGGAAGGACACAATGGCACATCCTGAAATTTTGATCAAAAAAGGTTTCATCCTAACTACTGGTTCAATTACACAAAACTGCTCATTGTATGATAACACTATATAAAAGTGTTACATTTTTTTAGTTCTTAGGTACAAAGTGAGTTTTCCCAAATTTCTTATGCTTAAAATAAATAGAAAATGGCTATTGTTCCACAAAAACTTTGCTTCTGTGGTCAAAACAATGACATTTTGATACTTATCTAGTCAAGTCAATTCAAGTTTATTTCTAGTGCTTTTTACAACTGACGTTGTCACAAAGCAGTTTATCTGTTTTCAAGAACATTCTCATTTCACTTTAAATGCTAATAAGACTTTCAGAATATTCTGGAACTGTGAGAACTGTCCAGAAGTTTGTAGAATTTTCCAGAACGTACTAGAACTTTCTGAAATCTTTAAGAACTTTTTAGAACTTTCTGGGACTTTTGCCACTATAAACACAAAGTTTGTGATAAATAGAGCTGTTTTAGATAGGCTTTAGACATACGCAGTTGAAATATAGCACTTAGAAGCCAGGAACAAATTGTGTTACATTGTGTTAACATCTTAGAAAAAAATAACTTTTTCACAGTATTTCAGAGTAATTATTATTATTATTAGTTGCAATGAATCTTAAATGAATAAATTTGGAATATTGTTGGGGGTTGAACAAACACTTTATTATTGTTAAAACCATTTTCATGGAAGCATGTATAAAAAGTCTACCTTATAAAATAATGTAGATTGTTGTTATTTATGTATTAGTGTAAAAGGATTTTACTGCTGTAAGGCGCTGCTTTTCTGAACAGTATTGTCTCCAACTGCACATCATGATTATTTTCATTATGGATTAATCTGTTGGTTATTGTCTCCACTGATTTGTAGAATTCCTAATAATAGTGAGAAATACTCAGAATTTAAGCTAAACTATTAGCAAACAGCACATTGTAATAGTCAGATTTTAGAATATTAAAAATATAAGCATTTTTCTCTGTTATATACACTTCCATCTGTCTTATAATAATATATAATTAAACTATTTTCTCATTTACGTGTTTATGTAACTTGTTTGTTACTGTTAAATTCTGCACAAGTTTCTATTTGTAGAGACATGCCAAACTGCCTGATTCATCTGTTAACTCCGGGAAGGTCAGAGGACTTCCAAACAAAACCAGAGGAAAGGTTCCTGCCCTTCATAAATCAGGAAATGACTAAAAGTAAAAAAAAAAATAAATAGCAACTGGAAATATAATGAAGCTCCTGGAAAAGGGCACATGGGTAATTCACCCCCTCTCTCAGCGAGGAGGATGGATGGAAAACAAAAAATCTCCAAGGAGAATCGTAAGAATGAGCTTCATTTTGAGCTCAACCTGAAAACACAAAGAAACAATAAAAAGACACTATTTGCATTCCAACAATCTAAGTAAAAGAGTTTCCAGGAGAAAGTCTCATCAAATCACATCATAAACCTCACTGAATTCTAAATGCTCATGAAGAAAAAAATAAAATATGGTGGTGGGTGGGTAATAATTTGTGCCATTGTGGTGATGTTATGCTTTACATTTACATTTACAGCATTTGGCAAATGTTCTTACCTAGAGCGATGTACACGGTGCTTTCTAGTCTACAAAAAAAAATACACCAGTAAACCTAGACTTCGATTATGAGCTTAACAAAGATTTTACCTGAGCTGATGCTAGTTTTTTTGCTAATGCTTATGCTAATATTTTTTTTTTATCTAGTAGTAAGTTTGTTAGTAATATAGTTAGACATGTAGTTATTGTCCTGAGTGCTCTGTGAAGAGGTGGGTCTTCAGTCATCATTTAAAGACAGTGAGGGACTCTGCAGTTCTAACTGTTAGGGGAAGTTCATTCAACCACTTAGGTGCCAGAACTGAAAGGAGCCTTTTGAGCAGGGGGGTGTCCAGTCGGGCTGAGGATGATGCTCTAAGAGGACAAGCTGTTATCATATGGTTTCATAATTGCAGAAAGGTAAACAGGGGCGCAACCATTTTTGGCTTTGTAAGCAAGCATCAGTGTTGTAAATCTGATCCAGATGCCATAGGAAGCCAGTGAAGGGTTCGCAGCAGTGGGGTGGTGTGTCAGAATTTAAGTGCATTGAAGACCAGATGTGGTGCTGCATTCTGAATTAGTTGTAGAGTTCAGTAGAAGACAATAGTTGCAGTAGTCCAATCCTGAAATGACAAGTGACTGAATGAAAATCTGAGTAGCATCCACGGTGAGAAAATACAGATTTTTCTTGTTGTGTAGATGATACCTGCACATTCAGGAAAAGTTATTAATGTGAGATAAAAAAAAGTGTGAGATCTTTAATTCCCAGATTTCATGCATCCAGTGTGGGTTCTTAAAGGTGATGGCAAGGTCAGGTCTTGGAGATGTATCCCCTGGGATGTACAGGAATTCAGTCTTATTGAGAGTTAGTTAGAGATGATGTGCTGTCATTCAGGAGGAGATGTCGTTCAGGTGTGCAGCAATCCGGGCTGAGATCTGAGGGTCGCTGGGAGGAAAAGACAGGATGAGTTCAAAGGGTACCTCAGGCTCCATGAACGCTTCTGTTTGATTACAAGGTGTAACAGCATGAGGGCTCTCTCTAAGGGCTCTCTCAAAGCAATGAGCCACAACCCATCTTTGCTTGCAAATTCCCTTGGGTGGATGCTCCTTTTATACCCAATCATAATCACCTCACCTGATACCAGTTCACCTCCTTATTGTAGAATATTTCAAAATGGTGTAACTTGTACATTTTGAAAAAAAATGTCTTATTTTGCCCCATACCAGCTTTTAAAAGTATGTTGCAGGCATGTTGCTGACCAGAGTTCTTTGTTCCAGAACAGCTGTGACTGGTCTAAAAGCCTTTGTGATTGTTTTAATATCATCCTTGAGATTCTTTTTTTTTTAGCAGAGAAGTTTATTGTAGGAACAGGGATGATGGTAGTGCAGTTTGTTGCTTATAATTCTCCATGTGTGTGCTGTTCTTGTTCCACTCAGCTTGTTCTACAGTTCTTTTCCAGACTGCTGGCTTCTCTCTTACCTTCCTTATGATTAGACTGTGAAAAGATCTTGTGAGGAGCTTCTCTACAGGCCCGATTAGATGTGGGAGGTGTGCTTGAGTGTTGCCTGCAGGACAAAGAGTCGGTCTTGGTACACCTGTGGACTAATTAGGCAATGCTAGCTGACAGCCTATTCACCTGTGTTTGTTTTTCAGAGCGAGAGTGGGAGCAAACTGAGCAGAGTCCAAGCTCAAATTATGGCTGAAAAGTCTGAGCTCCACAGAAAGTTTTGTTGTCAAGCAGTTGAAAAGCTTGAATTAAACGGAGAGCTCTGCATTCATTACCCGCCACACACACCAGGGTCTAACAGCATCGTTGGAAGGCTCCATGTAAGGTTACCTACAGCAGAAAAAGTTTTTGATTTCATGAAAACTGAAAATGTGTGCCATAGTAATTCAGATAAATACTTTTGTAGTTTTTTTATATTTCTATACATCATATTTTTATAATTTCTAAAAGTAGATAGAGAACCCATCAAGTGAGGTTAAAAATCATCCAGCTTTACATATCTGAGGGTGAACAAAGTATGTGAATCTTTGCTTTTCAGTGGCCATTCCAAAGCATTAACTTAATTCTACATGACCAATTTTCTCTTGGGATTCAGTTCACAAATACAATAGCGTGCAAAAGTCCTAGGCAGGTAGAAATCATCATGCTGATGATTTTTCACATATTTATTTAGTGGCTGGAGGCATGGAGGAGAATTCTGGAGCCAAACCTGTTTTCTTCTAACCAGCTTACACAACATCAACCACTTTTTAACAGCAAAAATGATCTTGATACTGTTTACAGCTTTCTTTGTTGTTTACATTTATACTAATGTTCACATGTGTTTTTGTTAATTAAAAAAACCTCAATGCTCAGATAAATATCTTTAAACTATTTGCATGGGTGCCTAACACTTTTGGACAGTACTGTAGAGATCCTGATATTTTCATTTAGATTTCACTGGTCTAATTCTGAAATCATTGTACCATGTCATTGAACAGATGTAGCAACAAAGGCCCAAACCATGATACTACCATCACCATGTTTCACAAATAAGCTGAGATTTTAGGCTTTAAATGAAGTGTTTTCCTTTCTTAACACTAAAATAATGCTTTTAAACATTTAAATCAAAAGCTTCTGTTAAATTAACTAATCTGTCTAATCTACAAACTATTTTTCCTATAGACTTCCATTACTTGTCCATGTGTGCAGTTCTTAGAATGATATTTGTTAGTCAACCACTTTTTGGGGTGGGGGTGGTGGGCTAATAAAAGTCTTAAATGCCCTCTATTTGTACACAATCTGTGTAAGAAATTGGAGTCCAAGGAGAGGTACTGGCACCTGATTTAGAGACTAACGAGGGACATTACATAAGCTCGCACCCAACACGAGGAGGGTGGAACGACCGCGCGCAGCAGCCGACGCGGTGCCGGAACGACTGCGTGCAGCATCCGGGTCCAGTGTGACGGCGAGTGGGCCGCTGGGTTCCACCCCCACGGCGCTGGAGTCGCCGTGTCCCGCCCCCACATTCCTGGAGCCCGTGAGGGAATAGAGTCCAAGGAGAGGTGCA
>JBBPDA010000001.1:41305548-41322218 GCA_037974385.1 Arnoldichthys spilopterus
TGGGTTAAATGCAGAGGTCACATTTCGTTGTGGTGCTTGAGTGTGTTCACAATGACAAAGAGTCACTTTCCTTCCTTTCCTTCAAGCCATCGTACACTGCCCCCTCTGGTTATGTTGGAATTACACCTTAGTATCAGGGGCACTGTGAGGGTGTGTTTGTGTGTGTATAGGTAATGCAAGTTTTGTATACTTAGGTGGAAAGATTTGCTTACAAGTGCAAATTTAACATTTAATTTAGTAAGACTGTAGCTTATCACACAAACCATGTGTAGCCACACCCACTACCTGTCTACACCCACAGTCTTGCCCACTTACTCTGCATCGCTCCACCCACCCCTGGCTCAGAGTTGACGGAGTTAAAGATTCAGCAAAATAACGTTTGTGGTCAACAAATTAGTCTAAAACAAAGAGTGAGATTCAGTGATGAAGAGAGAGTGATGTTAATGAATGAAGCTCTTCCACCAGAACGATCGATAGGGGTGTGATTTTACTGTGGCTCAGAAAACAGAGAATAAAATGAGAATACAGACTAAGATGCTTTGCTGTCTCTTCTTACACACCTCCATCTGATTCTGAGTTTAAACAGGATTGTTCTATGGCGGAAAATTCTTTTAGCTGGTGGTCGAGGCTCGTGTCTCCATCTGTCCTCAGTCTCTGCTGCCGCGTTTAAAGGAATCTTCTCAACAACACAGATTTTTACAGCCAAACGCAGATTTACATCTGCTTTTAAATGGAGATGCTGAACTGGCAGCAAGCTCCTCAGGCTTTTGTACCTGTAGTGAAATGGGTATATCTCCACTGTGTAGCGTGATACTCATTTGCATGGCTCCACCTTCTAATGCATATGCATGAGGGAGAGAAGAGTGATTTGCTTGCACACAGTCAGCTTTCGTGCAGAACGCACAGGCAGAGTGTGCCTGACCTGAGCCTTAAAGTGGAGCAGAATGTGTGGTGCTGCACGTTAAATTGTCAGACTAATGATGTTTATATCGAAGCTCCTCCCACTCGAGTTGGGGTTCATTAATGAATCTCAATGTGTGTGATGTCCGTGTGTGTGAAGTGAGACAGTGTGCTTAGATCAGAGGGGTGTAAATGTGCTCAGTGGGAGATCTGGGGTATTTTCAGGGTCAGACAAAGACGAGCTGTGGAACAGACCGGACAACCTTAACACTGAGATTGACTAATGGAGTTTGACAGCAACACACAACCCAGTACATCAAAGCAGTGTGTGTGTGTATGGGTGTGTGTGTATGCGTGAAGCCTACGTAGTCCATGTTGCTTTTGGGTTAAAAGCCCACCTGACTACAAAGCCTGCCATACACACACACACACACACTGCTGAGAGCACTCCAGACTGTTTGATATGGTAAGGAACTTTGCTGTTGTTTACGTGTTTATCAGGAGCATCTGCTGCAACACATCGCTGCTGAGCGACAATAACAGAACCTTCTAAATGAACTCAGCTGAGGAAATATGTAAATGTATACAACTGTGTGCAAAAGTTTCAAAACCCCTTGTACAATAAATGCATCTGATTTTAGAAGTGTATGGTTCACATCCTCTACAGACAACACACTTAATTATGACATTTTGTGCTAATTTTAGTATTTTAGTTCAAATGTTTGTTTATTTGAGTTACAGTTTAATGTAAGGTATACAATGTGCCACAACTTCTGCAAGGGCTTTGGCAAGTTCTTTAAATCTTGGCATGATGACACCAAACGCTTCAATAGCAAAGGGAACACCAGTCTTTCGATGTCAAGTTAAATAAGACATTTGCAGGAGGTTGTCATCAGTGACATTCATGTGGCTGATCTGATTGTATTTAGTTGTTGTTCATTTAAATTATAAAAATCGCTATAAAATGTTAATATTATGTGTCATTTTTTTGTGTTTGTTGACCTTAATCTATAGGTACTGTATAAACAAGGATGAAATGTTTGTGTGTGTGTGTGCATGTGTGTGTGTGTGTGTGTGTGTGGGTGGGTGTTTGTGTGTGAGTGTGTGTTTCACCATAAATGCTGTGTTGGTACTGAAGCCTGTGTTACAGCCATTAGAGCTCCTCCATTGTCCAGAAACCATACACTGTGTTCCTCATCAAATACCTACACACACACACACATACAAACACACACACAATAGGAGGAAACATCACCACATATTATTTCTATATGACCATGTTCCATGTTTACCCCTTACACTTTCACATGCTGTTTGTTTTTATTGTTCTTTTAAGACTGAAGTATGTATATGATTTGTTCTGATTGGCTGCATTGCAGCTCATTCAAAAAGCAGTCTGAGTTATTTATAAGTTCTATTACATTTAGCATTCGTGGGCAGGGCTTAATTGCTATCTGTTGAACAGGCAAAGCCTAAGTCTTGTTGACTGAATGGGTTGGGCTAAACTGGTCTGGACTGAATGGGCGGGGCAAACTTGCTGTAGACTGAATAGGTGAGGCTTAACTGGTGTAGACTAAATGAGTAGAGCCTAAATGTAGAATGAATTGGTTAAACTGTTGTTTGTGTGAATGGGTGAAATAAAACATTGGTCATTAAATTCACCATATCTAAAATTATTTGATGGTAAAAACTCCCAGAATTAAAACGTCTGGGGCTGATTAGCACTAAGTGCTGTCATTAGCATTAATGATAATGCCAATCCAGAAGCATGCACAATAAGGAGAATATTTATTTAAATTTAATGTTGAATGAAATTCAATTTCTTTTTACGCTGTTTTTTAATATCCTCTTGAAGTCTCGCCTCAGATGCTGTGATCCCACTGGTGTCCCTCTACCACAGCTGGCACTACTCTGTCTCAAGCTCTCGCTCTCTCTCTCTCTCTCTCTCTCTCTCTCTCTCTCTCTCTCTCTTTCTCTCTTCTCTCTCTCTCTTCTCTCTCTCTGCCTAAAACCTCCACCAGTTTTCTCTGTCAGCATGTGACCGCAGTCCTGCAGTGGGACTGTAATGCTGGAGAGTTGGGCTCTGAAGTTGGAGTGCTGTTCTAAGTGTGATCCTGCAGACATCAGCAGAGAGAATGTTCCAGTATTATGAAGAGAGTGATGAATAATGCATGTATCGATATCTCACCGTGGAGAGATAAATATACACGTTTAGAGGGATGATGTTATTCATGGGAATTTAATTTGTAATCAGTGAAATATTGATGCAGATGATTCTGGAAGGTTGTCAGAGTTTCCTCAGATGGGCGGCAGTGGTGGTGGGGAGGGGGGCAGTTTAGGAAAATTACTGCTAGAAAAGCACAAAATAAATTGGAGAAAGGCAAAATGAACAAAAATGAAACATGAGGAGATGTGGCTGATTAGTCCTAGTGCAGGGGGATTTTTTAAACAACAGGAAATGTTTGTGATGAGTTTAGTTATATTTTCCAGGAGCTAATTATGAACGAATTTAACATGTTTGTGTTGTTGTATCTGGTTAATTAAACCAAACATTAATTTGATTTCCTGCATCTTTTTAGGGGGAATTAAAGGTCTAAAGAATAATGAGGTCATTACTGAAGCATAAATTTATTAAATCCTGTTTGATGTTACTGGAATAAAACAATGAGCCAAAAAAACATTCCATAACATACATGGTGAAAAATAGAACAAATGGGGTTAATGGGTGGAGCTACACACCTGTCTCCAGGTGTTTCCTGCATCAGAAGAGATGAACATGCCTGACTGTGTGAGGGAAAGCTCGGGTCCAACATTACCTACAGAAAAAGGAGGCATAGAGGTATAATCAGCATCAAGTTTATATTCAAAACCTGACATTCTGTCTGAAACGACTGTAGACCCACAAAATTCTGCCTGAAACAACTGTAGACCCACAGAATTCTATCTGAAACAACTGCAAACCCACAAAGTTTAGCCTAAATTAAATGTAGACCCACAGAATTCTGTTTTAAACAACTGCAGACCCACAAAGTTTTACCTAAATTGAATGTAGACCCACAGAATAATGTCTGAAACAAATGGAGCCCCACAAAGTTTTGCCTAAATCGACTGTAGACCCTCAAAATTCTCTTGGAACCATGGACGCCCCACAAAACTATTAAAACTATATAATTTAGCACTTATACATACACACAGACACACAAACATAGATATGTTATATATTTATGTGCTTTTTTACTGTTTTGTGTGTCTTTCTTTCTGAATTTCAGTTCTCACTGTCATGTATGGCAGTAGCTAAACTCAAGGGCAGTTTGAACTCTTTTTGTAACTATGGATACCATCACTAAGTGGCAATAAAGTGCTTTTGTACGACATTCTAGATAAGAGCATCTGCTCAGTGCCACAATGGATCTGTAAAGGTTTCAAGTTTTTATGGATTCTCGTACACACACACACCTCGGGCCACGATGATCCCTGGTGCAGTCTGTTTGGTTAAGATGGTGTCAGGTGTGTATGGGTTCTCAGACATCTGCAGATGCAGGTGAAGGGAGCAGGATGGCTGAAAAGAAACGCAAACACACAGTTACAGAAACCACACTCAAACATAAATAAAGCCCAACTAACAGTAACTACAATAACTGTCTTATTGTCAGTGAGGTGTAATTACACACTACGCCTTCTGCAGCACAGTTGGAAGCATCAAGAATGATTTCACACACACAGAATTCTCCTGCAGATTTAGGCACAAATTGGACATGTTCTTCCTTTCTTCTCATGAAGGCTGGTCCTGCACTAACACTGCATTAGCTCAGAGAGACATTTTGAGATTTTGTTTAGTTTGTACTACTGTTTTATTTGCTGGAGAATTCCAGCCCTGGTACGTAATGTATGAGGATTGTTTTAAGGGACCTTTTTAGCTCCTACATCAGGGTAGGTACTTTCCAGCACAAGAGGACCCATGTTAAGAGGTTAATGGTCCAGATGTACCATGATGTGTACCACCATTACAATCACAACTTTGTAACTCTATGGGAAAGGTTTTCAATGTAAACCATAGCCCTTAGCATTAAAAATGATAAAATGAGCGATTGGACTAATAGTGAATTCCAAGCTTTTTTGAGCCAATATGCAACAGAGGAAATACAACACATTTTTGATCCAGTCATACATTCCATACCCTATCTTCTGCTAAATAGTCACTATACCCATCATTGGCCCTAGCACTGTTTGGTACTAAAAGTAAACGTTCCAGGGGCTTTTTGAGAGGATCTACCCACTGTGGATCTCCCCCAAGGACTAAACAGTCCATGTACACTTTCATCTAGACCAATCACTGTTCACTTTTGTCTCTGATTCCTCAAAATGTCATTTTAAGAACTATAGTTGTTCTCAGGTCCTGTGGTGGGAATACACAAAAAGGGGAAACCTCCTCCAAGGGTTCTAGCAACATTGAAAAGTGCCTATTGACTTATATAACTACAAGCTATAGTTCCTCTCAAGGTCTCTACCAAGTAGAAGCACTTCATTTGTTACACAATCACCAAACTGAGAGCTGCAGCCTCTGCATTTAACCTGTCCTAACACCAGTGAGCACACACATACATGGGCAGGTACTATCAGCAGCACCCAGGGACCAACTCCAGGTCTTTTTGCAAGTGCTCAGAAGTGTCAGGGGTACTACTGGGAGCTCCCAGTAGAAACATGTGCAGACAGGGTGCAAACTGCCCAGAACTTCAAACTGCACAGAAAGGACACTGCACAGAAAAAACACTGGCCATTCTGTCTGGGAATGGAACCAAAGAGGCAACAGTGTTAACCAGTGTGCTATCCAACATCTTCTGTCACTATTTGCCTGCTTAGTAGTGGTTAAGACCTGGATTCGGTAAAGCTACTTTGCCACAGCAAAAGAAAGTGTCGTTTAAAGTGTTATGTAAAGCAGTTTGACTTGACTTACACTGACACAGCAGAATCAGCAAGTGGTTCTGTGAGTTCATACAGTAATGTTCATGAAACTAGAATTACTTTTTTTATGTGTTTATGTATTTTATGCTTTACTCGTTTGTTTCTTGTTTTTTTGTTTTAATTTCTTAAACATAACATAAAGCATCATCACACAGGTCATAATGCCAACGATATGATACTACTGTGTCAAAGCAAACAGCACATTAGGTATAGGAGTCTCTGCAGCCGTCTTTGCTACTTTGAATTTCCACAGTTTCTGCTGTGGTCTTGCACCATTTTGTGGACTTACCAAAATATAAGTCTATAAAATACAGTTAAAACATTACAAAATATTATTAAATAAATACATATTAATAATTGGCACCACTGTGTTGATATAATATTGTGTTGAAAAATATTGAAATAATACACTGTATCATTTTGATTCTCCCACCTCTTAAATTTACATCTAAAATTATACCCACTCATGTTAAAATAATACACAGTCCCATCCAGCCTTCGATGAAGGGCTCTATTCATCATATTTAAACAACTTCTGATGTTTCATTAATACTTGAAAATTTATTAAAAATGGAAATGTGTTCATGGGTTGATTTACTCCCAAAATGTGAGCTTCAAATTCAAAAAGACAAATTAAAAAACACCATCTAACATCTTACCAGTGCATTCCTAATAATAATAACAATAACCACCACGACCACTACCACCATCACAACAACCACCACCACCACAACCAGAGTAATTACTTCCACAACCACCACCATCACCACAACTACAGTAACCACCAGCACCATTACTACCACCACAACAACCCCTAACACAACCACAACAACCACCACCATAGCCACAATAACCACCATCACAGCTACAATAATCACCACCATAGCCACAGTAATCATGGCCATCACCACAACCACAAGAACCACCAACACAACCACAAAAACCATCAACACAACAACCACTACCACAACCAAAAAAAACACAATCACAATAACCACAATCACAATAACCACCATCACAACAACCACCACCACAACCAAAAAACCACCACCACAACCACAATAAGCACCACCACCACAACAACCACAATAACCACAACCACCACAATCACAGTAACTACCCTGAGCACCATTAATACCACCACAACAACCTCTAACACAATCACAACAACCATAGCCACAATAACCACCATCACAGCTACAATAATCATTACCATAGCCAAAGTAATCACGACCATTACCACAACCACAAGAACCACCAACACAACCACAATAACCACCACCACAACAACCACCACCACAACCACAATAACCACCACAACCAAAATAACCACAACCACCACAATCACAGTAACTACCACCATAATCACAATAACTACCATCACAACAACAAACACCACAAAACAAAAATAATCACCACAACCACAATAACCACCACTACAACATTAACCACTGCCACTACCACAACAACAGCATAAATAATGACAATAAAAATACTAATTACACCAGTAATAATAATAGTAATAATAAAAAGCTGTCATCCCTCAATCACCCGGCCCCTCACTGCCCTTTGGGATGTAGGTGAGTTGAAACTACAGACGAGCCACTGACACACCACTGTGGCAGAACCACTGGAATTGAATAAAAAGTTTTAACATGATTGTAGCATTGCCTCCTGTGTGTATGTGTGTGTATTCAGTGTGTTTTGGTGTTCCAGTTCTGCTTCACTTTTAGTTCAGAACACTTTACACCATGACACGCACTCCTCAAAGACTGAAAAGACTGACTCATGTCTTTACAGCAGTGAGACACTCACACACACACACACACACACAGACTAAGGAGCAGCATGGACACAAAGCCAGCCCCGCCTGAGCATCCCTCAGCCGAGAGTGGAAGTCGTTAAAGTTGTGTGAGATGAGCTGATAAATTAACCTCAATTGTTTAATTCGGCTCTTAATTGAAGTGTGTAATCTCTGAGGAGAGAACCATCAGATACCAAACACACTCTCTCTCTCTCTCTCACACACACACACACACACACGGACAGAGAGAAAAACAGCTTAATTAAAACATCAGAGAGAGAATGTCCTTTATTTAATCAGAGACAAGAGAACGGAAGAGAGAGACAGAGAAAAGACAGAAGGATGGACAGAGAGAAAGAGAGAGAGAGAGAGAGAGAGAGAAAGAGAGAGAAAGAGAAAAAGAGATAAATGAGAGAAAGAGAGAGAGAAAAGAGAGAGAGAGATGTGAATTCTTTTTTTTTTAGTGTAAAGGTTTTTTAAAGGTTGGGGGTATTTTACTGTTGGGGAGCAGTAAATGTTTGGGTGGTTGTGGTGAGTGTCGTTTAGAGCTCTATTGGCTGTGGTTTAGAGTTATAGTGGGTGTGGTCTATTGTTGTTGTGGTTGTGGTTTAGGGTTTAGGTGGGTGTGGTTTAATACTGTAGTGTGTTGGTTCTGACCAGGCTGCAGCTGATGTCCTGTCCGGAGGGGTCCTTGGCTGGTGCTGGCAGTAAACTCCACGTCTGGCCCTTGTTGTAGGTGACATATGTTTTCATCTGATTGTCTTCCTTCTTATTGGCTATTAGCATGCCGTTCACTCCAGACACCTGCATTCACACACACACACACACACACACACACACAAACACACATTAGGAACACATCATACAGCTTTAACTGCCATTTTTATTCTCTTTATTTATCCAAATCTTGGGAGTAGGTACACAAAGTAGCGTTATGTGACTAACACAGAGTTTGTTAACATTAGCTATAATCAGTTAGCAAAGTTAGCTAATATTAGCAGATTTCATTTAGCAGAGTTAACCAGCCTTAGTTGATATTAGTTTGTAGTTAGCTATGTAGGCTGGCTGATACACACCTTGTAGACATCTACGATAAGGTTTCCAGCCGCTCCGCGGCTGATGCGCAAGTTGGGCAGTGAGCGGGTGAAGTAAACTCCCGGCGAGTCAGAGATATAGAGGCTGTATGTGTCATTCTCATTCCACTCTTGCACCGCTGCCAGGACTTGACCATCATCTGTACTGATTATGTGCATGTCCTATGCACACACACACACACACACACACACACACACACACACACACACACACACACACACACAAACTGTAGTATTCTGTCCCAAAATCCAAATCCAAAAATGCTGGACACTTTTTTGACTTGCTACAAGACTTCCCTGGCTGGTTCACTTACCTTATCGACTCTACATTATAGCTATAAGGCTTTTCAGGCCAGCTACAGTGTGATGACTAATTGCATCACTGTACATCAAGGCTATGAGGTTTGCTGAGCCAGTTGTCTTAGTGCCTGGCATTGTAACTAAAAGAATTATTGGGTTGTTTGCCTTAGTGGCTCTACATAATAGCTTTAAAGATTGTTGTGCTGGTTGCCATAGCGACTTTACATAGTAGCTGTAAAGCTTCTTGGGCCAGTTGCCTTAGAAACTCTACATTGTGACTACTTGCATCAATTACTTTAGCGATTGTACATCATATGTACTATGAGGCTTTTCCTTAGAGACTATACATTGTATCTCGGGCTGGTCACCATATCAACTGTACATCTTAGTAAGGATTCTTGGGCTGGTTGTGTAGTGACTGTACATTGTAGCAAAAAGATTCTCTGGCCAGTTGTCATAGTGACTGTACATTGTAGTTATAAGGCTTCTCAGGCTGGTTGCCACAATGACTGTACATTGTAGCTATAAGATTTATAAATCTGGGGAACTAATCTGTGTCTGTGTGTGTGTGTGTCCATGTATGTATGTGAAAGAGACTGTCACTGAACACACCCCATCACACAAAGTGTAGCACAATGAAATGTGACTTCTGCATTTAACCCATCCACACAGTAGGCACCTATCAGCAGTGCCTCGGGAGCAGTGTAGCAGGATGGTACCTTGCTGAATGGTCCCTCAGCGGAACATGGGTCGAGACATGAGGCTGCAACCCTCCGATCACATGGGCAAGTCCCAAACCACTAGGCTACCACTGCCTGTGTGTGTGTGTGTGTATTTGTTACCTTTAAATACTGTTGTTGGGTTTGAAGGAATATCTGCTTGAAGGAGTGTAAGGAGTGTATGGAGTGTGTGGAGTATGTGGAGCGTGTGTCATACTTTAGGCAGGCAGTATTTGGGCAGCTGTATATGTTTGAAGGGTCCTCGCTGAAACGATACAAAATAGGTGGTCCTGCCCGCTGTGGTCAGCTGAATACACACACACACACACACACACACAAACACACACACACAGAAGAAATAATGAGAATAAAGAAAGAGATTTGTTAGAATTAGGAATACACACACACCCACACCTACACACATACAAAAGTATTCTCATCAGACTCAATCAATTCACACATGCTACCTTAGAGACCTCTCTCACACACACACTGAAAGCGCTTATCCTCTAATCAGTTAAGTGTTGCTGACGGAGTGTATGTGTGTGTTTCTTTGTGGGTGGGTGTGAGCATGTGTGTGTGTGTGTGTGTGTGTGTGTGTCTGTGTGTGTGTGTGTGCGTGGGTGGGTGTGTGCGTGTGTGTGTTTGATCGATGGCGAGTGAATGCAAGTGTGTTTTCCCGGCCATGGTGTAAAGCTGTAGTTTTCCTGAGGGAGTGTCACACACACTTTCATTCACACACACTCTCACTCTGCTGTTCAGATCAATACACTCATTATTCTCCGTCAACTTAAATCCACACACTTCAGCAACAAAGTCAAAACAAAGTCACACACACACACACACACAAGGCCTGTTCACTCAGTGCGATATCTTTAGACTAAATAAACAGGACTTTAACGCAGTGCACCCTTCACATCCACTGTGATGTTTTTGTTTTTAAACACTCTGGGGACTCAGGAACGAGATGGAAAAACAATTCCTAGAGAAGCAGCCATGATTTTTCTCTTAAGTGCTGCAACTAAACAATGCAAATACAGACATAAACACACCTACACACCCACACACAGTTCTGTTTTAATATATTTGTGAGGACGTCCTGTAACTGTGTAATACTATACGTGAGAAACACCTACACCAAACCCTGACATTTAACCTTGGTGTCGAAGAAATTCTTTCTGCTCATTTTTGTATTTGTGATTTAAAAAAATACAGTACATTCCTTTGTGTGGATCAGCAAAATGTCCCCACTTCTTCAGTCTTCCTGGTACTTATTGGTAATTATTATGATGACATTTAGTCCCCAGAAGGAGATAAATACACAGCATTCCACCATTCAGCAAAAAAAGCAGCAGTCATAAACAAACTGTGTTGCGCCTAGACAAGCAGATAAACAGCTGTAAACAGTATGTGTGTGTGTGTGTGTGTGTGTGTGTGTGTTGTGTCCTCCTTATCCTCTAGGTGTTTACAGTCGATATCTTTGTCTTGATGCCACAAGTGAAATGAGCTGTTCTGACACCATATGGTTCAACTTTAACAACAGAGCTCTGATTGGTCAGCCTGATTTTAACTGGTTCCTGGTTGATGAGTGTAATTTTCACCCAAAACATTCGGGCAGACCTTTATTGTGTACCTGTAGGAAGATGTAGTCATCCTGAACCACCAGAGAGTTGGTATCGATTCTGCTGCTGAAGGGGTACTGCCTGTTTCCTTCCGAACACCTCTGAGCTCGACATGTAACATACTGCATCACTGTAACACATACAAAACACACACACGCGTTATGTGTGCGTAAACACTGATCAGCCATAACATTCACACCACACTTAATATTAGGTATGTCCCTCTCATGCTGCTGAAACAGCTCTGACTGTGGTGCACTGTGTGTTCTGACCCCTTTTTATCAGAGTCAGCATTAACTTTTTAAACCCCAGCCTTCACTACCCACATGCGTCTTGGGGAAAGTGGTGGCCTTTGGGACCTGAAGATTGCAGGTTCGAGTCCCGACCCTGGCACTACTGAAGTACCCTTGAGCAAGGTACCGTCCCACTACACTGCTCCCCGGGCGCTGTTGATAGCTTCCTGCTGCTCCACGTGTGCACCTGTGATGGGTTAAATGCAGAGGTGCTTGATAGTCACATTCACCTTCATCAATGAGCCTTCAGTGCCCATAACCCTATTGTAGATTTCACCAGTTATCCGTCCTTGGATCACTTTTGGTAGGTACAAACCACTGCACACTTGGAACCATCTACAAGACCTGCCGTTTTCTAGATGGTCGTCTAGTCATCACAGTAAGACCCTTTTCATAGTGGCTTAGACCTTTATGCTTAGCCAATGTTTACTGCTCTCAGCACATCAACTTTAACTGAACTGACTGTTCACTTGCTGCCTAATATACCCCCCCCCCCCCCCAACAGGTGCAATTGCAATGAAGTAACTAGATAGTCAGTGTTATTCACTTTACCTGTTAGTTGTGTTAATAGCAATAGTGAGTGTGATTATTTGTCATTGTGAACACACCATAGTACAATGAAATGGAACCGATCCATGTAGTGCATGCACCCAGAAAGCAGTGCTTGTGGATGTTACTTTGCTCATGGGTCAGGACATGGGTCAGGACATTAATGGGCTCAGGATCTGCCCATTAATGTCTTCCAGGCTCCACCCACTAGTGTGTTGTACTGTTGTGTGAGGATGGTCTTTCCAGAATGTGGTAAAAATCTCATTCAGCTTATTGAGAGACTGAAGCACATCTGTTTGTACCTATACTTACAGTGTGTTACTCAGTGTATACCTCAGTACAGTATGAGGCATAAATATCTCTGCTGTTCAAAAACTGAACATAAAGTCCTCCAGCCCAAATCACTAGCTACTGTAGCACATCTGAATTCACTCATTTTAATCTTTATGATCTTGTTCAGTGGCAGCTCTAGCCTGTATGGCGCCCTGGGCGAACCCCCACTCCTGCCAACAAAAGTTGTGTGTCTATCCAAACCTCCTCCCAAGCCGACAACAAAAAAGAACTGTTCTGCACTGGCTGTCATTTTTATGTCAGACATTTGGAACCGCTCACAAATGAGTGATGCAAATCCCATTGTGCAAATGTCACATTCCAATTTTTTTTGTGCCCAGTAAATAATTACTGACTGGAAATTTTAATATCTGATACTTCATACCTAGCTCACAGGTGTGTTATGTTTTAATGTCTATGGAAGTAAGTGGGCAGGGACTGGAGCATGTTAGTGGGCAGAACCTGAAACACATTAGTGGGTGGAGCCAGAAAGACATTAGTGATTTGAGCCTTATTGGTAAAACCTTGAACATATCAGTTGGTGCAGCCTTGGACACATTGGTGGGCGGGGTCTGGAACTCTTTAGTGGGCAAAGACTGGAACAGATTAGTGGGAAAGGCCAAAACACATGAGCGGGTGGGGACTTTTTTTTAGACATTTTAGTGTTTTCCCTGCTCCCAACACACCTGATCCAACTAGTTGGCTTATTAACAATCACTTGCTGAGTTGCAATGGGTGTGTTGAAAGCATGGAAACATGCAATGCAGCGAGTCTCCAGGAGCAGAGTCAGGAGACACTGTTTTACTGTAAAGGGCATCTAAACCTAAAAGACTTGTTTATGTATCATTGTGTGACCTCCCTCCAAAAAAGAGAGTAAAACACTGAACACACACACAAAATTTTCATGGCAACTAAAATCAATCAATAAACTCCATTATCAGTCTGTTTCTCTGCGCATCCATCCATCCATCCATCAGTCTGACAGCAAAGACGGATGGAGAAGAAAAACAGACAGACAGGAGTGGGGTGGGGGGCAGGTTGTGGTGGGAGTATTTTAAAGGGTGTTTTTATAGGACAGAAAGGGACTTATGCAGAATCAGCATAACTGCAACACCCACATAGTGTATGAGGTGTTGAGGGTCAGTATTATTTTGAAGGTGACCTGTGGGGTCAGGCTTGACCTGTCAAGATGAAGCGCATACAGTTATTAGTAAATTTGATCACACTGTCTGGATTCAATCACATACAGTAGGGGTTTGGGGGTCAGAAGACCCTAACGGACTAAGTGAACATCAAAAGTTAGGGGGCTTTTAAAAATGAATCATATTAAATAATGCTGGTATTAATAATAAACTTCATAATTTTTCCCCAGCTGATTCAACAGTCCCCCTACCGCCACAGTGGACTGTGCCATTATTAAAGCAGCATTCACATAGTGACACCTTACTTGTACACTTTTGACAGAACTGGGAGCAGCCCCCAGAGGAATATTTCCAATGGCTGTAGAATATCAGAAACCTATACTCTGATTCTGTAATCAGAATACATTAAGCAGAATTGCATGTTCAGTCACTCTAGACATATGTAAACATACCCAAAACCATTATTTCTATCTCCAGGCTCCACCCTCTCCAGGATTAGGCCCAGTCCCACCAAATCATCATTGTTCCCACCTGTTTCTTTTTGGTTTCTATGCGCTGGGCATAGGTTTGTCTGTGTGTTGTTTATCTGTTGGATTTCTGGTTGTTACCAGATGATACACCCAGTTTCTCTTGAGATTAAGTTCACAGACTGAATTTTTCCTTTAGGTGTAGCTATAATTTAGAATTCTTTGTTCTATCAGTGATGGCAGACTGTCCTGGCCCCAATGCAGTAAGCAGGCTCAATCATACCACCACCATGTTTCACAGATAGAATAATATTTTTTATGCTGGAAAGCAGTGCTTTCCCATATCAAGACATAATGTTTCTTATTTAAACCGAAAAGTTCTACTATGGTCTCCTCTATTCACAAACTACAAAGCCCATTACCAGGAAATTTGGGGTATTTACCAAAAAGCAATAAAAACAAACTCTGTGATATGTTAATTAACATGAATCTTTGTTAAACTGACAAAAATACTAAGAAAAGATTTTCTGTAGTGTTATTGACCAACTTGTGTTGTAGCCATAACATTAAAATAGTGTTTTTTTTTAATACATATAAGTTGGATAGTAAAACTGCAGATTTGTTTTTGGTACATAAACAGTTAAATAAGGGTCACGTGAATTGACAATTTTTTGTTTTTATTGCATTTTGGAAAGATTTTAACTTCATTGAACATTAACATTAACCAATGTGAGAGAGGCCTTAAGTTACTTAGACCTTGGCTCCTTACTGACCATGCTGACTATAACACTTGGAGTGGTCTTTGTTGTTTACCCACTCTTAGAGTACTCAAACTGTAACAATGGTCTTGTATTTCAACCAACTGCCCACTGCTGGAACCAACTCCCCATGGATATCAGATCTGCCCTGACTGCTGCTAGCTTTAAAATGAAGCCTAAAACCTTGTTTTTCACATCCTTTAATAAAACAGAGGCTCTAACATATGTGTATTGTCTTTATCTATTTAAAATTCTATTTTACATTTATTGTGTACTTTTACGTCCTCTTTCATGTGATCTTATTTTATTCCTAATTTTTTTCCTATATTTATTCCTTTATTGCTTACTTTTTTAAATGCTAATTGTATACTTTTTATGCTTATTTTATCTCTGTAAAGCACATTGAATAACCTCTGTGTATGGTAATGTGCTACATAAATAAAGCTGTCTTGTCTTGTGCCATATGTACACCATCTATAACTTATACACTATCTTAGAGATGGTTTTATAACCTTTTCCAGCCCAATGAGCATCAACAACATCACCTTTTTCTGTGCCATGATATACTTCCCAAACCCAAAAAGGCATTTAAAAAAAGAACACTAACTTCCGGAGTGTGTCTGAGCCTCGATGTGTACCAGGTCTGTCTCCTTATCCAGCCCACTCAGAGCCCTGGAACACACACACATACACACACAGAGCACAGCAATCAGAGGGGGGGGGGCAGGGGACTAGCGAGGGAGGGAGCGGATGGATGAGTGCAGTAATGGTGCAGGAGTGATGGAGTGATGTGGTGATGGAGACAGAGAGCGAGCAAGAGAGAGAGAGAGAGAGGGAGAGAGAGGATGGACAGAATAATTCCACACTGCAGCACACAAACACACACACACAAACTGCACTGTTTCAGTCCAAACTGCAATTAATCACAATTTAACAGTGACACACACACATACACACACACACAAACACACACACACACACGGATATATTATTATGTGTGTAGTGTGTTACGAGTGTCTCAATTTCTTGCCTCAGTCTTAGTGAGCCAAAGAGTTATAGAGTGATGAGGTGAGGGAGAGAGAGAAAGAGTAAAAAAAGAGAAAAAGATAGAGAGAGACAGACAGAGAGAGAGAAACGGAAAAAGTGTATTTCCACCAAGTGTCTCAGTGTCTCCATGTCTGTGTCTTAGTCTTTGTATCTCTCTCTCTCTTCATAGCTGTCTCAGTGTCTTCATATCTGTCTGTGTCCCCATATGTCTCAAAGTCTTCATATATGTGTATCAGTGGCTTCATATCTGTCTCAGTCTCTTCATATCTGTGTCTCGATGTCTTTATATCTGTGTCTAGGAGTCTTCATATCTGTCTCATTCCATACATTTCTCAGTGTCTTCATATCTTTCTGATTGTCTAGATATTTGCGTCTTGGTGTCTTTATAGCTGCTCATTGTATATGTCTCAATGTCTTCATATTTGTGCTTCATTGTCTTCATATCTGTATCATTGTTCCATATGTGCCCCAGTGTCTTACAATTTGTCTCATTGTCTTCATATTTGCATCTCAGTCTCTTCATATCTGTCTTTGTGTTCCATATATGTGTCTCAGTGTCTTCATATTTTTCTCTGTGTCTTCATATCTCTCTCTGTGTTCCATATGTGTCTCAGTGTCTTCATATCGGTGTCTTAGTATCTTCATGAATGTGTCTCGGCGCCTCACTATTTTAATGTATCAGT
>JBBPDA010000001.1:41335008-41354573 GCA_037974385.1 Arnoldichthys spilopterus
CACACACACACACACACACATACACACACACACACACACACACACACACACACACACACACACACACACACATACACCCCTTTAAAAACAAAACCATTGTGTTAATATTGCTTTGTTTGTTCATAAATAATTCATAATCATTCTCAGTGTAAACAACCTGAAAAAAGCTCTTTCACAAACCCCTGCATGTTTGATTTTGTTGATACTGTTGTAATTGCTGTTGTTATTGGTATTATTGTCAATATTACACTCACACATACACACACACACACACTTGTCTGTACCCAAATTTTTCCATGGAAGTCTGATGCAGTAAGAGATAACCACCCACTCTGTCATCATGGGATCAGCAGGTAACTTTTGCAAAAGCTGGTGTAAAAGTGTTAACAAATTTGACCTGTATGGGAGGCATGTCAGAAAAAAGAACATTACAGCAAGATACTGGCAAAGACCAGGCTTTTTGGCCTAATGTAATTTATATTTAATGTACATGTTCTTGTTTGCCCCAGTAACAGAAAATGTCTTTTGGGCAGACCAAAAATAGTTTTTTGGGAATAGAACTGAACACTAGCTGTGAAGCATGGTGGTGTAAATGTTCTGGTTTGGGATTGCTTTGCTGCTTCAGGGACTGGGTAGCTTGTGGTGATTGATTTAGCTGAGAAGTATGCATAATATCAAAGACTGTTCATGATAATGTGGGGACATATGTCTAAAAGTTAAAGTTCAACTAGATTGGGATGTTTTTTTCATTGAAATGTTATGTAGGATTTGAAAAGAGCAGTAAATGCAAAAAAAAAAACATCTTGAACACACTTGAAGGAATTTTGCATAGAAGAATGGTAAAATATTTCAGCAAGCCAATATCAGAGACTGGTGGACAATTATGCAAAATGCCTAAAAGATTTTATTTCTACACAAGGTTGTGATACTAGCTTCTTAGGCCAAGGGTGTACTCACTTTCTCCAGAGCAGAATATTACATCTATTAATACTTCATCTGTAGGCACTGCACTTAAGAGGCTGAAAAGTTTGTTTGTTCAAAAGTCAACTGTTATTGATATTTTTTACAACTCTGTATACAGTGATAAGACAAAGTAAGTAAACCCTTTAGAATGATCTACTTTTCTGCATTAATGGCTCATAAAACATGATCTGATCTTCACCAGTACAGACAACTTGAGAATTAATTTTTCCTCTTGATTATGTCAAGCTGTGCATGCCCTGAAGCTATGGTGCTTCCTCCACCGCACTTCACTGTTGGAATGTTGTTTTCATGTTAGTATGCAGTAACCTTTTTACAACATACATGTTGCATGTTCCTCCCAAGCGATTCGACCTTAGTTACATCAGTATCAGGATGCTCTTGGGCAAACTTCAGGCAAGCAGCAATGTTTTTAGGGGTTATTTATTAATTTTATTTATGAAAGAGCAGCAGCTTCATCCTTGGGTCCTGCCATTGAGACCCTGCTTGTTCATTCTTTTGCATATGATAGACTCATTTAGCCAGTTCCAGTAAATCCTTCAAGCCTGTAGCTATAACTCGAGGGTTCTTCTTTACTTCATTGAGGATTCTTTGTTGTTCCTTTGGAGTCATCTTGGCTGGGCGCCAATTTGTTGTAATAAATCAGTACTAAATCAGCTCTTTTTACTGACAGGTCTTCTAACTGTGGACTGTTGAGTATCTACAGTCTTTGAGATTACTTTGTAATCCTTTCCAGTTTTATGCAAAGCAGCAATTCTTGATCGTAGGTCTTCTGAGATCTCTCATTTGTGAGGCACAATTCACATCAAGCTCAAAATGTTCTTTATAAGACAAAACAACCTTACCAACATTTCAAAACTCATATCATTGATTGGACTCTAGGTCCGCTAACTCTTGACTCCTGTTAGCTTTTCTTGAAGTCATTAGCCTAGGGGTTCACTTACTTTTTCCAACCTACACTGTGAATGTTTAAATAATGTATTAAATATGGACAAGTACAATGCAATAATCTGTGTTGTTAGTTAGAAACTTTTTTTGTTCATTAATTTAACTGAATATGAGGAACAGACCATATTTTAAGATGCAAGATGTATATGCAAGTACATATATATATATAAAACGACATATAAGTGTGAAAATAAAAGGTTCAAACACCGTTGTCTTAGGTGGTTGGGGCCAGGTATTGTTTTCATTCTAAGCCAAGGTGTTTACAGAAGCACCCCAGAGAGCAGCACACTTTTGATTGATAACGAGGTTTCTTGCTCTCACAGACAAACTGACTGTGCCATTTGTGCAGAGTGAGGTCACCTTAATGAAGTTTCCCATCTGCCATGAGGGCCGGAGTGAAGCCAGAGACCTCTGTAAAGTCAGATGCTGAAGAATAAATATTGTCATTGGCATATATGGGATCAAGCTGATATGCTTGTCGTGATGAATCTCATGAAGTGATCACTTAATGTTGTATGTACACAGTCTTCAGTTATTTAACTTAACTGGTCATCTGATTTATATTCAGCAGGGTCTTTTGGGGGGGGGGGGTGTTTATACATTATAATATTGAAATTCTTCCCTGTCAAATGTCAAATTTGCATATGGGAACTTTTCCCTAACACATCACGTCTTGCCTAATTCTTGCTGGTTTGTATTCTTCAAGGTAACTATAATGAAAATAATTGACTTTGTTGTTGTGAGCACAATCACACACAACATGCACCACATCGAAGGGGTGGGGAGCAGTGTAGTGGGACGGTACCTTGCTCAAGGGAGTTCACAAAGGCAAGCCCCTAACCACTAGGCTACCACTTGTTAACTACCTTTATTGTTACCTCAGACAACTCCTCATGGAATGTCCAAATTAATCATCCTTTTCAGTCTGACACTCTGGGTGATCATAAACTAGACACAAATTAATATCCTGACCAGCCCCTGAGTTTTATAGAAATTATAAATGCATGCTGGGGTACACATATTAAATCACTGATGTTTATTTATGGTAGTCCTCTAAAGAGAATTCTACAGTTTGTTAAATACAAATTCTTATTGGCTACTAACCACCACACATACTAACAAACTAAATATCTGCAGTGAAGGCATGGTTAAAATTACCATTCAGGAGAATAGATTAATATATGGCCCAACATTTTATTAAATTCTTCAGTCATTTTAGATGTTTCTGATAAATTAGTGATAGAGAACTGAAGTATAACAGCACTAGTGCCATAAACAACATTTGATTTTTTTACAGTTAGATTAAGATACTTGCTGTGTGGCAGTGGTGGCCTAGTGGTTAGGACATTGGCTTTGGGACCTGAAGGTCGCAGGTTCATGTCCTGGCCCAGGCGCTGCTGAGGTACCCTCGGGCAAGGTACCATCCCGCTACATATAAATGCTTGATTGCACCTGTAGCTTGGAAGTCATTTGGATAAAAGTGGCAGCCAAATGTAAAAATCTAAATGTCTGTATCATCACTGACCTAAAACTAATGTTTTGAATCTGCTTTTTTAAAACAGTGGTTTTGGACAGCTGCAGTCTCACAGGTCAGTTCAAGAATGTTAGTGTAGAACACTGGTGCACAAAAAAAAGACTCATGCAGCAATGCGGTTAACATTTTAGAAAAATCCCCTCACTGAAGGGTTAAGAAGGGGTCACTAACAACACACAGCTGAAGATAGTAAGGAGGAGGCAGGGCTAAGGCAGAGACAATGAATCAAAGCAATAATTAAAGGCACATGGAAAATGTAAACAACAAGGAACAGACAATGCACAAGGACACTGCAGAGCAAATCCCTTTAAAGTTAAAGCTTTAACAAAAATAATGGAAAATGAGTTAAATTTTTGTGTGGATAGTTAACAAGTAGGTGTTTCACATTTTCTATTGTGTTTTTAAACTTTAATTTCATATTTTTAAAAATTCTCTTAAAACCAAAATAATCAGTCTCTCTACAGTCTGCCATATCATTGAAAAGCTGCTAGTTTCAATGTGAGAAGTGAACAGAAAAAACTGTGATTTTTGATTTATGGCTGTTTTTGTACATAGAACTTCAAAAGAAAAATAAATATAGGGTATGGGCCCTTTAATGCAGTGTGTAGTTGTGTGAGAGTAATGTTGGGTCAGCGTGGCTCAGTGTTTCAGTCTGAGATAGAGAAATGATAATAAAGTGGTTTAAGTGTTGTCTCCTGATTACAGAACGCCCCCTGTAGAGGCTCGTCCCACATCTGCATCAGCTTTATTTTGTGTAGACAAACAAAAGAACACAAAATTACAGCGGAGAGCGGATTTCACACTCCGCAGGAGCTCCACTCCGAGAAAATGTCAGCGCCGCGGATGCTGGAGGCAAACTATCGATCAGGAAAATACGGCGGAGCACTCAGCCGCTTTTCAGCCTCTTATTTATGGATTTCCATTGATTGTTTTTCGTTTTTTTGTGAATGCGTGCAGATTGAGCTAAACAGCGTCCGTCCCTGTTGAGAGAAGAAAAACTGAAGGCTTTCAGCCTTGCCTCGCATTAAGACTTTCAACAAAGCACACATTCTGACATACACACACATGCACATTTCAGTAGTGTCCACCTGTAAATAAATAAAGCCATCAAATGAGCAACAAAACTATTTGTGTTGATTTTTGGAAACCAAAATAATCGGTCAAGTCCATAAAGGCCAATTGATAAAAGGGCCCATATGCTGCATTTTTCTTTTTATCATATTTTTAATATCAACTGCTGTAGGCTGAATGGGTGGGGCTAAAGAATTGTAGGCTAAATGGGTGGAGCTAAATTGCTGGAGGCTGAATATGTGGGTCTAATCCCTACAGGCCTTTCCATTTATATACAAACCAAAACTATTGTGATGAATTCTCTATTTATCAAATAATTAAAACGATTTATGTTTCTCTCCTGTCTTTTAGAACTGATATAAACTGCTATTGACTGAATGGCCAGGGCCAAAATACTATAGGCTGTAGATTGAATGGGTGGGGCTAAACTGTTGTTGGCTAAATAGGTGGGGTCAAACTTCTGTAGGCTGAAGGGGTTGGGCTAAACTTTTACAGGATAAATGATTTGGGCTAATTTACTGTAGACTGAATGGGCGGAGCTAAACTGCTGAAGGCTAAATGGGTTATGCAAAACTGTTGTAGGCTAAATAGTTAGTTGTATGCAAATATGTTTTTCTGACATCCCATCTGTTTATTCAAAACAGATTGCAGCTTAGGTACTACATTAGCTTCTAATTTCCAAAAAAATCACATTTAAATTGTGAAACCACAGAAAGGCCAATGGCTGCAACCCAGAACCTTTTCTCTTACATTAATATGAGCCACTCTGCATTCCACCACACAATGCTTTCATGCATTAGATGGCTGCTTTCCATTAGATCAGAGCAACTCTCCCCTCTCTCTCTCTCCTTCACACACACACACACAGTACACAGTGGTGTTTCTGGCCATTCTGGCACCTAAGGCAACACCCCTCCATACAAAAAGTCCCATCTTTAGGAGAACCAACGCTCGCCATAGTGTTTAGATGTGATATAGCACCTTGAATTAGTCAGACTTTCCAACAAATACACTGGATAAGCGATGACATTGTTAGCTAATTAGCTAGCTTAGCATGCTACTTTTGAAACAGCTAAATGAACAACAAACAGATGCTTTTAGAATGTCCATTCAAAACATACCTCTTAACCAGTAGTCATCAACCCTGGAGATTTACCTTCTCACAGAGTCTAGATTCCACCACTACTCAGGGAAAAGTAGAAAACTGCCCACAGGTGCAGTGCCCCACCTTCCACACCTGGCTGCTCTGTCACCATCCCTCTCATCATGTGTTTTACTGTAGCTGTGTGTATTAGCATGTGCTACTGTAGTTATGTGTGTTACTGTAGCTGTGTGTATTAGTGTGTGTTACAGTAGCAGTGTTTGATGCTGTAGCTGTGTGTTAGTGTGTGTTACTGTAGCTGTATGTTACTGGAGGCTTGTATGTTACTATAGCTCTGTGTTACTGTAGCTTTGTGTGTTACTGTAGCTTTGTGTGTTACTATAGCTCTGTGTGTTACTGTAGCTGTGTGTTAGTGTGAGTTACTGTACCTGTGTGTTACTGTAGGCTTGTGTGTTACTACAGCTCTTTGTTTTACTGTAGTCATATGAGTTACTATAATGGTGTGTTACTGTATCTGTGTGAATTACTGTAGCTGTGCGTATGTGGGTTACCATAATGGTGTGTTACTGTAGCCATTTGTTTTACTGTAGCTGAGTGGGATATTGTAGCAGTGTGTGTTGCTGAAGCTGTGCATATGTGTATTACTGTAGCTGTGTGTCTTACTGTAACCGTGTGTGTCACTGTAGGCATGTGTGTTAATAAAGCTCTGTATGTTACAGTAGCTGTGTATGTTACTGTGGCCATGTGTTACTGTAGCTGTGTGCGTAACTGAGTGTGTTACTGTAGCCATATGTGTTACTGTGGCCATGTGTGTTATTGTAGCTGTGTGTTTTAGTGTGTTACTGTAGCCATGTGTTTTAGCGTGTGTTAATGTAGCTGTGTGTATTAGTGGGTTACTGTAGCTGTGTGTGTTAGAGTGTGTTACTGAGGCCATGTGTATAACTGTAGGCGTGTGTGACTGTAGCTGTGTGTTTTAGAGTGTGTAACCGTAGCCGTGTGTGTTACTGTAGCTAGGGCATTAAGAGAGAGCGAGAGGGCATCACACCTGCAGTGCTGAGAACACCTGGCAGGATGCAAAAGGTCCGAGCAGCTCCCAAAAGAGGAGCGAGAAAAATTCAAAAATGGAACATGTCAAGACCCTTGGGCCCATGCAGTGTAGGGTTTTACAGGCAGGGTGGTGTGATTTTAAAGGGAAAATGTGTTAAACAGCACTTTTCTCTGCTCTCACTCACTGCACTGTCAATCCAAACGTCTTCAGTTGAGCTGTTATTTGGGAACAAATAAATATTGACTGTAAAATCAAAACCAGTTTTTTTTTCAGTCAGTGGATTTGGAGTTTTCAGCGCAGGTTTAGAGTATAAACGTATTTCATTTTCCTCACAGAAAAAAATAGACACGAACATCATTTATTCTACTCCGAGATCTTAAATCATCTACTCTTAATTCCACAAAGACCAGTAAACCGTATCTGCTACCTAAGCAGAAGGTTCATTATGCCTCAATCAATAATCATGACAATCTCAATAACCTCTCAAGCCAAGACCCAAGAGAAAACCTTTAAGAGAACATGCAATGACCTTTGTAATACAAACATCTGCTGCAAGTGGTGCAGATGCCCCCATCGTGTTGTGTGTGATCTAATTTCATTCTTTCACCTCAGGTTGTGAAGAATGCTACTCCCACTTTATGAACTGCATCACAAACTGCCACACATCCAAAAACAGCATAAAACACACAGGCATTTGTTGTTGTTATTGTTATTAGTGTTAATATAATACACACATATACACAAAGCATATTAGCAATCAGAGATTACAAAAAGTTTTTGTTTTTTCTTCTGTTCAACAGCTTGACAAACTTGGGCACCCCTGTGTCTACGTAGCCCACTACTGGAACTAAAGCCTCTCGCTGTTTTTGTTCTAATCCAACTTCCAGTATATGTGACCAAGATTCATGGTTCAGGTCAGTGGGTTGTGAGTACTGGTTAAAAAGATAAAAAAACACCATCGTAACCCACTAATAAAACCTGCCAACATTACCCACCAATGTAATGTGCTAATGGAACCTGTTAATGGCATAACCCACCCATGTAACATAGTTTGAAAACTGCAAACATAACCCACCAAACTGCTAATGTCACCTATAAGTCTATCAAAAGTGTAACCGTATGTGTTTTCTTTGTCATAGTTCTTAGAACCACTGGAGGAACTTTCCTCTTATTTGTGTGTTCTCGATTGTAGTTCTTAGAGCACTCATTGAGGGACTATTTTAGCTCCTCCTCACACTAGAGTAACCATAAGTGTGACATTATTTCACAACACTAAGAGTGACATAAGTGAATTTCTTTTTTACTTGTGTGAAGTGTAAGCCATGTAAACAACAACTCAGAAGAATAAAACAGACAAATGGACCAACAGTGACATCAAGACTTTATTGAACCCATATGCGACAGAAGAAGTCCAACTCTGTATTGAGGCATTTGAGCAGTGTCATACATCTTCAAATATGCACTGTCACTATACTAACCACAAGTCACTATACTAACAACTGGTCAAAAAAAAAAGGGGGGGGTAGTTCTTGGGGGATCTCCCAAGTGGGTAGTTCCTCCTAAAGAGTAACTGATTGGTGTGAAACCACCTGCAGAGACATACTGGGTTCTCTTAATACAGTCTACGCAGGCTTCTAAGCTAGTGTTTCCTAACCCTGATGCTAGGGTATCCTGTTTTCCATGCTCTCAACACATCTACAGCTATTCAGGTAACTGCCCAACTGTTCTTGAGTTGAAGTGGGTGTGTAAATACAAAAAACATGTGCAGGGCAGGGGTTACCGCAGGGCCTGTGAACATGGTAACCGTTGTTCTAACTGTTTAATATCAAAAATAGAGTTTAATGTTTTGGAACTAGCTCTATCAGTGTGCTCCACACATTCTGACAAGGCTCAGCAGCTCCAGTCTCCTCCCCAAGGGCAAGATCCTCTTTCACTCCACTTAGTTTATCCGTAAACAGCCAATACCATGTTTCTTAGCCCTGTCCTCTGGGTCCAGCATGTTTTTGCTCTAATCCAACTTCCAGTACACTTGACTAGGTATTCAATTTTTTTTTTCAAGTGAAAGCTTGGATAGAGCAAAAAATCTACACTGAGGTCTGATCACAGAAGCAATGGTTAAAAAATAAGGGGAGAAAGAAACTCCACCAATATCCTTATTAAGCACAAGCCCAGGTAATGAAACCTGCATATCATGAATCATCTCTGTCTTGACCTCGGAATGCAGAGCTTACCTCAAAAACCAGTTCAGATTAAAGCCTGTAGAATCATTAACTGAGTTCTCATGCAAACAGCAAGAAATGCAAAGCAGCAGCAGCAGCAGGAAATGGAGCACAATAAACCTTCATCATAGATTCTGAAGTTTGATGGCACCTCCCGAAGCCCCTCTGGGACCAAGGATGGTATGCGGAGGAGATGATTTGAGCAAAACCCATACACAACTTGCTGGAAAAACTCCAGAGTCAAAGTTGGACCCACTGTCTCATTACACATCTTTGGGTAAGCTGAATCAATTGAAAAAAAAAAAAACTAAAAAAAAAAATTAAACTATGCATAGAGGACTGCACTTCCTTTAATTTTCTGTGTGAGAATAGCTTCTGGAAAGCGAATTGTAACATCCATAATAATGAGGAGAAATTAATTTCCCTCCGTGCATTTGGGTAGGCACTCTATAAGTTCCACAGGGAGTTTCTGATTAAGCTTTCCAACTCTCTGACAAGCTGGACACCATCAGCAGTAAGCCATCACACCGTGGTGTATTTTAAGGCAGAAAATGATGCCTAACCTTTTCCTGCATTTTACCAATGCCCGAATGAGTTGCGACACCATGGACCATAGTATTCAAAATCCCTACCGTGGGGAAGCACTGGGGCAAAACAATCTGTTCAGCCATGCCAAGGTGACCTGGGGCACTCCACATTTGCATTAACGCGTCCTCATTCAGGCAAAATCCCTACTGCCATCTATCTACTCCCCTCTAGAGAAACAGCTATCTCTCTAAATGAGGCCAAGGCAGGATCTTTCTTTTGTTCCTCAATCAGAACCTACCACTTTAATTGGAGTCCATCTAAACTTCCACATAATTTAGCAAAGAATCTGTCAGCCAACTCAATTTAGTGTTCCCTCAGCTGCTCCATGGAGATATAACTACCCTTTTGGCACTAAGAGCTGGGAAAGCCTCAGGATATTCTCATTGTAAAGCTCTATCTCTTTAAATTCAGTTAGTACATGACTCACTAATGTTGTTATGCAGACTTGGACACCAGTCAAATTAATTCCCAGGGGCAAGGTAACACTGCTAACTCGCAGAGAGGACTAAGGCAGGGCGCTATGTTGGAAAATATGTCATGATACAGACCCAGTATGCAGCACAATTTTCTTGTTTTTCCGAGGTTCGCAAACAAGAACTACATTTAAGATATGTTCTTTGACCTTGACCCATGACCTTTGTTTTGATGTGCTGTACAACACTGTTTACAGTAATCAGATATAACAGTTTAACCACCTGCCTATTATTGTGTAGCCCCCTTTTATGCTGCCAGAATAGCTCTGACTACACTGTGTGTTCTGACACCTTTCTATCAGAGACAGCATTAGCATTTTAAACCACAGTAAGTCTCTGTGGAATTGGATCAGATGGGCTTGGCTTCACTCCCCACCTGCATCTGTGAGCTTTGGGAGTCTATAACCCTGACTCCGGTTCATAAGATGTCCTTCCTTGGAGCACTTTTGGTAGGTATTAACCACTGCATCCTGGGAACACCACGCAAGACCTGCTATTTTGGAGATGCTCCAACAATTTGGCCCTCAGATCCTTATGGTTCTACATTTCTCCTGCTTCTAGCACATCAACTTCAAGAACTGATTGTTCACTTGCTGCCTAATATATCCCACCCCTTGAGAGGTGCTACTGTAACAAGATAATCAATTTGACTAAACTCACCTGTCAGTGGTTTTAATGTTGTGGCTGACTTGTGTATACTAGTACGACACATTCTGTAATATGTCCTTATTTTGCCGACCCCTTCAGTTACTACAGGTTACTTCTTTGCAGGGAGATGGATCCATGCTTTCCTCAAACAGCTTTAATCAGACAAGCGGTGTTTGTTTCTGCAGCTTTTGGTAAATCAATCATTCCTGCTAACAGTAATGACTGAGCTGCTCCACTAAACACTCACGGGGACCCTGATTCACTTTGAGTGATGGCAACAAATCCTCCAGACACAAAGCTCTGAAGCTCTGATAAACAGGGGAATCTGCTCCTCCTGAACAAACGTTCCTAAGCCTAATGTCTTCTCCTCCTCTGGCTTGCATCTCTTTTTTAGAAGAAAGAAGCTTTATCACTAAAGCCATGCCTTTTCCCAAAACCAGTACATTGTGACTGACTCTCTACAAGAGAAGATCATGACTTCAGACAGAAAACGATCCCTTAGAAGGCCTCCCGTCGGAAGGTAACCTAGCAGATGACCAGTTGCTTTGCTTTTGCCATGCTGTGCCTTCTTTTCTTCTTTATGTGGATTAATCCCCCCTAGTGGGTTTCATGCCATTGCGCTTTATGTGACAGCACATAATTGTCCGTAAACGCAGCAGCTCTTTTTGTTTCCTCCTTTTCTTCCTAACTCAAATAGACCGCCAAATAGTTTGGCACATTACTTTTTAAATTGTTCCAGTAATACCAATCGCCTCAGCTCTAAAAAACTGTAATGCTCACTGGTTTGCAACCACTTTACAAGCATTTCCTCCTGCACACAAGTCAGTTGAGGGTAGGATAGACCAGGTTCCCTCTGAACTGCTGTCTATAAGCCTTTGGTACAGCCTCATAAGCTTTCTACACTGCCTGCTTCAAAACAGTATAATCGGAACAGCGTCAGGAGCAGCTCTGGCCTTTGGGCACGCTCTGTAAGCTCCAGCTGAATTAATGACACTCATTCTTCCTCTCATTCTTCCTCTGGCGAATCGCTCTGCCATTTTTCAAGCAAATGAAAGAAAGCATCAATTCCATCAGCGCTAAAGTGAGGCATGAAGCCCAAACACCTACTCGAATCAAAACATGGTTCATGATCATGATGTCAGGTTGCCTGACTTACTTTTGCTCCTTCAAGCTCATGCTGTGCAGGTTCTAGAGTTTCTGTCAGAGTTTAGGGGTTACAGAACAACGTTTAGGGGTTTGGAGTCAAACAGAAGAGGGTCCATGACTTAAAATTTAAAAGATGATTTCCTTAGTCTTGAAACAGGCATTCCAGAATGGTATTGTCCTTAACGTACCCAGTCATTCCTCAGCATACAATTTGTTTTTAACCCTTGGTTGTCAAAAGAACATGTCAGAAACGCAATTGTGGCAGGAACATTTGTATCAGGGCCTAGGGACTAAAACTTCTAAAAAATTTTAAGTAAAACAAAAACAGTCAAAAAACAACTAAACTCAGGAGTCAAAAAGCCTTGGTTTGAGCTGCTTAACAGCAGAGACTGTATTCTTAGGAAACAAAAATATCAAATGAGCTAAGATGTGGGCTCTGACTTAGATTCTTCTGGTTTAGGTGTCCTCAATTCATTTTTGATATCCTTGAGTCTAGCCTAGTCTTTTTTTCTTTTTTACATTTAGTTTGCTCAGTCTGTGAGTTCTCTAAATCAAAAAGAACCCTTCTAAAGTTTTTCGAATAGTGAGTCACAAACTACAGTTTTCATTTAGGAATGAACTAAGTCATTTCTGTGCTGCACCTTTGCAACTTCCAAAGCGCTTCTGTGTGTACGAAGGGCAGTAATGCGTTCTGCTTTCCAATGACTGAAGAAGTGCTGAAAGCATCAAAGCTGTTTTCTGCTGTAAGCCATGTGCTACAAAATGGTCCCATTTTCTTAATCACAACCAGTGTTGCAGAAACATTCGTTTTTGTTTCTACCGTGATGCATTTGGAATAAAGCAAGCTTGTGCTGTTGGAGATTTATTTTTCATGCTGAATGACAGCGTATGATAAGTTAACAGTAAGCTAACCACCTAAACCTCTGCATGTGGGATGAAAAATGTAAAATGTTTGAAAAATGAAAATGTTTGGCAACCCTGCTCTATATCACATTCCTCCAGTCTCTCTGTCAACGATAAAAGCAAGAATAAGTAGACAGAGAGGACAAATAAATGATTACAGTGTAAAGAGCCAATCCACTGTCTTTTTGTTCAGTTGAGTTAAAAAACCTAAATTCAGGAAGCTTTTTATACTGGTGGCCCACAGATAATGTGAGAACATGTTGCATATCAAACATAATGTTGAACACAGGTAGACCTGACCCAGTGTAGAATTCCCTGCAGGCAAAAAAATGATATGAAATCTATAACTATAAATCCTGGTTATGAATACAATCTCCTCACAGACTTCTTTTATTTTCAGCAATCAGATATAAATGAGCACTTTGGGAATACAGAACATTGACCAAGTTTTTTCTTATATATTTTCTTAAGAAAGTCTCTTAAGAAAAGTCCACGTCCGATTCACAACATGTTCTGCAACCACATCATTCTTATAATGATGAATCCTCGTAAATCAAGAGCGTGCAGCAGTTGCTAATTAGCGTAGGCCTTCCATAAGGAAATGGGCCAACTCTGGGCCTATAAATAATGTGATCAATCACTGATTATTGGATGGCATGGTTCCCAAGTAGCATCACTGATGTGAACTGAAGTTTTAGTGTTTATTTATTTTTGGGCCATAATGCTTCATATAATAATTATAAAAATATTATACATTATAAAAATATTATAGAATTTAAATCCTACAATATTATACAACTATATAATTGGAGAAACCATCAGAACTCAAATGTGTATGTAATTCTGTTCCAAAAAATCCCAAAATAAGAAAACTGGGATGAAAGTCAGAATCTTCATAAAAACTATGTAAGTAGGATTTCTACAGAGAGTAATATAGACAAGTTGCCACTATTTAGTAATGCTAAATACAGCAATGGTCTTTCCAAGATCCCAGAGAAGCCACTTGCTAAGAATTAAAACAATCAGGCTTGATTCTTAGTGTCTTATATTCCACACAAAACCACCATAGAAATTTCCATCAAGATGATAACACATACCATGGAGGATTTCTGAGCTGTTAGAAAAACTGAGCTTCAGGAGCAATGCTGGAAGCAGAACTTCTGTTCCGAGCTTCTGATTTGAGCCAAAAAGCCCTTTTCACACCTAGCAGCTACATACTTCTACTAATGGCATCTTCAGGTCTGAAGCCTTGTTCTACATGTACATGCATATATCATGCTGGCATAATCTGCTCAGTAATATTTTATTTATTATGTGCATTCATTTCCTTCATTCAGTGGCATTTGTTTAAATATATATTTCATACATTAAAGCGTTAAATAATTTAAACTAAAAGTCAAATGATGGAAATCTGAATTGGATGGGCATTGTTAAGCATATTCACCCTTTTCCATATAGTGTCCTTGAAAACTTTGGGGCTGACGCTTTAGCTAGAATACAGCCACTGTGTTAGTCTAGTTATCTGTGATAGTGGACAGTGCTAAAATCAAGTTTATTAGTCAATAAGCTTGAAAAAATGTATTGTAAAAAGTGTAATTCAAATAAATTTGAATTGAAGGAGCCAATCTGGTAAATTTCCATCTAGTTAATGTAGTCAGATTTAAAGCTTACTAACTTCAGATCAGAATGTCATAGAAACATCATTCAAATTGCAAATTGATCAAAAAACAAACAAACTGCCTCATAGTAAATCTGTTTACTTTTAAGTATTAAAACTCAAACTAATTCAAACTAATTGGATAAATATTTTACGTTAAATTTAATATAATATAAAAGGGGCAGTTAAGTGCTGTTCCATGCTTAACGCAGAACTGTGCCAAAATGGTCTCTTTTTTTTACAGAAACATTGCATAATAAAAAACCTATTTACACAAATTACAGGATAGCTTATATACATTCCAAGAATATAGAGCAAGCAAACCTGATCATGCACGCGAGACAGTAGCGGAGAAAGAGAGCGAGCGCGCGAGGTAGGACAGAGGGAGAGCGAGCGAGCGGGGGGAGAGACCTCCCTCCTGAAATGAGTTTTTGCAGGTCGGGATGTCTGCAGATCGCAATCTCAGGCCCTGCCCACATGTAGCTGGGTATTTTTGAAAACGTAGCCTTTTCTATTCGTTTTGACCTTCCGTCCACACGTAAACTGCGTTTTTGGTCATTGAAAACTTAGCTTTTCAAAAACGCCTTCCAATGTGAAGATTTTTAAAAACGTTGTTTTTTGTTTACATATCGACGAGGTAAACAAAGATTTTCATAAAAACTGTGCGACTTCATCTCATTTGACGTCACACTGCGCGCCGTACATGAGTCACTGGGGTTTTCTATAATGCAAACATCCCAACCTGTAAAAACTCACTCCCACCCCCGCTCGCTCTGTACTAAGACCCCCCATAAGACTTGGGGTGTCTGTATAATAGCACACGCAGATTAAAAAAAATGTTGCTGGTAACTTTTTACCGCTCACACGCACAGTGACTTTCCCTCCAAGCACACGGGCGTCAGAATGAGGCTTCGGATGTCGCTACTATATTCCACACAGATACTGTCACACCCGAGCTCCCACCACCAACACAGTCGCGGGTTTTGGACGAGACCCGGTCGGAACAGTGGTTGGTAGGACAATTCTGAAAGTGAGCTTGTGCTTCCACAAGAATCCACCTCATGCCAACTGTTGCTTTGTCGTGCTCTTGACAGCACTGGACATTGTTTTTTGCATTTATGTGTAGACAGAGATATTTTCAAAACCTTGCTCGTGTGGACGGGATTTTAAAAAAAAACGAAAATGGAAAATTAGCGTTTTCAAAAATACCCGGCTACATGTGGACAGGGCATCAGAGCAGCTGCTCGGAGGGAGACAGATAGGAGGAGGAGGAGGGTGGTTACAGCAGGGAGCCCTCAACAAAGGAATCGACTCTTGGAGCCTGTTTTGAACAATTCGGTGACACTGCAGGGGGACATACTCAATTGATTCATTCACAGGAGGGATTCAGCTTTCACGAGCCCAGGTTTTGACTCTTGAAGCCCTGTTTTATGTGGATGAGCTGTTATGAAATGCTGATGTGATTTATTACATGCCAGCTTGTGCTATTGTTTCTGGTTACATGAACAGGTTTAAGGTTTTGATGTTGTTTCATGTGAATAACAAGTGTTTGGTGATGAATCTGTAATGGTATATATTTTTGTCTGATTTGTGAAAGTGACTATTTGTCATTGTGAACACACTCAAGCAGCACAACAAAATGTGACCTCTGCAATTAACTCATCACACGTGGAGCAGCGGGCAGCTACCAACAGTACCCGGGGAGCAGTGTAGTGGGACAGTACCTTGCTCAAGGGTACCTCAGGAGTGCCCGGGCCAGGGCTCGAACCTGCAACCTTCAGGTCCCAAAGGCAGCGTCCTAAACACAAGGCCACCACTGCCCTACCCTTTTGTGATGAATTCATTTATTGACTTATATATATATATAATAGTCCCACTTTAATTAGGCAGCATCAGTTCCTTGTGTACAGGTGCCGCTGTGACTTTCGGTCAGTTCTTTGGAGGATAGGGCTGTTCATATGGGCTCCTCAGCAGGAGTGAGTGGCTTAAAAGCTGTAAAAACTTAAATACGCTTTCAGGGTGGGTCAGGCTGGTCCAGACAGCAGAATGGGACAGGATCACAGGTATCTCAATTGTCTCATATACACTGGCCGGCCATGTATAGGTCAGCTGCAAGTTAACCTGCATGTCTCAGTGTGTGGGCATAATTGGGTAAGATTTTGGTTCTGGTTGATGTGATTTTGTTAATTGGTGAACAGTCTGTCAGTAAGACTGATGATAGAAGATGATAAGATGCCCTTCTCTGAGTGTATGTCTATTATGGTGGGTATAGTCACCACTTCTACACCCAGGGGTGTCCTGGACTTCCAGCAGATTTGGTAGCACAGACCAATGGTTATTATGGTGTCACAGTGAGGGGGGATGTAGGTAGCAAGCAAGCTGTATTGATTAATATATATTGTTTTTCCCATGAGAGCAGAGCTAAACCAGCTGTGTTTTAAATTAGAAGCAGGAAGTGCGGATCATACACGCAGCGTTTAGATGGTAGGGACTCATGTGCACTGCGCTCAAAACTTCAGATCTATTTTTGATTTCTGCTCCAATACAAGCAACTACAAAATTCTCAAAATATCTTCCGCTGTTCTGCCTTTGTTTGAGTATACAAACAGCTTAATTTAGCTTAATTGAGAGCATATAGCTGTATTCTGCTAAGTTATTGTGCACCTTGGATCAATAGAACAATAACATTTAAATTTTAATGTAATAATGTCTTCATACTGAAGGTTGGAGCTAAATGAGCTACATCAAAATATCAAATGAACAAAGGCCTTTTCACATGGCAAGCAGCATCCATGCATCCTCCATTTCTTTAGATGAAAAAAGTAAAAATAACCATTTTGGTTAAAACTTTTTTTTAAAGTCATTTTAAAAATTAACCTGTACAAAATTCTTTCAGTGATCCAAGCCCCATCTTTTCAGGCCAACACCCCTGTCTAGAACACCACGAATCATAAACATATAGCTTTGTATCAATTATGAAAAGCCTGTTAAAAACAATAACCAGTGTACTGTAACAACATGAACTGCAGCCTAGTAGCTAATTGCATAGTGACCCACTATGATGTCCCTCATTATTATATAGTTTTACATTATGTCTGATGTTCCTTCTGTCTTGTGCTGATGGTTCTTCAGCGTGTGTTAAAGGCAGCTCTGCTGTCTTTTTCTAAGATCATGATACATTTCATGTATAGCCGAAATGCATTCAAGCATCAAAAAATATCTTGCTAAAAATAAATACTTGTTCATCAAAGGTATCAAAAGAAAATGCAAAATGCTGGAGTGAAAAAAAAATGTATTTAATTAAAAAAAAACAAGACATAAGTCATTTGTCACTTGAAAATACAAAGATACATAAATCATTTCCTGTAGGACTACTGAGGCCTTAACCTTTTTCAGGGGCAATGCACAAGTAGTGCAACAGTAGGGTGAGCTCGCTGCATTATTTTCCTTGCAGCAAAATACAATTTACAAAATAATCAAAGGTAATTAAATACATGTTTTTAAATGCATAACTGAAAAACTGTCAATCTCTGCCTTTGGGAATCATGATGTTAATTTTTCCCCCACAGGGCTCAGCCTGACCTGCCCTGATGTGTGGTGACGGAATTCATGTTGCTGTCTAATAAAGTGCTGATCTTCAGGACCTGTTTTAAACTGATTATATTGATGAGGCTTTCTGCAGATGACCCGCACCAGGAAATTACAGTGCAGATGAAGTTTGATCTTACAGCACCTAAACCAGGATGCAAACAAAACATAATTACAGTGTTATTTGTTTGTTTAGATCACATTAATCTATCAATCACACTAAAATTAGCTTTCAGGGGAACACTACAGGATACAATACCTACTAGTATATTAGTTATGCACAGATCAGCCATAATAGTTACACCACCTGCCGAATATTGAGTAGGTCCCTCATGTTGCTGATACAGCTCTGAATGCACTGTGTGTTCTGACAACTTGCTATCAGAGTCAGCATTTACTTTTTAAACCACTGGAGCTCTTCTGTAGGATCAGACCAAATGGCCAAGCCTTCACTCCCTGCATGCATCAGTGAGCCTTGGGTGCCCATGACCCTGTTGACAATTCACCAATTGTGCTTCCTTGGATCACTTTTGGTAGGTACTTACTACTGCATACCTGGAACACTTCACAAGTCCTGCCGTTTAGGAGATGTTCTGACTCCATCGTCTAGCAATCAAAATAAGTTCCCCTAAGTGGCTCAGATGCTTACGCTCACATATTTTCCCTGCTTCCAACACAGCGATTTTAAGAACTGATTGTCCATGTGCTGCCTAATATATCCAACCCACTGACAGGTGGCACTGTAATGAAATAACTAGACAGTCAATGCTATTCACTTTACCCGTGAGTGGTGTAAATATATATTCAGCAAATGTGTAATATTGAAGTTCTACCTATTTTTATTTGATAAGTAGACCGTTCAAGGTTTCTGGTGCAGTTTTTTAATTGTTTTTGGGAGATTTACGATTTTTCGACTTCTGGTTGCCAGGTACAAAGGGTAAAAACTGACTGAATAGTGTATAGTATAAACTCTAAGTTCTTTAAATGATATCATCATTGGTCGAAAAAGCAGATAAAAAAACCTTTGGCAAAAACTATATGACCGTGCTGTGCTGCAACGAACATCATAACAATGGCTGTGTTCAGTTGTGGCCCCATTTACTAATGAAACTAGAGCTGGATGATGGGGGAGGGTGATGTTGAACATGAATGTGCTGGACTGGGTTGTTGACTGGTGCTGGTTGAGCGGAACAGACAATGCAGTTACATCAAATATCAATAACAGAATGCTTATTCTCTAACACGCATATCGTCACGTTTTTGCATTTTAATATCTCATTTTTATCACACTCATGTTACGCCCCAATAAACACCACTGACGGCTGGCAAAACAAGGACACAAGAAAACAAAAAAATGATAGAAATACAATCTGAGCATAATGTGTAAAGAGTGTGTGTTTTTTACTGAGTGGCGTATTTAAGAGTCAGAAATCACAACCCAAGTAGCAAATTATATGAGAACTGGGTAAACGTGCGTGTGTGTGTGTGTGTGTGTGAAATCACATATACATAGTGGCAAATTCATACATAAATGTATAAGTATATATTAACATACAAAAATAAGCAGCTGTGTAATATATCTGGGCAAGTATAAGTGTGTGTGCGTGTGTGTGTGTGTGCGGGGGGGGGGGGGGGGTGTCGAAAAATGTTGCTTTCGAA
>JBBPDA010000001.1:41354583-41371752 GCA_037974385.1 Arnoldichthys spilopterus
CCCCCCTTCCCCCCCCTCTCCCCCCAACATCTTGCTGTCGCAACCTCTAAAATAATCACTCGTGCAGCTCAGTAAAAGTTGCATGAATGGCATCAGCCAAAATAGCACCGCAGTGTGCCACACACACACATACATACGCGTGTGCGCGCAGACACACACTCACTTTAAAGAATATTAATAAACATAAATAAAACATCAAACACCTGAAGACTGAAATTTAAGCAGATATTATTATTCTATTTTATGAAACTGAGAGCTCACAGCGCAGCACACACACACACACACACACACACACACACCTACACACCTGCCTCGGCCTAACACACTCCCCCTTCAGGAGGACAGTGACCACATTAACACTGAAGGCAGTGGAGTTGCTATCGTCGTTTTGTCCTGTACTGTACTGTTTACTTAGTAACACACTTTCACGTTCAGCAGCTTTAACTGGGTTTCACCAAGATTACAGTTTACAGTGGTATTCTAGGTAAAACATCAGTATTGAAGCTGCAGTGTTTAAGGTGGAACACTAGTATTTTAGCTGCAGTTTTAAGGTAGAACATCATATTCAGGCTGGCTTCATAGATGTATTTAAGGTGGAACATCAGAATTTAAATTTCTTCACGGCAGTATTTAAGGTGGAACATCAGTGTTTAAGCTGGCTTTACTGCAGTATTTAAGGTGAAACATTAGTATTAAAGCTGTAGTATTTAAGGTGGAACATCAGTATTTAAGCTGGCTTCATTGCATAATTTAATGTGGAAAATGAATGTGCTGCTTTACTACAGTATTTAAGGTGGAACATCAATATTTAAGCTGGTTTCACTACAGTATTTAAGGTGGAATATCAGCTTTTAAGCTGCTTCACTGCAGTATGTAAGGTGGAGCATCAGTATTTAAGGTCGAACATCAGTATTTAAGCTCACTTTACTGCAGTATTTAGGCTGGAACATCAGTATTGAAGTTGCTACAGTGCAGATTTTAAGGTGGAACATCAGATTTAGGCTGCTTCATTGCAGTATTTAAGGTGGAGTGAGTGAGTTGCAATAGGGAAACAGTAGGTTCAGCCTTGCTTTCCTCACGCCTGTATTTACAGAGGTTAAAGAACCATCCATTAAAAGGTTGAAAGGTTCTTTATTTAAGCAAAAGTGGTTCTGTTGCATCACCTGATTAACTGCACGGTTATATAAATAAATAAATTACATCTCCGTTCTGTGTGGACAGGTCTGAGTCTGCACTTCTCCATTTTTCTGTTTGCATTGACTAAAAAAATGACACTTTTTCCCTCAAATTCAGATCATAATAAAATATATTCTTCTCCACTGGCACATACTAATGTGGTCTGCAGTGAGAGAATCTGCACTTTCCACATAGTGTCTCCACTCATTTTAGTGAAGCTCAGAGTCACAAATAATTCATATAGAATATAAAGTGTATGAAGGTGTTTGTGCCACAGCTTTCTCCAGGTTTGTGAGTAATCTCCGCTACACAGTAAGTGAATCTGTGTGCTGATTAGCTGAGCAAGTGAATTCAGTAATGCTGAAATGGGACAAAACCTAAAAACCAAACTAAAATACTTGCAGTTTCAGAACATTAAGTAGTTTTACACTTGTTCATTAATGTCCGATTTAACAAGCACATTTAACAGATGTAATGTTTCATAGGTGTAATGTTTAACAGGATATTTGCTTTATGTTTTATTACAAAAATGTATGTACATTATTTTAGCTACTTTCTGAATCTAGCTAGCTAATAACTTCAGGTAATAAGAAACAGGCAGGCCAGATAATCCTAACCACCAGGGAGCGATAAAGTGTAAATATTAGGATAACCCCAAACAGTAACTACTTAAAATAACTAAATTATTCTTTATCGCTTTCACTTCTGTCCATTCACTGTTTACTACAATGTGAGATTTTTTCTTGAGCTTAAAAAAATACACATACACATATTAAATACACATTATATTTAATACGGTGTTTTTTCCACAAAAAAATTAATATTAATTAATAAATAATTTTACGCAAATGAAAGTCACTTTTGTCATTGTGAACACACTCAAGCACCACAACAAAATGTGACCTCTGCATTTAACCCATCACATGTGCAGATGTAGAGCACTGGGCAGCTATCAACAGCGCCCAGGGAGAAGTGTAGCAGGATGGTACCTTGCTCAAGGGTACCTCAGTGGTTCCCGGGCTGGGACTTAAACCTGTGACCTTCAAGTCATAAGGGCAATGTCTTAACCACTAGGCCACCACTGCCCAGATTGTGTTCATTGTCGTCTCCAGAACTTTACAGAAAAAAAATGTTTGTGACGATTGACAAATGGAGATAAATTCCATTTAATAGAGAAAAATGTTTTTGTTCCATTAGCAAGGACATATACCAATCAGCTATAACATTAACTCCCCCTTCATAATATTAACTGGGTTCCCCTCATACAACAGCTCGAGACCAGACAGGCTAGCCTCCCCATGTGAATTAGTGAGCCTTGGGTGCCCATGACCCTGTTGCTGGCACTTCACCAGTGACACTTCACCAGTTGTCATTTCTTGGATCACTTTTGGCGGGTATTAACTACTGTATACATGGAACACTCAACAAGACTTGCGGTTTTGGAGATGCTCTGACTCAGTCATCTAGCCATTGAAATAAGGCCTTTGTCAAAGTGGGCCAGATCCTTACACTTGACCATTTTTCTTGCTTCCAGCACACCAACTTCAGGAACTGTCTGTTCACTTGTTGCCTAATATATCTTATCTCACTAACAGGTGCCATTGTAATGAAATAACTAGTCAATATTATCCACTTTAACTGTTAGCGGTGTTAATGTTTTGGCTAAACAGTGTATATACACATATATATATATATATATATATATACACTATATGACCAAAGATATGTAGCTCCTAATGATTAGGTTAAGTCACACCCTTTGCTATCATGCACATAACCATTCAGTCAAGGCACACAGAAACTGGCAGCTGAATGGATCAGCCTTGGTTTGGGTTAGTTCTGTCTCAGCCAACTGTAAGTTTGGTAGAGGATAAATAAAAATAATGGGCTGGGGATAATTTTTATGGTGTAGGCTGACACACAGAATGGAGGCTGTCAAAGCTGCATGGTTTTGAAATGGGATTTGTGTGTGTGTGTGTGTGTGTGTGTGTGTGTGTGTGTGTGTGTGTGTGTGCGCATGCGTGTGTGTGTGTGTGTGTGTGTGTGTGACCAGTGAAAGTCTTTCAGCTCCCTAGACAGTGCTTTATCGGTCAGTTTCCCACAAGCATCTTTGTGTTCAGACCATCGTACTGGTAGAGAGAGAATGGTCACTGTGATGCTCTCTTTACCATTTAGGAATCCCCTTTGTGCTCAGATGGTTTTGATCAATACAGCCACTTTTAGACTCAGAACAGAAACACATTAATCTACAGCCTTTATAACAGTCCCAGCTAAACCTGAGGCTCCTAAAGCAGAACCTGTTGAATGATGCACAATCATACACACTGCAGGAACATGAAGGGAGCGGTCACTGATCTTACTCACTGAAACACATCCATCTCAAATACAGCCATGTTTTATGTTGAGGTAAGATGGGCTGACTTTGCTGAACTCTGCTCTGCCTGACTGAAAACCAGGAATAGAATTCAATCATATGTGTAATCATTTGGTTTTTTTTTTAGATGTTCAATGGGCTCAGGTGGCTTTAAGGAAACACACACACACACACACACACACACACACACACACACACACACACACACACACACATACAACTAGGATGAGACTTACTGCCACACCAATTGGGAAATTAACCCACTTTAACTCTCTTTGTATTTTTTATGATTTCATTATTTTAATATTTGAAATGTGGGCTCTAGGAGCAGCGCCCCCCTGTGGACAGACAGAGTTTATCCTGGTTCCTCTGGGTTTAAAGCCGTATTTAGCTCAGTGTGTGTTTGTTCATCAATAGAATATCATTATAACAGGGATATGCAAATAAATTTGCAATATGCAAATCAAGCACTTCCCCCAAAACTGCTGAGGTTAAAGAGTAAACGCACTGGCTACCAACACAAACACTACACACTACACACACACACACACCCATGTGCAATTCATACCCTTCCTATAGACTGTGTGTATGTGTGTGTATGTATGGTGTGTAATATGCAATGGGTAATGTGTGTGTGTATATATGAGAATGTAGTCAGCATTAGTAAGTGTGTAGTGAATGTGCAGTGCATAACGCCTTAGTGTATGAGTCTGTATGTACTGTGTAAATGATTAGTGTGGATTAGAGTGTAGTGTTTATCTGTGTGATGGTGTAAGAGAGTGTAGTGTATATAGCATAGAGTAATGTGTATTAGAGTGTGGTGTAAATGAATGTTTATTACAGTGTAGAGTGTATGAGTGAGCAAAAAGGTGCAATGTGTTTAAGTGTGTACAAGAGTGTACTGTGTATTAGAGTGCAGAGTGTACTAATAAAAAATATAGTGTGCATTAGTGTGTTAGAGTAATGTGTATTGTATATTAGAGTGTATAAAAGAGTGTAGTGTGTATTAGAGTAATGTGTATTAGAGTGTGTTGTATATTTGTTTGTTTTAGAGTGTATTGTATATTGGTGTGTAAAACAGTGCAGTGTGTTAGATTAATGTGTATAAGTGTAGTATCTATTAAAGTGTAAAAGAGTGCACTGTGTATTAGAGTGTGGTGTATATTAGTGTGTTTTAGAGTGTAGTGTTTATTAGTGTGTTAAAAAGTGCAGTGTGTTAGATCAATGTGTATTAGAGTTTAGTGTGTAAAAGAGTGTAAAAGTGTACAGTATGTATTAGAATGTGGTGTATATTAGTGTGTTTAGAGTGTAGTGTGTATTAGAGTGTAAAAGAGTGCAGTGTGTTTTAGAGTAATGTGTATTAGAGTGTGGTGTATATTAGTGTGTTTTAGAGTGTAGTGTGTATTAGAGTGTAAAAGAGTGCAGTGTGTATTAGAGTGTAGTGTGTATTAAAGTGTAAATGAGTGCAGTGTGTAAAAGAGTGTAGTGAGTATTAGAGAGTAATGTATATTAGTGTCTTATTAGTACATCAAGTGTGTGTTGGTGTGCAGTGCATTTTAGTGTGTATTACAGTGTAGTGCATATTCGTGTGTATTACAGTGTAGTAAATATTAGTATGTAACAGAGTATACCTTGTGTCCATGTGTAATAGAGTGCAGTGTATTAGAGTGTAGTGTGTATTAGAGTGTAAAAGAGTGCAGTGTATATTATTGTGCTTTAGAGTGTAGTGTGTTTTAGAGTGTAGTGTGTATTAGAGTGTAAAAGAGTGCAGTGTGTATTAGAGTAATGTGTATTAGAGTGTGGTGTATATTTGTGTGTTTTAGAGTGTGTTGTGTATTAGAGTGTAAAAAAAGTGCAGTGTGTATTAAAGTGTAAAAGAGTGTAGTGAGTATTAGAGAGTATTGTATATTAGTTTATTATTAGTACATTAGTGTGTGTTGGTGTGTAGTGCATATTAGTGTGTATTACAGTGTAGGATATATTAGTATGTAACAGAGTATACCTTGTGTCCATGTGTAATAGAGTGCAGTGTGTTACAGAGTGTGGTGTTTATTAGAGTGTTTGAGTTTAGTGTGTTTTAGAGTGTATTAGAGTGTAATGTATATTAGAGTGTAGTTTTTTTGGTGTGTGTTTAAGTGTGTTGTGTATATTAGAGTGTTGTGTGTGGTAAAGTGTAGTGCGTATTAGATTGTGTTAGAGTGCAGTGTGTATAAGAGTGCTATGTTTATAGTGTATTAGAGTGTAGTGTGTGTATTTGAGTATACTAGACTACTATGTGTATGAGTGCAATGTATATTTTAGTGTTATAAAGGTTAATGTATTAGAGTGTATTGGTGTATTTTAGAGTGCAGTGTGTATTACAGTGTTTTTAAGGGTGGTGTATATTAAAGTGTAGTGTGTATTGGTGTTTATTAGAACCCAGTGTATATTAGAGTGTAGTGTGTGTAAGAGTGTAATGTTTTTTCTAGTATTTTAGAGAGTAATGTGTATTTGTGTATTACATTGTTGTGTGTACTACAGTGTTGTGTATTACATTTTACAGTATATCAAAGTGTATTAGAGTGTAGTATGAATTGGTGTGTGTTAGTGTATAGTCTGTGTTACAGTTTAATTTGTAGTACAGTGTAGTGTGTATTAGTGTTCTAGAGTGTAGTGTGAATTGGTGTATATTAGTGTTTTGTTTGTGTTAGAGTGTAATTTGTATTACAGTGTAATGTATATTAGAGTGCTTAAGGAGTAGTGTGTATTAAAGTATATTACAATGTAGTGTTTTTTAGAGTATAGTGTGTAATATAGAGTTTATTAGAGTGTAGTGTGTATTACAGTGTATTAGAGTACAGTGTGTAGTAGAGTGTAGTGTGTATTGGTGTGTATTAGAGTGCAGTGTGTATTATAATGTAGTGTGTGTAAGAGTGTAATATTTATTATAAATGCAATGAGTGCAATGTGTATTAGAGTGTCTTAGAGTGCAGTGTGTATTACAGTGTATTAGAGTACAATGTGTATTAGAGTGTAGTTCGTATTAGAATGTTTTAAGGGTCCTGTGTATTAAAGTATATATGAATACACTGTGTATCATGTTGTATGCGTGTTTCAGAGTTTAGAGTGCAGTGTGTATCAGAGTGTATTAGAATGTATTGTATTAGAGTGTACTCAAGGTTCTTGTGCCCAGTTCATAGCGTTCTAGTCTGACAACGAGTGTGTTAGTGTTGGTTAGTATGTTAGTATGTATATATATTGTATAAGTAATGGTGTAGTGTGTAGTTCATCATTGTGTATAGTGTGTTTTAATGTATTTTGTAATGTATGTAAGTGTAATTTAGTGTGTAGTGTATCAGTGTGTGTTAGAATGTGTTGGTGTGTGTCTGTTTGTGTCAGTGTGTGAGGTGTGTCAGTGTATGTTAGTGCATATTAGTGAAAGTGAAAAACGCAATCCGACACAAAGTGAACCACAATAAAATGCGACCTCTGCATTTAACCCATCACATGTGCACACATGGGGCATTTTTCATAGGGCATCTATGAGAAGCGCCTGGGGAGCAGTGTAGCAGGATGGTACCTCAGTGGTACCCAGGTCGGGAATTGAACCTGTGACCTTCTGTTCCCAAGGTCCTAACAACTAGTCTACCACATTAAGTTTGTGTCAGGGTGTGTTAGTGTGTTTCAGTGCCTGCTGGAGATCTGTATGTCAGAGTATACTAGTATGTGTTAGTGTGTTAGTTTGTGTCAGTATATGTCAGTGTGTGTAGTGTGACAGTGTATATAAGTGTGTATTAGCATCTGTCAGTATGTGCCAGTGTGTGTCAGTATTGATCAGTATGTTAGTCTGTGCCAGTGTGTGTCAGTGTGTATCAGTACATGTTAATGTGTGGACTGTGTATAAGTGTGTGTTAATTTGTCAGTGTGTGTTAGTTTGTGTGTATTATTTTGTGTGTGTGTGTGTGTGTGTAGGTAGTATATGTTAGTGTGTTTTAGTATGACTGTGTTAGTGTGTGTGTGTCACAATATTTGTGTGTATTGTTTGTTTTTTTTGCTAGTGTGTGTTGATGTATGTCTGTGTGTTGGTGTGTTATTCTGTGCATTAATGTCGTACTGGATTTCAGTGTGTCCTATTGTGTTAGTATGTGTCAGTGTTAGTGTGTGTTAATATGTATAATGTGTGTTAGTGTGTAGTGTTTAAGAATGTTTTGGTGTGTTACTGTGTGTAGTGTGTACTGACACTGTTGTTGTAGTATAGTTAATGTTAGTGTGGGTCAGTGTATGTGTTAGTGTGTAGTGTATTACAATGTGTGTTAGTGTGTTTCAGTGTGTGTAGTGTGTACTCACACTGTTGTGCAGTTTATATTAGTGTGGGTCAGTTTGTGTTAGTGTTAATAGTGTGTGTTAGTTTGTGTTAGTGTTAATAGTGTGTGTTAGTTTGTGTTAGTGTGTATCAGAGTGTGTGTTGGGTACTTACACTGTTGTACAGTTCATGTTAGTGTGTGTGGGTTTATGAATTAGTGTGTGTAGTATGTGGGAGTGTGTGTTAGTTTGTGTTATTGTGTGTTTGTATGTGTAGTGTGTACTCACACTGTTGTTGTGTCCAGTCCACAGCACTCTGGCTTGACTGTGAGCCGAGTCTCCAGTTAAAGCTGCGCTGGACGTCCTGATAGACGACACTTTCACTCCTCTGTTGGCTCTGTCCATTCCGTTCAGTCCTCCATCCACTCCTCCGCTCCTTCTCTCCCTACGCTGAGCTCTCCCTCCATCCTCTCTTGTCTCCTGTATGATCTGTTCATCCTTCCATTCTCTCAGCTGGACCGCGTGAGCGGTCAGTAGTGTTAGAGAGTAAAACAGCAACAAACCGGACAGTCCCATACTACACCGGCCAGATAAACATAAACAACAACAACAACAAGTCCACCAGCCAAAAAACAAAAACAACAGATCCTCCAGCCAGATAAACAAAAACAACAACAAAACAACAACAACACAATACAACAAGTCCAGCAGCTGAGAGAGCGCAAGGGTTCCTTCGGCTCTGAGCGCGACTGAGAGCAGAGCAGTGTGTGTGAGCTCAGCTCCACCTCTCCAGCAACTGCACTCTCTCTCTCCCTCTCTCTCTCTCGCTCTCCCTCTCTCTGTCTCTCTATATTTCTCCCTCTCTTTGTCTCTTCTCTTTCTGTCTATCTCTATTATTTCTTTCTTTTTCCTCTCTGTATATTTCTCTCTGCTCTCTGTGTTTTTCTAGTTCTCTTGCTGTTTCCCCTCTATATGTACTTCTCTCATGCTGTCTCTATGACTTCTCCATTTCCTCTCTATGTAAATTTATATATATAATTTATAAATATATTTCTGTGTGTATGTCTCACTCTCTATTTCCTGTCTTTTTTCTCTTTCTGATTTTCTTTTCCCCTTTCTCTCTACGTGTCTGTCTCTCTTTTTCCCTGACAGGTGTGTGAAAGTAAAGCAAAAAACAGAAGAATGTGCAAAGCTCTCTCTCTCTTTCTCTCTCTCTCTCTCTCTTTCTCTCTCTCTCTCTCTGTCTCACACACACACACACACACACACACACACACAGTTTAAGTCATTACATGATATACAGGATGTTATGGTGTTAATCAATATATCAGCGAGTGAAAGAAAAAGGAGCAAGGGAGGGGGGCATAGAGTGTGATTTAGAGGAACAGAATTTTTTGGGGGTGTCTTAAAATATGCACAATTGCACTGCACGTGCACACACATACACACACAGTAACCCTTGGAACACCAGTCTCTCGGCTCTGGTGAGTAATGCTGGGCATTTAAAACAGATTTAACCCTTTAGGGGTAAGTGTCATGTCCTACAGAGTGAGTGTTTCCCCCCAGGATTATACAGTTCCACACCAATGTTTCAGAGTCTCACTGTTCTCTCTGTTAGCTCACACAGTGTTTCCTCTGCAAGGTCCCTGAGGGTCACTGCTGCGTCATAATACCTTCTGTTCTCTAACGCTATAGCATATTTGTTAAGATACTCCTTAAAAGCTTAAACCACACCTACAAATTTGGGAAAATAATAATAATAATAATACTGATACATATTATTATTATTATTATTATTATTATCAGAATCAAAAGCATACACACAAGCGCGGGCAGTGGTAGTCTAGTGGGCAGGACCTTGCTCTTGTGAACTATAGGTTGCAGGTTCAGGTCCCAGCCCAGGCACCACTGAGGCTCCCTAGATTAAGGTACCGTCCCACTACACTGCTCCATGGGCACTGTTGGTAGCTTCCCACTGCTCCACGTGTGCACATGTGATGGGTTAAAAAGTGACATTTCCATGTGGTGCTTGCGTGTGTTAACGAGGACAAACTGTCACTTTTACTTTCACTTCACACACACCAGAAAATCAGAATTTAAAGTTTGTGATAAAACGTTCTGCCTAAAATGAAGATGAAGTGATAGTGAAGAGGGGGCATATAATAATAACCAGTGACAGAGCTGTGTGTGGGTTAGGGGAATCCATTGCCCCACCTGGTTAAGGCTTTGTCCCCCTCCATTGCTGCAGCTGATCAAAGAAAATGGAGAAAAATGCAGATTGCAGATTGGAAAAAACAAACACCCCAGGTCCTTTACAGTCATTGTCCTAGCCAGGAACTGCAGGGAAATGTTTGTCTCTGATGGGCCACTTTTAGTTTAGCTAACAACCATCTGTCAAAGCCAGTGCAGCGAGGAGAACTCTTGCTAGCCAGGTGAGTGGCTGAAGAACTCATGTTATTTAATGTCATTTCCAAAAGGAATTGAAGGTGTTGAAATGTGTCATGATTCATGGCGAGCTGACCTGAGTTGGGCTGTCATGGTCGCCATACTTACGAGACTGCATCACCGAACATGTGCTAATTTAGTTGCTAAGTTACAGCTCTGTAAATGTAGAAGAAAGGGCTCTCTATTAGTTTCAGTTGACTAACCATTGGAACATAAAGTTATGGAGGTTACATGCATGGCTAAAGTTAATGTGGACCAAGCTAGACAATGAACCAAACGTCCTGTACCAAGCGGTATGAGAAAGTGCGCCACTAGCTTGCACTCAATTTGTTTGTTCAACAGGTTACCACCGCCTGCCAAGATCTCAGTAAAAATTACTGGACCTGACTGCCCCCCAGTAGAAAAGTTCTGGCTAGGCCCTTGATAAGAACCAGCATCTAGCACTTCTCTGACTGTTTGTACTTAGGCCCTGTCCTCACTGGCTTCTGAATAGTGATTTTTGACGTCTGTGACGTCACACAAGCTTGCATTGAACATTGCATTTTTTTGCTCATTTGAGTGAATCAGACATTGGGCTTTCATTTTAAGTCAGATGCATTCTCCAATGGCTTCAAAAAACCATCCTCTGCAGCTTTTTCTTGGAGTCAGTTTCTGCCGGAATCCTGTTGAGGACAAAGAAAATGTCTTTATTGTTTTAACGCCTTTTACATTTTGGAGGTCTGGACCTGCCCCATGATTCTGCATTCAGAAAGTGAACCCAGTAGCAGCAGGCTTGTTTTTCTCCCTACGTCGCCATATCATAACCATATTTTACAAATGCAGTGAATGATGATCCTCAAACCCCACAGGCTACAAACACTCTGCCTGATAACTGTCCCCACAGGTAAACGCATAAAATTACAGTCTGGGCGGCAGGTTGGCGTTGAACAGAGGCAAACGAATGTGAATGTAATGTCATTAAAATCAATGAAGTGGCGCTACAAAACACCTTAAACACCTAGGTTGCTCAAAGCGCATTCATTTATCCAAGACTCGAACGCCTGTGGGCTAACACTTGTAATGGTAGATTAATATGTAGACACTTAATGCAGTGATACACCAGTGTCACTTTACTGTTACTGGTTACTGTCCCAATCAAGGCCGCAATGTCATGCCTGTTTATGTCACATGCTTATTTTTGCTAAGAGTGCTTTAGTGAGCGCATGCCCTATGACAGACACTTTATGTCACAACACTTGACGAAGTGTGACATCTTAAAAGCCTCCAAATGGTGCTGTATTGAGCAGATATGCTCTGACAAACGTCATGATGAATGCATTATGATGCCAACGACCTCGCATTAACATTTCATAAACCTCATGATAGATTTACTCTAACCTCTTATGAGAAATTGTGTTTTGTGTAGGAGCTCATTGCACAGGCACAGATAACTAGAAAACACAAAAGATTAGACAATGCAGGAACCAAGGAACATTAAAGTTAACAGCTCTGTGCTGCACAAAATTGTGCTTCACAAACAGTGAAGTCAAACAAAAAAGTATATACACTCACCAGGGTGCAGAGGCAGCTGCAGTTGTGTATCATGATCAATAGGTGGAGCTAGGGGGGAGCTGGGGGGGCAAACCAATCACAGATGGGAGAGTCCATATGCAGTGTCTCCACAGGGTGCTCAGAAACAGAGCTCCACATTTAAAACTAAAGAACAAAACCATGGACCTGGACCATGGAAAGATGCAGTCAAGTCAAGTAGGAACATTCAAATGTGAGGCCAGTCCAGCCATGGCAACCAGATTGGGGGCAGGGGCTGGACCAGCATCAAGGAAAGAGGACGCAACAGGAACAAGAAGAAGGACAATACCTGAGTCATGAAGAAGACCATGGGCAGAGGCTGCAATTGGAAAAGAGCCAGGGGAGGAGCTTGGATTGGAGTAGCAGCTCGAGGAGCCAGCACCAGGGGAACAACTCAGACAGTTGGCACTGGATGAGCAGCATGGGGGAGCTGGCACTGGAGGAGCAGCTTGGGGAGCTGGTACTGGAGGAACAGCTTGGGGAGCTGGCACTGGAGGAGTAGCTCAGGGAGCTGGAACTGGAGGAGCAGCTTGGCAACCTGGCACTGGAAGAGCAGCTCAGGGGACCTGGCACTGGGGAAGCAAGTCAGGGGACCTTGGAGGCCAGTTGGTCAGGGGCAAGCACTGCCAAAGCTGGTGACAGAGCACCAGGTGACACTAGCACACTTTTGCTATCTAGAGCACTAGGTGATGCAGTAATATCAAGTGCTGGCTTGTTGGTGCTCTCTGGAATACTGTGTAATGCTTGTGGAGCTAAGGAAGTGGAAAAGGACCAAGAGGGATGGAGTCATAGTGCTAATCAGTTCTCTGCTTCCTGTGTCATCAGCCATTCATCACAGGTTGTAGGGGCTGGCCTCCTCAGATCTCCTCGGATTCACAGGCTGGGACCTCAGTAAAGGACAAAGGATCACAAGGCACTTGTAGTGGACAGGAAGTGAGGAAGACATTGAAGTGACCTCAGACAGCAAGGCAGGAGCAGACCAAGCAGGAAGCAAGTTGTTAGGCAGCAGGTAAAACTGGGTGATCAGTCAGAGTAAGAAACCCTCCCAAGTCTCAGCCAACTACTCCTCTCAAACAGTCCCAGCCCACCCCTCGTTTGCAATTTATTGAAATAAAAAGTCTGTGGGTTGAAAAGGGAGAGAAAGAAAAATAAATGGTGAAGAAGAGATGGAAATGTGAAAATTAGTGAGCATTTTGTGTACTCAGAATAAACACACCAAGTCCTGACTTTAGCCTCAAAGAGTTATGAATAAGAGCCATTTGAAAGAATTGTCCAAGGCAAAGAAAGCTTAGTTAAATAGCAGATCACACAGAAATGATTCAATGTGCTTTACAGAGATAAAATATACATACAAAGCATAAAAAGTAACCAATAAAATAAGATCAACATAGACGAATAAAAATAAGATTTTAGGTTTTAAAGCAATAAAAAACAATGCAAATAAAAGTGCACAATTTAAGTGAAAGTAGAGCCTTTGATTAACTGAAGGTGCTGGAATACAAGTCAGTTTTTTTGCTCCTTTTTGAAACCACAAATGGGGCAAAACTTATCTTCATGGGGAACTGGCACCATAATGCCTAAATGCCATTTCTCCCTGTTTAGTTACAGCTCTGTGCACAAATAACTTGCCATCTCCTAATGATATAGGAGATTAAGGCTGATTCATCAAACATCTCAGATGTAATAAGGGCTCAAACCATTGGGTGTTTTCAACTTAATTCTCTAATATCAGAAGCTAGTGTAAAGAGCTGGGGACTGGAGTAATGCGCTCTCTTTTCTTGGTTTTTGTCAGAATTTTTGCAGCAGCATTTAGAATAAGCTGTAGCTTATTCTGATGATCATTCTGGAGAGGCCAATGAGAAGAGCATTGCCATGGAACTCTAGTGGGAAAACTATATGGTAAAATGAATAGATAGAAGGATTATAAAGGTGCATGTGGGCAGAGGTATCATTCTTTAAGGGTGAAGCATAAAAGTTGATGGAGATTTCTAAAAAGTTTGAAGCTTCTAGATTTAAACGTGATTAGAAATTTTTCAATAAAGAACGACAAAATGAGAACTGTAACAACAATAAGAAGAAAAATAAAAACAGTAATAACAACTGTAACAATAAAACAAGAAGAAATTGAAGGCAAGATGACAGATTCATCAGTTTCACCTGACACTTAGCACTTTACACTGACAGTGTAACACACATTTGGGTTTTTTCATTATCATCATCGAGATAGAGAGATAGAGAGAGAAAAGAAAGTGGAGAGGAAAAGAAATAAAAGATGAGGGAGGAAGAGAGGGAGTATGAACGACAGAAGATAAAAAAGGAGGTGAAGGGGAAGATGGAGAGAAAGTGACAATGAAAGACTGATGTGAAAAACTGGGATGAGTGTTTAATCTGGTTCAGTTCTGAAACAACATTCTTCTGACCAGTCAAACCCACTAAGGAGCTCTGAGTGTTAAATGCTATGTTCTCACGCCCTTAGTAAAAGGACAAACTTAGATGTCCTACACACACACACACACACACACACACACACACTCTGCAAAGATCAGAGTGAATGTTCCCTCTATAGAAGTTTTTCTGAAGCTCAATTTTTCTAGGTCCAGCTCTGCCAGTCACAAACCTGCTGAATCTTTAAAACTCTCATAATCTTCATCCTGAACTACATGAACTACCTTCTCCAACCCAACTCATTTCACTGAAGACTTCCAGTGCAGTATAAATCAGAATCAGAATCAGAAAACTTTCTTGATCCCAGAGGAAATTCCTTAAATTCCTAAAATTTTATGGGAGTTGATTAACCAAATAAGCTAAACCTAGATGGGAAATGAGGTTATGATTGAGCCACAACATAAAGACATCAAGAGAACATGTAGTCTGGATGGGGGGGGAACCAATACAGGGTAATGGAATGGTAACAAGGTAAGTAGGGACAGAGTAAAACCAAAAAAATTACAGAATCAAGACGGGACTAAATCTGAGCAAAATCAAACAAGATTAAATGACCAGGGCAGAACCAAAACAGCAAAGAGCTGAAAAAGGACAGAACCATGACAAAACAGAGATGAGATTGGACAGAACCAAGACAAGACACATTCTGGACAAGATCAAAATACAGTAGAACAGAACTAGGGTAAAAACCAAAACTGGACAGCTAGGATGAAACCAATATAGGAGAGAGTTGGAACAAATAGGAGTCAAGGCAGAAGAGAGTTGGGACAGGACACAATAAAGATAAAGTGAAGTGATAGGGACTATTTGTCATTGTGAACACACTCAAGCACCACAATGAAATATGACCTCTGCATTTAACCCAGGAAAAAGCCATATCAGAACCAAGACAGGACAAAGTTGAAGAAGGGCAGAACCATTACAGGACAAAACCAAGACAGGACAGAGTTGAGTAAAGGCAGAACCAAAAGAGGACAGAGCTAAGACAGGTCGGAACCAAGACAGGACAATATCAAAATAGAACAGAGCCAGGGTAAAACCGACACAGGAAAGAGCTAAAGGTAGTTGGAACAGAATAAAAACAACATAGAACAGGGTTTGGGGGAACAGAACCGAGATAGATTCTGCAAGTTGTGATGCTTGTGCCCACAGGGATCTGCTGCCGTAACACAGTTACGGTCACTGCAGGGTCCAGAGGGTCACTCAAGACATAAACATGCACCTGCTCAACTAACAAACACACAAACGCACAAACACACACACACTGAGGTAACTCCTCTCTTTATGACTCTGGTGGGTGCATTTGTTTATTGCCACTGGAAAGCAAACACCATCTGCTGATCAACCGAAAGTCTCTGACCCACTTAGTACTGTTGCACACACACAAACACACACCACACAACTGCATGCTGAAGCTCTGCCTCATGGCCTTCTGGCCCTATGTGCATGGAAACATACTCATTGATACTACATGACCATTCTGAAGCATACTGTGTGTGTTTGTGTGCTCATGTGTGTGCATGGTCATTTGGCCGAGCTGTATTAAAATTAATAATCCCACCTTAATCAAATCACTGACAGATCAGATTATGGGTCTGAACAGCTGCAGTGAGACTTTTGGTTGTGAAGAAGTGACTGAATTAGAGGGAGAACGTGATAGAGAGACACATGCAGTAAAACCCTCATCTTCCCCCTCCTCCGTCTCTTTCCCAGAGCCGCACTGCCTTGAACTTTTCACTGAAACCGCTCTTCAAGGCACCAGCTGAAGATTAAAAGAGTGTTAAAGTCACTGGAGATTAACAGGCAGAGTGTAAGATTCACTGAAGATTAACAGATCGAGAGTTACAGGAGATTAAGAGTTTTAAACTGACCAGAGACTTACTGTACCTACGGCATCTACTGTACTTGCTATACCCGCTGTACCTTGTACTTGCTGTACTTAGGCTGGAGATATACAATGAAGAGCCATATCATTAACACCACCTGCCTAATACTGTCCCCCTAATGTCCCCCTAATGCTGCCAAAACAGTTCTAACCCCTTTCTATCAGTCAGCATTCACTTCACAAACAGTCTAGCCAGACAGCCTTCACTCCTTACATGCATTAATGAGCCTTAGGCACCCATGATCCTGTTTATTATTGAGATAATAAATTCCATTCACTTCAGCTGTCAGCAGTTTCAATGTTCTGGTTGATTGGTGTACAGTAGCTCCTTTCTAACAATGTGGACAACTTGCTGCTTTGTGAATGTATTTGTTCGAATATTGCACATATACTATATGTGTTACTGGAGGCTTTCACTAGGGGGCACACCAGATGATGGAAACAATAAACATGGCGACATTTGAGAGGTTAGCATTTGCTTCATTTTAAGATCATGAAACAAAAGGTGACAGCATCACATTTGTAGATGATATGTAAGTCTTCTAGGACATTGTGGCAATGGCATGTGCTTTTCTTCATTTAACTGATAATTAATAGCACTGCCAGTATTTTAAAATTGATATCTTTCAACATGATAGTTCATCCTGCCCGCAAATGTTGTTCAGGAACAGTTTGAGGAACATTACAAAGAGTTCAAGGTGGTGAATTGGCCTCCAGATCTCACTTCTCCATGCCAAAGATGAAAACAACCATTCAAATTGTTATCAGTGAAAGGTGTAGAAATCTGCATCAGTATGTGAAGTTACCATTGACTATGTAGGTCTGTGGTTGGACATTCTTTAATTCTGCTCCCAGTTCTCTCTCTCGAGATGTAAATCTAGCCATTTGGCTAAGGATGTTTACAGAGGCACAACTGGTATTTACGATGTGGCACCCTTTGAAATGCAATATCCTCCTTCTCCCATGGGTAAAGGGGGGTGACGTAAGCAGTCGT
>JBBPDA010000001.1:41383420-41394426 GCA_037974385.1 Arnoldichthys spilopterus
GAGAGAGAAAGAAAGAGAGAGAGAGAGAGAGAGAGAGAGAGAGAGAGAGAGAGAGAGAGAGAGAGAGAGAGAGAGAACAACAATTCAATTAATCAATCAAAAATAATTTATAATCCTTAACTGGTTGGCTTGTTAAGATAATTAACTAACAAATGTTCAAGATAGAGAGAGATCAGGGGACTGATGATATATGCATCAAACACTTTGATCTTATCTGTCACACACACACACACACACACTCTGTGACTCTTCAACACTTTCAACCTCGTGTGGCGCCGCTGGACATGAGTAATATCAGACACATCGCAGCATAGGAAACAGAGAATCAGAGAGGAAACAGCAGAGATGGAACTTCACAGCCTAGAGCAGAGCAGAATGAAAGTACAAGTGTGTGTCTGTGTGTGTGTGTGTAAGAGAAAGAGAGAGAAAAAGAGAGAGAGAGAGACTGCAGGCTCATGTCAGTCTGCCTCTTTTCTGAGTGAATCTGAGAGATCAAACACACAGGAAATGAATGCATGTCTTTGTGTTGGAGTGAAAAGTGTTCCTACTCTGATCTTGGACTCTCTGACTGGCATGAAGACCACAACCCTAACACAAGACCACGACAGCTCAACACCGTCACACTCCTACAGCTTAGTGTCATCACATACCTACAGTTAAACACCATCGCACACCTACAGCTCAACACCATCGCACACCTATAGCCCAACGCCATCACACACCTACAGCGCAACATTGTGACAAACCTACAGCGCAATACTGTCACACACCTACAGCTCAACACCATGACACTTACACTTAAATAACACTACATACCTACAGCGCAATACTGTCACACACCTACAGCTCAACACCTTCACACATGTATGGTTCATGTGTGATATTGTTGAGCTGCAGGTGTGTAACGCTGGTGTGTGATGTTATGGCTTATTAGTCTATGTGCATTAATAGTGCTGAACTGATTCTCACATGCTGGACTTTGTTTGGCCTTTTTTTTAAGAGTAGACCAGAGTAGATAGCGTCACTGCTGACAAACTTTACCCACACTCTGTGTTACCCAGCTGACCCAGCAAGCACACACTCTTGGAATACCACCTCTGTGTGTGTGTGTGTGTGTGTGTGTGTGTGTGTGTATGAGATGTGAGCTGATCTGCTGAGGTCGTTCCTCTTTGATGTAAACATTAAAGTCTTAATGAAGCCTGACTAAGCCGAAGGGAAACACACACGCATTAACTAAAACCAACCCCACACCAGCAGCTCGTTAGAGTGATTTACAGCGAATTAATGTGATTTAACGCTAATCCAGCAATAAAAATAAAACACATCAAACAACAGCACACATCGCACACTGACAGAGTGGACCGGTGTATGGTGACTCCTTTTAGGTAGAGGGGAACCCCTCTAATGTGGAAACACACCCTGAAGAGCTATGGTTTCTCTCCCTAGGTGTGTGTGTATGTGTGTGCATGTGTAATCCATGGAGGGTCCAAACTGCTGAATCTCTGTTAAGCTGGAGATGTTTGGTAGCTTCGGGAGCTGCTGGTGTCTTTGAACAGCTCTTCATATGCTAATGAGTTTGCTTTAATCAGAGCGTCTCGTTAAGACCTCGTTAAGGCCTCGTTAGGGCTCCCTGCAGGAGCTTATTAAGGTAAACCTGTTTTAGGACAGCCGCAGGATTACAGCTAATTAACAAACTCCAAATCAAGAGAAAAAGTGACCAGAACTAAAGATGAGGCGTGTCTGAGTGATCCTAACCAGGGTCGCGGTGGGGGCTGGAGACTAGGCAGAGAAAGGCAAAGAAAGACCCTGGACAGTATATGGACTATACATATAGAAATATACACAAATACTGATCACCCATAACATTTAAACCACCAGCCTAATATTGCGTAGGTCCCTGTTATGTGTTGAAAACATATGACTGTGGTGCACTGTCTTTACTGACATCTTTTTTCAACATGGCCAGAATTCTGTGCTACAGCAGGATTGGACCAGATGGGCTAGCTTTTACTCCCCATGCACATCAGTGAGACTTGGCCACCCATGGCCCTGTCACAAATTGTCCTTTTGGTAGGTACTAACTACTCAGTTGTCTAGCCATTACAATTTGACCCTCACTGGCCTGTTTTTCCTGCTTCCCACACATCAAATTCAAAAACCGACTGTACATTTGCTGCCTAATACATCCCACCTCTTGGCAGGTGTCATTGTAGTGGTTGTAATGCTGTGTTTGACCTATGAATGTGCATGTGTGTGGTGAAACCAGTCTTTGGTTTGTGTGCTGTTGTGGGGGCGTGTGGGAGAAATAAAATCCACTAATGTTTACTTTTATAATCTGCTGTCTTTATAGTGTGTGTGTGTGTGTGTGTGTAAGAGAGAAGAGAGAGAGAGAGAGAGAAAGTCTCTCTCCTGAACTAAGCATTTAATTTTGACTGATGTTCCTCTCTTGCTCTCAAATGTTATTAATTCAGAAGAGCTAATTAAACTCTCATCAGCATTATTTACTGCTCCTGCAGTGTGTGTGTGTGTTTGAGTGTGTGTGTGTGTGTGTGTGTGTGTCTGGCTCTCTTTCATATTTCTATCACATACTGATGTGTTCCTTTAATTTATGTATTCAGGCCTAATCAATAGGTAATGCAGTAAGACAGTCTAAGAGTTACACACACACATACACACAGAAATTTGAGGGGCTTTTCCCAGTTCAGGCAGATATTTTCAGGGCGACATTTGATTCAGACAAATGTTTGTGGGCCTATACTCAGTTCATACAGAATTTTGTGGGTCTACAGATGGTTCAGACAGAACTTTGTGGGTCTACATTTGATTCAGACAGAATTTTGTGGGACTACATTTAATTTAGATGGAATTTTGTGGGGCTACAGTTGGTCCATACTTAATTTTGTGGGTCTACAGTTGGTTCCAACAGTGTGAACTGTGTGTGTGTGTGTGTGTGTGTGTGTGTGTGTGTGTGTGTGTGTTTGTGCGTATAAAAAGGTTGGGATCTTTCCTGACTACCTTGGGACACACTAATGGAGGTGTAAGGCCACACACCATCTATAGAGCTGCAGGAAAGAGATTGAGGAAAAAATCTTTCTTCTCTGAGAGGACAGAGAGAATTTTGTGGGTCTACATTTAATTCAAATGGAATTGTGTGGGTCTAAAGTTGGTTCAGACAAATTTTGTGGGTTCAGACAAACTTTTGTGGGTCTGTAGTTGGTTCAGACAGAATTTTGTGGTTCTACATTCAATTCATATGAAATTTTTTGGGGCTACAGTCCGTTCAAATGGAAATTTGTGGGTCTACATTCAATTCAGATGAAATTTTGTGGGGCCACAGTCAGTTCAAACTGAATTTTGTGGGGCTACCAAGATACCATTATCTTTGTGTGTCAGCTCTTTGTTTCCATTTTCTGTATCTTTTAAATGTATTGTTTCAGCTGTCACATCATCCAGCATCCTGAAAGAGAAAAACACAAATAAACACTTGTATTGTTTTTGTGTTCTTTCAGAACACAACAACCGCATTAAAAGAGAAAACAAAACCTGAACAATCAGAGCAAGCTTTAGGAATCAGTGACTACTGCACATGCATCTTAATGATCAGTTTCAGCCTCCCTCTCTTTCTCTCTCTCTCTCTCTCTCTCTCTCACACACACACACACACACACACACATACACACACACATACACACACAGTTTGTTTAATTTAGTTTGACCACTCCGTTTTAATGTGTTTTTGGTTTTAGTTTAATTACTATCTTATCTGCCTAATTATATGGCACAATAAACATCAGTGCACGCACACACATACACACACAGTCCTATGGGTAATTGTGTGTTATTATGAACATCTGTCTCTCTGTGGCAGTATTCCATATTTAGAGATGATTTAAAAGTTACCCGGTTCGACACCATTCGCCTTTTACACAGAAACTCTGTGATCACTCCCAGTTCCAGGACCTGAGCTTTTACAAGGTCCTTTGGAGTGTGAGTGTATTCTCAGTGTTGTGGTTTTATGAAAGGGGTGGTGCTGATGGTGTGTGTGTGTGTGTGTGTGTGTGTGTGTGTGTGTGTGTGTATGTGTGTGTGCATATAAAAAGGTTGGGATCTTTCCTGACTACCTTGGGACACACTAATGGAGGTGTAAGGCCACACACCATCTATAGAGGTGCAGGAAAGAGATTGAGGGAAAAATCTTTCATCGCTAAAAGTACAGCAAACTAAACCAAAGAAATATATCCCATCATGCTTTAGAGTCAGCAAGTTAGTAGTGCTGTTTTACTCAAGCCTTGGGCTCAAGACATTTTTCTGTTGTCTTGGACTTGGCTTGGGCTTGTTGTTGGTAATAGTATTAATCTTGACCATTGGTCTCTGCAAATATTCTAGTGGGTCTCGACCAAGTCCAGTTTCCTTTAAAAATGTGTGTAGTTATTTTTTTCTCATGTAACTTCTCCTTCTAATTTATTGAATAAGCCAGCTCGGTTTAATTGTTTCAAAATCTGTCCAATATTGGCTTTGCAACCAACCGGTTGGTCGTTATAAACCAATGATATGCCTGCCAAACTCATTTCTGCATGTTCTGCCTGCAATTTATCCATGCTCATCGTTTTCTTTTTGGCCACAGATACAATGTTGGCAAGCTCAAGCATTTGGACTGGCCTTGACTTGGACTGAAGTCTCAGTGGACCGGGTCTTGACTGGGCCTCAACTGCCCTGGTCTTGGATTTTACAAAAAGTGTTTTTTAATACAGCTTACATTAATACCAGCAGTCAATGAGCAAGATGAAACAGAGCCCACCCATAAAACATATGCACAAAATTAAAAAAAAGGTAGTTGAAACCTACAAATGGGTGCCGAGTAAAAGAACACATATAGACCTTGTGAAACAACAAGCAAGACAAACAACATTGACCAGCAATATGCACATAGAGAGGTACCAATACAGGTCTTCAGACTAGATACAAATGATTGAGATCAGCCTAGTTTGGGTGACGTTAGGGGATAGCTTGGTAGAGGGAGACAACGATGGCCTTCCCCACATCACTGCTGGGATAAGGTTTAGAATTTCAGACAAATGCATATGTACGATAAAGTGTGAACACAGAGTAATTGTCTTTAATGTATTTCGTAACATTTTTCAACACATAACAAAGAAAAAAATCTCTTGAAATGTTTATTTAATTTCAGTGTTCTACATGTTAATGTTGCATGACAAAATGACCTACTATACTAATAATATACAAAACAATTACCACTATTAAAATAAATACTAATATATAAAAATAATAGGCCCTCATAACTAGTATCTCAGTCTCCAAAGTTTGTAGTGGAGTTGGGGGGTTGGATTCATTTGGCGATGGGGGATCCAGTAGCATTTGTCAGTCAGTGAATGGTGGTGAATGCAAAATCTGTATGGTAAACCTTACTACTAATGATGGTATTTTTGTGGTATAATCGCCACATTCACATCAAGCTGAAAATGCTGACAAGTCATTTAAATAAAGTTATTTAATAAAAGAAATAAATACAGCAGCAGTTTATATTATCCCATCCCAAACCCAACCCAAAAAAAACATGTTTTGCTTCATCACTGTGATAGCAAAGTGAAGGTTCACAAACACAATCGTGGGAAAGAGCACAGTGAAAAGGCAATCAGTGTCTGCAAATGGTACCTACCAGTACCTGCACACCAGCGAACTGAGGGTGCTCAAGCCCATTTATCTGCATGCTGGGTACGGTCATGGGGGTCCTGATGAGCAAACTCCTTGATCAACCTCAACTTCCAAGTAGAAGTTGAAGGGCTGCTCTTGGCCTTCACAGTGCCATTGCGGCTTACTTGCATGCTGGCTGTATGCTGGGCTTTTTACATTTAAAATACTTTCCAAAATCTTTAGTGGAAGAAATTGGACCCAAAAAGTTTTGGAGACATGTACCCAGCATCCCCAGGGTCCCCAGGGTAAATGATGCCTATGTATTAACACTTCAGCAGGGCTCAGTGCAAGTAAAATGTAAGGCCGTCCCACGTCAGAGCCCCGCCTCCCAGTTGGTCCTGATCTGACCTGGCAGCTGGGAGTCATTATCGTGGCTAAGAGCCTTCGGTGGGCGTGTGGACGGCGTGGTTCAACCTGTGTTTTCACTGTTTGGTTACCACCGTGTCTGGTTGTCTTCTCATGTGTACTTGTAGTCTTTGTCAACCCTTAGCCATAGTCCCTTAGTTTCTGTGTTTCGTGCATTGTGTGTGCTTGTGTGTCTTTGTCTTTACTGAACATCTTTTGTTCTCAAACCAGATATCCATCCGCGTTTGCTGCCCAACATAAAGCATTACAGATTGAACCACCACCCAGGGCGGCAGCGATGGATATCCTGGAGCACGCGTATGGTACGGTGAACGGCTGGCAGTGCCGTGGGGGCGAATTGAAGGAAGGGGAGAAAATCCTGGGCATGCTGAGGCAAGCCTAGGTGGTATGCACCGACGAGAGGCTAGATCAGCTAGTCTCGTTGGTGCAGAGCCTGGTGAAGGTCGCGGAGAAAGCCCTCAGAGAGAGGGAAATTTTTTTGGGGGGAGTACAAAGCCCCGGACAAGGACCCAGGTTGGCTCAGGGTAGCGACCGTGGGGACCGACGGTGGCTCCAACCGACACCGGCTCAGCTCCGTGCAGCGGCATGGGTAGTACGCCACGGAGCAAACCAGCCCCTTCAGTCACGCTCCCCGGCAAGCCTAAGCCATACCTCAGCGTGCAGGTGGTTCCTGCGGCTGCGTCGCTGCAGGGTGAGAGGAGGACGAGAGATGCCAGCATGCAGACGTCTACGAGGATGCTGAGGGCTACCCACAACGTCGCCACACAGGCAGAAGCAAGTGGATCGCTGCTGCGGTCCCGAGCCTCCGCCATCGCGGAAGGGCAGCCCAGAGATCCTCTCCGCCAAGCCGGGCCTCTCCACAGCATCCACAACCCTGCTGGAAGCAACCACAACACCCAGCAAGGAACCACCAGCAGCGGCAAGGGACGGGACAGCGGACGGGACAGCGGACTCGACAGCGGCGAACGAGTCCGCCCCCTCCGGGTCCGCGGATTCGAGGGCAGTGGGCGAGGTCGTCAATCCCGGGTCACAGAAGTCCACGCCAGGAGCACTCGCCCTTCCAGGGCCAATGAATCCGCTGGAGGATGAGAAGACCGTCACTTCAGGGTCGCAGAGGTCGACACCGGAAGCTTCCACCCTCTCCAGAACCACGGGGGCCTCATCGGGAAGAGGCAGGCCTTCAAAAGGAAGCCCCGTGGAAGAGAGGGTGACGGTAAAGAGCCCCGCAACTTCCGGATTGTCAGAGTCGACACCGGAAGCTCCCGCCTCCTTGTCAGCAAGAGAACAGCGGCCGGAGGACCAAGGCGATGCACAAGGGACTGCTCACGGTGCGTCGTGGAAGCAACCATGCTTCCACGGGACGTCTCTCCAGCCCGGGCTACAGTCTCCACAACCCGGGTTCCCGTTTATTTTGGACGTTGTTTTTGCCCCCGAGGTGTTCCCCATAGTGTATGTCATGTTTCACAGTTTTCTTAGTTTTCAGTGTTTTTGCCTTAGTTGTTCCCTCGGGTTCCTTAGTTTTCCTCCCACCTCCTCTGGGGACGCACCCGGCTATGTGAGTGTCACACCGGGGGGTGTGCCTAGGGGAGGAGTGATGTAAGGCCGTCCCACGTCGGAGCCCCGCCTCCCAGCTGGTCCTGATCTGACCTGGCAGCTGGGAGTCATTATCGTGGCTACAAGAGCCTTCGGTGGGCGTGCGGACGACGTGGTTCAACCTGTGTTTTCACTGTTTGGTTACCACCGTGTCTGGTTGTCTTCTCATGTGTACTCGTAGTCTTTGTCAACCCTTAGCCATAGTCCCTTAGTTTCTGTGTTTCGTCAATTGTGTATGCTTGTGTGTCTTTGTCCTTATTAAACGTCTTTTGTTTTCATAACCATACCAAAGCATTACATAAAGGTCCTATTTAGAATCAAGAATGTATTTTACATAGGTAATAAAGAAGAGACAGAGGAAATTCTTTTACAGATTTTTCTTTCCTTTTATTTAGTGTGTACATATTTTATTTAAAAGTACTTTCTTTTCTGTAGCCTGAATACATATTCCCAATCATTCCTGTATTGTGTTACATCCCAACCCTGGACCAGTCATCAGCATCGGAAGAGCCAGGTGTGAGGAGGGCTGTTTGTCGTTTAAACTTTGTCTTTGTGGATAATTAAGAGAATTAGTGATGTTCCTCAGCACTGACCAGCATGAACACAACACAGCTCACAGAACCATGAGGGGAAAGCTGAGGAGCAGCATCAGCCTCCATCCTGATGAGTTCAGTAATGGATACAGCACTCACTTTGTGTGTGTGTGTGTGTGTGTGTGTGTATGTGTGTGTGTGGGTGTGCGTGCGTGTGTGTGTGTGCTGTAGCCATTACTGAACTCATCATGATGGAGGCCAGAGGTGTAACCTGTTAAAAGCTGTGAGAAAAGGACGGAAAGAGAAGGAGACAGTGTGTGTGTGTGACGGAGACAACATGAGAGGGTGTGTGTGTGTGTGTGTGTGTGTGTGTGTGTGTGTGTGTGTAGGATGTGCCTGTAATGAGTTTGGCGTGTGTCCAGTCTCTGAGCTGTTGTATCCTGTTAAAACTCTGAGAGAGGGAGATTTTCAGGAGTGTGCGCATGTGTGTGCCTGTGTGTGTGTAGGGTCCAGGAGTCTAATCTCATCTCTGAATTACAGCAGCGCTCTCTCTCATCCCATCTCCTCTCTTTTTTCTCGCTATCTTTTCACCCCACTTTCCTGAGACAATCACTCTCTCTCTATCTCTCTACCTCTCTCTCTCCCTCGCTTTCTCACCACAGCAAGCACAGCGCTGACTCCTTGCACTTTTATAACACACACACGCACATGCACACACACACACACACACACATGCACGCACACACACACTCTCTGCCAGAAGTTTGGGGACTACTTCTTGTGAAGAGTAATCTTTCCAAGTTTTTTCTACCGTTATTCTTCTAAGAGAAAAAGTTCTATGCAGAAGGATTGATGGAAGTGAAAACCTATTAAAGTGACCATTACAATTAGTGATCCCCCCAGCTGAGGCCTGTTGGGTGTCTGAAGTTTTGCTTCCTTAGTATTATCATTACAGCTATGAGGCTAATGTAACTAACAAGCAATGGAACCTAACACCCAACCGATCAGCATGGTTACCATCTCAGACCCAACAATCAATCAATCAAACCTTTACAATAAAGTTGTGTGCCACAGGGGTGTGTTCTGGGTCCAAAAGCATTAAAATTACATCACCCACAAGTAATCTATTTTGAGTTGTTAAGTAGTCTCAAGTAGAACCTTACAATAAGACCTAGGGTTTTAAAGTGGTGTGCCACAGGGGTGTGTTCTGTGTCCAAGAACATTTATATTACCTCACCCACCAGTAGTCTGTTTTGAGTTGTTAAGTAATCTCAGATAGAACAGAATTTTTTGAAAGTTTCAAGCTCCCAGCCAGAGGCGACAGTGGGAGGAGGACGAAACTTTGTAAGGAACCCAGACTTCCTATTCTCCTTCTTGGAACTATTCTATAAGTGTGGACTATATTACAGACAATTCATTCCTTAAAATACCTTTGTGTGATGACTGAGGTATGCAGTCTTGCATGATGCTAATTGGTGTGGTATAAGCTTAAAGCATCACAGCATCACATTATCTATTAAAGACAAAGTCAAAGTGAACTGTATTGTCATCTCAGCCATATACAAGTATATGGAGAGACGAAACTATGAAGCTCAGGGTCCACAGTGCACATATACACATAATGCAACATACAAAAAGACAACCAGACAAAACAGGACAGTGCAATTTTAGGACATACATACAGGACTTGCAGTTGGCAGTTGGACTCTACAGTAATCCTTACAACTTACCAAAGAACCAGTGTTTCACTGACATCGACATGCAGCCAGGAATTGGGTTTCCTGACATTTATAGGTAACTCGTTAGGAAAGCTGATTCCTGGCCCCGTCCCAAGGTGGCCACATGACCTTGGCCTACTGGGATGTACTGTGATAAGGAAAAGAACCAACACACAGGAGATAAATATATTTAAACTGTATTCTCAGTAGCTATTCAAACATATGTAAATGCAGGGTTTCCCAAAACTTCAAATAGGCAGTACATAATTGTCTGGGGGTTCATTTAGGGAGGGTTATTACAATGTCTCATCAATAGTCACAATAACATGATGATGTGGGATTTACTGCCACATTTCTTCACATATGGTGAGCGCAGCTCATCTTCACAGTAAAACTGTCCCAAATGCAACACACACCTTAGGAGGCCAAAATGTTTTCCACTCATTTTCTAAAGCACTTCGATTCCCCAGCTTCCAAATCACACTCCAGCAAAATACACACACCAACACAGCTACATACATACATACAAACTCCATGATTGAGAGGTTTGTTAGGAAAACAGCATGATGAATTTGAATAGAGTTATGAATTTGAACTGGTGAGCATAAATCATTTCTGCTTATATTAGGAACTAAAACACTGAACAAAGCCTGGTATTTCCAGAATGGTGACTTTCCAGCAGAAACAAAAACATTATTGACTTATTATGGAAGTTAATTGAAAATAATAAGATTTTTTTTTTTATTTCCTTCAAATTTTCCGATTGTGTAAACAGCAGCTTAAGGTATGCATTTTTGATACAGTTTTCTCCTCTTGCATGCATAATCTTTTACATGCACTGATGAGCCACAACATTAAAACTACTGAGAGGTGAAGTGAATAACATTGATTTCGTATTACAGTGGCACCTGTCAAGGGAGTCAGTTCTTGAAGTTGATGTGTTGGACACAGAAAATGTAGAAGGAATTTTTTAGGTCCCCAAGTTATTAGTGTGTATCTTCAATTATATATGAATATATAGAGGCATCTGTTATATTTCCTCTGTTGTATTTTAATCTAGTTATCATTTATGATAAACTGTTGT
>JBBPDA010000001.1:41444172-41454735 GCA_037974385.1 Arnoldichthys spilopterus
TAAATGCAGAGGTCACATTTCGTTGTGGTGCTTGAGTGTGTTCACAATGACACACAGTCACTTTCACTTCACTTCAAGTCGGGAAAGATCGAGTGTGTACGTCTTTGTGGGGTCAGTCTGTGTCCCCGGGAGTCATATTATTATGAGTAGAAATTTTATTTTTAGCTCATTTTATTTATTATATTATTATTGTATATATTATTTTAGCTCGTTAAACGCTTAAATATTCACATTATGGACTGAAGTCATAAATGGGTGCACACACTGATTTGCACATGCGCATGAGATTCTCGAACAACGTGTGATGCACTTCCTCATAGAATCTTTAATGTGGAGGTTCTTCAGACCTTAAACAGGTTCTGCACCGCTCTCAGTTACCCTGACCAAGCAACACCAAGTTTTTTGTCGTTATAAAGCCCGAAAACGGAATTTGTCACTGTATATAAGAAATGAATGGGTCACACAAGACATACAGAAACACAGAACAACATTTCCCACTCAGTAGCGGATTCCTCATACGAGCCCTAACGAATCAGGGAACTTAAAGAGCGTCAGCCGGACAGACGTGCTGCATTCAGAGCCAGATAATCAGCAGAAGTAGAGGTGCACAATAGCGCATGGTCATCAGATCAAATTAATTCTATTATATTCAACAGCCAACTAAAGAGTCTCTGCACAAAAGCCTGGCAGATGGCTTCCACAATCCAGCAGAGCAGAGGCTGCAGGAGGGTTTCTGCACTGCTACTGCGAAAGGAAAGAAAAGAGGAACCTGTAGGTTTCAGGGACAAAGGGCAAAATACTCCCACGTTAAACATTTTCACTGGAGCGCGAGACCAAAAAAACACCATTTTTCCTACAGCAGACAGCACTGTATCCTGATGGGACCATTTCCCCTGTTTTAGTCAGAATAAAGTGTCCACTAAACATTTCACAGTTTGCACAAAACATCTCAGAACGTCAGTGAAAGTGACTGACTGTCATTGTGAACACACTCAAGCACCACAACGGAACGTGACCCCTATGTTTAACCCATCACATGTGCACATGGGGAGCAGTGTAGTGGGACGGTACCTTACTCAAGGGAACCTCAGTGGTGCCCAGGGACTCAAATCGGCAACCTTCAGGTCCCAAAGGCAGCGTCCTCACCACTAGGCCTCCACTGTCCACCTGTAAAATGTAAATTTTACAGCTTTACTCTGATCCCTTATGCACTTCAATGCTTACAGGGATTCTTGCAGGGGGTCCAAAGCCATAACAGACCTTCACATGATCTAGCAAACACAAACTTTATATCTTAATATGACAAATACATGCAGGAACATCATCACTATATCTGTCCACATCACGTGGTCCTCAACTTCCGTCAGATTACATACACACACAACAGCTGTGGTGGACAATGATCAGCAGTTCTAGTCTTGCACAGAAGAGCTACATTCTGGACCAAATTACATGGTCAACAGCAAACGGTTCATCACAACACGGTTTGGGAAGCATGACTAGGCCTAAAATATCAGGCCTCGGGCATCTTCTCAAGTCTCATGACTGGGAGGGAGTCAGATCTGTCCGCATGAAGAAATTGCAGAGAGTGGCTCTATTATGGGACTGAATTAACACAAAAAGAGATTAAGGGAAGATTTTTTCATGCTCTGCATCATCTGAGTCCCATGTGAATCCCCCGAACACACACTTTTTTTGTGGTTAAGTGAGGGAAAAAAACAAAACACATGACCAGAAGACATCACTCGCTTCATAACGACAGAGGAGAGTCCGCTAATTGAGGAAAGGACGACGATTTAGTGGCACGGAAATGCATCTTGGGCCAATCAGAACAAAGGCCAGCAGACGTTCTGCCTTTATTACACAAACCAAAATACTAAAAAAGGAAAAAAAAGAAAAGCTCTGGTATGTGTGGCCAAACAAGGGCAGTGGCCAGAGGTCGGTCTGAGTAAGGCACTTTCACAGCTCTAGGTCTGTTCACCCACTTACACCACACACACTCCAGAGTCAGACAGCACTTCTTACTTCAGTCCAGCCAATGGAGAGCTGAGGCGTGAACACACACACACACGAACGGGGTGGGTAAAACAACCATGTGTTATCACTATAGCGACCAATTACAAGGTGCAACTGCACTTTATGCGCACTCCGTTGTATTCACTCTTGTGATCCTGTTTTTTCTGTAAATAAGACTTTGATTGTTTATTATATTGTGTTGTTGATTTATGAAGTGAAGTGACTGTGTCATTGTGAACCACAACGAAATGTGACCTCTGCATTTAACCCATCACACGTGCACACGTGGATCAGTGGGCAGCTACCAACAGCACCCGGAGAGCAGTAGAGTGGTACCTTACTCAAGTAGTGCCGGGACTCAAACCTGCGACCTTTAGGTCCCAAAGGCAGCGTCCTAACCACTAGGCCTCCACTGTCCATATGCATATATATGTAATATGAGTGTTCAAATTGTGGTATACAATGATGATCAGCCCTAGTTTACTAGGTGTTTTAGTGAGAATAGTAAACTAAACAGACTTGAGAGCAGAACTTAACTGGTTTTAGTGCAGAGCAGGGAGTGAAACGTTGAGTTAAAAACTGTATTTTTGTTGTTTTTTCTTTTAAAACATGATTCCAGAGGTGGACCACAGGTATAACCGTGTTAAACGCAGCAAGCGCATCACCCTCTGCTTTTCACAACTCTGTTCATGTTCTAACCTAATCTCCCAGTGCCGCACACCTATTTACCCGCACGAGGTTTCCTTCAGCAAAGCACCTTTTACTGACCTGTTGGTGTTCTTGGTTGGCAAACTGCTTTTAGGGGCATTACCACCACTTTCTAACAAGTCATAATAACGCATCACTGACTACCAGCCCCCATGTTTCATTGTGGACACTGCCAAAACCTGTGATACTACTGCTGCATTACATCTGTTTCAACTTCTCAAACCTTTCTTTACTTAAAGAGCTCAAATGATGGGAAAACAGACTCTGGATGTAGTATGTAAACACTGGTCACTACCTACGTACTGTTACTGCTATCCGGTGTCAACCAGAGGATGGGTTCCTCTTCTGACCTGTGGTTCCTCCCAAGGTTTCCTTCACCAGCTTATGAAGTTTTTCCTCACCTCTGTCGCCTTTGGCTCCTCATTATGGGCTTGTACCCGGATTATGTAAAGCTGCTTTATATCATCACATTGCACAACGAACATGCACATTTCCATACGTTCACCCATTACGGCCACATCAGCGGAGTAAAAACGAGAAGCAATTAAGACCAAGTGTGACCCATGTTGTGGATTGTGAAACACCTTGATATATTCATGCTGCCGCCTCAACTTCAGAATATCACAGCCATACTGCAGCCTTTATGAGGAGCAGTGATGGTGTAAAGGTTAGGGAGATACCCCTGTGTCCTGAAGGTTGCTGGTTCAAATCCCAGACCGGTACAAGTACCGCTGAGCAAGGTATAGTCCCGAAGCACTGCTCTCCGGGTGCTGCCCACAACAGCTGCCCACTGCTCCTAAACGGATGGGTTAAATGTAGAGGTCACATTTGGTTGTGTTGCACTGTGTGTTCACAATGATAATCACCCACGTATAACGCTTCATTCACATCTTATGCTGTGATGTTAAAAACGAAAGTAACTCGAGCAGAAATCTAATAGCTTTAAGCATGAACGCGTTCAGCTGCGGCACAAAGCCAAAAGCAAAAAAAAATGCATAAGGAATGCAACAACGCGGAAGATGCAAGTCTGTCTAGTCAGCTCTGCAAGGACCCGGTCATGAAGGCAAATTTTAAGCTGTGCGGGGAATATCAGTCACCTCTTAGCATCTGCCATACAAAAGAAATCTAGTGTGGTGTGTCTCCACGATGCAACTTCAGTGTTACACACCGGTCAGCGTGGATACAGCGCTCGCGGGGTCAGTTCTTGTCAAATAGACCCTTGCTCTGCAGGCACAAAGCTAGTTAACTCTAATCCACACACTGAGACGTGGCTTGCATAAGCAAATTCAGGCGCACACACACCTGGCGTTAGCAACCTCTGGTACACACGTACGCACAGCTGGTGTTAAAAACCTTTGACACACACACACACACCCACACATAAACACAGCCACCTCTGTCCACGTCAGACATGGCATCATTTCATCAACTTGGCCAACAACTTTACTTCATTGTGTTTCTTCCCGAAATATGTTCGAAGAAGGAAGTAAAGAAAGAATAAAAAAAATAAATAAAAAAAAAAAAACAATAAATCCACAGCACTGCCTCAACTAGTTAGACTGGGTCCAAACAGACAGCTGAGACACCTGTAACAGCTGGGTGGCTAACCATCTCCAAAGAAAGACAGACTGAGGTTTCTACCTATCTACTCAGCCACCCAACAAACTTCTGCTGCTGGGGGTTTCTAGAAGCCCCTTCGCCCTAAGCCCGCTGAGTTCAGAGGTGGCATTTCTACAGAACTTTGTGAAAAAACTGGCAGGTGCATGATGCATGCAAAATAAATCTATATATATATATATATATCCTGTTACAAACTTCCATTAAGCTACAGCATGTTCTGAAATGACATGCAATACAAAAATATTAGCCGCTCAAGCAAAATGTATCTAATTTTTCTTCAACAGCTGTTGTCACAGCCCTTTTCCATAGCAACCACCCAAACAGTGGCATGAACAGGCTTTTTACCCAGGACATCACAGGATTGCCGGGTGGTTATATTTTGTGTAAAGAAAAAAAACAATTGTACCACATTAAATTCTACATTTTTAATGACTGGGTCGTTCTTTAAACAGGTACATTAAATGTTTAAAGGGTCATCATATTTAAATATAAAAATGTAAATCTTCTCTGGGAGGTCTGGGCAAATTATTATCTTAAGGCCTACAAGGATGTTAAAAAGTAAGGAGAAAAATGTTTAACAATGGCAGAAAGTTTCTAAGCAGGTTTTATTAATGTAAAAGTTCATGAAAGTGAGAGACCGGTTAACACACTTTATAATAAAAATGTGACCAAAGCACATGAACGTGGTTGAGAAACACCCTTGTATAACTGCTAACATCACTGAAAAGGACATGTAACATGCTTAAGTATTTAGAGGTTTCTGGAACATAAATCCGTGTTTAGCTAACATTGAGCCCTGTGGTAATGTTTTTGTCTCCTCAGCTGTGGTCCCAACAGAGAGAGAGAGAGAGCGCTGCCTGGGTCGCCTGGGCTGGATCAGGGGTTTCACCCACAGGGGAAAAAAGAGGGATACAGCACGGTTCACGCTTTTACATTCTGCCAATGATCGCACTACTACTACTAATAATAATAATAAAGAGGAGGAGAAGAATAAAAAAAATCACCTTCAAGTTGCACAATGACGAGCCAAACCTCATCGACTCTAATTTACCAATGTTTCTCTTCTGCACTTTGGAGGCAAACCTCCTTAAAAGTGACTCTCTCTAAAAACAACAAAGCGAATCCGTCTTTTTTTACATCACCGAACACCTGGAGCACCTTTAAAATGACCTCGCATGTTAAAATTGTGACCATAATGAGGCAAAACCCCTCAGAAGCTGAATTTACCCGCTCGCTGAGAGGCGCCGCTACGCTAACGCTAGGCTAAGTTACCCGTTATCAACTAATGCTAACGTTTTGTTAATGTTTTTGCTGCGGACTAATGCTGATTATTTTAGCTCGTATGAAGTTAAGCAACGTAATTTTACCTCAGTTCAGCATTTAACCATCAAAGCAACGAGCATATGGCTCTAGTTTAGGCAGCAGTGGGCTCACGCAAGCTAAGCTAGGCTAAGCTAAGCTAAATTAATAACGGCTGTCTACTCGCTGCTGTTGCCCCTGGCAACGATATTTTCTGGGTTTCAGCCCCAGCCTCGTCGCGGCTGCCGCGGACAGACAAGCTAAAGTTTCGGTATGAAATCTTTTTTTTTTTTAGCTGTGGTGAGTTTGAGCTCCGCGGCCGCGCAGCCGAAGTGCTGCAGGTTGTAAGTTTGAACGTTTCCCTTTCTCTCTCTCTCCTTACCGCGTCCGTAAAACTTTTTCCCGCTCGTCACGTCGAACACCTTCATGTTGACGGCGATGAGGATGCGCGGGTTCTGCGCCCCGTCGTACTCCCGCAGCTGCTCCAGGGTGAAGTCGCGCCGGCCCATCTTGGGCAGAGGCGAGGCCTCGCTGCCCGCGGCCGCGTCCGCGCCCGACCGCCTCAGCCACCGCCGGTACACGCCGTAGCAGGCGGCCAACACGAGGATCAAAACGCTGAGGTTGAGCAGCATGCCGCCGACGCCAGGCCCCGGATCCAGCTCCTCTGTGCTCGTCACGCCCTGCCCTCCGCTTGTGTCGCCTGCTGCTGCTCCACTCCGGCCGTCCCCATCGTCCGCCATACTGTCTACACGTTAGCGCCAACCCACGGCACACACCCCGCCCATCGTGTCTTGGGGGCACATATGATTGGGCTTCTGCGTCCAGGCCCCGTCTACAATTGGTCAGCTGCCGCTCGTAGCCGCCTGTTATGCCCTGTATAGGGCCTATTATTGGACCCTTATTGTTAGAACCCGTCTATTTTGGACTTTAAGCACATGTGTTTGGTCCTCCGTCGCTCGATCCCGCCTATTTTGTATTTAAGAGTACATTACGTGTGCATTAGAGTGCATAATGCGATTGGTATTTCGAACCCACTTATTTTGGATTCTAGGAAATATATTATTGGTGCTTTGTTGTTTGCTCCCGCCCAAACTGGCATTGAGAAGGTATGTGATTGGTCCTGTGCCGTTCAGACGCGCCTACTTCTAACCGAGAATTGGGATTTGTAGTTTTGTCTGTGACGTGCCTACAAACCCTACTAGACAGGCTGTTATGAAAGATGTGGGAACTGTGCAGGTTTGAGCAGTGGAGCCTAGTGGTGAGGACATTGCATTTGGGACCTGAAGGTTGTAGGTTCGAGTCCCTGGGCACCACTGAGGTTCCCTTGAGTAAGGTACCGTCCCGCTACACTGCTCCCCGGGTGCTGTTGGTAGCTGCCCACTGCTCCACGTGTGCATGTGTGATGGGTTAAATGCAGAGGTCACGTTTCGTTGTGGCTCTTGAGTGTGTTCACAATGACAAATAGTCACTTATATGGCACATTTTTGCATTTCTAGACAAAAAAAAATGCTGAAGTAAGAGGATATGCATCATTTCATGTTAAACAAACATACAAAAACGTATTAATGATACAAGACAACACAAGGTTTGGGTTTTTATGAACAGATTTTTAATAAATTTTTTTAATATATGCAATTTTTTTTATGTTACAATTTTTTAAGCGGGAAAAAAATAGAACCGGACATGCATATGAACACACCAGCGCACGCAAAACAATACTACAATAATATGAATGAATAAAAATTAAAATCAACCAAATCCCAGTAATTTCTCATCATTTTTATGTACAGTTTCTATAGTTTTTTTTTAATAGCTGCATTATCCAAATAAGCTGCATAAGCAATAAAAAATACAATTATCATCAATTACATCATTCAAAAATAGAGAGAAAAAAAATTATCCCATCTCCAATAGAATTTAAAACTTTTTTTTCTGGAAATATAGTTCCTTTTGTTTCAAAAAGATATAAATTCTTAAAAAATAAAACTTCAAGTAGAGAGATATGTTTCTAATTTAGGTCAAAATTAAAAGAAATATGTGGGTAACCCCTCTACTGCGCAGCCCAGAGCTACCGGCTCCGAGTGACACACGTCTTCACCCTCATCGCTCACACTTTACAAACAGAAAATGTGTTAAATAGCAGATTAAAACATCAGGACTTCAACAGCAAATTAAACTCCCATCTCCTCACGTCCCGACTTCTTTTGTACAATCCTGCACTATTCGGACTTTGTTATAAGCATAATTCTGTTTTCTTCTAACACTCAGCATCAACGCAGTTAAATCATAAATGCAAGCAATGCATCAAAAACTGTGTATAGTGTCGCTTTGTTGCCATGGTTTCCTTCCAAAAGCTTAAAAGGGGTCACAACGTGTTATTGGACGCTAGAGATAATCTGAGCCATGTCCACGTTTCAATCTGAAATAAGCAAATAAGGGTTTTACTGTACGTCCGCTTGCTTCGTTCGTCTCCCATTTGCAACCACATTGTTTGGATCAGGCACAGAAACAGCAGAAGTTGTAACACCTACAAATTAAAATCAAGTTTATCGCTTCCTGATACGTTTAGGATGTAGAGTTTTTTTTTCTTTTGAAATGTAAGGCACCCCTAAAGATAAAACGGAAAGAAATGTACATTCAACACAAGAACACAATGTCTGTAAGCTGCATTTAATGCAGCGTCCGTAAACTTGACAGCAGAACGTTGCGACTCCATTGACTCTCTGTAGTCCACTAACTGCTCCTGATTAAAATGGTAAAAACTACAAAAAAACAAAAACTAAGGGGAAAAAAAAAACATGAGCCAAAATCTTTCTGCTGGGACAAATACTACAACATTCTGGTTGACACTTCGACGTAGTGAAATCGACGTAGCTGTGATGGTTTTAACGGTTTGCCTGGTTCACGCGTGGGATCGGTTTTGTGGCAGAAACCGTAAATCTGATGCAGCCTTTAAAGGCCTTTTCTCATCCAAGACTAAAACCAGTGGTCACTTAAAGCACCATACGGTCCAAAACTCATTTCTTTGGCGGATGTGCATCTTTGGTTTTGCTAGCTGCTTGCTCTCCCTTGCGTACGTCAGGCTGTGGATTTTTTTTCACGCTATCTTTGGGCGGGGCCTTCGCCGGCGGCTCGCTGGAAACGGAGCTCTTGGTGGATGAGGCTGCCGCTTTCTGATTCCCAGAGGCAGCTTTGAACGGAGCAGCCGGCTGATTGGCTGAGGCGGTTTTACTGTTTGCCGCGCCTGCCGACTGGCTGGCGGAGACTGACCTGGCTGGCCCCTGATTGGCTGAAGTGGTTTTAGCGCTTGCCGGAGAAGCCGACCGACTGTTTGAATCGGTCTTGGCTGCTGCAGCAGCAGAGGGATTGGAGGGCTTGGTGGGCGGGGGCTGTTTTGAGGAGGAGGATGAAGAGTTGTGACGTTTGCGCCTCGCCTCGTCACCTCCGGAGGACGAGTGTCTCCGCCTCCGGCCTCCCTCCTCTCCCATTGGCGGCTAGGACGGAAGAAATCAGGAAGGGTTTACTGAAGTCTCGTGTCAAGAAAGAATGGACAACATTTCCAACTGCAAAACTGCAGCAGTTATTCTTCTCAGTTCCCAAATGACTAAACCGTGTAATTATAGGTAAGGAGATGTAACACAGCAGTAAACACGTTTCGGTCACAACTTGTTGAGTGTGTCACAGCATCAAACGCTACATGTGCGTATGGCCACAAAATACAGTGAAGTTGGTCAGTAAAACTACTGAAAATCTTTTCTTTGTTAATGTGAATTAAAATATCACAGATTTTAGTTTTTATTGCATTTTGGAAAATATCCAAAACTTTTCTGGAAATGGGGTGTGTGTTTGATCTTGGGTTTGATCTTACTTCAGTATGCTGGGTATATGTGGTGGTTCCTCACCATCAAACACAAACACACTCACCTCCACTCTGAAGTCATCTATGCTCTTGAATGTGCTGAGATGCTCCTGCAGCTTGGGGTCAATGACGTGGCCCTTAACCTTGGAGTATTTCAGGAAAGCCCAGAATTTCTCCAGACCGTACAGCTGACCTGTACACACACACACACACACACACACACAGTTGCGAGTTGGGTTGGAAAACTCTGCCACGTGGTCCCTGTGGACCATTTGGAGAACCATCAGTTTAGGACAGGGGCCCAAATCCAGTCCTGGAGAGCTGCCTTCCAACAGAGTGGATTCCCTGCTCAGACACATCTGGTTTAACTTACCTGTTAACGGTCAGGTTTAGTGACCGTGTTTGAGAAGAGGAACTACCAAGCTGTTCTGGTTGCCGGCCCACCACACCCATATCTGGGCACCCCCGAAACAGGTGTCTCCAATAATGTCATTATGAACTTTTAGGAGATTATTAATGGTATTATTATTGTATTTCACCATAATTCCATAACTTAATTCAACAATTCAGAATGACTAAATAAATGGAAGATGTAAACATAACTAGAACAACTACCAACACAGTTGTGGAATATTGAAGATGCACAAAACACCAATTTTACTGCCCTAACACACACACACACACACACACACACACACACACACACAAACATACTCACAGAGAGAGAAACTGTACACAAACCAAACCCTGTCACATGATCAACAAGCTCCTACTGAACTCTTCACATTATCAGTGTATTTACTGGATCATGGAGGCCAAACATTTCAGCCTGATGAGTCACTGAATGCGCTAACGGCTCTGAACTGACCAAAGCATTGTGGCCTTTGCACTTCCAGCTATGAGCTCAACACAAGGGCAACAGATAACAGAAGACAATGCTGTAGCACGACGGCTCTAGTGAAGTGAACAAGTGATGTGACTGTGTGTCATTGTGAACACACTCAAGCACCACAACGAAACGAGACCTCTGCATTTAACCCATCACACGTGCACACGTGGAG
>JBBPDA010000001.1:41821854-41836534 GCA_037974385.1 Arnoldichthys spilopterus
AGAGAGAGAGAGAGAGAGAGAAACACACACATATAGAGAGAGAGAGAGAAAAGAGAGAGAGAGAGAGAGAGAGAGAGAGAGAGAGAGACACACACACACACACACACAGAGAGAGAGAAGAGAGAGAGAGACACACACATAGAGAGAGAGAGAGAGAGAGAGAGAGAAGAGAGAGAGAGAGAGAAGAGAGAGAGAGAGAGAGTGAGTGAGAGAGAGGGAGGGAGGGAGAGAGGGAGAGAAGCTGCACAGACCCTCCGCTCAGCGTGTACACACTCACCTCCCTTTAGACGCGCAGTGCGGGCCGCTTCACTGTACAGGACACTCCACCGCTCATATGAAGCGAGGCAGCGCGTGTGTGTTTGCTGCCGTTCGGGGTTCGGACTCGGTGAAGGCGCCTCAGCGCTGCGACTATCACTGCACGAGCAGCTTTACCGCGCTACCAGGCAACCCGCTCTGACCACAACACGCGCGCAGACAGGGAGCGATTAATCAAAGACTTACGGTAAATCTCCAAACAAGTGTAACCGGGTCAGAAAGAGGGAGCGAGGGAGTGTTTACGAACACCTTCATGTGTTTATGTCTTATTTTCACCCCCTCATTTTATTTCTGTATTTTTATTGTTACTATTGTTGTTATTGGGAGTATAAATATGTTTTCATTTTTGTCATTTATTATTATTATTTTATTAATGAAGACTTTAAAGAAAAGAAAGAGAGATTCTGAGAGAGCGAGAGAAATATAAAGAGAGATATATATATAGAGAGAGATACTGAGAGCTAGAGAGAGAGAGAGAGATACTGAGAGAGAGCTAAAGAGTGAAAGAGAGACAAAGAGAGATATAAATAGAGAGATACTGAGAGCTAGAGAGAGATATACTGAGAGAGAGCTAGACAGTGAAAGAAATACAAAGAGAGAGATGTGTATATAAACACTTGTATGTGTTTATTAATTAATTAATTAATTAATTAATTTTACCCCTCATTAATTAGATTTCTGCTTATTTTTGTTACTGCTGATGTTGCTGTTGGCATTGTTCACGTATCGCTATTGTTAATATTAATTTAGTGTTGTTGCTATTATTATTTCACTAATGAAGACTTTAAAGAGAGAGAGAGAGAGGGAGAGATAGTGTGTATTAGCACCTTTATGTGTTTATTCTTTATATTTTTACCCCTCATATTGCAGTGATTAGTGCTGTCGCCTCACAGCGAGAAGGTCCTGGGTTCGATCCCCGGGTCGGCCACAAAGGGTTTTCTATTTGGAGTGCGTGAGCTCTTCCCGTGTAGGTGTGTGTTTCCTCAAGGTTCTCCAGTTTCCTCCCACAGTCCAAAGGCTGCAGTAGGTTGATTGGATGCTCTAAATTGCCCGTAGGTGTGAATGTGTGTATGAATGGTTGTCTGTCTGTGTGTTACCCTGTGATGGGTTGAGCCTCCTGTCCTGGGTGAACCCCGCCTTCGGCCCACAGTCAGCTAGGATTGACTCCAGCTTCCCCGCGACCCGGAAACAGAAGAAGTGGTTTAGAAAATGGATGGATGATTGGATGGTGTTGTTGATATTAGAGAGAGAGAGATTTCAAAGTGAAATAATAATAATAATAAAAAACAAAGTCTGCTAGAAAAAACAAAAGATTCTCCCAATCGAGGATCCTCAAGAGAAGGTTGAGCAGAGAGATCAGGAGCAGAGCTTCAGTTTGCGTTGAAAGTCTCTGAGCACCGAATGATGGTCAGTCAAAGACTGTATACGAATTCACAATACTGTGTGTTTGCCACGTGTCAGAACAGGAAAATACACGGGGAGCAGTGTAGCGGGACGGTACCTTACTCAAGGGAACCTCAGTGGTGCCCAGGGAACCTTCGACAGTATGTTATATATGGAAAAAACCTAAAAACAAACAAACAAACAAAAATAAACATAAGCAACAGTACAGCACGTGTGTCCGTAGAGGTTTGTGGCAGCCTGGTTTTGCCAGGTGGCCAGTTTTGTTAAGCGTTTTTTTAAATGATGATTTATGCATAAATGCATTTGCATTTCGGGATGTTTAAGAGAAAAAAAATCGATTTGTGGAACTCCCATTTGTGTGGTTTCATCAATTTTAGTAGAAGGTTCAATTATTTCAATGTTAAAAAAAAAACTATCCTTGTTAGCCCATCTGCTTACTCCAAATGTGGCTGTTTTCCCTCCTTTTTCTGCGCCGTGCTCAGGGTCATTAGGCGTCTTTTCACCGCGTAAACTCCAAATCGTGCGTTTTAAACTACAATACCCACAGGCCTTTGCGGCTCTGCGCAGGCGTAGCAGCCACCTGACGCAGCCCCGTGACCGGCCGTGTGTGAGAAGTAGAGGTGACCTCAGAAACAGGCCGAGGCAGAGAGAGCGGAACAGAGCGCGCTGGACAAAGAGCAGACATGGTGAGTTTCGGTTCGAGGGCTTTATTACAGGTGTGAGGCGTTGAGAAATGGTTTATTTATGACATTATTCACGGTGTGTCATCGGCTGTAGTCTGTGCACTGATTGGGCCGGCGCTGGGGTCAATGCAGTTTGCTGGACTGTTATGTCACAGACCAGCTAGCATGAGTCAATGAGCAGCAAAACTTGCCCCATGTGGTTGCTGCAAAGTAAATAAGGCAGCAGGGCAAAAACAATGCACAATGCAGGGAGAGTTTTCATCCCAGCTCATATACAAGAGACAGATCATTAAAAGTGCTGATTTTTATGCTTTATGGGTCTATAGTTTGATATTAGACATTATTTGCAAGGACAGACATTGATATTGACCCGATCCCTCCAGTTACTGTCCAGATCGGGTCAATTCTGAGTCCACTATCAGAGTGAGCCTTTTAAACAGAATGGGAGCTTTTGCACTGCTGAGCTATAAATAATCCTGTGCTGTGACGGCTGACGTCACACGCATGTCAAGCCGCTTTTGCCAGGCTGGAGCTCTATTTATACGTTTCAACGCGGATCGGCTTTGGGCCCTGCTCCGTTTCAAGTCCTGAGGTCAAACCGACCCGTAGGTTTTAGCAATTCGACATCATCTAGCCCACCTGCTCGGACTCATCAGCTCGTGACCTCGCGAGGCCGCCGAGCTCTGGGTAGAGGAGCCTAAGAGCCACAGAGGCCCAGGTCATGAAAAAAAGTAGGTTTTCAGTGTCAACACAGTTCACACGTAGAAAAGAAGCTGGATTAAACGGTCCGTTTTTGGGATCCCTGTTTTTGTGATGTCACAAAAACCATGGTTTTACATACACCCTCCTAGTCCTGTAGCGCTGGGCTGCTCACTCATGCTGAAGTTATAGGGGGTGTTGCAGCCTGGAGCGCTTTTTTTGGTGCATAAAACCACAGGAACACCATGATTGGACCTCTGTTTGGGATTTTTTTGGAATGCTGACACTGCAAAATGACAAGTGTGAGCAACCCCCAAAAAAGGAACTGGGAACTAAGATGTTAGGCTAAATACGCTAATGTGGTTAACAGTGAATGCAGTTCGCATGACCTAATTTGCATACTGGTAAGTTGCCCATATTTGATTCCTTTGAGCGAATTGTCCCTTTAATGATCAAACAAACATCACGAATCCGCTCCAGAAGTTCTAGTTTTGTTCTTCACCTTGTTTCCTGCAGGCTGAAACCATCAGAGTCCTGGTGACCGGTGCCGCCGGGCAGATTGCCTACTCTCTACTGTACGGCATCGCTAAGGGAGATGTGTTTGGAAAAGATCAGGTAAATACGGGTTGGCGCTTGCGCAACATTCCCTCTCGTCCCTTCGAGAGCCGATGCGTTCACTCGAAACATTTCCAGGAAGAGACACTGTGCTTGTTACAATTTGGCAATGCATGTTAAATGGGAGGGGCCTTCAAGTCCTTCACATCCTGAGACGCCCTATATTTGTGTTTTTATATACAGTGTTGGATTTTCACGACAAGAACATGTTTTACACTGGCATAAAGACTCCCCCAGTCACACCGTACCACCAACACTGTGAGGGTAAAGGCTAGAATGGGCTTCCTGCCAGTCACAGGAACTTTTGAGTTCCTACAAGTCATCAAACAGCGCAACACGCTTGGAGGAGAACCCTAATTCTGCTGCATCGGCTAGCAGACGCCCATTCTGGCTGGGGTGATGGGGGGTGGGGAGGGTCATCCAGAGAGTGCCCACTACCTGGGACTGAACTCGAAATCTCACCAACGATTGAGCCAATGCATAGATAGTTTGGCCACACCCCCCAGTCTTAACGGTGGTAATTGTTTAATTATTATAATTTAGTTAATACCATAAACACGAGCTGCGTCTTCGCCTCGAAAGGAACCGGGTGAGGTGGTTGAGTCAGGATGCCTCCTGGCCGTAGACCCAGACCTCACTGGAGGGACTGTATATCCCATCTGGCCAGGGAACGCCGTGGGATCCCCCAGGGGGAGCTGGAGAGCATTGCTGAGGAGAGGGACACCTGGAATACCCTGCTTAGCCCGCTGTCGGCGCGACCCGACCCGAGAAAAACGAACGAACGAATAATTATAAGCCTCTGAAAATCAGTATCAGCCAAAAAATATTCATGTCAGTCAGGCTTGTGTTGTTGTAGCACCCGAAAGTAACAAAAACGAGCCTCTTGCCTCGTTGTTCCTCCTTTCCGCAGTTCCTCCCAGTTCACTCTCCCTTCTTCCCTCTCTCTTCCGTCAGCCTCTCGTCCTCATCCTGCTGGACATCCCTCCCATGCTGCCGGTGCTGGAGGGCGTCGTCATGGAGCTGCAGGACTGTGCCCTCCCCCTTCTGAAAGGTCGTGCTCATTATCTTGCTTATATACACCGATCAGCCATAACATTAACACCACCTGCACTGTGTGTTCTGACCCCTTTCTATCAGTGTCAGCGTTCACTGTCTGTGCAACAGGAGCTCATCTACTGGGATCAGAGCAGACAGGCTAGCCTTCACTCCCCACATGCCTTGGGTGCCCAGGACCTCGTCACGATTCCTTCCCTGGGTCACGTTTGGTAGGTACGAACTACTGCACATCTGGAACACTCCACAAGAGCTGCCGTTCCAGAGAAGCTCTGACTCTAGAACGTCACTCGTCAAAGTGGCTCCTTACGCTCCTGCTTCAAGCACATCGACTTCAAGAACTGACCGTTCACTCGCTGCCTAATATACCCCACCCCCTGACACGTGCCACTGTAATGATATAACTAGAGTCAGTGTTACTCACGTCACCTGTCAGTGGTCTTAATGTTCTGGCTGATCGGTGTAAACACACTCATGACACGTTCACACATAGAAGCACATGCGTGGTCTTCTCACCGCGCTGGCTCGCATCCGAAGGTGCGGAACTAACCGCGTTTGACGTTTAATTATAATTATTGTTATGATTATATATTTGATAACAGTATTACATATTAATAACATTGTAACTATCAGCGTATCATAATATATTTTGGCCCAAAATGTCATGATCATGATCAGAAAACTGTGACAGTCGCACGTCTGATGGCTGAACCTAAACGTACACCCACATCTATACCCCCCGTAAGTGACCTGTGGTTGACCCTGAGAGTTGGGACGGTTCTGTAAACACCATTGTGAGCGGTATGTGGCTTCTGCCATCCCCCCAACCCGTCTCTGTGCCTGTCCCTGGTGTAAGAGGCCCCTGCTCTGTTTAAACAGTAAGGCCACAGTGAGGGCAGGGAGGCAGGCGGGACGGGCCCATGAGGTCTAATGTATCTAAGAGGGAACGGAAGATACACCGATCAGCCAGAACATTAGCACCACTGACAGGTGAAGTGAGCAACATTGACTCTAGTTATATCATCACAGTGGCACGTGTCAGGGGGTGGGACATATTAGGCAGCGAGTGAACGGTCAGTTCTTGAAGTCGATGTGCTGGAGGCAGGAGAGTAAGGATCTGAGCCCCTTTGACAAGTGATGTTCTAGACACTGAGTCAGAGCGTCTCCATAACGGCAGGTCTTGTGAAGGGTTCCAGATGTGCAGTAGTTCGTGCCTTTCAACAGTGACCCAACTGGTGGGTCATGGGCACCCGAGGGTGATTGAAGGCTGACCCGTCTGGTCTGATCCCACAGAAGAGCTACTGTGGTGTAGAAGGTGACGCTGACTCTGATAGAAAGGGGTCAGAACACACAGTGCAGCACAGTCAGAGCTGCTCCAGCAGCAGGAGGGACACACTCAGCTTTAGGCAGGTGGTGCTAATGTTATGGCTGATCAAAACCACTCTGTAAACATTTGTATCGAGATCATATGGCTCCACGTCTGAGTGTGCGTTTGTGCGTGTTGTGTAGAGGTCATTCCCACAGATAAAGAGGAGGTGGCGTTTAAGGACCTGGACGCAGCCATCCTGGTGGGCTCCATGCCCAGGAAAGAGGGGATGGAGAGGAAGGATCTGCTGAAGGCCAACGTCGCCATCTTCAAATCTCAGGGGGCCGCGCTGGACAAGTATGCAAAGAAAACTGTCAAGGTGACTCCTACACGTCTAGAGCTGTTGGGTGCTGCACGCGTGATTCTCATAGCCGTGTGTAATCGTGCACTTGACACGTTAGTGGGGGAAATCGTGAAACTGGGAGTAAAACAAATGATTCTCTGCTTAAGTTAAAGGCAGTTGGCCTCGACTGTAACGCTTACAACTTACCAAAGATCCAGTGGCGCATGGGCATTGACATGTGGCCAGAAAACCTGACGTGTACATGTAGCTGAGGGATAAACGCAGAGCGAAACCTGAAGGTGCTCCAACAATAAATGTCAGGATTCCTCACAACGTGCCCTCACGTCTGGACTTTTGGCTTCAACACGTTCACAGCTCTGCTGCTCACTGGCTGCTGAGATCACGTCGTGTTCAGTACGAGCTCCTGCTCATCACCTCCAGAGCTCCTCCATGGCTCCGCTCCTCTCCACCTCTCTGGACCACTGCCCTTCTACACTCCTGCTCGCCCCTCACGCTGCAGTTTCCTGCTTCTTCTTGTTCCCAGGTTAACTCGATGGGAGGCAGATCTTGGGTTCGAGAAAGGCCCTATGTAAATAAAAATTATTATTATTATTATTATTATGACGATGATGTCAGTGCCTATGCACCACTGGTCCTTTGGTAAGTTGTGAGGATCACTGTCAAGCCCAACATAGATAATCATGTTTTACTCCCAGGTTCAGGCAGCCACGCGTTGCCACTTGGTCCGACTGAGGGGGCGTGTACTGGTGGGGGAGTAGCGTCAGTGCTTACCCTGTGTATGAGATTACATTATTGTTATTGGTGTGTTATAGTTGTGTAATGAATTAGATGTAAATGCCGTTTAGATTCTGCACTTTTCTCTTGTGCAGTGTTGGGGAAATTTCAAAAAATGTGGCCAATGAATTCCAACGTTTTTCTTGCACTTGCAGGTTCTGGTGGTTGGTAACCCTGCAAACACAAACTGTCTGATTGCGGCCAAGTCTGCCCCCTCCATCCCCAAAGAGAACTTCTCCTGCCTGACCCGCCTGGACCACAACCGCGCCCGCTCACAGGTAAACACACACACACACACACACACACACATAATCTTAGCGCTGTAAAACGACTGCACACACACCTTTTGTGTGTAATTTTGATCCTTTTCCTGTTTTCTTATCAATTCTAGCAATTTTCTTATAAACTTCTGTAATTGTGCTGCTGGATCAGCGCTGGTAGAGTAAACGCAGCGCTTGCGCAGGGCAGTGGTGACTGGGTGAATAGGTAAACTGCCTTTAGAAGCGATGCTCTCACTTGTGGTTCAGCTGTAGTTCACCGTGCTCCCTGCAGGTGGCGATGCGCTGCGGCCTTCCAGCAGATAATGTGAAGAATGTGATCATCTGGGGAAACCACTCGTCCACCCAGTACCCTGACGTCCACCACTGCACGGTCAACATGCAGGGCAAGGACGTGGGCGCCTTCGACGTAGTGAAGGATGACGACTGGCTGAAAGGAGACTTCATCTCCGTGAGTTTTGTCCGCCCGCAGAGTTCACGGCGTGTGGAATTCAGGCCATGCACAGTAGAAGTATGGACACTTTGTGCCGGTGTAGGTACAGTAGGTGGTGGTTGTTGGTTTGTAGAGCGTCACAGTGTATCGTTTGTATGGCTGCAATATGCAAATGAGTCTCTAACCAGTCAGAGGACTTCTTAGAACTTCCCGGGGAGCAGTGTAGCGGGACGGTACCTTACTCAAGGGAACCTCAGTGGTGCCCAGGGACTCGAATCTGCGACCTTCAGGTCTCAAAGGCAGCGTCCTCACCGCTAGGCCTCCACTGCCCACAATATACTGATATACAATATACTGAAAGGCATTGCAGTCGCAATATGTGGCTGTATAAGTGGTGTGTAGTCATGGCAACAGTTGAACAAATGCTACATTTATGCACTTCCTGCGTTTGATTTGCCGTTGTGTCCAGTTAGACCAGTATTAACCGCAAGGGCTGTTGAACTGCCACTAGGTGGCGCTGAGAGCCTTTCACTACTGAGTTGGAAGAAGAAACAGGCTGTTCTCTGTACTTGCGAAACATCAGCAGCCCGAGTAGCGTTCCAATTCAATGTTCACATCTGGCCAAGTACAGACCCATAACCCAGAAAGTGACTATTAGTCATTGTGAACACACCCCATCACACAAAGTGCACCGCAGTGAGACTTAAACTGGAAGTTACTTCACTTATTATATTTGTTATTATATATTTATTAATTATATTGTTATTTGCTGCTTTAAAATATTACGTTATATTATATATATAATTATCTGGGGGAAATATGGTGTCTGTAATGGTTTCTGGCCTCACGTCTGCCCTCACTCTCTCAGACCGTGCAGCAGCGTGGAGCAGCAGTGATTAAGGCCCGGAAGCTGTCCAGTGCTATGTCCGCAGCCAAAGCCATCTGTGACCACATGAGGGACATCTGGACCGGCACTTCAGAGGTCGGTCACAACTGGGGTCCTCACCGAGGGTCTGGGAAGACCTCGCTGACCCTGAGATTATTGTGGTTGTGGAAGCTAATGGTCCTGTCTGATCCTGGAACCTGCACCTGAGACTTTAACCCGAACCGTTAAACCAGGTGTGCAGCTCACGCAGCGCAGTTGTTCACACTGTGTTTCTGTTTTTTTCCGTGTGTGTGTGTGTGTGTGTGTGTAGGGTGAGTTTATCTCCATGGGTGTGTACTCCACTGGGAACTCGTATGGCGTTCCTGATGACCTCATCTATTCATTCCCTGTCACCATCAAGGTAAAACGGCCCTTGTTCATTCAGGCCTGTACCGTTCTCTCGATGCATCCTGCACATGCACTCGCCCACTAGAACACGAAGTGAAAGTGACTCTTTGTTTCTGCACCACAACCAAACGCGACCTCTGCATTTAACCCATCACACGTGCACACGTGGAGCAGCTACCAACAGCGCCCGGGGAGCAGTGTAGCAGGACGGTACCTTACTCAAGGGAACCTCAGTGGGGCCCTGGGACTCGAACCTGCGACCTTCAAGCGTCCTAACCACTAGGCGTCCACTGCCCATGTTGATGAGTGACCGTATCATACTTTAAATTTAAATTAAAGGACGTAGAAAACAAGGCCGTTTTAAGCTCCTTTTTGAAGCTCAGGGGACGTCCCAGGGGAGAAAAAGACTCATTGAGGAAACAAGCATGAGCCCGATTGGGCGTTTTCTGGTTTTATTGCTAATTTTATGGCTTAGTTTTCTTTTTATGCTCATTTTATCTCTGCGAAGCTCAGTGAATGACCTCTGTGGGTGATAATGTGCTATATAAATAAACTCGCCTCGCCTCGACGCTGCCTCGCAGATCACCAGGAGGGGTGAGGGTCGCTAGCGTTAAGGACCATTACTGCTACCTGCTGTTGTGTGAGCCACTGGTGGTGTAAACATTCCGCCTCCCCGGGTGCGCCAGCCCATTTCAGGAGTCCGCCTCCCACTGGCCTGTGTCGGCTTTAGGACTGGGGGAGGGGGAAAAACCCACACAAGCGCCGCCCGAGGCCTGTCTGCTGGCGAGGGCGGAGAGAAAGGGAGACCCTCGGGGTGGCCTAGGCACCATGCCAGCCACACTAAGGACAAGAACTCTGCGTCGCCCGGTGGGACAACCATCCTTTTAACCATGGCGACAGGTCGGCAACATCCCGTTCTCTCAACCGCCCCCTGCTGGCTCGCCCGGGCGCTGACCCTTACACACAGTTACTGGTGCAGGAATATTCTGATGGTATCATGTGTATTTATAACAGTTATAATTAATATCAATATTCCATTTTTTAAAAATATATATCAATACCGGTATATTGTATTATACGTGCCGCCCCTGGACCTGCAGCATGCTTACCAAAGTCTCCCTCCTGCAGGATAAAACCTGGAAGATCATGGACGGTTTGTCCATCAACGACTTCTCCAGGGCCAAGATGGACGCCACGGCAGCCGAGCTGGTGGATGAGAGGGACACCGCCATCTCCTTCCTGGGGGTGTGACTAGAACCGCAGAGGAACACACAACTCCACGCAGACGCTCCAGAACCTCCAGACGCCCGTCTGTGAGAGACGCCCCCCCCCACCCCCCCAGATCCAGAAGCACTCCACTGTCCCGTCACTGTCCGTTTCCCAAACTCTGCTTCTTCTCCAGGCTTGTGGTTCACAGCTGAAACCAGTGGTTCTAGAATCAACACACGTAGAATTAGTCTGTCTACCCATCATTGCCTCCGTCACACCACCCGGTGTCCACCCCAGTCGCGGTTTCCAGGTGGTTTAAGGACGTTGGGTAGAGCATCATAGGAAACATTTGGGGAACATCTACAAGTCCGGATTCCTGGCTTAGGCCGGACGCGTCCTATTGAGCAGGGGCTCGACTTTCGGCGTAAGCCAGCTGGCTAAATGAGACGTCCCCAAGGTGGATCCTGCAAAACGGGCCGGTAGATTCTGGAACTAGATCTCCAAGAGGGATTCCAGGCCATGCGCCTGTGGAGAACCGGTTCTTCTCTCATATGTAGAACACTGAGGAGAACCAAGGCTCTAGATCGCTGTAACGTTGGCTGGACGTGGACGAGCCGACCGTGGGCGAGCTGACCGTGTTCTACATGTGAGAGTTGCTCCCCTCCCACAGCTCTCCATAGGGGCAGGACGGGTGAAGGCCGGTTTGCCACAGCCGAGCTTTCTCCTGTCCCGTCTGTTCGAGAATCCGCACAGGACGGGACGTAGCTAAGGAGAGGAAGTGCCCTCAAAGCATAGCAATAGGTCAAAACAGGCTCAAGGAGTTCGCGCTGTTACATATTAGCAGGATTTTCTAACATAGGAATGTTTCTGCACCCACACGAAACTGCCCCAGCGATGCACTAGCTGTGCCACGACGAGTCCTGCGATCAGTCCGCTAACGGAAACGTTGTGTTTGTCTTCGTTTTTTGTGTCGTTTTCGTTTTTGAGTGCCGGAGAGACGACCGCCACATTCTCTGAGGTCACATTTATTTTAGTTCTGCGTTGTTGTGTATCACAGTAAATAAAAAAAACAATGTATCTTTAGTGCTTTGTGTCTTTGTGGCAGTTTATTAAGTATTTTGGGTTTAAAGGGGAGCTTCGGGTTCAGAGTGGGTTTGGTGTGAAATGGTCCAGTGTAGAGACTCATTTCCTCACAGTGGTGGTGAATGGAACCAGGGGTCCCACCGTAAACACGACGTCCTGCATGTACCCCTCCGCCATTGATGGCTTTTAGTATATTTTTAATCTTTAAAAATATGATTATTTTATAATATTCTCAGTAGGTTTTAACAACGTGCTCAGATCAACGTGTCCGGCGTCAGGCAGCGAGCGTCTTCATAACTGCATGAGAGCGTTTAGAGACCAACGTCTCGTTCCATTCACTAACAGTGTGAACCGTTCTCCCTTGTTTTTCTGCAACTTTTCAAACGAAACCACTATGAATTATTTCTTTATACCATAATCATTCAAATATGCAGATTTCTTATTATCCCCCTTTAAGGGTCTGCTGTGCCATGGCTATGCTCTAGGGCCTATTGCACACCTGCAATGACAAGTAATGGCCACATGAGGTCAGTATATGCAAGCATTGCAGAAATGTGGTAAAGACATGTAGTACTGCTAATATTAATATTTATTATTATTATGTAAACATGAAACAATGTTGTATATATATATTAAATAGTATAAATATTAATAAATAATTATTATTATTACTATAATTGGTGTTAATATTATTTGTTGACTAAGTGGTGGCAGAAAAGGTCTCGTTAAGATCATGTATAGCCTTTATTATGAAATTTTTATAACTAATGAAACTTAAGGGCCTTAGATGTTCAGACGACCCTGCAGTCCATATACACATGTCTGCTGACATATCCACTGACTAGCTGTAGGTTCAGCATCAGAAATCACGCTGCTGTGGTACACGCGGCAGCCGAAACTGAATGAACTGTGTAATTTGTGCATTGTGTTTGGTCAGTGCGTAGCAGTGCTGAGTTACGTAATCGGTCACTGCACTAGTTACACTCACCTGGCGAGCAGTGTACACACCGTGATCAGGCTCATCACAGGAAACGGGCGTAGTGATCAAGAACCAATGATCAGTCGTGTCTGAAATGCTGCTCAGATGCGTTTCCCTGAGCTTACTTTATTTATTTATTTATTTATTGCTGCCTAAAAACTTTTTTTTTCACATAATGCATCATATTACATTTCCTTTTGGGGACCTGAAGGTTGCAGGTTCGAGTCCCTGGGCACCACTGAGGTTCCGTCCCGCTACACTGCTCCCTGGGTGCTGTTGGTAGCTGCCCACTGCTCCACGTGTGCACGTGTGATGGGTTAAATGCAGAGGTCGCGTTTCGTTGTGGTGCTTGGGTGTGTTCACAGTGACAGTCACTTTCACTTCACTTATGTATTTATTGCCTGGGAAACTGGTTTTATCGCATAATGCATCACATTTATTTATTTATGATTTATTGCTTTAATTAAATTTTTTATTATTTTATATTATTTTATCTATCTATCTATTTATTTATTTATTTTTAATTGTTTGCCGCCTCAGAGACCTGTCTAAATGAGCTTGGGTCATATTAAACATCAAAGGCCTTATGGGACTTTTATTTACTATTTGCTTATTTGTTGCTGCAGCGAAAAAACCACCGTGTTTTCGTCGCACGGTTTCTCATATCACATTTCGCCTTTTGAGGCAATTTTTAAAAATAGAATTTTTATTATTTATATATTTATTTCCTCGGAAACCGGTTTTTATCAAATAATGCGTCATGTTGGTCATATTAAATCTCGTCTTTTGGGACATTGATTCCCTCTCTTTTTATTTATTTATCCATATTTTACTGCTCGCTGCCTCAGAGGCCTGTTCGAACGGGTTTAACCACACAGTGCATCCTATTAAATCTCGCCTCTTGGGACTTTTTTAAAAATGTAACTTAATTTCATTTTATATTTTATTTATCTATCTATTTATTTATTTTTATATTTATTTTTAATTGTTTGCTGCCTCAGAGACCTGTCCAAATGAGATGTGTCACGTGATAGGTCATGTTAAACATCAAACGGGACTTTTATTTACTTATTTGTTTTTGTTTATTGCTGCAACGAAAAACCTATAAAATAAAACGTATTTTCGTCGCACGGTTTATCATATTAACTTTATCATTATGGGACTTTTATTTTATTTATAAAAGTTCAAACTTTAAGGGGGGGGCTGCAGCTCTGAGCCCCCCCACCCCCCGGCTCTGCTCCGCTGCCCTGCAGGACGCGCTCGTCCAGCTGTTACTGAGCAGCAGCCTCGCGAGCACTTCCGCAACCGCGCGAGCTCGACCCACACGCCACGGCACGAGCGGCTCTTCCGCTGGAGCAGCAGCAGCATCACCATCATCATCACCAGCAACAGCCTTCGACCTTCAGCGGTGAGAGGAGTTTCTTGTGCGTTCGAGAGACGCGTTGTTGTTGTTGTTGTTGTTGTTGCTGTTGTCTTTTTTACGTGCATCGCGTGCACAGGGCCGTGCTCGTGCTCGTGCCCGCGCGCACGTTCGCGCTACGCGGTGTATGTAGCCGCTCGGGAATGACCTTCCGTTCACCTCTGGGAACCCGCCGTTAAGGCTGCTGACCGGGGAGCGGTGGGTACCGGCTGCGGGGCGATCGCGCGCTGCGCTACGTGTCCCTGGCTCGGGCGCGCGCGCGGACGGGGTCTCCCTCACGGCGGAGGCGCATCGCGTAAAAAAAAAAAAAACAACAACCCGCAACTTCCCCCTTCACGGGCCTTTTTCTACCGTCCGGCGGCCCGAGCGCGACGCGAACGCTCGTGACTTAAATAAAAAAGTGTCGCAAATGTTGTATTTGTGAACGGCGAGGCGAACGGGAGAGGAGGGGGGCGGGGCTACGCTTAGAGGGAGGAAGCCAGCTGACGCGGGCCGCGTTCCCATACGCACTCGCACACTAGCTGAGCGCACTCTGAAGGAAACGCTAGCTAGCGGGACGACGGGAAACGTTTATAAGGGTGTAAGCTTATATTTTATATTTTACCATAGAGTCACATGACCTCTCTGCTTTCCCAGAGCGCGTCTGCACATCTGGCCAATGCAGATACAAGTTTTTCACACACACACACACCCAGGACTACACCCATCACAGTGGGGTGGGCAGTGGAGGCCTAGTGGTTAGGACGCTGCCTTTGGGACCTGAAGGTCACAGGTTTGAGTCCCTGGGCACCA